>OX579649.1:16832708-17432708 GCA_951230895.1 Carpatolechia fugitivella
CATTAGTCGTGAAGTCATAGACAAAAACAAAACCGATGATCTTCGGTCCCTTTTCAATTTAAAATGATAGAAAGTGACAGGACTAATTTTAGTTTAGTTGGGCGTATGCCGCATCGACACCATTATACTTATTACTTGTATATGTATCCAGTTTTTAATATTTAACTTCCATATTTTTATGATATGAACAAGGATGTCCTTACCTAATCGCAGAATCTTCAGCATGCGCCGTGATCTTCATAATCTCGAACCTGACGTACGCAAACTTGAGGTGCCCTACCGTGCGCATAAGAGCCACTTGTTTCACGTAGTGAAGAGCCGCTGTACAACAACATAACAAAACTATAAATGAGAGTATTATACTGAGGTGGTCTAGTGGCTCGGACCGCTGTCTTTCGTCTGGAAGACGCGGGTTCGATCCCCACCAAGTACGTTTATACGACGCTTTTACGGTGAAGGAAATCATCGTGATGAAACCTACACACTCCTGCAAAGAAATTCAAAGGTTGTGTGTGAAGTCGACCACTGAATCCGCACTGGGCCTAATCGCCCTAATTCAGGGTAGGCCCGAGCCCCTCGGTGGGGACGTCTATGAGCTGTTGATAGTAACTACTTAACACTAGTAATATGAGAAAAGACAAACATTAAAAATCACATCACATTACACTAATATTATAAACTAGCGATGCGCCGAAGGATAAGCAAGCTGAAGTGGCAATGGGCAGGCCACATAGCGCGAAGATCGGACGGCCGATGGGGCAAGAAAGTCCTTGAATGGATCCCACGTACTGGCAAGCGCAGTGTGGGACGGCCACCTATGAGATGGACCGACAACCTGGTGAGGATCGCTGGGTCTCGTTGGATGCAGGTGGTTATGGACCGGTCATGCTGGAGTGCGATTGGACAGGCCTATGTTCAGCAGCCGAATAAGACTTTTTCGCATGAAAAGTACTCTGAGTGTTATTTATTTTCAAATGGCAAATAATCATGTTCACTTTCTAATGAACAATAGATTTTACTTACACTGTAGTAGTTCCTCTAATGTTGTTAACAAAGATTAGGTTTGGATGGTAGATGGAGTAGTCCAAAGGTTTTATGAATAGATTTGGCATCTGTAACAAGTATTTATTTTACTTTGTAATACATAGTTTGCAAAACAAGTAACACAAATATAATAATATATAATTCAATATTTGGGATCAGTTGGCCGTGTGTGAAGATGTCCCCACATATTTTAAGGAAGGAAAATTATTGTGCTGTGCTCTTTATAGTAAGGCTCAATTCACATTGGCGCATAGTTGAAGCGCATTGAAGGGTCATGTTTTTAAACTAGAAGATCTTTGTTTCCATGCTAATCGAATGACGTAGAGGTTGAATGTAGGCGAGCGCTTTTTCTCAATAATTATACTTTTAGGAAGGAAACCTATTTTTAGTATGAGATTGGCGCTAATTTTATAGAATCTGCATTGTTTTTCATGTTGCGTTACCTGTTTTCTCACAAATGTATTGAAAAACGTCGTACAACACACGGATCTTAGGTTTTATAACAAACTCGAGACATAAACCCATGGGCTGGAATCTGCCACCTACAATCCTTGTATCATGCTGTTATTATTGGTAGTCTCAGTGTGCTAAAATATTACATAATTTTGACACAATAATGGGAAGCATAAAATTGTTCGAAGCGTGTTCTATGTGCATATTCTCTCTTCTGTGGGTCTGCTCTGCTGAAAAATATTTCTTTAGAAATATCTGGGTCTGTTGTATAGATTCCTTTATGTTATTTTCATGTACAATAGATAGTTAAATAAAATAATAAATAAATAAAATCTTAGTATAATACTTACAGTATCTGAGAGCACATGGAATACTTTCATGAGCTGCTCCTCGCTAGGTTTGCCTTCCTTGATGGGTTTGACCGTGGTCTCCTGTTCCTGGGATGCCAAGGTTGGGCTGGTACAACAAGTCACTGCATTTCTTTCAAACTCTGACAGGCACGTTGGTTCTAGGTTCTAAAAAATAAATATATAAAAAATAAAAATAAAATAAATAATTTATTTGGCTTTTCTTTTTTTATTATTTATAATAAAATATCTTTTGTATTTTTTTTATAAAATACATATGATAAATCTAACCACAATCTTGTGTGTATAAAAATCTATTTAGCCAGTAAGGCTACCGAGCATGCTAAATAATGGATATAAACACACTTAAAAAACAAAGGAATATAAAAAAAATTGTCACCAGATTTTGTCCACTGATTTTTTTTGGGGACTTTAAATATCAAATATAAAATGTTGAACAATCCAAGAATAAGTTGTAAAAACACTCAGTGTAAAATATATTGGACAATTCTTTCAAACAATAAGTAATAAACATTGAAGATAACTCCACAATCATATAATAAATTATAATTAGGATTATCATACTTACTTCACTACCATACTTTGTCAAGTCTATATCATTGATGTTGTTAATGGTTATATTGTCATTAAATGTGTATGGTGTCCCCTGTTCTACATAGTCATCAGATGTCAAACGAAGTGTACGGACACCTATTCCATCATCCAGGAAATTGTTATCTCTGTCTGTTTGCAAGGCTTCTAGTTCGGGGAAACTCCGTCTTCGTTCTGGAGTCTTCTGGAGTAGGTTGTTCGTTCTAACAAACTCTTGGAGATGTACATTGTCTATGTTGCTGTCCGATGTGCATCGAGGAACTAGGCAGCTTGATATACGTCGCCGGCTCAGGAACTGAAACGCAAGGTTATTAATAGTTAGCGCATACATTATGTAAACAAACATGCAATAAACACGTGAGACGTAATCAGGATTCCCCACAATGTCAAGGAAACAATAAGCGTAGAAATAAAACGTGGTTACTAATATTTTCATCCAGAGCAGGTGTGTCTCAGAAAATTTCATGCTATGCCGATACTGAAGCGGATATGGTGCATTATAAATAAAACACTTACATCTTCCAGAAATTGCGTTCGAACTGCGATCTTCCGAGACAAGCGGTTGGTATGGCTTTTGGTCGAAACAATCCCATTTATCGGCAAAAGCTTGTGTGAAAACGTACGAAGGCATATAGCCATGTTTACATGTATTATATTCACTCCGTTACGCAAATAATTTGGAATATATTCGAAAATAATGTCGCAGAAAATTCCGACATATCGCACCGCACATGACAGATTGTGACAGCATGAATTTTTAATTTTAGAACATATGTTCTGCGGCAAAGGCTTTCGACCCAGAAACTTCCAGCCTTTTCAAGGGGTAAAAATATTTACTACAATGGCAATACTAAAACGGCGACGAAGTCATTCACTCACTCACTTATCCCATCTGCTGACATTTGAATGAATTTCTAAACGATAATTTATTTTCTTTCTTTTCTGAACGAGTTTGATTGACATTTGAAAAGATTTCAGGAGTTTAAATGCGAATTATTTGTGAAAATCTTTTAAATAATACGTATTTATTCATACTAATCACATATCCGTTGATCTAGTCTAGTTATGAATATACAAAAAGTCTTTCAGAGGGTCTACAGCCAGTATTCCGTCTCCAACTTCGCAGCAGTATGTTATTTTCTAATTAGCGAACTAAATTGAATGTCACGACGAGATAACAATGTGATGAACCCATTTATATAGTTCACTTTATTATCTTGGTGACGCTTTTCACGCTTACAGCCTTTTCATACACTGTTCGCAAGTTGCAGGGACCATGCAGTATCTTTGTCCGACTAAAACACAGTCAAGAAGAAGTCAACGAGCACCGGGCGAAGATTATGGGCAAGGGGCTGCCCGAAAAGAAGCCCCTACCTGGCGTTAAGAACATAATCCTCGTGGCTTCTGGTAAAGGTGGTGTTGGGAAAACTACCACAGCAGGTATTTGCCATACTGAAAACTATTACACCAATTAAAAACATTAATTTTCATGAAAACAAAATATATACTTAATACTACTTAAGTGTGTATGTATTTTACCCTGTACATACATATACTATGTCTTTGTATGTGTATGTACACTTTGTGTGTGTTGTAAAAAAAATACTGTTCGATTAAATAATTCTGATTATGTATATGTAATTACTTCTTTCTTTCAAATGATTATATTTGATTGGATGAGAATTATAATAAGAAAATTAATTAAATTATTATCTTTGCCTGTCTACTACTATTACTCTTGTAATTCAGGGTAGGCTTGAGCCCCTCGATGGGGACATTTATTAGCTGATGATGATGACCAAATAATAAAATCTGTAATTTTCAGTGAACTTGGCATGTGCAATGAAAGTTATAGAGCCAGATAAAGAGATAGGGCTTCTGGATGCAGACGTGTTTGGACCATCGGTGCCTCTCATGATGAACATCAGTGGAGACCCTATGCTAAATGATGATAACCTTATTGAGCCACTGCTGAATTATGGAGTCAAATGGTAATGAAGATTTAAGAAAGTTTACATTTAATTGGCAATATGGCTTCATTTACATCAAAATTTAGATTTATGTATCACCTTGCCTTTCTGTAATCCCAATGAGTCTACACAGACAGATAGACAAACAGGCTATTCAATTCAATACTTCAATTGTCAATTGTCAAAACGGGCTGGTTTCCGCAACTCTATGTCTAATGCGCCTATTTCAATACTTATAATTATTCTTCTTGGTGAGGTGACAATACAATTTGAACCGCATTCCTTACATAAGGTTACATAATTCAAGGACACCTCAGATACAAATACAATGATATCAATGGCAAGATGCATTCATACTGCAATTTTTTTAGAGTCCATCTATACTATACTTTTTTAAATATACTTCATTTTTGGTATATATACTTGCACTATCCCATGCTACTAGTTTGCTGTACATGATTTAGTGGTGGGAAGAAAATGTTAAGACAGCCTTATTAACACAATTCTTGTTCTTCCACTACATTATTGTTCTGTTCCTTTGCAGCATGTCGATGGGCCTGCTGGTGTCTGGCGAGAACGCGGTGGTATGGCGAGGGTTGATGGTGATGCAGGCCCTCGATCGGCTGACGCGCCACGTGGCGTGGGGGCCGCTCGACTGCCTCATCGTGGACACACCGCCAGGCACAGGAGACACGCACTTGTCTTTAGCACAGAACCTGCCTATTGATGGTGAGGCCTTATAGCATGAAATATCTAAATCTATTCTATATCTCGGATAATCTTACTGTATTGATTAAGTATCAAGATTGTTTATAGTCTGGCTGGCCTTGCAAATATCGAAAAAGTGCTTGTTAGTTATTGGACAGACTCATGAACTAGGCAGATTCTTACAATGACAGACTAGCTATATGGCAGAAATATTGTTAAAAATTAAAATTAAAAGCTAATAATTATAATACTAGCACCACTAGTTCTGGACAGAAGATGTAGCTCAGGCTAGCCACGTTTTTAACTAGGCTAATAATCCATTTTAGGCGACGGATAAATCGGAACCCTTCAGTTTTTGTGATGCTGCTAGAGAATCTGAGATAAATCGATCAGAAACGTGTCCACTGTCCAGCCAACTTCAAAACCGTTTCTCGCTGGTCTCTCAATCTCTAGAACGGAAGTAATACCTAGGTAGAGATGAGTTTCAGATAAATGTGAGCGGACTGTGTTGACCAGAACAATTTGGAGTGTAAAAATTTAGCAATGAATAAATTACTTTTTTGTCTACAGGGGCAATAGTAGTGACCACACCGCAGTCAGCCGCGCTGCAAGTCACGAAGCGAGGCGTCAACATGTTCGAGAAACTCAAAGTGCCCATTATCGGCTTGGTAGAGAACATGTCGCACGCGATATGCCAGAAATGCGGCACAAAGAACTACATCTTCGGCTCAGAGACACAGAAGGCCGCTCAACAAATGGGCTTGGAGATAATAGAAAGCTTCGAAGTGGACCAGAACATGTCAGAGTGCATAAACAGCGGCAAGCCAGCGATATACGCTCTGCCAGATAGCATACACGCAGAGAAGTACAGGCATCTAGCGAACAGAGTGTTCAAATACATAGCAGATAAGGACAATGAAACGGCAAAAGCAAAAGAGCAGTAGAAACGCACAAAATATCTACAAGTAGTTATTAAATTTCTTTATTTTAAATATTTTACAAATAAATCTGTTATATAAAAGACGTTGTCTGACTTACACAATAACATATAATATTATGGCAAACAGCACGGCTAACCCTGTCCATCGCGGTCGAACGAATAATAAAAACGTTTAATTTTAATATAAAATTTATTTAGAACAAAATTATTTATTTAGGAATCTCCGTACTCTATGGCCGAATTAGATATTATAAAAAATAAATAAAAAAGCATTATAAAAATATTTGTCTTTTACTTTTAACATAACAGTGATAAATGAGAAGCTTTGGAAGGGTGAATTGATCTCCGGAACATCGTAACGAGTCTAAACTTACGGCTATTGGAATATATTTCTAATTTTACATTTTGACGGCCATAAAAAATTACAACTTTCTCGAAATCCTAGACGGTTTTCAGTCAATAAGTACAAAATATATATTTACATTGACATCACAAAATGTGCCTTTTTCATAAAGCTAAATCTTGTATTTACAAGTACAAAGTATATGAAGGATAAGGTATAGAAGTGTTAGTATCCATCCCTGGCTATTTAATAAAATTATAAGTGCTTTTTCTTGATAGCTACATAAAAATTGCTAGAATGGGGATTTTCTAACAGCTCTTTAAACAATAAAAATAATAGTTCTAATTAAGAAGATAGATGGCGCCAGGTGTAATTCATGGATTCTTTTTTTAAATCCTTTTATGGCCCTGGGTGACTCGCCGGATTTCTTCGGATCCACGAATCGGTAACGCCATCTATCGAAAATTTATTAACTATTTTTTCTTTTATTTGGCTGTCAGAAAATCCCCTATTACTCACTCACTATTTACTAATTCATATAAAGAACGAACGCCTTATAATTTATTTATATAACCAAATCGCTACATAATAAGTTGGGTTCCAAAAAATTTATATTTTACCCTATATCGAATTTTAATTTAGAATACAAAAAATAGTTTTATGAAACAAGCCCCAGATAGAAAAATTCGGAATGAAATTGTAACAACCCGACATGAATAACTTTAGGTACAAAGAGGGCGCTGCAATCGCATTCTTTACTTCTTAGTCTTCACACTAAAGTTAATGATATCGGTTTGTACAGACAAAACGAAATCGGCTACGTTCAGTCTGACAACATTTGCTTAATCGTAATCCGCTAATAATTATAAACATACTTTCTTTACGGGCAGGAAAACGATATTTCTAACATGTGCTTAGTTCAGTAACAAGAAAAAAGATTAACAAGATGCGAAATACAGTTCTTGAATATTTTTGTTTGCAGAATACCAAATTCGTAAAACACAAAATAATCAAAATGCCAGATTCGCAAAACAGCTAGTTATTTATAAAGGTAGAATAAAACATACTAAATTTAAATCCTGTTGAATTACGAATCTGGTATTTTAAGAATCTACTATTCTGATAACAAAAAGAACATGGTATAATCATAATTTATTTACAACTATAGGTGTCGACTGTGGAAATATTTACGATCCAACTTCAATATTTCAATCCACTACTCGTTTACAAGTGAATAATTTGAATGTGATGCCTTGTAAGCAGTAATGGATTAGGAAACCTCGTTCTGTCCTCCGCCGACCAACAAACGAACCCCACTACAGAGAGTGCGCCACAGATTGTAGAACTGTCGCCGACTAGCTAACAGCTTCAAATGTATTACATTACGCTTTTAGCATTATTCCGTAGTCCCACTCAATAATTCGACGCATCTGATGATGTAAACTAGAACTAGGCGTCGAATCTGTTTTTTCTCTTTTTAACCTAGGATGTCTTTGAGCGTTAAAAAAGGATAGAGATACATTTTTAGAGACATTGCTATACATAATGCATACGTCGTGAAATTTCATTATTTTTAAACACTCAGAATTAAAAATCCATGCAACTGAACAACTTTCCCCGAGGAACATAAGCTGTCGTATAACGTCATAAACGACAAATAAAAAAGTGACCTTTTCATACAAAGCCACGCGGCCAGCTGATCGATTTACTAAAACGAATTTATCTATAGTCTAGAAGAGTAACTACGCTTCAAACTTGACCCCACCAAATGAATACCAAAGAAGCAAAACTATACCATACGACATTCGAATACGCGGTACAATGATGTTTTATATGACTCGGTTTGTAAGAACGTCGAAAGTAAGCTTCAATGTACAGCAGCGACATCATCTGCCTGTCTGTCGTCGTCGTCGTCGGTCAAAACTAATTAGGTGCCATGTTTAGCGGGCTTTGTTAGACGGTTACTCTTCTAGACTATAGATAATTCTATGGAAGATGCAATATTTTTTATCTGAACACTTATGTTCATTAGGGAAAGTTGTTCAGTTTTATTAATTGATCGTTCACGCAGAGTTTTGAACGAATGGAATTTTACGGTGTATGGGACGATCTCTCTAATATCCAACATTACTTAAGCCTAGCATTCACACAAAACCAGAGGCCATTCTCAGCAGCAATGTACACCAATTTAAATGGATACTACAGTGTTTTTGAAGTCGTATTGAATACAAAATAACGTTTTGAGTGTCTATAAAGGGTACACGCGTTGTCAGGTTATATGGCACGTCGGCTTTTTTTAATAATTGCACATTTAAAGTGTTTGCGATTGCAACGCCCTCTTTAAAATCTAGCTACGCTTGTTTAGCACAATAACTTGAATGGAGAGATAGTAATAAATGAATTACTTTCGACTTGAACTTTAATAATAGGAAAATAGCGCTTTAGAATCGGCTTATTTCGAATTGGCGTTTAAAGCTGAAATGGAGACACCAAAAACTAACAATAGGGCATTTGCCTGTATACAAAACAAATTATCCCACACTATCTAGGAAATAGACTGTCTTAAATTATTCTTACAAATGGAGTCCGCGGTTCACTTTGCACTTACAAGATTTATTACAAATGTAAAGGTTGTCAAGAACACCTTACTGCACACTTCCAGTTCATAAAAATAAAATGAACAAAACTTATTATAGCACGGTGTGACGTCATATTACTTATTTATCTCGGCTTTTCATTTATATTATTCACTACAGGTTTGATGATGAAATTAACTTGCAATGCGAATAAGAAAAAGGCGGGCGGGTTCTCGTTTATCTTTACGCGGATCTCGTACGAGTCACATTTTTTATGTATCGGTCCGCCAGTATGACGTCACAAGGCACCCCCCCCCCCTACCCTCATTACAATCGCTAACATGACTAGTCAGACAAATGCCCCATCAACCGGGCGAAAACTCAAGATACTCATTAAAAAAACGAAATATTCAAACGTTCAAGATTTTCGTGGTTCCGAAATATCCAAGTAACAATATTAAATATAACCGTGGTAACTAACTCGAAAATTGTGACAATGGGGGATTTTTCGACAGCCAATTAAAAAAATATAGTTCATAAAACTTCGGCAGATGGCGTTGACGATTCGTGGATCCGAAGAAATCCCGCGAGTCACCCAGGGCCATAAAAGGATTTAAAAAAAACCCACGAAGTACACTTGGCGCCATCTATCGTCTTAATTAGAACTATTATTTTTATTTTTCAAAGAGCTGTCAGAAAGTACCTCATTCAAATCACACATGTTCCAAATTAGCCCTATACCAATTCCTGAACGCCATTAACAATAATTGCTCGATGTTAAATCATGGTGGTAGCGCAGAAGTGCCGACGTGCCATATAGCCCGGGGGCCCGCGGGCGCGTGCGCGGGCGCGTGCGCGGGCGCGTGCGCGGGCGCGTGCGCGGGCTCGGCCGCCAGTGCCGGGGGAGCAGTCTGTGTGTATGGGAGCGCGCGCCCCGCTGCACTCCTACCACTTCTTCTTGTGCTCGTCCATGCTCACCCCTCCGGGGCCCAAGTACACGATCATTAGCAGGCCGCCGATCACTGATAGCGTCTGGAATTAAAAAAAATAATATAAAAAAACAGTGAAAGTAAAAAAATGTGATTGGTTGAAATTTCTTTGGCTGTTCTCCACTCATCATCATCATCATCATCGTGTGGGTTGTAAAGTCGACCACCGGCCTCACAAACCCTGGTGTCAGTCAGTGTTAAAGAGCCGCCAAAGGCCACTGACACGGCTCGTGTAGCGACTGGATAGTAGCCGGGACCAACGGTTTAACGTGTCTTCCAAAGCACGGAATTATCTTTATTTTCGGACAATCAGGTGATTCAGCCTGCAATGTCCTAACCAAACTGGGGAAAGTCTCACAAAGAGATTTTTGCTTGACAGTGTCCCCACCGGAAATCGAACCCGGAACCTCCGTAATGGGCGTCGAAACCTCGACCACTGAGCCACGGAGGCTGTGTTCTTCAGTAAGAATATGCCAAGTTATAATATAAATAATTAATTTTGACTTAATATTTTCCAACTGTTTATTGTTATATTTTTATTCGTATTCTATTCACGATAACAAGTGGCAAAGACAGACAATTTTCAAAAAGTACCTTTGTTGCGAAAATCTTTTTATTTATAATTATTTCATTTATAAATACAAGTCTCGACATGGGAAGGATTAGGTCGGATCTATATATCCGACCAAAATCACTTTTTAGCATGCTACGCATACTGGAAGTCTCTGGATCTGGCCACTTACAATAAAAGAATGAAAAATCAATAGGGTATCGGACTACTTTTTTTTTATTTCATAAATCCAAACTTCTTAGTTTCTGCTATCGAACACTAAAAGAATTTTTGCTCTATCTTTAAAATTGACCGAGTTATAAAGGTTTGAAATTCAAGATTAGACAGAGAGGCACATACCCACTTGTGACGTCATTTGTTAGTAACGCCATATGGAGATTACTCCATACAAAAAATCGTTTTAGAAAGAGACAGACATATTGAAACTTTAAAAAAATCACTGTAAATTCGTTTTTCAACCGATTTTTTTCTTCGCGAATCGTCTGCTACTAATCTATATTTTAAAAATAATTCATAAAATATGGAAAATTCATAAAATATGGTCATGGTAACAGTCTGATCCCTATTATGGAATTCAAAAATGGAGCTTTTTGGGAACATTATTACTTTTTAATTTGCGAGACTACTAAAAAGTGATTTTGGTCTGACATGTAGATCCGACCTAATGCTTCTCATGTGTATCATATATGATATAGGTTTAGAAGTCAATGGACCAACCTTACAAGTCCAGTTATCAGAATTATTGTGACAAAAACAAATGTAGATATTATCAAAACCAAAGTCGAGCATGTGTAAATACGAGAGCTAATCGTAATCTATGACCTCACGTACATCTTTATCTTGCTAGCTACCGTATATTTTTATTTTAAACAGATTATGACATGTCTGTAAACCCAAGATTCGCCTGTATTGGGAGATGCAGGTTCAAGATCATTAACAATCTAAAAATTTTGGTACCAATTGGTATGGTTATTTTATGCCTAAAAGGTAGGAGATATGTTGGTTAGTTACCTGGAAGAAGTCGTATTTGAGGAAGTCCCGTAGAGGCTTATACGACGGTACAGCCCACCACGCGTTGTGGTACAGGTTGAGTACACTCAGTACCAACACTAGCATCAGTGCGGACAACTTGGTGCGGTAGCCCACCGTGACCAAGACCATCAGAATGCTGCCAAGTAAGTCTTGGATGATCTGGAAGGGAATGTAAAAATGTCGTTATTTATCGTTTAGCCAAAATAACAAATTTGAGGCAAAAACTGTAACTAAAACTTTAATATATTTAATATTTTCTTTTCTTTTTAGGGTTCCGTAGACAAAAGGAACCCATATATTTTCGCCCGCTCAGAGACTTAGAAGGCTGTAATTTGGCAGGGATATACATATTAATCATGCCGACAAAGCTGAAGAATAAAATCTTTAAGAATTTTTTTTAGGGTTCCTTTGAGACACGTGAAGTGGGGGTTATTTTTTTAATTTACGACTACTTTAGAGTGTGAGCTATCGTTGAATAGGTTTTATTTAAATAATGAAGGTTTGCTAAAACAATTTTTCGATGCTAGTGCACGTTTCAGAAGTATTTCGTTTCAAAGTGCTAATTTTTGTTAGAGTCAAGTGCCTTACTAGCGAAACCGTTGTATTTGGAAATGTGAAAAAATTCACGGTAGTAGTGTATTTATGATGAATTTAAAAGGAAAATTATCAATCAAGTAGGCTTTACAGGTTATTGAATAATAGACCAACTTATAAAATGTACTTGTACATTTTAGAAATTTGGTACTACAAATATCATAGAAAAATATTTTGATGAATGTTAACTGTTTTAAACAGGTATCTAAGTAGTATTGGACAACTACGGAACCCTACACTTTGCATGGCCCGACACGTGCTTGGCCAGTTATGTATATCCTGGTTTTGACGCAAGCCTTTTTTTATGCATTACACTATCCAGAATTTGAAATAAATAAATATGTGGGAACATATTCACACACGGCCATCTGATCCCAAACTAAGCAGAGCTTGTACTATGGGTACCAGACAGCTGATATACATTACATAAATACATAAATATATAGATAAACAATAACCAGACACAAGGCAAACACAAGTGCTCATCACACGAATGTTTGCCCTGGGCGGGATTCGAACCCGCGACCCTGTGTGTTACGACCTGGGCTACGGAGCCGTCAAATTAAAAACTATCACAACTTTTGAAGCTAGCTTAGACAGATAGATAAAAAACTTTATTGTTAACACTTATACTCTGTCCCAGATAGGATTGGAAAGAAGTAAAAAACTAGTAAAAAGGTTAATATTCACGCAAAGTGTGTCCTAAAAAGACCTAAGAAGACAGCGGTCACAAACATTAGTACTGATACGCACAGTTTTTAACAGATTTCGAACGCACCCTTAACGTCATGTCATGAATTGAACTATCACTGTCAGTGATTGATGGATAAATGTCGTCACTACTTCACTTCCCTCCCTCTGGCCTTTGTGGTGTTTGCTTTGCGTTGCTGAAGTCTGTTCTGCTGTGAGCTACTCGTGTTATTTCTTGTTAAAGTTGTTATAATACCGGTTTGATTAATATCAAAAGGCAACGAATACAGAAAACAAGTTAATCTAATAATTAATTAATAAAACCTACCTGAGCCTAGCTACTATTAATATTTTGAACTTGTGCTAAAATGTTTAATGTCACTGCTTCTTTTTTCCAATGTTATATGAAAATATGGAGTAATAATACAAGTGGCATCAATATTACAAAATGAAATCTGTGCCTTGAGATCGTTCAAATATCTAAGGTGTTGACTGAAAATCAGTGTTGGAACTATTTTTTCACCTCTCCACCTCGGAAAGTTGGCTTTTAATGCCCGAGAACAGGGTCGAAAATCGCTTATTCATTTCTTGACATGCAAACCATTCTCATGTCTAGAGAGGAGAATTAGTTTGAATTTCGAACATTATCTTACACAGGAAAAAGTTTTCATATATCCGCGCGTAAAATAATAGACGTAGCCGTATTTTTTTTTATTGGGTGTGTTCCGAATCAAATTGTCAGCGATCAGAAAACCAAAAGATTGTATGGGTTTCGCCTGCCTTTGAGTGCGCTAAAATCGATTTAAGCGCGTCTCGGAACGCAGGGATAGGATTTCATACAATTTTGGAACAGATATCAGTCAGTCTCATTGTATGATATTCTAATTTCATTGAAAGCTCCATTACCTGTAAATACTTCTTGCATATTGTCCCTTTCTAATAAATTGTACATAAAAAGTCTTTGTACATATTTAAAACACCATAATATTCGTCTGTAAATATACATTATCTTATTTACTTTACTTATGTATATATTGTTAATAAATTATATTACCCGACGCTGGCAAAATGTCCCCAAAAATGGGTAGACGGTTGCTATAAGAAGAAAAAAAAACGCACCCTAAAAAACATAACCTAAAAGTTTGTTTATTGTTTTGGTTGTTTATTTTTATCTTATTAACTGAAAATTTATAAGAATTATGATAAAATACAATAATTTAATCACAACTCATAGAATTATATCTAAAATAAGAGAACTCTTGTACATTTTTAAGTACCAATATTTACGTAGGTAAGTAAATAGTTAAATGATTTCCTTGCCGGAACAGGTGAAAAATAATGTGTTGGGTTTGAGAGGAATCTTATTCTCACCTCGAACCTTAGAATCCCTCGCGAGCTTCAGGAGTCTATTTTTAGAAACACGAGCGTACAGACTCCTTCGCATGCTCTGGATTCAATATCAGTTCTCTGAGGAAAAATCAACATTCCTCTCTTACCTAACAAATAACTATTACTTGCAACATTAATGCTGAGGCAACACCTTTTCACATCGCACTGCATGTTGCTTTGCGCAAATGTAAATTGTTTTGTTTTGTGCAAATTATACCTAAGTTATTTTGTATCTTAGTAGCATGCATTGAGATCTGAATAAATGTATTTTCTTTCTTTCAAATACAAAGTCCAAATTTCTAAGTAAGCAGTCAAATATCGATTAAAAGTTTTACGATCGAATTCATAAATGAAAATATTAACTTTTTCATGCATTACAGTATGTTTTTCAAACTTAGAAGTTTCATAATATCAAATCAACGATTCTCAACGCTTATTATAACGTTAAGTAAATGGATGTCAAACTCGAATAATAAATCAGTTCTCACAGTAATAGGCCAGTCAATATCAACAGAAAAAGGACAAACATCGCAAACGCGCATATAACTACGATTTTTTTTATATGCTGTTAGGTCCCTTGAGAGTAGTTAACACCCAAGTTTGCAACCCTGAAAATCCTGTGCTACCCAAAAACCTCAAAAAACCGCGAAAAACGCTGACCCAGGACAAAGTGAAGACCTTGGCATCAGTCACCACCTCTGTGAAAGTGTTCATCAAGAGAGTTAATGTTGATCCCCTAACCATATTCCAAAGAGTCTGCGTCACAAAACAATCAGATGAACAATTGAAGCCATTCCAGGACCATTCGTTTAGCCAGTACGTGTCTTTGAATTCCTATTCAAAGACACGTACTGGCTAAACGAATGGTCCCAAACACAAAATATACACTTTTTTTTTTTAATTCTACCTTTGACAAGCTATATCTCTGCAACTAATGGACCTAGAGTGCTGGGGTTAAACTCAAATTGTAGAAATACTAGTCAGCTTTATTAAATTATACGGTAAACATACTTGAAAAACGCTTCCTTAGGGTAGTTTTAAAAAACTGAAACTGGGGGTAGCACAGGGTTTTCAGGGTTGCAAACTTGGGTGTAAACTACTCTCAAGAAACCTAACAACATATAAAAAAAATCGTAGATACATGCGTGTTTGCGATGTTTGATGTCGATTTTGACTAGCCTATAAGTTAAGAAAAGCTAATTATTACGCAAACTGTGAAACATATTGGCCTCGATTCGGGATGTCATGCTCTAATAACATTTTATCAATAGGAAATAGACATGTTAGAAAACGAAAATTCATCTTTGTTATTAAAAATTACGCAAATACAACCTTCTTCGTGTGCGAGTTCTATTCTATAATAGACATTAGATTATAAACCAACGAGAAATAATACGTTAAATTGTAAATGGTTGGCTGCAGATTAAAATTTTACGTCAGTATACAATATCGCGAGTCAGATACTAACGATGTTCACAATCTGACGGTGACATGTATAGCATTTTTATTTTTATTTCGCCTATAACATGCAGAACTTTTCAAAAGTTTATTTACCAAAAACAAGAACACGAAACAACTCCTTACCTGCAAGAACGAGACTTCGAATCTGAGCAGCGTGACGAACATGAAAGCCAGCAGGATCCTTCCAGCCAGCTGCAGATACGACTTCGGTTTGTTCTCGCCCATGGAGGGAACCCCCGCGAAGAGACTCCGCCCCTCGGCCCGCGACTCCGCCAGCACGAGCAGTAGGGCTCCGATGAGCGCCAAGTTACGCAATAAGAACTGCATGTCCCATAATATGCTGTACGCGAATGTCTGGAAGGAAGATGTTGGGTATCAAGCTTAGATTTTAGCAAAAGACGCTTAGATTTTAGCAAAAGGCGCTCAGATTTTTTTTATTGTATTGATTTTGAATTTGTAACTTACTACCATAATTTTATTTTATTTTTTAAGTTTTACTTACAACAATATGATCTCAAATGAAAGTTTTATTTTTATTTTATTTTTTTATTAGAACTAGAGAATAAAAACACATTTTGTTGTTGTTAGCTCAATCAATAAAATATGGTTCATTGCAGTTAATAATGAATAAAAATAATAAATTAAATTTGTATAATATACAGACTGTCTTAAAAAGGCTTTTGCATTAGTCTTGTCATCTATGTTTTGTCGCAGTTATCGTATTTTATCGATGTGGCGCTAATATGTGGTGAGCTAGTCTTTTAAATAAACTAATTAGAGATTATTTGGAATTGTACTTAAGTGCTTAAGATATTAACTGAAATTGTCCCCACATATTTATTTATTTATTTACTAGATATTACAGGCTTTGATATTTTAGATTTGATTTATAATATGAAAACACTACAATGAGATGCGACGCGCGCGCTTATT
The DNA here is from genome assembly GCA_951230895.1 of Carpatolechia fugitivella. Classification (NCBI taxonomy): domain Eukaryota; kingdom Metazoa; phylum Arthropoda; class Insecta; order Lepidoptera; family Gelechiidae; genus Carpatolechia; species Carpatolechia fugitivella. The sequence continues at coordinate 16,849,361 of OX579649.1, forward strand.
TTTTATCCGACTTAAAAAAGAGCAGGTTTAAATTCGGCTGTATTTTTTCTGTACCGGGTGTTTGGCTGCACTTACAATCATCAACATTGCGTCCGATACATGTAAGCAAATGTCTCTAGTTTGAGACAAGCGGTCCGCCCGCGGCTACGCTCGCGCTATGTAAGATTTTCCCGTGGGAATAAGACTTTTCCAGGTAAACGGTATCCTATAATCCAGGTTACAAACTATGTTCATTCCAAATTTCGTCCAAATCCGTCCAGTAGTTTGGCGTGAAAGCGGAACAAACATTCAAACATCTAAACATCTAAATATATTTTCACATTTATACTTAATATCAGTGTGATATTTGAAATTAACTGACAATCTATCCTCTAATAAAAGAAAAAAACATGCTTGATCTTGAAAAAATGTACTGTATCGTTTTATCACATTTCTCATACGACCTTAAATTACAATTAATGATCAATAATGGCATGATGTTGTTCACTCATTCATGCATAGGAAGGAATGGTAGTCTGTAGACGATTGAATAGATCAGCGAACACACACGACCTACCGAGATCGTCGTGTGCGCAGTCGGCCGAGTAACCTGGTACACGATAATTTAATCAATTTGAATAGCTTTACGTTGGAGACTGTATAGACGAAATTCCTGTTAGGCGATCAGCTTGTTAAGAGATTAGCCGACCGTTATGTGTGGTAGGGACTACACATTGAACAGGGAACGGGCAGCAGCGCTCTCTGATACAGTAACCTTTTAATCTGCGATCTCCAACTCGCCTGCCAAGCGTGGAGATTATGGCAAAACCAAACACTTAAATGGAGGAGGTTCATAGTCCAGCTGTGGACTGTAACTGGCCGTTGATATCTGTGGTGAAGGTAGCCTCCTAATAGTCACTTCGAAGTAAACCACAACACCGAAAAAACTCAATATACGATAGTTAAACACTATATGGACGGTATAATTGATTGTCTTTTAATATACGGGGTTATTTTTTATTCAGTGCACAAACTTTAATATGTTGTTCAGACCATGAAACACAACTTTCCCCAAGAAACATGGGTCCGGAAATGAAAGAAAATTTTGTACCTTCCATACTAATTGCTGAGTAGCTGCGGCAGTTTGTATGGGAGATCGAATTCTTTTCTCATTTCCTAGTCACACAACCTTTGAATTTTTGGCAGGAGTGAGCAGGTTTTCCTCACGATGTCTTCTTCGCCGTAAGAGCGTCGAATAAACGCACATATGAATTCGAAATTATTATATGGGTACGTGATGGGGATTGAACCACCATACACCACCATCGCTCATTTTACGACGAATTTAAGTTAGCCCCGCAATTCGAGCCGGTTTTGACCAGTTATCTGCGTAGGACAGCGTCTCCCTTCCTAGCCTCTTTGTCACACCATCTGAGAATCTCCCACCTGGAAGTCTTTAAATAGACTTCGGACTCAGGTCGGCCGGAGTAAAGATAGCATGTCTAGGTGGGGATTCTCCAATAATACTGACAAACTGTGTGTGCGGAGAAGTACAGACGATGGCCCACCTGACATCATGTCCTGCGCGCCCTGCCACCTGCACGCAGCAAGATTTGATGAACGCCACACAATCCGGCGTCCAAGTGGCCACATTCTGGGCTACAACGTTATAAAATTCGACTTGCCATCGACTCGCTAAGAAGAAGAAGCGTCTCACCTGTAGAACGACGATGAAGAACAGCACTCCGCACGCGTACTCCACCTTCTTCCTGAACAGCACCATCATGCAGCCGCCCAACTGCCCTAGTAAGTTTACTATCTGAAAGAAACGACATGTTATTACTGTTTGTAGGCATAATGGCCTGTTCGGGATGTCATGCTCTAATTCCAATTTTAAAATCCCGCTATCCTTTTCGTTATTATGACCAATGAAAGAGATGTGATGAACGAATGATATTAATTTGAAAGAATGGTAACCTAAAATAAGGGCATAGCTGTCAGTTTAAGAGATTTTTCGCATGTTGCTTTCTAAAATTGTGCAATCGAGACGGCCATAAGGTTCAAATTCGATGTTTGACAGCTCTAATATTAGGATGGCCATCTCCTGTCCCTTTTTAGTCTTTAAAAGGTGAAAAGGACGGAATAACTTAAATTAAGGATTAGAGCGTGACTGTCTGAATCGCCACCAATGGCCGGCAAAGGTTATGTTATAAGCAAAAAGTTGTTTAGTGAGAGGCCTATGCGTCCGTATATGCATTGATGAACTTTCAAACATACATGTTAAGTCGAAACATCCGGCAAGAAAGGTAAATGTACTGTGGTACTTGTTTAACAATACAATACATGTGTCGTGATTGGGCTCCCTTAAACCAGTCTTAGAAATTATCTAACAGCTCAAAGCTTCCTCGCTGCGCGTGTCGAGGGGCTCGAGCCTACCCTTTGAGTCGACCACGCCGCCCCAGTACCGGTCGATCGACTTAACTTTGAATTTCTTCGCAGATATGTATGAGTTTCCTCGCGATGTTTTACTTCACTATAAGAGTTACTTACTCCTTTTCACAAACAAACACACCTCATTCTCTGACACTCACACTGTGCAACATTTAGTTTACCCTCAATAACAATAATATTGTAAAAATGTTATACTCACAAAATGGAAGTCTGTAATTGGCTAATGATTCGTTTACTTCTTGTATTGTTATGTAACTAGATTTAAAGCTGTAGACTTCAATATCACAATAAAAAAAAGAGCATCGACTAAACGTAAATTTAAATTCACATCATTACTATCGAGTTCCTATTATACTAACTTTGATAAATTAACCCGTCTAGTGTTTTTTGATCACACGTGTGATCAAATAAAATTGACGCGGGAAGTGTTTTATGATCACACGTGTGTACAAAAAACGTTATGGTTAGTAGACGATCGCTGATCTATGGTCTTAGTAAGGACTACCGCACACTGGCTTTTTCTATCGGTTTATTGATGAATTGTTGCCATTATATGCGAGTTTTTTCCGGTTCTAGTATCCGAATATCGCAAAAAATAAAAAAATAAAAAGTCTTGTCCTTTGTCTCGGCCATTGTCTGCCATCTTGTTCGACGCCGTTCGTTGTTGTGTTCTTTTCTATTTGTGATATTTGTGTTTTCCGCAAGAAAACGGTAAGTAAATATCATAAATTTTACATAGAATTACTAGGAATTGTGTGTAGATCATACTAAAGTAAAAACATGTGAAAGAAAAGCAAAATTTCTTGGAAATAAAGTGATGAAACTTTAGAACAGCAAAATTTTTCTCGCCGCCCGTGCCGTGTTTGACATAATATTTGCTCTAGTTTTGCTATTATTTCCATGTTTTTATTATTAGAATGCAGGATATTTATTTAGAACTCATTTCCATAAAGAATTTCCGCATGTTATTTCTAAAATAAGGTTTTATCGTGTTTGTAATCGAAAACCGTTGTGAAATACCGGCCGCGGTACAAAAATTAGCGACAGCAAAACAAGTCATACGAAACTCAAAATTTTTCATACATATTTGAAATCGAATAAATGTTCTTCATATTTTGCTTCTCGTTTACCAACAAAATAAAACTGATTTTATTGCATGAATATATGTACATATATATATATATAATATATATATATATATAATGTGAATTTATCCAATAAAGCTAGGATTTTATAAAATTTATTTATTTATGCTTCTATCAGCTCATCATCGTCAGCTCATCATCATCAGCTCATCATCATCATTTTAGACAAATATATATATATATACAAATTAAAATTTATTCAAAAATTGGTAAATTTTAAAAATTGGTTACCTAGCTAGTTTTATGCTTGTATCAGCTCATCATCATAATCATCTTTTTTTTCTATTAGATGATATAAGTTCGTTTTGTGTTTTATGTACTGATGAATAAAAAATAGTTTTTTTTTTTATTGTCATCAAATTTACAGAAACGTAACGTAAAAAGGCGGCCTTATCGCTGAAAGCGATCTCTTACAGACAACCTTAGGTTATTGGAAAAAGTAGAGGAAAGAGAGTAGTGCACAAGTACTTTGATAAAATTTAACGACATTTGATTTAAATAATAAATATGATATATTTGCTACCGATACATAGAATAATATACACATAAAAATAATATACACATAGAATAATATACATCAAGCAGAAGTGTTTGTTTGTTTATATATATATGACACATATTTATGCATATGCTGATGTACATTTATATTTTTAGCCGAATGTCACGTCAGCGCAGTTCCAGCAGCCAGGGGGGGGGGGGTACTCCAGGCCGTCAGCTGCCCGAAGGCTGCTGCTTTTAGACCTGGGCAGGCAGCAGCTGACGGAGCCAGAAGATGAGACTCCCGCCCATGTGTAAGTATATTATATTTCACTTTTTATGTATAATCCAAAAAGTATGTTATTTGTATAATAATTTCCGCTTTTTTCTTTTTTAGTTTCGCAATGCCCAGCTCGTCTTCGTCACAGCCGCCGCCTCGCGAAAAGTCTCCCGTCACTGTGTAACCGTGTTCTTCTCCACAGAAGTACGCCAAAATTGTATTGAACATGGCTTATTATTTGAATTGTTAGATTTTGACATTCTAAAAGAGAATCTTGTACTTTCCTACTTAGAAATAAATATTTTTGAATTTGAATATGTTATTTATAATATTTGTTAGCCTGCTGTAGGTCTGCTGAAAACATTCATTCCTGGTTTTTTCCTGCTCATTTGAATATGTTATTGTTCGTATAGATTTTTTATGTGAATTGTATACAAGTATGTAAATATTTTTTTATTATTATAAATGCATGACTACAACAGCTCGTTTCTTTTACTCACAAATAATATGCCCGAATCCAAAGTTTGGTTGGTGTAGTGGTCTATGTATCCACATGCCACTTTCCGGCTGGAACAGATATATATATATATCTATTCCAGCATATATATATACACGGTACTGGTTCGATTCCTAGCTAGGGAAGATATATATACCCGGGACGGTTCGATTCCCAACCGGGGCAGGTATATAATATACCCTTGACGGGTTCGATTCCCGGCTAGGGAGGATATATATACGGGTATAGATATATATATACCCGAGACGGGTTCCATTCATTATAATATACCCTTGACGGTTTCGATTCCCGGCTAGGGAAGATATATATACCGGCATAGATATATATATATATATATACCCGAGACGGGTTCCATTCAATACGGTGACAGCTGGCAAAATTATAATATTTTCTCTTTCACGCTCGTTTCGTTGCTATGGCATACATTTTTCCTGCCGACACCTTACCCATGATATGTCAATTGAACCATAAGCAAACGACCGCATGAGGGTCAGCTATGCAGAATAGTGTGCTGAATGTTTTGACCACAGCATCAGTTCACCATGTTACTCATATTACGTTTAGAATCAAAACAACTAAAATTAGCCCAAACACGACATGTCTACTGTAGGTAAGTACTTCAAGAGTGTAATAGTAGGTATAGTGATAATCCTGGCTGCAGCATTAGGACAAAAATACCACAAATATTGCATGGTTACCAAATTTATATGTGTACCATATTTGGAGTCAATCGAACGCGTGGAAATGAAGTAATATTTGGCTGAGATCCCTTCACCAGCTAGAATTTTTTTTCGAACCACTAAGGTATATTTCTTTATTATCTCCCGATATTTTAGGACAAGCAAGAAACAGGTCGGAAACAAAAATTTTTTTTTTTCTTAGTCATACAAAATAGTTTTTTGTATGGAGGGTCATAATCTATCAAACTAAAGAGCCTAATATAAATTATTTTATATATTTTAGGGAATCTTACAGCTATTCCTTCAAAATTTAATCTTACATTACGTAATACAGTACTAAGCCATTGACAAGTTTCCATATAAATTATTAAAAAAAAACTACTGTTATATTGTTCCTATATAGTTATATATAATAAAAATCTGGTTCATATATGTATACCTACCACAAATACTCGGAAAATCAATAATAACAGAATAACAAAATAAATATTTTGTTCGTACATTCACTTTCTCTGCGAACGGTACTTTTCAAGACAGTGACTGTCAGTGATGGCTGCCGCGCCCTAATGGCGGCCGGTTTTTTTCCGTGCGTGGAATAATTATTGGTTTACTGAAGTTTTAGTGAATGGATCTAGATAAAACTTATAGTGTCAACTATACATATAATATACTTTGAGTTTTGATTAAATTTGTGTCCAAAATGCTTAGTGAAACAGTGAAATAAGTGCAAATGTGTAGTGACCCAGTGTGAAAAATGGATTTCTAGAAGTAAATCACGTCGAAAATAAAACAAGTTAGTGGTAATTTATATAAATCAATCATTTATTGGATAGATTATTGTATCTAGATTCCAACGATATATCATTTATGTACTAATCTAATAAGAAAAACACAATAAATTCAATTTTTCTATGACCCGGAAAAAAACAATTAGTTCTTCAAAAAACCCTAGACACTCAAGGCACGTTATCGTTTGGCGGGCCGAAGCGCTCGACGGGTTAATGTAAATAAGTGACAGTACATCTCTCACAATAACAATGTAATGTACCCCTATTATAAAACGAGATTCTCGTTTTATCACTAAATCTATCACACGGTGCTCATTGCATTGTAACTCACTAAAGTGCATTAATGTGACCATACAAAAATCAAACTTACATTCCTGAAATTATATTTTATTATTTTATTTGGTTAATAAAACATTTTTAAAAAACGCTCGTTAAAAACGTCTCCACAGTGGGGCTTGAGCCTACTACGCCTTAGTCGACCACCCTGGCGTAATGTCGGTTGGTCGAATTATCAACAGCTCACATACGTCCCCAGCCCCACCGAATACCTCCATCGACTTCACACACGACCTTTCTTTTAATTTCTTCGCAGAAGTGTGTTGTGCGCTTTTCCTCACGATTATGTTTTCCTTCACCGTAAGAGCGTCGAATAAACGTACATATGAATTCGAAAACACATTGGTACGTGGTGGGGATCGAACCCACGTCTCCCGGACCCTAACCAATGCACCACTGACGCTCCTCCTTGGTTGTTGGTTAGTTAGTCGAATAAGAGATGATATTGGTAGAGCAATGTTTAATTAAACATTTCTGGTCAACATTTCACAAACTCGATTGGCCTTGACATATTGACGAGATGAAACCAGTTCGTAGCGAGTTTTTTAAATATCGTAAAGTTACACAAGTTATTGTAACGGTTGCGGACTGCAAAGCGGTTGGTTATGCAAGCGTGGTTGACGATTTATCCCGCGGAAATAAGTAGTTTTCTTGCAGTAATAAAATAAAGTCGTAAATAATGGCCGTGTGGTGACGGCAGAGCGGAATGCATTTGTCACCAACCCCTACTCTTCCCGTGGGTGTCGTAAGAGGCGACTTAGGGACTACACATTGAACAGGGAACGGGCAGCAGCGCTCTCTGATACAGTAACCTTTTAATCTGCGATCTCCAACCCGCCTGCCAAGCGTGGAGATTATGGCAAAACCAAACACTTAAGTGGAGGAGGCTCATAGGCCAGCAGTGGACTGTAACGGGCCGTTGATATTGAATAAAATAAAGAATGTGTCAACTTTTTTCGTTTTGACTTTCTTTGCACATTTTAATGGTACTATCGTCATCAACAGTTCATATTCGTCCCCACCGAGGGGCTCGAGCCCACCCTGAATTAGGGCGATTAGGTCTAGCTCAGTGCGGGTTGGCCGACTTCACACACAACTTTTGAATTTCTTCGCAGGAGTGTGCAGGTTTCATCACGATGTTTTCCTTCACCGTAAAAGCGTTGAATAAACGTTCGAAAACACATTGGTACGTTGTGGGGATCAAACCCGCCGCATCTCCCGGATGGAAGACAGCGGTCCTAACCACTAGACCACCGACGCTCTTATGGCACAGAATATAAACCTAGACCTTCCTTTTTAAGTGGTGTACCTTATCTGAGTGCTATTCCTACACTACAAGGTTGCCTGGACGAGATTGGTACCTCAAAATAAGACTGCCTGTTGAGTTTTATATGCTTTTTCTCTTTAATTTTTTCTTTCTACCCATAATTCAAGTGCACTCACCACGAACATAGTGGCTAGAAATTTGCCGCAGCCCCAGGACATATCCATATAGTCCCGCTGCTCGTTCCACTGGAACCACATCCGCAGACCATCTTCGAGGAATGTGCTGATGAGGCAGAGCCGCGCCACCGTCGGCAGCACATTCTTACCTTTGCGGATTACCTAAAATAAACATAAGAGTTAGTAGGTGGTAAGATTAGGGTAAGATTTTTGTCCAACCTCACAAATCCTTGTGTCAGAGTCATGGACTCGCCTAAGGCCTGTGACATGGTTCATTTACTTCCGTAGATAATAGTCGGGACCAACGGTCTAACGTGCCTTCCGAAGGACGGATATTTTCGGGACAATCAGGTGGTTCAGCTTGCAAAGTCCTAACAAAAGGGACAGTTTCCCATACTGATTTATATTTGACTCGATCCTCACCGGGATGTGAACCCAGAAGGTGGATAATGAAAGCCTCTGCCACTAGTCCACGGCACCACGGACACTGTTATGTTATACATTCGTGGATGTGCGTTGGACTCTCGATCCGGTAATTTTGGGTTCGCATTTCGACAGGGACGCTGCTGTCTAAACAAAATTTGTTTGCGACACTGCCCCAAATTTGGCTAGGACATTGTAACAAACGTAATTGTAAAAATGTAAGATGAAATGTGCCGTGTGGTGACGGCAGAGTAGAATACATTTGTCACCGACCCCTACTCTTCCCGTGGGTATCGTAAGAGGCGACTTAGGGACTATACATTGAACAGGGAACGGGCAGCAGCGCTCTCTGATACAGTAACCTTTTAATCTGCGATCTCCAACCCGCCTGCCAAGCGTGGAGATTATGGCAAAACCCTCCACTTAAGTGGAGGAGGCTCATAGTCCAGCAGTGGACTGTAACGGGCCGTTGATTTGATTGATATGAAGATGAAATCGTGTTTCGGAGGACACGTTAAGCTGTTGGTGCCGGCTATTACGAGTATCTACGAAGGTAATTGTTACATGAAGCATAAATGTCCTTTAGCGGTTCAATAGCTAGGACGAAACAAAGATTTGTATATGATGAATACGGCCTTCAACTTGATTTTAAATAATATAAGTACTATCATAGACTTATCCAACAACTGTGTATGCTCGGCCAAGAAATTTGTGTACCATTTAATATTTTAGTTTCCTAGAGTAGGGAGAGGATCGAGCCGTCAAGAAACAGGCCGACGCCAGGTCGGGCGCCCGAGATACAGATGGCGCGACTTGGTGATGCCGATCTTCGTGACGTGAGTTACAGGCCGAAGATTGGCAGTGCACTGCACAAGAAACACTGCGAAATGGATGGCGTGTTCTCGTCTCGGAGGCCAAGGTCCACTTTGGATCGCTGAACCAGCGGAGTAAGTAATATGTAGTAATATGGTTTATACTTGGTAAGCAGATTATAATATTTATTTCTTAAACTATTAAATTATAATTCTTGTAATAGAGACTTTGCTCTTGGGATCAGATGACCGTCTGTGAATTGTCCGCAAATATTTGACAATTATTTATGACAGTTAAACTACATGGCCGTGGTTTTTTTTATGCTTATGAACTTTTAATTTAAATGACAACTTTCAGTGCTTTCGTGGTTTCAATAATTTGGTTTTGGAAATTTTATTCAAATAAGTTGTATATACAAAGAGGCAAAACGGTTAAAGGTTTGAAGGTACAGCTTAGTTGGCAGCGCGTCAGCTTAAAGGTCTTAGATTCGATTCCCGACCAGATAAATATTGTAACACTCCCGTAATTTTGAAATAATACAATCAGAGTGATTTTGGATCTCTATACCAGGTGTTACAAAACTACAAATAAAGCCGAAAGGGTGTGAATCTGCTCGTAAAACTGAACAACTTTCCCCAAAGAACATAGGTCGAAAAACGATTTAAAAAAATCGCATTCCCATACAAAATGTAGATGGTCTCCATACAAAATTTACGGGTTTTTTTGTAACACCGTGTATATGTGTGTGTGTTTATGCAACGTATTGCCTTCCCTGTAAGGAAAACTAGTGTACGTGTTTCTCTATTTTTTTATCGAGAAAATATTATGCATCTTAGCCTCTTACGCATTTACGCGGCCGGTGACGTTATGCACAATCACACAATGTCGATATTTCAACGCTGTTGTATCAATAGTGTCTGCGAAGTTAAAATGTAAATCGTAAGTTGTAGTAATTAGTCACTCAACTAAGAACCATCTGTCCAAACGATCAGATCTTTAATAGGGGATCGGACTACTTTTTTTTTATTTTATAAATCCAAACTTCTTAGTTTCTGCTATCGAACAATAAAATAATTTCTGATCTTTAAAATTGACCGAGTTATAAAGGTTTGAAATTCAAGATTAGACAGAGAGGCACATACCCACTTGTGTTGTACAAAAAAACGTTTTTGAAAGAGACAAACATATTGAAACTTTAAAAAATCACAGTTAATTCGTTTTTCAACCGATTCTGGTTTTTTTTTCGCGAATCGACTGCTACTAAATCTATATTTTAAAAATTATTCATAAAATATGATAAATTCATAAAATATGGTGAACAGTCCGATCCCTTATTGTCGTTATTAGCTTATTTACGAGAGGCTCGAGCCTACCCTGAATTTGGGCAATCAGACTTTAATCGACCTACCCAGTGAAAAATCACAAAGCCTTTGAACTAACTGAATAAATGGTTTTTTTTTTATTATTATTTCGCTGGTCTTGATGTTGTTTATATTTAAGTAATGTATAGCAGCTGTCTGATACCCATAGTACAAGCTTTGCTTAGTTTGGGATCTGATGGCCGTGTATGAGATGTCCCCACATATTTATTTATTTTGAACCGCGACCTCTCGTTGAGATGACAGAGGTTCTAGCTGCTACGCCATTGTCGATTTTATAATATTCTTCCTTTTACATTACAACATTGCTAAATTTTTTTTTGCTTATCTAAGCAGTAAACTGCTTATAATTTAAAATGATGATAAAAATATATTCTTTAATAATATAATATTGTAAAGTTATGATAAGAATTATAACATATATCTATAACAGGTTAAAGTAACCACAAAAGCTGAAAGCAATTAGTTTATAACAAAATTAAATTTATTGAAGTTGATAATATTTAGTTATGTATGAGTGACCTTCAAAATGATAATTTGTTGTAAATTGCTATTCATCATTCTCCTGCCCTGTTCCCTTTATTTGGGGTCGGCGCAATATGTTTTCTTATTCCATTCATCCCTGTCAGACGTCACATCACTATTAACTCCCTTCTTACACATATCATCTTTCACGCAATCCATCCATACTTTCCTGGGTCTACCCCTACCTGCTTTTCCATTCACTCTCACATCTAACATACCTCTGGAGGTATGGAATTTCTCTCTCCACATCACATGCCCATACTACGACAGCCTGTTACTCTTCAACTGCTATTCTTTACTAATATTATTTTCTAACTAAGATAGCAGTTTCCACATATTAATTAGTCAGATAAAAAATAAATAGAGCGTAAAACTAGCTTCCGTGATTGTGACTAACTTGTCTGCTAGTATATTTTAAATCCATATCAGTTGAGCAATTAAGAAGTGCCTAACAAATAGAAATGTGGAAAAGTGGCAAAGTGGCCTTTCTATTTTCTTTGAAAAAATAATCAAAAGGAACAATAATCAAAACAAAAAGAGAAAATTTTAATCTCTGACTGAATGTAATTTTGCTATAATTAATTTCAACTAGGTATTGCAATCTGATAGACAATCTGGAAAAAAAATTTTTTTTGTTGGAAATATTAATTCACAATACAACAGCCAACCAACCTTTATAACTCCTCAATAAATAGTGCAAATAATGTAACCTCTCTTACATAATGTAAAGAGGCAACCTGAAGCTACTTTCACTTAGTCCACCGTCCATAAGTGAAACTGACATACTACATGGGGCCTGACTCACATAATAATCACTTGATAACTGTCTTGCAATCTTACTTTTAGTCTCTTTTATTTTTTTTAATCTTAAGTAGATCTTATAGCTAATGAAATTGTGAATGGATTGTTCTTTACACATACAATGTTTTATTATGTTAAACACAAAACTTAATGGTCCTATTTCTTTACGATAAAAAAGTTGTGTGTATAAAAAAGTGAGTACTTAAAAATTCAATTGAATGTAGTCTAGTCTAGAGTAATAAGAAAACTTTTCAATAAAATTTAGTCCTTATGTATTAAACCATTTTTAATTAAAGACAACTTAACTAAACTGAACTAAAAACTCACTAAATAAAAAGAAACAATATTAATGATTCTGCAGAGGACAAAGCTAATTTTTAGCATAATAATCTTATCATTGCACACTTAAAGTCCAATTTATAGATATGTATGGTAATCAAAGTGTGTTGCATTGCAGCTATACTCAGTTATTTTTAAAGATAAACAATATTTAAATATATTTTAATTGAAAAACACATTTCTAAGTAAGTTAGTTTTAGCTATTAGCCAAGAAGATGAATTGAATTAATTGTTATATTGATGTACTTCTTTATGAATAGTTTAAATTAATTTTAGAAATGATATTTTATTTTTATAAAAGGACCTATCAACACTGTTTGCATATAGTTTAACTACCTAAACCAACAGACTATAAACAACAAACACAAAATAACAAAACATTTTTTTTAAGTGTGTATAAAATTAAATCAGTTTTTTTTTGTTATATATGTCTATCTCTAATTATATTTTAATAATTATAATAACACCCATAGCCATTATAATGATAAATTAATATACTAAACCCCACTGTTACTTAATTATAGCAAGTAGGTAATGGCCATGTTGAAATAATAATAATTATTACAATATCTGTAACTATAGAGTTTGCAATAGTCTAGTGTGACTTTGTGATAATCTGTCTATCGACAGACATTACTTAATTTATAAAAACTTAAAGATAAAGACATAGAAATATATAAATATATATTTTCATCATAAAACATAACATAAGATAAACACAAAAATTCTGGATGTATTAGTCTAGAAAACACTAATATTTTCTTTCTTTCTAAAAGAGAGTTAAAAATGTAATGTTTCCAATGTAATATTGAAAGCTTGACTTTAGTATTGAAATAACACTGGAATGTTTTGAGTTAGTGTTTGATGATATTAGATTGGAAACACTTAGTAGGTACTCTAACTGTTGTTTTTTGATAGAGTAGAACAGATGTTTCACTTTAAACACTTGTGTGTGTAGATTGGGTAGGTAGTAACTATGCCACTTTCTTATAGGATTGTGACTATTTGTGATTCCTAGCCAATTTTTGTAACAACAAAAAACGAACGTAGGTTACGCTTATTCGAGGCTTTTTAGCTGATTATTGTAAGCAGTATCATAGTCATCTAAGGTCGCATTAGTGATCTATTTAGCTAATATGACTACAATAAAAGATCGACAACGACTAACGTGTTTTGATGCTTCCAAAACAGTGCGTCTGGGTCTTGACTGGTGAAATAGTTATATTGGCAACGATGCAGACACGTGTTAAAATTATCGTTATTCAGCACTTATTCATAAATTCATCCAACAGCAAGCGCCAAGAAGAAAATAAGTTCGGTGACGTGACAATCCATTCCAAAGTACATGAACAACTTATCAGTTTAGTAAGAGATTTGCAGTTCCTAAGAAATGCAGATAACATAGGTCCTTACCTGATCTGCAATATCTTCTGCCGTAGACACATATTCGTTAGGAATTTGCATTTTTCACGGCAATCACAACCACTATCACCGAAATAAAATTTCACTTGTCGAACCCGTCACGTCAGTGTCGTCGGCTGTCGAATGACGTGTGGATAGTTGGAGCTTACTTCCTGTCTAATTAGAAAACTTTTTATCAAATTTATCTAAAAATTTATCTTTACTTATAAGTGATTATTTTGTTATTTAATAAAATTAATATTGAATTTCTTATAAAAGCATTTACTTTTACAATGTTCTTTATTTAATATAAAAAGAAGAAAACAAACCGGATGTTTAGTAATAACTGTCATGTTGCGTTTCGTTGTTATTATAAATTAAAAAATATATATATATATTGAAAGTATTCTAAATATTTTAAAAAATATTTCTATTTAATGATTTTTGTTATTTAATTAGTACTTTACAAAATTTACAAAAAAATTACGAGCAAAACGCTAATCATTTTTTTTTTTATATATATTGTTATAATAATGTTTAATTATATATTTTTTTTTTATAATAATGTTTAACGGCTCTGTTATATTTTGTTTTGACTTCAGGATTGCCAGTAGGGTTATTTTTATTAGATTTCAGATAATCTGATCTTTCAACGGGTCCTGATGACAAACATAATTTCGGATAATCCTTATTCATTTTATATTGACAACTAGAATTAACTAAAATCAATAAAGAGGATTATTTTTTTCCTTGAAATTAATGTCACTTATTTATTTATTTACTTTTTATTTGTTATAGAGAAAAGGACCATAATAAATGAAAAACTTATCACAAGGAGCGGTGCGGTTCGGGGCCGCACCGCCGCCGCCGCCGCGCCACCGGGAAAGCAGGATGGTGGTGATGTTACGCCGCCGCCGCCGCGCCATACAAAGTCCCGCTTTCCCGGCCCCGGACAGCGCCGCTCCCGCTCTGTGTGACCGAGGCAAGCCTAATTTGTACAGTACAGTTAGTGCGACCACAGAGTAGTGTAAGTAGCGACTAAATTCAAACTTATTTCGGATTATTTGGATCCTTTTGCTTTTGGCAGCCGGCAACACTGCTTTGCTATTTGACTCATTTGTCATTTTCAGGATTTTGTTGTTGTGTTGGTTATAAAATTGTTTTTCTTTGTAAAGTAATATAATATTTGCTTCAGTTCGTTAACCACCTGGTAGGACTCATACAATGATTCCACTCCTAGTATTCTAGTTTAGTGCCATCTAAAATTTGTGTTGAAAATAACCTAAATAAAAATTACTGTCTGTATTGTTCTAGAAAAATGTTAGAGGTAACTTGCAACGATCGTCTTGGGAAGAAAGTAAGAGTGAAGTGTAACCCTGATGACACTGTTGGCGACCTGAAGAAGCTGATTGCCGCGCAAACTGGCACTCGGTACGACAAGATAGTCCTCAAGAAGTGGTACACAGTATTCAAGGACCATATCAAGCTCTCCGATTGTATCCTTTTCAAAATGATTCACAAAACTTATTTTTTTACCTTCTTATTTTATCAATATTACCCAGTGGCGGATCCAAGATTAATTTTGGGGGGCTTGGGTCTAATTTGTAATATTCTAGTCCGTTAGAAGATAGTCTTAATTTCCTAACTAGTCAAAAGTTTAAATATAATTAGGTTGTAAACCAGTAGTGCAATTTCTCTTAAAAAATACACATATTTTACATATTAAACTATAAACTACACAAACATAGATTTTTGATGTCTTGAGGGGGGGGAGGGATGGGGATGGACCGACTAGTGCTATTTAAAGACCGAGAAGGTGATGACCTCAAGTTTAGTTTTGGTTCATCTTATTTGCATTTGGTTAATTTTGTTGTGGACAAAAAACTATGTGGCGAGTTTGTAAACCTCTCGATACCCTGCCTATCCACAATAACTATCAATTTATTTGCAAATCTTTTGGTTTAATAATTATATAAAATGGATCAATTTCGATATGCATATCTTTAGAAAACATGTATATTTTTAGTAATATATTATACACAATTTCCTTAACATTTGAACACAGATGAAATCCATGATGGCATGAATTTGGAACTTTATTATCAGTAAAACATAGCATTTACTTCAATTTAAGTAATATTAAGTTTTATAATTATGTAAAATATAATCTAAGTAAAAACTATGTTCTTTTCTTGTTATTTAAATAATTATGGGAATTTTGGCCTGGTTTCTATTACATTTTGTACACATCCAATCCAATGCCGCCGTCGAGAATGCTATACTATGCTTTAAAATACAAAACAGAAATGATAGATATGCAACCCCAACAACTCCTTTTCCTTGCAATGGGGTTACATTTGGTTGGCTGAATATAATTGACCTATGCTCGCTAATGAAGCTTCTTTAAAAAAGATTAGTTTGGGGTTGCCATTTGCGCAAGCCATGTTACAAACCCATAATGTTTTCATTCGCTCATACTTCCGGTAACGCTTAATTGTTGTCTATGATCGGCAGCCATATTTATTATAGTGATTTGTCCTTGTTGTCAAGCAATTCGTAATTTACTCAATTTTTCCTTGAATTTGAGAGAAAATCATAAAGAATTATAATAAAAACGGTGCCGTTAACATTCTGTACCTCAATCTAACAATAAGTATTAGTTTTAAGTCGATAATATGACCGATGCCGAAGGTGAGTATCGCTCCAGTTTTTTCGGAGAATTTCCTGCGAATTCCTTTCTAACATTCCTTGTTTTTCAGAATACAATCAGCAAAAGCCTGCGAAAACCAGCAAGCAGCATAACGTATTACCAATATGGGGTAATGAACAGACTATGAATCTGAACCCTCTCATATTAGCGAATATCCAAGGTTCTAGCTACTTCAAAGGTAGGTAAGCAAACATACCAACGCACTGGAGTCTGGATTAGTACCTATTCACGTCTTATTATTTTTCTCTTGTCTATGTGCTCAGTAACTTGTCCTTCAGTAAGTTAATTGTATGAATATTGTCTGCAGTGCACCTGTTCAAGTTGAAGACTTATCATGAAGTGGTGGACGAGATCTACTACCAGGTGAAGCATTTGGAGCCGTGGGAGCGCGGCAGTCGCAAGACGGCTGGCCAAACTGGCATGTGTGGCGGCGTGAGTATGTTGCTTAACTTTTTATTAGAATTTTCATAACTTGGCATTTTAAAAGGTACAGGTGGTTATGCCCACAGAAATACAATTTGTTTGTTGAATAAGCTTGCCTTAGTTTTGTTAGCTTTGTTTTAGTCTATGGACCCATCTAAGACTGGTGTAGTCTGGTCATTGATTGATTTTGAAAATGTCTGTTTATTTTGTCTACAGTTAGTATCTCCTTCCGTGTCTTATTTGGTAAACAAACCACTTACCTCGACAAAATCTCAAGTTTACGGGCTGATCACACTATAGAACTAGCCCAAAATATTAATACACCTGAAACAAACACTTATCAAGCATTCACTCACAAATTCTGTTAGAATTAGTCATCGAAAACTTAAGTTTTTCGCAAAATTATCAATAAATCGTTCTAACCTCAAACCACATTTCGATCGGGTATCTCTACATTATCTTTGGATTTTAGAGATGAGGTATATCACACACTCATACACAATTCAATTATTTAATCGGAATAGACTGGTTGAATCTTTAAAAATATAAGTAGACAGAGAAAAATAGATTCGACAAATAAGTGGTCAGACGTGACGTTTCTATCCATTGCAATTAAAAAATGTATGTTAAATGTTATAATGAATGAATCACGGGCGCGTTCCGATACACGCTTAAGTGACTTTCGAATCAAACTGTCAGCGCCGTCAGCGATCAGATTGTATGGGTTTCGCCTGCTGACAGTAATTCGGTACGCGCTTTGAGTGCGCTGAAATCGATTTAAACACCCGTAATCGCGTTCCGAATTACTGTCAGCTGTCATAACTCATACTTTTTTGCTTTTCTGATCGCTGACAGTGCTGAAAGTCTGATTCGGAATGCGCCCCACGTCGCACTCACGCGCCGCGCCGCCGCCGCCGCCACCCGCCTCGAGTCGAGCCAACTCGAGTGACTCGAGTTGGCTACCATTTCAACTCGACCTACTCTAGACAAAGCGAGTTAACCCATCACTACAATAAATACGTCAATGATGACAAATTAGAGTAAGAGATATACGACGTAGGATATTCCGAAATGCTTGTAATCACCAATTACAATTAATCACCAATTCAATTACATTCAATTAAATCAATGAAATCTATTATTTGGAAGCACTATTTTGTGTCTATGGTCACCTTATCGCCATGTTTGTTTACCAAATAAGACACGGAAGGAGATACTAACTTTAGTCATTAATTTACTTCTAGGACATCTAGAGATTGTTGACAAAATTTTCTCCTGCACTATAATTTCTCAGTGCATTACTTGAACTTGTCCTAGGTTCGAGGAGTGGGGGCTGGAGGGATAGTGTCAACAGCATTCTGCCTGCTGTACAAGCTCTACACCCTGAGACTCACACGCAAACAAGTCAATGGGCTGCTTCAGCACACTGATTCACCATACATCAGGGCTCTAGGTAGTTTTTGTATAATATTTTTAATAAAATTTCCTTGCTTTATGTGTTGTCTTATCAATTTGATGAGGTTTCAAAAACTCACCAGCTCTATTCTTTCTCAATTCCAATAGGCTTCATGTACATCCGCTACACTCAACCACCAGCCGACCTCTTCGACTGGTACGCGGACTACTTAGATGATGAAGAGGAGGTGGATCCTCGCGCAGGTGGTGGTGGACCATCCACGATTGGCGCACTCGTCCGGCAGATGCTCATCAAACTGGACTGGTTTAGCACACTCTTCCCTCGTATCCCGGTGCCCATACAGAAACAGATTGAGCAGAAGTAGGTAACGTTTTGTACAGCAGATTAATCTTTATGATGATAAAAATATTGAGCTTAGTAACTAAACCTCCAATTTCCAAAGATTCATGAATATTCACCTGACAGCACTTTACATTATCCAACATCTGTGAAGAAACTTGTCACCACTGGACCAATAAATTAATGTTGATTGTGAAGTAGGTAGGTACAAAAATGAGCCTGCTGGCCTCTTGTTGCTTATATCTTCTTATTTCAGCAGTTTCCCTCCACTTGGGACAATTTTTAGCAGCACCACATGAGGTGGAGTCAATGAAAGGTATTGTATTACATTTCTTTGGCAGTGCATGCCAAAAGGCACTTCTTTACATCTTCCATATTATTATTGAATCTCCTAGAAAAAGATTAATAACACCAAGACAAGACATATAAAATATGTTTTTAACCGACTAATCGCTATTTCTATCAGAGAGGTAATATAGCGGCCGCGGACTTGGACAAAATAAATGTAATATCTATGTTACTCAGAACACAATTTTATTGTATCTATAATTGCTGTTTAGGTTAAGCAGCTGCTAACAAAATTCTTGCATATTTTTTTCTTTTTTGTTATGTCAACCTTTTTCCCTATTTTTTTACCTAAAAAATAGTCTGCACTGCATTAAAAGTGCAAAACCAGTCCATAACAGAATCATTGTTGAAATCCATATTTTCGTACTAAGTTAACATTTCTAACTACCAGGCTAGCAGAGCACAACAGGACCTCAGCCGCAGCGAAGCCGCCGCAGCCTGCGTACCAGCCACGGGGGGGCAACAGTGCGGGCGCGGGGGGACAGGCGGGGGCGGGGGGAGGCTACAACCCGCGCACCGAGCCCGACCGCCGCGAACACGATGATAGAGACAGGCGCGACTATACTGACAAGGATGATCAGAGGTTTGTAGTTTATCCAGCTAGACTCTCCTAATATTCAACTTTCCTTTACTAGTTTACGCCACTGTCGTATAGTCCTTTTCAATAGAATCCGGCAATAATGTAAACAAACCAATTACTTAATAACAACACAAACATTTTTGTTTTTTTTTTATTACGTAATTACTTACATTTGAGTATCAATCCTGATCATATTCACATTTCAAGGAACCATACATTCTTCTTGCAATAATTTCGCCCCCTATTAACTTCTTTATGATATTTATTTTAATAAAAAATACTTGGACAACAAAACTTTCAATAATTTGTAAAACTGACATATTCATTTTTTACTCATAAGTCTTTGGAAAGTTAAGGCGCGTTTCCATTGTGCAAGTGCTTGCATGCAAGTATGACGTCACACTTGCGTACAAGTTACTTGAATTGTAAACTTTAATTTATAGAACTTGAACCTCGCATGCAAGTTTTTATTGTCATGCAAGTGTCCGAACCAGGACAAGCACCAGTGTTTAACATGGGCGGGAGACGTGCTGTGGCACTTGCGCGCGCAACTTGCATATCACTTGCGCAGACAAGCGTCAGTTGCGCATTATGTTTACAAGGTCAAAACTACCTGCATGCAAGTTTACGTTTCCATTACTCAAGCTGCATGCAGGCTACTTGCATAATGGAAACGCGGCTTTAGTGTCAAAAAATTATCTTGTTTACATTATTACCGGATTCTATTGAAAGGGACCTTATATGATTCAGTCTAACCTTATATTTGGATTTGTGCAGACCAGTAATGTAGCCACTGAAATTAAAATTATGCATGATGGACAACCAACGCTAATCGGCATTCCAATGTTATAGAAACACGGGTAGCTCTTATGAATAAACCCAAAAAAGCAAATTTTCTTTCATATCCTCTTGCCATTTGAAAATTTTGTAGTAGACCGCCGCCACCAAGTCTGAGCACCTGCTAGAATCTAAAAAAGACAATATGAGCACATCAATTTTTATATTGTTTCAGGTACTCAAAAGACAAATACAAACGCGACGACAGAGACAAAGAGCGCGACCGCGAGCGTGAGAGGGACAGAGAGCGGGATCGCCGTGAACGTGACCGCGACCGCGACCGCCCCGAGCGCCGGGATCGCAACAGCCGCGTCCGCGACGACCGCGAGCGCCCGAGACACCGCTCGCGGTCCAGAGACCGGGACCGTCGCCACAGATAGTACTCCTGATAAATTAACTTGACTACAATCTGTTCTGAACTGTCTTTTCGAAAATATAATAATTAATGTTTTCATAATAACTTTGTATTATTTTTAAACATTGATTTTGAAAAATTCTAATCATAGTAGATGTGACATTTCTTATCTATGTTGAGGAATATTGAAAAGATTAATGTAGGTTTTCAAATAAAATTTGTATTGCAAAATATTTGCTCAAAACTAGATAAAACCAGAATTATATTTTACACATTCAAGCTTACAGCTAACACTAGAAATAAATAAAATACAATGCAAAAAATGCACCTGTGTAAATACAACATTTGCGTCACTATGCCGCGGCGCCTTTGCTCTCCTGTTGTTCAAACTTAGGATACTTTGCTTCAACATTGGCCCATGAAATCCTGCTGTTCGCTAGATCTCTAACTACAACTGGGACCTCTTCCAAAGGCAGTCTAACTTGTCCCATACCATCTCTTTCTCTCAAAGTAACCGAGTTAGGTTCTTTTAAGGTGTCAAAATCAACCGTAATTGCATAAGGGACACCCAATTCATCTGTTCTGGCGTATCTACGCCCAATGGAGCCGGATGAGTCATCGACTTTGTGGGAGACATCAACATTAGTCAGCTCTTGGTTCAGTTTTCTGACAAATGGTTGGAATTCGGCATTTCCACTCAATGGTAGAATGGCACACTTCATTGGAGCAACAGCTGCTGGCAAAGCAAAGTAAGTTCTCTGTTCATCACCTTCCCTCATCTTGAAGTTGTGTTCTAAGAGAGAATACAGTATTCTTCCTATACCAAATGAAGGCTCTATTACACTAGGGATTATTTCTTCAACATGAACAGTTTTTTGAGACTTCTTCACACTGACAAGATCTTTAGTTAGTTTGAACTCTCCATTGGGAGTTGGTAAGGTAAATTCTCCATCAGCATCTAACTTGCTCTGTAATTCTTCAAGAGCTGCATTGTCTAATGCAGCTAGAGTATCATTGATTACTTTAGCATCCTTTTTAAATGCTTTTCCAATGGCTGCTTTGTTAGCTACTGCTTCAACTACTTCAATCTGTTTTGGAGCTGGAAGTTTTTTCTCAGCAGCCAGTCTTATACCAGTGGCTTTAGTGTGTTGTGTCAAGTCATAGGCAGATCTGTCTGCACATCCCACACATTCCACCCAGCCATAGCTAGTGAGACATTCAGCATCCCAACAGTCACAAGCATAGTGAGCCATCTCATTGCTCATGTGTTGCCTGAACCTCATTTTCTTAGGGTCTATTCCCACAGCCAAAAGGTACAGATGAATTCTTGCCATGAAGTAACTAAGGGTCTCATTGTTGACGATTCCTTTAGATACTGCATCACCAATGGTCATTATTTCAGCTGGTCTGCCTTGTTCCTGGTTGTCAGCAGAGTACAGAAGCATCTGAGTGTCCTTCACAGATTCAAACTTGGGATGGTCTTTAGAGTCACAGAAGTGTTCAATCTCACACATAGTGAATTCTCTCACTCTCAATAACCCAGACCTTGGGGAGATTTCATTCCTGAAAGAGTTGCCAATTTGAGCAGCAGCAAATGGTAATCTTCCTTGATTGAATTCTAGCAATCTCTTGAAGTTTACAAAAATTCCCTGAGCAGTTTCAGGTCTTAGGAAACCTTTCACTAGTCCAGAAGGACCAATCTGGGTGTTGAACATGAGATTGAACTCAATAGGTGGTGTGAGGTCATTTCCACTGACTGGAGACTTCATGTTGAATCTCTGCATCAAAGCCGACATCTCATCAGCATTCATGCCATCAAGTTTAACAAGAATATCTTCAATTTCTGCTTTCAACTCTTGTTTTGTATTCTTCTCACTCTTTATTTTTTCTAAATGTGCTTTGATTAGATGGTCCAATCGAAAGCATTCGCCAGTTTTAATATCTTTAGTCATGAGGTCAGCAAATCTCTCCACATGGCCTGATGCTTTAAGAACGGGCTCTGGGGTCAAAATGGAACAGTCTACTTCCAGCATCTGCTCTTGGAGGATGAAGAATTTCCTCCACAGCTGGATCATGTTACTTTTCAGGGCGCAACCCATAGGCCCGAAATCAAATTGGCCGGTAATACCACCGTAGATGGCGAAAGACTGGTCGTAGAAGAACCTTCTCTTGATCAAATCTTCCATCTTTGCTCGGTCGAAGAGCTCTTCAGCGGGTGCTAAGCTTAGTTCTTTGTCCTCTAGTACTTTCTTCCTAGTCTTCAACTCGGCAACAGCTTTCTTGACATCAATTTCGGGTGCTTTATCATCTTTTAACTTTCGCACTAAATCGCCCTGTTGTTTGACGGCAGCGCGCAGCGGCGCCAGGATTTCTTCGATCTTGGGATCAGCCATGATTATCTCTCGTAGAGGTTTAGCGATTTTGATCTTGCGATGAGATTTATTACTCCCCCACTGCGGTAACCCGTGTGAAAGTCTGAACTGGGAGCACGCAACTGGCAGATGTTTACTAAACACACTACACTTGAACACTAAATTAAGAAGGTTTCTCATCTATCTAGTTAACCGCACCGCACTTTATTTGAACATCTGGGCGCCGCCGGTAATTAATTTGTAACGTGGAGAGAGCTGACGAAATCGAAAATCGCGTGAAGAAACTCGAAGTTCGAAGTGACAGCAAACGTCAAACTGATGACGTGTGCGTGCTGAAAATCATGGCTGCGTTCAATTTAGCGCAATCACAAAATGTCTATGAATAACGGTTTAACGGATTTAGAGTGTTTGGGTTTGGCTTTATAATAAAAGATCAATCATCGCCAGGGCTGTCTGGCAACATTCAATTGTTTATCTCGCTCAGACTTATATGTATTAAGAGAACTAGAAAGAGAAAGAGATAAATTTAATTATTTGTTTTCTTTTTGGAAATATCTCACGTTTGACAGCACAAAGGAGGCGGCCATTTTATTGCAAGCTGGAGAGGGAGAAGCTGTGGTTTTTCTTCCAGCGAAGCTTTGTTGTATTTTTATTATAAGTTATATTTTGCTAAACTGCCGTTATCCCTACGTACAAATCCGTATACGTATTTAGTGTAAGGTATAGGGTGTTATATGTTTTGAAGTCTGAGAAGAAATGGACGATCCGAATCGGATGATGGCGCACGGCGGCGGGCTGATGGGTCCACAGGGCTACGGTCTGGCGGGCGGCGAGGCGGCGCCGGCCTCGGGCGAGGGCGAGGCGCGCAAGCAGGACATCGGCGAGATCTTGCAGCAGATCATGAACATCACCGACCAGAGTCTAGACGAGGCGCAGGCCAGGAAACACACGCTCAACTGTCATAGGATGAAACCTGCCCTATTTTCCGTGTTGTGTGAAATCAAAGAAAAAACAGGTGAGGCTTATCATTTTATGTTTGCTTTATTTAAGCTAAGTATGTGAACTATGAAATTAAATTAACTGCAGTAGAAATCACATAAACAAAAGAAAAAGGTCAGTTACATGGCTATCATAATATGGACTTAGACATAGACTTGAAGTAGTCTGGAATTCACTACACAGAAAAATATAATGCATTGGTAACACTGTAATTGCATGTGCAGTGCTGTCGCTCCGCAACACTCAAGAGGAGGAGCCCCCAGACCCACAGCTGATGCGTTTGGACAACATGTTGATTGCGGAGGGTGTCGCGGGGCCTGAGAAGGGTGGCGGTGCCGGGGCTGCGGCCTCGGCTTCCGCTGCTGCTGGTGAATGGGGTAAGTTACTTCATATTTTTAGAATGACACTTGGGTGGTGGTACATTGAATATTTTACACAGCATCAGAACAAGCTTAAATAAATTTTATGCTGAATTTAACTGAACACATGAATATTTATTGAAATATTGAACTGAACCAAAACCCTAGAAAAAAAGAAAAAAAGCAAAGAAAAAAAAAAGTAACTTAGTGTAGAAGTCTAGAATACTTTAGCGTTAAAAAATTACAAATTGTTATTTAGTTGTTATCTTGTGTGCATCTAATGGTTAAATAATGTGAATACAATAGGGATGTAGAAATTTTTGCACACAAACTCAATAGTTTATATAGGTATGAAATATCACCTAGGCTTTCGCTTTTTGCCAAGTTTCTCAATTACTTCATTCAAGGGTGGTGTGTAAAATATTCACACAAGTTACTGCATGTTGTGGGAATGGGGGCAAGTACACTTAGTTCAATGATGATTGTACACTATTGGAAAGTGGTTGTAGTTTGTGTATTGCAATTTTAGGTGGTGGTATTTTAGTAGCAGGGATTCATTGTAAAATATTTTAGATTAAATATATACTTGTTTTGTAATGTATTAAAGTAGAGTATGGTATGGTATTTGCATATGTAACTCAGTCTTCACACATCACACAACATCTGTATGAATCAAGATTTTTTGTAATTAACTTTAGTCAGTGTACTAGTTTATTATTTAATCAAAATTACTGTATAGGTCTACACAATAAAATTAAGTTCAAGATATCTATCTATTCATACATTATTTTGAGTAATAAATATTTTACCTTTCAAACTCTCACATACTGACAGATAAATAAATATAGCAATTTTTTTACAGTTACAATTTGAATGTCACAAATAACTGGTATGGCTTTTATGTATAAAGGATTTAGGATGATTTACTATACTTTTAAAGCTGTACTAGTCCGTGGATTACTAATATTTATAATATATTAAAACTCCCTACAATATTTTGTCTCCATTGCCAACTTTCTTCTCAGGCATTCATCTAATAATTGTTTTATTCTTTTGAAATAATGAACAGTCAACTTTTGTTTTGTATATATTTGTGTAATCCAAATCCGCTGGCTAGTATAAACTTTGGTGTGTGGTACGGTTGCATGTACAATGTTTTTCCCGTTTGCTGCAACTAAGGCACTGTGGCTCAAGCAGATAACGCGATCGAGCACTCGGACTACCGCGCTAAGCTGGCTCAGATCAGGCAGATCTACCACCAGGAGCTGGACAAGTACGAGAACGCCTGCAACGAGTTCACCACCCACGTCATGAACCTGCTGAGGGAGCAGTCGCGCACCAGGCCCATCACGCCGAAGGTTAGTCTGATCATTTGTTATTTGTTTTATATTTTTTTTATTCTAGCCCTCTCGATTGAGAGGGCTTGATGATTATCAATAAAAATGTCAATACAATTCAAATTTTGAGTATTTTTAAAATTACATTATACTCTACAAAATGACTCTCGCTCTAGGTGGTTACTGGTGCAAAGGTTGGCTATTGCGATCCAGCGTGGTAACGCTGCTGCCAGGGTTGTGGGCACCTTTGCGCCGGGAACGGTTAGGTGCGGGTTATTTGACTGATGTGATATTTATTTTTGACAATTCGTATTTATTTTAATTTTTTGACATGTTAATTTATCAAAATGAAATAAATTATGATTATGTTCTCTACAAAATATTTAAGAAAATTAGAGGTCCATAGTTAAAATGTTCTTCATAAATCATGATCAAGCTGTTGGAATTGTGTTTGACCTGTAATCATTGTGATGGCAGGAGATCGAGCGCATGGTGCAAATCATCCACAAGAAGTTCAGCTCCATCCAGATGCAGCTGAAGCAGTCCACTTGCGAGGCTGTCATGATCTTGCGCTCGCGGTAAGTACGGGCTTAAGGTCTCGCCAAATAGATTCAGGGAATTTTCGTATTCAACCAGCCAATAAAAACAAAAGCATTGCCAATACCGCATTGGTATTTTAGCGATTAGGTCCGTAAAAAAAAGCGTTTTATTTTGGGACATTTTAATTGGGCAAAATGGAATTTTGGAGGTTTTCTACGGAAGGTTTTTAAGTGGCGATCAAGAAATAAAGTAAGTTGATCGATTATTTGGTGAAGGTCACGGAAAGCAGTTGGATGCGGGCCGAAGCAAGACCGGCCATTGCAGAGATTCTTGTGGAGGTCTTTGTCCAGCAAAGTCTTTGTTCTGAGGAACTCTATTATAGCTCATATACGTCCCCACCGATGGGCTTGAGCCTACCCTGAATTAGAGCGATTAGGCCTTAGTCGACCATGCTTTCTTCGCAGAAGAAGAAAACACATTGGTACGAGGTGGGGACCGAACCCGTGTCTCACGGATGCCACTAGACGACCGACGCTCTATTTGGAGCCAATAAATACACTTGAATTTTGTCTAGTTTCCTGGACGCGCGCCGCAAACGCCGCAACTTCAGCAAGCAGGCGTCGGAGATCCTCAACGAGTACTTCTACTCGCACTTGTCCAACCCCTACCCGAGCGAGGAGGCCAAGGAGGAGCTCGCGCGCAAGTGCGGCATCACCGTCTCGCAGGTCAGCATCATCACCAACAGCTCATATTCTATTTTATTTATTTTGGTCCATTTACAGATGTTTACACTATCCCAATATGTATGACCAATGGGTATGTTTGATCTATCTATAAGCATCTGAACAGGATGGGTCTATCTGAGAACCCTTACTGTAGATTCTGCACAGATGACGAGGAGACTCCACTTTGCATCCTTTGTGAGTGCGAAGCCCTTGTCAATAAGAGAAGCCGGGTGCTGGGAGGACCCGAAATTGCCATCCAGGAAGCCCAGGCTTTAAGCCCCTTATCGACCGTCAGCTTCTTCAAAACTGTTGGTCTAGAGGAGGTTATTTAACACTGAAGGGCTGACTACAATAGATCCATCTCGGGTCGCAGTGGTCATTGGGACATAATTTGCCCGATCCCTTCTACATAAATGTTTGATCTATATCTATAATACAATAAAAGTAACATGTTAAGTGTAACACCCACTTATAGATAGACTCTGCATATGTTCATATACGTCCCCATCGGTGAACTCAAACCTACTACCGAACGGATTTGGATGAAATTTGGAATGGAGATAGTTTGTGTTCTGGATTAACATATGGGATAATTTTTACGGGAAAAATATTGATTTCCACGGGAAAATTTTACACAACGCGAGCGTTTCCGCGGGCTGACGGGTAGTGTAAAGTCCCTATATGTAAACAAACCAATTTCAACACGATTACTCCATAATTACTTACATTTGAGTATCAATCCTGATCATGTTCACATTTCAAGGAGCCATACATTTTTCTTACAATCATTTCGCCCCCTATTAACTTCTTTATGATAGTTATTTTATTAAAAAATACTCGGACGACAAAACTTTCAATAATTTGTAAAACTACCATATTAATTTTTTATTCATCAAAGTCTTGTTTATCTTTAGAATGTTATGGTTAAAAAATTGTCTTGTTTACATTATGGCCGGGTTCTATTGAAAGGTACCTTACTATAATTTCGGATTGCGTTGCAGGTTTCCAATTGGTTCGGCAACAAGCGCATCCGCTACAAGAAGAACATCGGCAAGGCGCAGGAGGAGGCCAACCTCTACGCCGCTAAGAAAGCTGCCGGTGAGATGCCTAGCCAGTACTTACCAAAGAGACCAGTGAACCCCTGACTGTCACTGTAAAATCACTTGGTTCATATTCCTTATACTTACACAAAAACTTTATGACAGTTTTTTATGAAACTTACCTGAAATCGTTACTGATTAAATCAACCTTTAAATCAATCCAGAAAAACAGGATTGTAATGTGTCCATCTGTTTGGAAGCTACAATGCTAATGATAGAAAAACAAACGCGTCAATTACACTTTCCTTTTTGTTGTGGTTAAAAAAAGGATTCTAGTAAAATGAGCCATAAAAGATGTCATTAACAACAACGAAAATCTTAAAACATATATGATGTCATTATAGTTGGGTTATTATAGGATGGGTTCTGACAGCTTCAAAAATTTTCATACGACGTTAACAACTTTTTTAAATAATATTCAGTTTAAAAACCATAATAGCTAAAATATTTAAAAAAATAACTTCACCTCTTATTTTATCATTGAACAGTATGTAATTTTACTTAATAAATAAATAAACGAAATAATATTAATAAGTTTTTAAAATTTTAATCTGTCAGAGCTCATCCTATAGTAACCCAAGTATAATGGTACTTAACACAGAAAAACGTGAAGAAATTCGCCGAGGAATCTATAATAACAAAGAGAAAACTGAAGAAGAATTGTGTAAGGAGGTAGTGACATATTTGACTGTCCATTTTGCAATCAAATTATCTTTAAATTGTTTAAATGTAGACGCGTGAGTTGATCATATTTATCATATTTTTCTATCTTCTTTCATTGTCAGGGTTTTACTGGTCAAAAGGTTGACTGTGACTTGAACCATTGTGATAACATCCTATTACAGTATTGTTGTACTTGTTTTGCTAGTTATGTACTCAAATCAAGTTGAAATGTCGGCCATCTTTTGTGCCCAGGCATTGGAATATAACGTTCATATTTTATACATATATGACAGGTTCAATTCATGGTCAAATATTGTGGTGAAGTGACAATATTTCCTGTCTATTCAACACTAATCCAAGTTTTTTGAAAACCTGGTCTTCAGTGTTCATTAGATAGGATGTGTTGGCACTTCGTCTATAGTTTATACATTGAATATAATTATGACGGACTGGAGATGCCTTTTGCAATTTATTCCTATTTAAAATATACATGTTGTTTGTTGCTATGTAAGCTCTTTTCAAGCTATATTAGTGAAGGTGACTTGACCATTTGAATTATTTTGTTTGGTCGTATTATTTAGCTGATAATAGGGAATATGCACATTTTTTTAAATTAATTAATCGAAATATTTCAAGTTTCAGATAAACACAAAAAATATTTTTTCAAATATCTTGCTCAAAAACAAAGTTATAAGGCTTCAAAGTTGATGGTTAGACAGAGAGGGCCGACGTGATATGTGACGTCATATTATTATGTCATGCAGGCCATACATCCGCAATAGAAAATTTTGTTTTCGTAAGAGGGACAGATATATTTGTTTGATAATGTTGTATCTAGTTTGTTTTTCGATCAATTTCGATTCTGTTTTGACTATCAGTATTCTATTTTTGTATACTTTCAGATGAACTATAAAAAAAAACTAATATTTTTTTATGCATATTCCCTATTTGGTCAACAGCAACAACAACATACTCTTATATAGGTTTAAAAAGAAAGTTTATTGTATGAATGACTTCCTTGCGAAAACTACAGGATATTTGCGTAAAGCAATAACAATAAAAAATAGTAATTAAATATGTTTGTATTACTCTGCCAAAAACGTGATGGACAATATGTATGATGCCCCTGTCAATTTGATTATTTGAATAATGATTATCAAATAGCACTTTCATATTGGGCATTTTTATAATGACCGGGCATTATGTATAATGCCCAATTTATCACTTGGTCCATAACATATTTACTAATATTTTATTTCGTTTTTTTTTTTGTACAAATTGATTTTTATTTTAAATTCATAAATGTTATTAAGAGGAATTGGCAACACCTTACGAGGAATCAAATGAAAGACTATTTATGTAGTAAGATCAAATTGTTACCATTTGTAAGCAAATAAATAAATATGAATATAGCAAGTGACATCTCCAGTCAGCTCGGTTAAGGTTTAGTTGGTTTGGGAGCGCAAACTGTACCATGTCGTTCTCCGCACACAGACTTGTCATGGATCGGCGAGGGGCGGCGCGAAGCTGGCTCCCCGCCCGCGAGATCCGCGTCCTATTACAGTAATAGACACACACACACCGACCGCGACCCCGTCTAACGCTGGCAGTGCAATCACATAGCCCGTGTTGGATAGATGGATATCAAAATTTATGTTTATTAAAGCAGAGAACGATAAACGAAACTCGTTTAAGATTATTGCAGACAAAAGCTATTTTGCGTTTGTCGTCTCAGCTCAAAATGTCCTTTTCTCTAAAAGTCCTGTTCTTAAAATGTCCTTTTCTCAAAAACTCCTGTTCTCAAAATGTCCTATTCTCAAAATGTCGTTTTCTCAGTATCTCTATTCCCCAGACCTATCCATATTTCTTAAAAGAATAACATAAGTTTGCTTTTCAACATCTACTAGGGCGACAACATTACAGCAAGAAATAAAACAATGGTTTAATTTTACATTTCTTTATATGCGTTTTAAAGTGTTATTAAAATCAACATAACATCGATAAAAGTTGTAAATTCGTGAATTAATTGTTGCCATTAAATAAACAAATATTTCGAGAACAGTAATATTACATAGTATTGACGTCTGTCTAAATCTACATCGAATTTATGTATATCCAAATATTATATAGTTAAATGAGTCATTTTCTTGTTTTGCTTTTCTCTGCTTTAGTAATCCATATAGAATACTAAACACTGCTAGCGTTGGACGGCAGCAGTGTTTCCGAATCAAGTTTAAGAGGAGGTTTCCAGCAGGTCGTCTGAAGCTGGTTTGATATAACTACATCATTACAACTTACTTGGAGCAATTACTGACACAGCAAAGCAACTAGCAAAGCGCATTTGAACGGCGCTCAACCAAAAGTAACCAAGCTCTTCTTTCTTTTCACGTGGCAACACCATTTTGTCATTCGCTTTTTACTTCGTCTACTTTCTTCCTAAAATTCTGAATTTTCGCGCTTTTTTTTTTCGCTTCCATTATTGTCAATTTCCACTATCGTTGTTGTAATAAAAAAAATGATTGTCTAGAAAAATGCTATAAAGCAATAAGGCTACTAAACTGTGCACTTCTTCTTGTTCTAATTTCAATTATTGTTTATTATGTGTGCCTGATCTGTGTATTATTCAAACATTTAAACTTAAAATCGTTCCCTAAAATTGTGAACAAAAACCACCTACTGGAAACCTCACTCAAAAAATACCATAATTGGGCTTTTTCGGGAAGTTAAGCTCTGATCCTTTTAAGTTCATCGTCCTTATCGCCTTTTAGAAATAAGAAAGGGACAGGAGATAGACATTTTAATTTTAGATTAGGCAAAGATCGACGCGTTGATAGCACAATTTTATCCCTAAATTAACGATAGAGGATCAGACTGTTCCTAAATTTACCATATTTTATTAATTATTTTTAAAATAAAGATTAGTGGCAGACGATTCACGAAAAAAAAAACAGAATCGGTTGAAAAACGAATTTACAGTGATTTTTTAAAGTTTCAATATGTCTGTCTCTTTCTGGCAAGTCCGCGCCCACTATATTACCACTCTGGTATAAATAGTGATTAGGTCCGTTATAAAAAAAAAAAAAAAAAAAAAAAGTCTGTCTCTTTCAAAAACGCTTTTTTGTATGGAGATTATATGGCGTTACTAACAAATGACGTCACAAGTGGGTATGTGCCTCTCTGTCTAATCTTGAATTTCAAACCTTTATAAATCAGTCAATTTTAAAGATAGAGCAAAAATTATTTTAGTGTTTGATAGCAGAAACTAAGTTTGGATTTATAAAATAAAAAAAAGTAGTCCGATCCCCCATTACGTCCTTGTTTTACGTTATTTTTTATTCAAAACATTCCCTGCGTTCCTTGACGCGCTGTAATCGATTACAACACCAGTAATCGCGTACAACACCAGTAATCGCGTACCGAATTATTGTCGGCGGGCGAAATTTGTAAACATATTTGCTTTTCTTATCGCTGACGGCGCTTAAAGTCAGATTCGGAATGCACCCATTATGATTTGTCCATCTCCTTTCTTTCATACTCATCACGAAAAGGACAGACTCAAATACATAGAGCATGACTTCCGGATCCTCTGACCAACCACCCACCGGACATATCTTGTATAATTTACTAACAAACTAATTACGAAGAAAATTGCGGTGCACGTCGTCGTGATTGGTTCATCTCGCTTACGCAACCAACGTATTGACATGAAGTGAGCCGCGAGGTCAGAGATATAAGTGCAAATGCACCTATGCGTTTCGGAAAGGTTCGCCCTGATGATGTCCAGTGGTTGGTCCGAGTCCGGGTCCAATGGAGGATTTTCTAACAGCTCTTTAAAAAATAAAAATAATAGTTCAATTAAGACGATAGATGGCGCCAGGTGTACTTCGTGGATTCTTTTTTTTTGCCCTGGGTGGCTCGCCGGAATTCTTCGGACAACGCCATCTATCGAAGATTTATGAACTATTTATTTTAATTGGCTGTCAGAAAGCCCCCCATTAGTGTAGTAGCGAAAGGGCGGCGATTTTTTCTTGTGGCTTTGTGTAGCAGCGGGCGCGTCCCCGTACTCGATGGGCGCGGCCTCCGGCACCGCCACGCCCATGATGTCGCCGGCGCCGGCGCAGGACTCCATGGGCTACAGCCTGCCGGCGCCAGGCTACGACGCGCCGCAGCCCGGCTACGACGGCTCCATGGGCTACGACCCCATGCATCAGGACCTCTCGCCATAGTGAGGTGGAGGTGAGTACAGTCTACTGTCTAACACTCCAGGACCGAAGCAACAAGTTACAATTTGATATTCATTGCGTAGTCAATTTGCCTAAACTGTATAGTAAACTGTAAACTATATAGTTTAGGCGAATTGGCTACGCTAGGGTATACTATACACCCTTATTGTTTTATCTTTTTATCTGCGCAATGTACATCGAATTGTACTTGTAATTTGTAGGTTTGTGTTAGACCCTTGGTGTTGTGCTTTTTTTACCTTGTTGAAAACGCAACTTATGAAATTTAATTATCAGCTATTTTAATTAATTACTAGTTTTTATTAATACTAGTTTTTATTAATTAATTTTTACACTTACACCCCTTATTTTTATACTCAGTTAAGTGGGCAAACTCTGATAAGAAACACAAGATTTAAAGATTCATTCTTTTTGATGCGACACGGAAAAGAAGTAAAAAAATTAGGCCTTTTTTATTGGCATGCAACACTGTTAAAAGACAAAAAATATGGGGTTTAGTCTAAAAATTGTCCACCACTGAATACCTATGCAACTGAACTTTTAAATATTATTGAAGAGCATATTTTTCGCGGATTAATGTTGGTATTATTGGTTGCAGGTTTCGGGTATTTCACACGATTGTGCAGCTTCCACTGAATTGCCATTTTACATTACATAACTATGTTTAAGTAGCTGATGACCCGTCTCTCGTCACGCGACGCCCTCGCATGCGTTTACTCGCATAATGTCCAAGTCGCGAAATAACCCACTTTTAAAAGCAAATCTTTGATTCTAAACATTTTTATTATTGCAGCTTTATTTTTACTTACATCAAATAACTAAGATCAAATCATTACTAGCAATTTATCTTAAAAAGTCAGGTTTAGTTTATTGTTTATCTTTTCAACTGTTCATTTTGTTTTATGTTCATTATTTTTTATTTCCTTTATTTGTTCAAAATTACACATTGATATTTCGCGAATTGGACAATCTGCGAATGAATGCGGCGGGTGGCCATCTTTGCCTTAGGATAAGGACATTGTATACTATTATAACATTACACTAAACATATTTTAGCGTATTTTTGGAAGGACATGTAATTGAGATAAAATAATTTCCTTGTATTATCATTGTAACTATACGACTGTAGTCCAGTATTTGATTTTTTTATATACGTTTTAAAATTAATGTTTTTTTGTTGTCACGACGCAGTGAAGCTTCTCTTATTAAATCCTTGTTCAATTTACCCTATATCAAGCGTAACAAAGTACTATAAGGCCGGGATCAAGTGGCTCGAGTCCTAGATGCTGTTATCCTGCTTGAACCATTGTCACGGATGGCTGTGACCATGGTTAAAGCAGGATAACACGATGTCAAATGGTCACTACCACGGGGTAGTGAGAACGGGATAGCAATATAATGGTATCGAAATCGCGCACAGGTTATCTTTACGAGTTACTGGAGCTATAATAACACCAATATTTCTTCTCGTTTGTGTTATGTTGAGTGTATACGATGTCATTGGCAAAATACGTCCAAACGAGACGTGAAGCCATAATTAAATAGATATATATATCCTGGTGCTCCGATGGTGGGACGCTTGACTTGAGTTCCATTAAAAAGAGCATTGTTATGAATCTACGAAGGAACAAGTTACAATTTGATGTACATTGCGTAGCCAATTCGCCTAAACTGTAAGCCCTTATTGTTTTGTCTAATCGTCTACGCAATGTACGTCGAATTGTACTTGTAATTTGTAACTTGTAGCTTCGTGAAACGGCCCGAAGATCAGTGAGTTGTAATTACTACGTATAGAGAAGCTATACTAAACAAAAAACGTGTCGCATCTTGATGACAAGGGGGGCGGCCTGCGCGGGGGGAGTCTGTGCTGCAGCGCTAAACGTAGCGACTGTTGTCTAAACAAACTGTTAAAACATGCAGCGCAATGTCGCTTAGAGATTATATTTTTCTCGCTACCAAAACGTGTCGTAAGCGCCGTGTAGGCGAGCGACGAAAGCAGTTGTTGCCAATAGGGAATATGCACATTTTTTTAAAATTCATTAATCGAAATATTTCAAGTGCCAGATAAACACATAAAAAATATTTTTTCAAATATCTTGCTCAGAAACAAAGTTATAAGGCTTCAAAGTTGATGGTTAGACAGAGAGGTCCGACATGACCATTGACGTCATTGGTCATGCGGGCCATACATCCGCCATAGAAAATTTTGTTTTCTTTGATGATGAAAAGAGGGGCAGATATATTTGTTTAATAATGTTGTATCTAGTTTGTTTTTCGATCAATTTCGATTCTGTTTTGACTGTCAGTATTCTATTTTTGTATACTTTCAGATGAATTTTGAAAAAAGAACGATTTTTTTATGCATATTCCCTATTGGCAACAACGCACGGCGCAAGAACCTGGTTCGTTGCGTCGCGTCGGTTCCATACGCTAGTAATAATAGTTCAATGTTTCTGGTAGACAAATGTTTCAGTTTCTTTCCAAGCGTTTAAATAATCTAAAGTCGCGTTTTTAATTAGAAATGTGAGAAGACTGACCTGAGTCGTGACTCCAAAATCCAATCTAATTAAATTGTCTGTTTATACAACTATTATTTAATTATTATCTAATGAAATTATGTCAGCGGCAGCTATTATAGTATTATTTTTAATTGACCAGTGAATTCTGAATAATTTAATTTCGGGAAGTATAATTTGGCAGTATTATAATTAATTGTAAATCATCACGTTCGGCGAGATCTCGATTTCTAACGTTCACTAATTATTCGTCTTTTACCCTGCGGTGGATATAAATAAATATACGATAGTTTGTAAGCTAAATTAGTGTAATATTTAATTGTAAGTATTCAGGTATTTTGTGCCTCAGACTAAGGGATAGTCCAGATTGCGCTTTGCGAGCATAGAAAGTGAAGCTGGCACGGTTCATTCGGCTAGTGTACGGGTCCCGAAATGTGGGCACTAAAATTAACATCGATAGAATTACATGAAGATGCATCAATTAGACTAGTGGCTCTATGAGCTGTAGACCTCGCGAGTCTGTATATCTTTTCATATATTTTTTTTACTTTTAATCTTTATTTTATTTTGTTTTATTGTATTTTATATTATTTTATTTTATTGGTTAAGAAATGCAAGCCCCATAACTCCGTAATTTTTTAAAATTTCCAAAAACTGACTCGACAAAAAAATCGATTAATTTATCGAACCTGCTCACAAAATTTCACGAGAATCGGTTGAGAAACGCGACCTGTAGAGTGAAACAAACAGATGGACATACAAAAGTAAATTTGGCCAAGCTGAAACAGAGGCGCTTCGCTCGCTCGGTCAATTATTGTTACAGATTACGTCTGTTCTGTAATGCACTCTGAGCATTGAAGTAAAAAGCGGTGTCAAATTTCGTCGACCTTTCACAGAGCTTGTTGGCATAGTTGGTAAGGCGCATGATTCTGGCCCGGATAGCCAAGGAGATTCGCTTTATAATGCATCGATTGTAATAATATCACAGAACTTAACTAAGAATCAGAAGACAGATATTTTAATCAAAATCAAAATAAGCTTTCATGGCTCAGAAAACCAGCTTCACTTTAATGCTCCTTGGCACAAAATCTAGACTATACCTTAAATCTGAGTTTTGTGCTGATTAGTGTCCTATAAAGGTTCGGCTGAGCAAATCTCACTTATAAACTGGTTAAGTTGCATTCGGTCCGACTTGAGACTTCTCATTTACATAGTGCAATAAAATGCGCTATTTATTTGAATTGAAGAAAACACTGTCCTTATGGTCATTCGAAATGTGTCGGTGGATTGTGGAATAACATCTGATATACAACATCTGTAAAACAAGTATGTAAAAAGTGAAATATACCGTAAAAACGGAAGTTTTTAAAAATCATCGGTAGGCGGCATCGTTCGATCTTGTGCTTACATAGCTAAGACGGATTGAGTGGGAATAGTTCGAAAGGATTACCATAGATGTCGCTAAGTAAGCACGCTATACTGTGCCAAGTGGTTGCCTGTTATGGTGACGTCATAACCTCATAGAAAACAAGCAAGAACGGATTTCGGCGCTGCCACTATGCCCTCCGTGGTGTAGTTGGCTGCGTATAGGCCTATCGGATCAAGTCCCGCCGGAAGGTTTATGTTTTTTGTTGTTTTATATGAATCTAAAAATATTTAAGTTTGAGATATGTAAATGGCAGCCAAAGAGCACCTGAGACTTAAAGCTAATATTATAGTGTTATAATTACATACCCAAGGGCATACTTGCCGATAGACTTCTTCTAGATGGCCTAACGCACTTAGTTTTCTATCTGTACTTTTAAAAATTAGGTAGCAAGTATATGTATTTGGAATAAGTTTTAAAGTGTTGATTTTGTACAGTGATTAAGTTATAAAAGACCGATATAATTATTGTGAATAATATCTCTACCCTTTCAATTTTTATACTAGCCAGTTTATCAGCGACATCTGACGGCTTCACCGCGACTTGTGTGCAATTTTAATATTCTATTACATATATTATTGTTAATGGTTGTGTTAGTCCCACGCACATAAGTACCCCGAATATTTATACAATAAATAAGTTTAGGGCATCACTATACAGTTCAGAACATAATGGCCTCGATTCGGGATATCATGCTCTGATTCTATATCTGATTCGATAAAATCCAGCTATCCTTTTCGTTTTTATGACCAATGAAAGGGAGGTGATGAACGAATGATATTCATTTGAACGAATGATAACCTAAAATAAGGGCATAGCTGTCAGTTTAAGATATTTTTATGTCGCATGTTTTCAGTACTCTCTAAAATTGTGCAATCGACACGTCCATAAGGTTCAAATTCGATGTTTGACAGCTCTAATATTAGGATGGCCATCTCCGGTCCCTTTTCAATCTTTAAAAGGTAAAAAGGACGGACTAACTTAAATTAAGGATTAGAGCGTGACATCCCGAATCGAGGCCAATGAGTCTTAGTTTTTCTTTGACAGGAGTTGTGAATATCAGAACAAGAATATTTATATTTTTATTATTATTGTGGTGCTATGATGTTGTAGCACGAAATTTTATTTTTTCATAATAGCTATAAGTTAATGTTAATTATTTTAAACATGAATATTTTACGTTGTCCTAGCAGCATTTTATTGGCAAATCTACGAAATTATTGTATGTACGATTAGTTCCATTTTAGTATGAGAAGTTTTGATAGTATTAAGTTGATGTGTTCTAAAACAAAATATCTGAGACAGTATACGAGATAAACTTGAAATTTAATTGAAAATGTTTAAATTTGCTGCGAAACATTGATATTGTATCGCGCCGCTGTGATAACTATCTTGCGAACACGATTACATACAGATTTAAACTTTATACATATATGAATAAATTATTGTAATTTTAAAGCACATGCTGTATAAGTGGGTAGCGGCGGCGTGGACACCATGTATACGACGACGAGT
Source organism: Carpatolechia fugitivella (assembly GCA_951230895.1). Lineage (NCBI taxonomy): Eukaryota > Metazoa > Arthropoda > Insecta > Lepidoptera > Gelechiidae > Carpatolechia > Carpatolechia fugitivella. The sequence goes on from OX579649.1 coordinate 16,887,940, forward strand.
TCAATGTTAACGCGACCATCAGATGACTAAATACATTTTTGTGTAGTTAAAGCTTTGCTGTTTCAATTATTAACCTTTGCTAGTTATAGGCACAGTTTTAATTTTACGTATACCAAACTAGCTGACCCGGCAGACGTTATCCTGCCATTTTTCCCTACATCTACCCTACACCTTCCCTACACTTTCCCTACACCTACCCTACATCTACCCTTGACCATTTTGTATTGGAAAACTAAATTGTTGTTTTTTTTTCTTTATGTTTCTCAGCGTTTAAACCTTCCCTGAACTTCCACAAATATTTCAAGATCAAAATTAGCCAAATCGGTCCAGGCATTCTCGAGTTTTAGCGAGACAAACGAACAACAATTGATTTTTAGTAGGCACTCGTCAGTTTCCTCAATTCGCCAGTTTCTTCGTCATTCTCATAATTCGTCAGTTTTAAGTAATTCGTTAATTGGCCAGTTTCCTCACTCGTCACTTTTGTTAATTCGTCATTTTACACATAGCTGAGGGGGGTAGGTACAGTCGAGTCGTTATCTTCACACACGGCCATCTGATCCCAAACTAAGGCAGAGTTTGTACTATGGGTACCAAACAGCTGATATACATTACTTTATTAGATAAATACAATAGTTTAAAAACAACAACCAGACAACGCAAACACAAGTGCTCATCGCACGAATGTTTGCCCTGGGCTACGGAGACGTCCAAAATTAGTAGACGCAGGGTAGTTATAAATTTATCTCTGTACTTGGTTACCGAGTAAATCAAAATAAGGTCATTAAAGACGTATAATCTCGAATTATCGTGATGCATACCGCGAGTGCAAGCGCACCTGCCTGTCGACAAGTTATTGGCAATACTTACCTTTAATTTATTCTTGTGGGAGCGCAGAGGTCGCGGCTATAACGGGCAATGTCCAGTGTACTTGTTAAACCCGTTCGTTGAAGAGACAATAAGCTTGATATAGAGACTAGAAACTAGGTATTTACAAGTCATTATAAAATCTGTTGATATCAAACCGTTATTAAGACAAAATTGGTATCAAATAATTAAAAAACTATCAGCTTACCAAATTAAAAAATCAGCTTACCATTTACAGAAGCTGTATATCTAATTATCTATTGCACTTGGATGACGATTTTCGACATTTTCTGGCTGGGGTAACGCACTCTATCGCGACCGAAAACCTGGTGTAGGATCCTCTAGTTCGATCTCCCTCGTTCAGTCAGACCGTAGCCTAACTTACGTGAGACCAAAGAACTAGTAATGCCGTGTGCGTTACCCTAGCCAGAAAATGTCGAAAATAGTCACCCAAGTGCAATAGATAATTAGAATATACAGCTTCTGTAATGCCCATAGATTTAGGATGTTTTCGCTACGCCTACTACTTGGGCCATAAGTCAAATCCACTTGGAATGGAATCCACAAAAATCATGGTCAAACCTCTTCCATGCGACCGATTTTGAAGACGTTTAGATGTCAAAAACATTCTTACGTACAACTGTTTACATCCGTAGCGGAAAGTAAAAAAAAAAAAAAACTTCAACCACTTTTCATCACCGCCACACTATTAATACCCAATCAACCAATTATCGACATAAATCAATAAACATTCGTCTGATATGTTGTCTTTCAGGTGATATCCGATGATAAATTGTGTAGTGTATTAGCATAAACACTATTCGCGACATTTGTTTGTGTTTATCAACGCGATTTGCGACCTTCAATACGACTAGTTGTGATGTGATGTGAATCACCTCTTTTTAGCGTACTTTACACTAGTATTAGTACTCTTTGACTAGTATTATTAAGCCATTCGCCCACCACGGTCGTGCATCTTGTTATGTTAAAATCATTAGTGAAATTATCCAGTTTGTCAGCTCATAGAGGATGTAAGTAGCCTTGATTTTATTATCTTTATTAAAATCTTTATGAAATAAAGATTACTATCAATTTGTAGTTAATTAATCGATGTGTTTCTCAATATTATTATATCGTAGTTCACACTACATTGCGTCATTATTAATGCAATAAGATAGCAAACGCCTCTGATAAAACGCAATGCAAATTCATTTATTCTAAACTTTGTTAACTTTAATTTAGTTAGTTGTAGAGTAGGTAGTGATCGACAGTAATATTATTAAAATAAAATGAAGGTTTTGTTGTTGTTATCGATTGTAGCAGCGAAGATGACAAGCATCCACAGCGCGTACAATGAAGAAGTTCACCAAGTGCCGATCTCGGTCATCATCAGACCCTTCATACCAGAACTAGACGAGAAAAAAGTCGAATCGCTTATGGAAACTATCGAGGTAAGAATTGACACTTTGATTTTGATATTGTAGTGTGGTGACGGCAGAGTAGAATACATTCGTCACCAACCCCTACTCTTCCCGTGGGTGTCGTAAGAGGCGACTTAGGGACTACACATTGAACAGGGAACGGGCAGCAGCGCTCTCTGATACAGTAACCTTTTAATCTGCGATCTCCAACCCGCCTGCCAAGCGTGGAGATTATGGCAAAATCCTCCACTTAAGTGGAGGAGGCTCATAGTCCAGCAGTGGACTGTAACGTGCCGTTGATTTGATTTGATTTGATTGTAGTGTCTGGGTGGATTCACTAACGATGTTATGTTTATGAAAATCTTCCTTTTTAGTTTATTCATTGGGGTCTGTCTGTCCATGAGTTCCATCAATAGCATAGAATTAACTTTAAAACCCTGATATCATGAGTATAGTATTCAATAGCATGATTAAAACACTGACCAGCTGTGGTTATTGCTATGCATGACTCGACACATAGAAAAGTGACGTCGATCGTCATATGTGTAGTGTAGGTAAACATGTCGTACAGGCCTACCACAGAATCTGTGAAATGGCCAAAAATGGAACTACGGCGATTACTATGGAAATGTCAATTTGCAGCAGAGTCGTGATTGGTTGAAAAGTAATTTTGTATTACCACTAGCGCCGCCGTTCATTTCACAGATTGTAGTCTAGCGTGTCTATTTCACGGAACAGTCTCAGGTTCGATTCTCGGTTGGATATGGCGTTGTCAATAGGATGAAACTAGTTTTAAACAGGATAACCGTGTAACAGAATCAATATTTTTATATTATTCTACTTCTATTGTGAGAACCTACTGAAAATTATATATTTGATATTACCTAAGTATATCGTTCCATTTTAAGTAATAAAGCTGTCACAAACTACTAACTTACCTTATTTATTGATAAGTTATCTCTCTATCGTGTATTGATAGTCGAAATATTTACCTAACAGGGGGTTACTAGATAATAATATGCAAGTATCATTGTCGGAAATAGGGACGGATCCAGAATTAATTTTGGGGACAGAAAATAAAACCAATAAGAACATAATGGTACGCACTAAATAATTTTAAAAAGAAAACTATGAAACCGCAGATTATTACACAATCTTGTGGCCGAGTGAATAATTTTGTCAATTTGTTTTTAATGACGAGGCACGATTATTCATATTTGTAGGTTTTACCATTAAGACCACAGTGAGTGGTTGACATTGATTTGACTGAATAATATCGATGTCAGCTATTTATTCACTACTAGAGCGTACATGGTTATTGATTATATAGGTACTTGGGAAGCTTAGCCAGAAGGACTCTAAGCTAAAAAGAAGAACACGCATTCTAGATATTGTATTTATTTTGAGATTGTTATAAAAACATGAAACGCGTGAGTCTCTAACACCACAGCATCCAGACTTGCAAACAAAAGAAAAAAACAATTCGCAATTCAAAATTTACAAAACTTCAGAACGAAATATGAAAACCGACCAACAGCCAGTAACAACAAAGGAAACCAATCCTTACAGTACCTACTTAATACACGCTCTTTAATAAAAAAAACTCGGTTGATTGTATGTAAAACAGTTCAATTATATGATTGCAGTTCTCCAGACCAAGTGGATAATTTTAATTACATTGCTACGTTTGGGTCGCGCTTGAGCTGGTGAATAAATACTGTATAGTTGGGTTATTATAGGATGAGTTCCGACAGCTTCAAAATTCTTCATACGACGTTAACAACTTTTTTCTATAATGTTTAGTTTAAAAACCATAATAGCTAATAATTAAAAATAGAGTAACTTCACCTCTTATTTCACTTCCGAGCTTCTCAGAACAGGAGGTACTCCAGTACTGAGAAAGTTAAAGGAGCTATTTAATTCCGTCATAGCCAATGGAACTACCCCGAAGGCGTGGAGTGAGAGCGTGGTGGCGCTGTTTTTCAAGAAAGGAAAAAAAAACAAAAACCTCCGACCAATCCGAAAAACTTCAGACCAATCGCGCTCTTAAGCCACGTCTATAAGCTGTTTTCGAGAGTCCTCACAAACCGTCTCGCCGCAAGATTTGACGCCTTCCAGCCTCCGGAGCAGGCTGGGTTTCGAAAAGGTTTCAGTATCTTTGCAGCGATGCCAAGTCGATTGGCGGTACGTGGAGGTACTGAGAAGCCTGTACAGTATGGCGTCGATGTCCGTCCAAGTACAGAATCATAAGACAAACAACTCCGCTTTGCCGACGACATAGTCATAATGGCTGAATCGTTGCAGGATCTGCAAAAAATGCTGCAGTCTCAATGCTGCCTCACTGTCAGTCGGTCTCCGGATGAACTTGGACAAGACTAAGGTTATGTTCAACGAACTAATCACTCCGGAACTGATCTCGATCAATAGCGAAGTGCTCGAAGTTGTCCAAGAATATGTCTACCTCGGGCAGACATTGCAGTTGGGTAGAGACAACTTTGAGCGTGAAATCGCAAGAAGAGTACAGTTGGGCTGGGCAGCATTCGGAAAACTGCGTCATATCTTCTCGTCGCCGCTACCGCAATGCCTGAAAAGCAGGGTTTATAACCAGTGTGTCCTACCCGTTTTGACATACAGAGCCGAGACGTGGAACATGACGGTGAAGCTGGCCCACCGGCTACATGTCACTCAGCGAGCTATGGAAAGATCTATGCTTGGTATTTCGGTACGGGATAAAATCCGAAACGAAATCATCCGGCAGAGGACCAAGGTGGTGGATATTGTCCAGAAATGTAGCAAGCTGAAGTGTTTGTGGGCTGGCCACGTCTGTCGCAGAACCGATGAGCGTTGGAGCAGACGGGTTCTCGAATGGAGACCGCGTCTCGGGAAACGTAGTGTGGGACGCCCCCCTGCCAGGTGGACTGATGACCTGAAGAAGGTCGCTGGTGGTGGCTGGATGAGGAAAGTGGGTGATCGTGCGCTTTGGCGTACCCTTGGGGAGGCCTACGTCCAGCAGTGGACTGCAATAGGCTGATTGATTGATTGATTGATTGACCTCTTATTTTATCATTAAACAGTATGTAATTTTACTTAATAAATAAATAAATAAACGAAATAATATTAAAAAGTTTTTAAAATTTTAATCTGTCAGAGCTCATGCTACAGTAACCCAACTATAGTAACAGCAATGAGCGGTAGTTAGCATCCATCTTCTTCGTCCTAGCGTTTTCCCGGCCTAGTGCTGGGGTCCGCTTTCCTACTTAATCTTCTCCACTTTGCCCGGTCTTCGGCATCCTTAGGTGTGAGATTGTTCTCTTCCATATCCGCTTTCACGACGTCCAGCCAGCGCTTTTTAGGCCTACCACGTGATCTAGGGCCCTGGACAGTGAGGTCGAGGCATCTTTTTCCTACATAGTCTGACGGTCTGCGGCTTATATGGCCATACCATCGGAGGCGACTTTCCTGAAGCTTATCCGCTACGTCACGGACTCCGAGACTGCCACGGATGTGTTCGTTACGAATTCGATCTAATCGCGTTACGCCACACATCCATCGCAACATCTTCATTTCCGTGACGTGTAGCTGCTGGACATGTCTTCCGAGGACAGGCCAGGTCTCGCTGCCGTATAGTAGGACTGTTCGGATGATGCTCTTGTACACAAGGCCCTTTAGCTTCACCGGTATCCTGGGGTCACAGAGGACACCGTTACTTCTCGCCATTTTGCCCAAGGAGCGCTTATTCGGGCTTGGACGTCGTGATCGATTTCACCAGACTCGTGCAACACGGACCCAAGGTATTTGAATTTATTCGTTTTCACGACAAATTCGTCTCCTACCTTTATGGGGTCGGAGCCCGTGCTGCCACATGCAACGTATTCGGTCTTCGCAACATTTAGTTTCAGACCGCCGTTCTCTAGCGCACCCTTCCATTGATTCACCTTATGCTCCAGTTTCTGTTTGTCCTCATCGGTCAGTGCAGTGTCATCAGCGTACATCATAAGCCACGGAGATGGTTCATGAACTCGTGCCGAAACTACGTCTAGCACTATGCTGAACAGAAAGGGACTCAGGGCGGAGCCTTGGTGAACTCCAACTGTGATCGGGAATGGGTGAGTATCGCCAACGGCGGTCCTCACTAATGATTCCGAGTTGTGGTACATGTCTCGTATAATGTCAATATAGGTCTGTGGCACATTCTTCTCCTTCAAAGCCCACCAGATAACTTGGCGCGGTACGCAGTCAGTTCAGTTAGACACTTTGCTGATTTGGCTCCTTTTTATGAGCAGATAGTCTATCTGGGTGGAGTGTGACCTTGGACAAATTAGTCTATTTGTCCAAGAGTGTGACCCACTTTTGTAAGTTATGAGGTGCTCAGGTTTCTTTTGGAAGAAAGTGTTCACGACAGCCAAATCTGAAACGAGGTAGTTAGCATCCATATATAAAAAAAAGTAATCCATCCGTAAGACATAAAATAAATATGCCAGTGTCAGTGGAATGTAACGGGCCGTTGATGATGATATATGCCAAATGTCTGACCCAAATGTCTTCTAATAGTGAGTAATATGAGGTTTTCAAATCCTTTGTGATCATTCATTACTCACTATTAGACGAAATTTGACATTATATTCCTAAATATACACATTTCTCTGTTATTCCTTACAAAACAAAAACTTGCAAGGTGTTTAGGTTTTTTTTATGCGAAGTATATTTCTCTATATATTCCAGACAGAAGAAGAGGCTGGCTACGTGCCCCCAATAGACGTGCTATGGATCAAGGGTTCCGAAGGTGGGAACTACTACTACAGTTTCGGGGGGTGCCACCGCTACGCCGCCTACAAGCGCCTGAACCGGCCCACCATCCCCGCCAAGCTCATCAGATCCACCGTCACCGATCTCAAGACTTACCTGGGCAGCAGCACGCCTGATTTGAAATGAAGTTACGTATTTATAATGTAAGTTAGGGCTGCAAATTAAGGAACGAAACGCGAACATCTGTATAACCCGGCGCCTCCACCAGGGGGCCGTTTCACGAAGCTACAAGTACAATTTGATGTGCGTTGCGGAGACAATGAGGTAAAACAATAAGGGCTTACAGTTTTGGCGAATTGGTTACGCAATGAATATCAAATTGTAACTTGTTACTAGTAAATTGTTGCTTCGTGAAACGGGTCCCAGTAATGGGCGTCACATTAAAACGCCATATTTTTGGACGTTCTATATTTTTTCATCAACCAGATCATGCCATGTCGTTATTCAAACTGAAATTCTCTTTCAGTTTTTGAAGCAATTACTTTTTCTAAACAAAATAGCATAAAATCAACGACCAAACCGACCAGGAACGAAAATAAGCAGAGAGACGAGCATGCATAGGGTGCATACTCGACGATACATAATACTTTCCTAATACATGGTTAATTTTCATTAATGCGACATTTAAATACGGTATCGAGATCGTCATGTACAACAACTTTCCTCAAGGAACATGGATCGAAAGACTACCTGCTGTGTCTGCCACTCACATAACTCCTCCTGGATGCTCAAAGGTTGACTAGAGGAGATCCCTCACGGGATAAGTCCGCCTTTGCACTGTAAACTTTCCTTATGACTTCTTATTGTAATGTTTACTTTCATTGTGCAATAAAGTGTTTACATACATACAAAGAGCTTGTCCGGTTTGAAATGACGCGCCCCACTACTCATTTAGTTGTTTTAGATGTGCGAGTGCAATATTAACAACAACACTTCATCTGTGTGGGAGCGTCGACTGTTACGTGAACTGCGATCTGTATGCCAAACAGAAAAACTAAAACCTAACAAAATTATGTGTGTGGATGCGGTGGTGGGGCGTATCATTTCGGCCTGGACAAGCCGAAACTACACTACGACTTTCCATGTAAAATTATTTTTAATTTCGTAGTAATTAATTTTATAGTTTGATTTTTTTACGCCTCTCGACCAATGTTCCTTGGGTTTGGTTATATGACGGTCTGAATTCCAGATAAATTCGCTCTGATTAAAAAAAACCATGTATAGGATTATAACTAAGAACTATTCGGTTGTCGACCTTACAACCCACGCGATAATGATGACGAGCAGTACGTACCAAGTGCGACCGAAACAGCAATATATTCAGAGTTAGTCACTAGATCTATCTACAGAGATGTAATCGCTCAACACTTTACAATTAGAAGTACGTGTCCTTAAAAAGCGTCGCAAGTCAATTAATTGCAAATTTATCGTTTTACCTACTCAAAAGTCCTTCATCTGCAGTATATTTAAAAATATTAAGATATTTAAGAATTTTCATTTGTAAATATGTTTCGCTCATTATTTAAACAAATGTTATTTTTGAGGTGCTTTTACACTATTGAAAAGACTGTTAGGTTTTTTAAATAAAAGTCACAAATACCTCCAATGTGTTTTTATTGCGGAGTACCTAACCTAACTACAGAACAATGAGATATGCCATTTCTGTATTTTTATTTACAAACATTAACATAAATAATAATATCAAAATACATTTACACATCTTGCGCCGGCGACCAATCGAAACGGAAAACGCCGCTTTTCAAAATAGAATTAGCCTTCTCTATGTCACCGTGTCGCGATCCCAAAAAATAAGCCTCTAAAACATTTTGTCGCAAAAAAGTTTATATAAACGCTACGCTTTCTGTTTCTTCGCCCTTTTTGATAAGACAACGCAAATAATTGAACACAAATTGATATCAGCACCAACGGCAATAAAAGTGGGGCTACCCTATGTGAACACTAGCGCCACATCAATAAAATATCATAACTTAGTGAAAACACAAAATATAAAAGGTTGCCTGGAAGAAATTGCTACCTTAGCAATAAGGCCGCCTATCTGTACACTATTATTTGAACTACTTTTTTTTCTGTGTATTTCTTGTGTGCAATAAAGTATATTCTATTCTAAAAATCCGGACTATCAAATTGTTTTACAAATCTTGTAGTATTTTTAGAATTGATTAATTTAAAGAACTACGACGGCTAATTGTAAGAGCGTCGGCGGTCTAGTGGCTAGGGCCGCTGCCTCCCGCCCGGGAGACGCGGGTTCGATCCCCACCACATACCAATGTGTTTCCGAATTTCGAATTCATATGTACGTTTATTCGACGCTCTTACGGTGAAGGAAAACATCGTGATGAAACCTGCACACTCCTGCAAAGAAATTCAAAGGTTGTGTGTGAAGTCGACCAACCCGCACTGGGCCAGCGTGGTCGACTAAGGCCTAATCGGGTGATTAGGCCTAAATCAGGGTAGGCTCGAGCCTCTCGGTGGGGACGTATAATGAGCTGTTGATGAATGGCTAATTATAGTTACAGATAGCGAAAGTGCTACAAACGGCCGTTGCCATCGATGTGGCGCTAGTGTTCACATAGGGTAACCCCTTACGACAATAAGGTTGGGGTCGATTTCAGACCCGAGTTTTGTATAATCGTGTAATAAAAATCATTCAACGTGAAAAAAGAGGCTTTAATCGACCCATGCATACAACACACAATGTTTAATATGTAAAAAATAAGCCTTTCGAATTGTAGCTCAGTTGTCTTGCGAGGAAAACGTTTAGTTTTTTTTAACTGCACAATAGGGGATCGGCCAAATTTTCAGAAAGTGTCTTAAATTAATCTTTATGGATACTTATTCCCATAAAAAATAAAATTTTATTTATTTATAGCCTTTTAGGTACTCAAAATCATGATTTAATATTGTTTGTTTAAAAATCCCGCCAAAACGCTACGTTATGTCATCCGAGAGCGCATGACGTCATTTGTGGTCATACAGTCGTGTACCCGTTATAGCCCGTAATACCCGTGCAGTCAGTGATTGCCCACAAATGACGTCACGCACTGTCATTGGTGTTTCAGTACAGATTACAAATATTGTAAATAACAATATTCTATTTCTTCAATAAAAAATTAATGAATTATATTAAACTATTATTAGATAAATAATCGTAAAACAGTATATTTATTTTATCTAAGTACATTTTAGATTTAACTCTGATTACTGTCCGATCCCCTATTGAGGCTTTTATTACAAAATAGTTTCACATACGCCAGTGCACAATATTTCCACTAAAACTGTAAGAACGCAATACATCAGAGCCGTGTTTTTTGTAAAATTTACCTATTAATAAATTCGCTGTGAATTGAGGCAGTCGACTTGCATACAAGGAGGAGGAAGTACACATATCAAGTGCTTCAATAGTCAACTGATGAAATACTATTTGTGCATAAGTGCCAAGTAAAACGTGCAGTGCGAAAACGATATCTGATTTGATTAATACTATAAATAAAAGAACATCTAGAGATCATGAAACTGCACATAATATTATGGCGTAGGACCGTTTGGCACCAGATATTAATAAACAAATATGTTAAATATTCAAACTTGCTACAATATTATAATTTGTCACACTTCTTACTGCGACAGCATATTGTCACAAACCGCCCTTGTCTGTCCAACTAAATACAAAAAATATACATCTGATACTACAACAACCATAGTATTCTATATTTTAATATATCTTCATAATTATATATTTTTTGTAATATTTTTCGTATAATCAACAATGTCCAATATTGTCCAACCCTGTCACTTTGGACAAGAAAATATGATTTATACATTTGTTTTATTTAAATATAACATTTATGTCACAACTCGACTTATGCGGTGGTTATTTCATGTGGTTATTCTTAATTTATAATTTAAAAGTGGCACTATTACATTTTAAATTATTTTTTTATGTTATTTACACATATAAGTTTATATTATTATGATCTTTTAAATAAATGGCGTGTTTACTGATAGAGATATAATAGTATATTTCACCGAATTATCTATAGTCTAGAAGAGTAACTACGCTTCAAACTTGACCCCACCAAATGAATACCAAAGAAGCAAAACTATACCATACGACATTCGAATTCGCGGTACATACAATGATGTTTTATATGACTCGGTTTGTAAGGACGTCGAACGTAAGCTTCAATGTACAGCAGCGACATCATCTGCCTGTCTGTCGTCGTCGTCTGTCAACATTAATTAGGTGCCATGTTTAGCGGGATTTGTTAGACGGTTACTCTAGATTATAGATAATTCGTTGGTATATTTGTATTTATTAAAAACGCCACTTCGAGTTTAAATAGCACATCTGTTATAATTACTCGGCGGCCATCGCACGCTTTTATTTATCACCTACTTAACATGGAAGGATAATGTTCGTGTATGCAGCCTAGAGTGCTACATCTATAAATATGTGCTTAACATCTAGAACGAGAATAAGTTAACATTTATATACAAGAGACAGGTCCGAAAATACATGATTCAGAAATATATTAAATGTTAGGGTCGGGCCACATTAATCGGACGCGGCGAATGATGCGAAAGGATTTCCATACTTCGCGTGCGTTTTGTATAGGCAAACCGTCGATCGCCGTCGATAAGTGTGGCCCGACCCTTACTCGAAATAAATAGTTGATGTCCTGTTTTAAATGGTTTTGAGCAAAGAGAATCTTCAAAGTATAATACGGCCAGACATGTTAAGAGTTAATATCAAGGACTGACGACGTAACATTTTCTAGTGGTTAACTTTTCATTTCGAGCAACATAATTTATTCATAGAGTAACATTTGAGATGTATGCGAGTGAATTGGAACTACAATAATAAACGGAAGAGCGAAAACTGGAATGTAGAGACAGTTAGTGAAATTGTGAAATCTCATTTTGCGTTTTTTAAAACGATGAATAAGGTTTGTATTAAAACAATGTCAAAATCTTGGAAAAACTTGAAAACCATAACATTTAGACCGTATTTAATGTAGGATAGACCCGCGACCATGGTGCTCACAGCAGCGCTGAAATATCGGGTCTCCTCAACATAAATATCATCGCGGTAAGCCCGTAAAATGTCTCATAAATGTTATGATAGTGACAGCGAAAGTTTAAAACTTGAAAACCGTTTTAAGGTATTTTATCGTGTCAACTTGGCACTAGATCAGATTTTGGCTATTGCAATTTCATACTATACTTTTTAATGCTTAGATGCAACTTCGTGACATGCTTATCAACGTGCCATGAATAATACACTCACCGGCACATCTAACCGCCCACCCTTCATTTCAGGGAATACTCGTGATTCTTTATATTTCTATTAGTTACAGCTGATGTTAGATAAAAAGTAGTTAATTTAATGTTTATTTAAGTGTGTTTAATTTATCGTAAAGTTATCAATAATTAAATTGTAATGTATAACAATAAGCGTAATTTAAAATTAACCCGAAATACAAGAGTGGGCGATTAGATGTGCCGGTGAGTATAAATACCTTATTCATGGCACGTTTCTTACTTTACTTACACAGTCACAATTGCATATTATGAGGTAAATATTGCTTTATCTCGTGTCGCAAATGCCGTTATCATAATTTGTTTTTAATTCATACCAACGAACATTGTTTGGCACAATAGCACACCCTTCCAAACATGGACCAACCGACAAACTTCAAATACTCCACTCAAGACTCAAACAACGTGATGACAGGATATTTGACTCAGGCAAAGCTTTGAGGCAAGTTACAGAATTATAATTGGGTTATTATAGGATGAGTTCTGACAGCTTCAAAATTTTTCATACGACGTTAACAACTTTTTTTTATAATATTCAGTTTAAAAACCTAATAACTAAAATATTTAAAAAAAGTTACTTCACCTATCATTAAACAGTATGTGATTTTACTTAATAAATAAACGATATAATATTAAAAAGTTTTTAAAATTGTAATCTGTCAGAGCTCATCCTATAACCCAAGTATAATATAGGTAAATCACGGTCGCCAAGCAGAAAGAATTTCGTACGTTGGTTATAACCTGTCTCCGTTACTCCTGCGTAAATATATTGCCGTCCCACTCGGGCATTGCATAACAGGTCAACGTACGAAATTATTTCTGCTCGGCGACCGTGCTTTAGTGTAAAATTACAAATAAAACCAGAATCCGGCTGTTAGCATCAACAACAGCCCGTTCAAGAACAAGTTCTATTAAGATATGTATATTCAAAATATAAATAAACATGAACAAAAATCAGGCGAAGAAATCAAATTTTGCGTTTTTCTTTTATTTTTTAAGTTCTTCTGTACTCGCTAGATGTCAGATGTGCCGTACATTAATTGCCACTCCGTTATCTTTACGAACTTTTTAAATTTTTTATCGATTCGAGATATATGGTGTATTTAAATACCCTAAAAGTGAACGTTACACAAAAGTAATATATAAAAAAAATAAACTCAAAGTGCGATCTTGTATAAAAGTCGATTTGAGCACTAGATTCGTCATGGTGAGAGGTGCTAAAAATTTTGAATCCTACCTACGATGATGGCTCTAAAAATGTCTATAAATAGACAAAAATTCAGGTGACTGATTATTTCCGACCAATGAAAATGAGACACCCAAAGTTCTAAAACGTCAAAACGTCACATTTCCAAGGCCAGCTCACCTGGTTACTTTATCCATCCATCAATCCATCGCGGCCATCTTTTCAATCTTACCATATCTTTTCTTTACCTACTTATTCATAATATTAAAGCATTTTTACGCACCATTAAAAACATTTTTTTAATTTTTTGAGTGCCAATAATTTTTGTTTTGTTTTTTTCTAAAAAAAAAGAGAGGCAGACAGTCCTTAAGATTCTCATAAGAAGAAGACAATTTAGAGTAATATTTGAGAGCATGTGTTTACAGGAAAAAACAGTTTGTACTACGCCATAATACCCTCATACAGGTTTCAAAAAGAAACATGCCAGCCTGAAACGAACATGTAATACAATCTCCTTTTTACTGTCAAGGGGGATTTTCCGACAGCCAATAAAAAAATAGTTCATAAATCTTCGATAGATGGCGTTGATGATACGTGGATCCGAAGAAATCCGGTGAGTCCCCCGGGGCCATAAAAGGATTCAAAAAAAGAATCCACGAAGTACACCTGGCGCCATCTATCGTCTTAATTAGAACGATTATTTTTATTTTTTAAAGAGCTGTCTAAAAATCCTCCATTGTGTACTGTACAATGTGTATAATATTATCTAAACCACAGATAACTTATGCCTAAACATTAAATTAAGCCTACTACATATCCTAGTAATACATTTCCAAGGATATCCTGTTTTTACCACAGAACAACATTCGAGATTGCATTGACAAATTATGTTCTAATACCATGCCATAGAGACCATAATTTTATGACCAGCAGATAGCATGAGAAAAAGTGTACAATCTCGGACCAACCACCCACTGGACACAACAAGTCAGGGCGCTACTTTCCGAAACGCATAGGTGCATTTGCACATATAAATATCTCTGGGCGGCCAATACCTCGCGGCTCACTTCAGTTTCGACCAATTATGAGACCTGTCAGTACGTTGCGTAAGCGAGATGAACCAATCACGACGTGTTCCCCGCGCCCCGCACCGCTACTTTCTTCGTAATTAGTTTCTAAATTATACAGAATGCGGTGTCCAGTGGGCGGTTGGTCCGAGTGTACAATCTACGTCATCTACTACACGTTACATTAAGAGACAGTGGTGTCGATTGGGCATACGCCCAACTAAACTAAAATTAGTCCTGCCACTTTCTATCATTTTTAATTGAAAAGGGACCGAAGATAATCGGTTTTGTTTTTTGTCTTTAACTTCACAACTATAGTCATCGCACTGGGAGAATGCCGTCCTGAAGTTTATCACGTGACTATTTTTAGTGATGTAGCACAAAATATTCAGTAATGAAAATATACGAAAATATCCAAATCGATATTAATTACTTAGTTTTCAAAATCGATTTGTACGATTAGAGTTTTATTTAGCTTATAATCACACAACAATAGATTAATAGCTCTTAACGTTAAGTCTCAACTGGAATCCTACCATGCTAACTGAAATACCGCAGTTGCCATTTCTTATTATTTCACTTTGCGCAATTTCAAACAAATTATTAAATTACGTATAATTCTTTATTTTTTACCTTATCGGATTCGGTTTAACTCATTGACAATTTGATATTAAGCATCTAAGTATGTATTACCATACAAATTATTTTAAGTCTATACGATTATTCGAATATTTTTCGGATATTTCGGAATCGAAATGGAACAGCGGGCCGTAAGCGGATCCAACGGGCTAACCTTGCATCGACGTTCATTCATAACTTCATCTCGGGAAACACGTTGAAATAAATGATAAATTTATTATTTTGTATTTGATTTTCAAATAAAATAAAGTGTTTCGTTATATAAAAATATAAATTGTACGCAAAATGCTATTTTATGTGACCAGGCTTCATGGAGCGTTAATTCAAGGTTAGTGTACATCACACAAAAATGGTCACGTGATAAACTTCAGGACGGCATTCTCCCAGTGCGATGACTATAACTGTAAATTTTAGTGGCTTTTTATTCGTCTTGGTGTTAAGTAGGCACTAAAATAATTTGATAGTTAGTCGTGAAGTCAAAGACAAAAACAAAACCGATGATCTTCGGTCCCTTTTCAATTCAAAATGATAGAAAATGACAGGACTAATTTTAGTTTAGTTGGACGTATGCCGAATCGACACCAGTGTTTGCATTCACGAAAATATTCTTATATCATCGCCTACCGTCCAGGATTTTTGGTAACATCAACTTATATGATTACGAATATTTTTACGTCATAGAATGTTCTAAAGATAATTTTCAACACATAATTACATTCTAACCAAACACATTATTTTCACAAAATATCGAGTCATCCTTCTCACATTTTCATCGGTCTTACATACAAAAATCATAATCATAACATCATTATTGAGGTACCCACAGAGAAATTAGTAGGCAGCTCATAGTGCTGCAACTGCACAGAACTTTTGATTTACTAAACAGAAATAACATTATCAACCGTTTACAGAGAAAATGAAAATGTCTAAAAAGTTCACTTCTTGTACAGTTTGGCGCGATATTTTATGATTTTAAAGACATTTTTTTTTATAAACAAAAGTACAATACTCATTTAGCTAAGGTCTGATATAATGTGGCACAGAGCTGAGCTGTATTTGATAGAATACTATACTAACAAGTACCTTCTAAATTATGTACATCAATTCCTCTTAACATTTCTCTTTTTTCATTCAACACTTATTTATTTGAAAGGGAACGAATATATGATGATTGGATAACTACAGGTTGAATAAATAGTTAATGGTGTCAATTCCCGCAGCGAAACTTAAATTTAATCTTAGTATTGTCACTTTCTGACCAACGACCACGAAAAAGGACGGGAGATTGTCGGCTCTTTTGAACGTCAAATTTTATGTCACAAACGTCAATTTTAAGCAGAATCCTAAAACAAGCCGTTTAAAATTACATTGCACACGTCAAAACTTGACATTTGAGCTATAAAATTTGGCGCTCACAATGGTTGACAATTTCCTGTCCTTTTTCATCGTCGTGGGCCAGAAAGTGACAAGACTAAGATTAAATTTAAATATAGTTTCGCTGCGGGAATCGACATCAATATCATCCATGCTACAATGCAACTTTTCTGGTCGTAGAACAAAACAAAAATCTTCGCATTCTTGTCAATTATACTGTCTTGTTTGTTTTTAATAAACACTACCAACTTGTCGCTTTCCGATCAGCAGAATGTATGTTTCTTTACCTTACTTAGCTTACTGACATTTATCGAAAAATATCTATGTACAATTTGACTATGTCGCCTTTAACATACTTTGCTCCTTGGATAGGCGAATGTGGATTATGATCTTGAAATGAGACAGCAATAGACGAGGTTTTCTTATCACGCGTTGGTAGTTGATATATTCCAATCAAGTTAGGAAGATGGTGTTTACACACATGTTACCAAAAATATCATCAATTGTATGAATATAGTTGATCATCGTTAATACAATGTACATTACTTTTCAAACTGGGGAATACTGTCTACTGTTTTTTATTTAAGCAGTATTGAATGACGCGTTTCAAAGTGATCATATAGCACGCTTACTCTATCGCAAAATATTCTGATATATAGTTTGAAATGCAGTGTATTCTACGCTTATTTATTTGAAAAATATCTATATACAATTTGACTATCCACGCCCACAACATAGCTTCGTAAAAACTCAGGCGTCGTGGTGAGATGTAGATGGCGCTTTGGCGCGTATTCTGTAAACCAGGTTCTGAAAGTCAGTAAACCTACCGACTCAGTTTGTCTCGCTTCCTCACCCGTATTTAGACAAGATCAGCAATACCACCAATATCTTCAATTGTCATGATTACCGATTAAAAACATCGAAAAAAGTTCATATACAATTTGACTACTCCGACAAAGTACATTGCTTGAAATACTTGGTACTTTTCTTTTTGAAGCGTACATTGCCGGTTCAAAAAGGCGGTAGCTTACCGAGCTATGTCTGTCTCGCTCGCTCTTTAGACGAGGTCGGCGGTGTCCTCGTTGTCGTCGAGCGCCATGAAGTGCAGTTCGCGCTCGACGAGGCAGAGCTGACATCAGTCGAGCGCGCCGATGCACTCGGGCTCCTCGCGCACGCACTCCTTGGGGAAGTAGCCCGAGCGGTTGTCGCCCTGCAGAGAGACATGTTTTAAGTCATGGTTATTTGATATCCGAAGTAATGAGAGATTTTCTGACAGATCTTTAAAAAAATAGTTCTAATTAAGACGATAGATGGCGCCAGTTGAATTTAGTGATTTTATTTTTTAATCCTTTTATGGCCCTTGGTGACTCGCCGGATTTCTTTATCCACGAATCGTCAACTATTATATATTTTACTAACTATTTTTTTTTTATTGGCTGTCGGAAAACCCCCCACTGGCCGAGTGAGCGCGAAGAGTCTCCGTTTCAGCTTGGTCAAAATTGCTTTTGTATCTGTCTGTCTGTCTGTTTGTTCTCATCTACAGGTCGCGTATCTCAACCGATTCTCGTGAAATTTGTTAAATCTTTTTTTCATCGAGTCAGTTTTTGGAAATTATAAAAAATGACATAGTTATAGGGGTTGCCAGCTTACAAGATTTACAGCTGAGGCTGTTTTCCTATACAGAAAAAAAAAATATTGTGATAAATAAATTTCAAGGGGTCGGGGATGTTTGTGGAGAAAAAATAAATATAAAGAGATATACAGACTCACGAGGTCTACCGCTCACAGGGCCACTAGTAAATATACAAAGTGACTAAAATACCTAATTCAAATGCAATACCAAAACTTTGCTAATTCCTTCGGGAATGAGCATTCTTTTATATATGGTTTATCAACAATCAGTTTTATATTAAAAGCTTAGCGAGCCCCTTATACGGCTTTTCCATATTTTTAATCATACATAAGAGTATTGATATACTTTTTAAAACGTACCGTGTTATGTTTAATCTGCAATATAAATTAATTTGTCATTATTACCTGTATTAATTTCAAATAACATTGGAAAAAGAATATGTATGGAAGAAAAAAGGTTATTTGTGATTCACACTTGTCAGCTAATCTAGATTGACATATGTCTGGAAATGTATCCTATAAAAGATTTTTCCAATGTTATCTGAAACAGGGTACAGTAGGTGAAGGCTGCTTAAGTACTGAAGGTTCGATTTTAATATAGCAGGCCAGTTAAAATTGCTAAGTCGAACTAATTTGAAACCAGAAAGACTGACGATCGAACTGAATGGAACTGCAGTGGAGAGGCATGATGCCCAACTGTGGACGAAATAAATTCTGAAGAAGAAAAAGGAAAGAAAAGTTCCGCATGTATCGATAAAGCCGTACTCCTGCTATGTTTTGCTGTACACAATACACAGAAACAAAACAAAAAAAATGCATGTTTGTCTGTGGTTCCTTTGTTTGATTTTGTGTATGTGTAGACTGATTTGTGTAGTGTGTAGACCAAAACATTCGTAGGAGTCACGCCTTTAGTTTAGCGAGATTCTAACACACATTTATTTTTCGTATTTATCTGTGTTTCTTGCGTGCAATATACTCTAGTAATTCTATTCTATCTTCTCCTTCCTCGTGTGGGACGTAAGGTCAACAACCGACCTCACAAACCCTATAATATAACCAGCAAACAGACATTGTGTTAGGTATGAGTACATACCTATACCTCTTTGCCTCTTTGGCTGTTGCTGGCCGTAAACATTTAGATTTATTTGAATTAGGAAGATAAGTTTTGACATGAGAAAAAGAGCTGATTCTAGGTTAGACTGCGCGCGTGTAAAGATTTTAGCTAAAATAATAAAAAAAGCATTTCGTGTAACATCTAGTTTTCATTCAAAATACCACCTCCACCTACGCTTTACATTGCTCTTCGCTCCATTGAGCTGTCTGCAGCCAACGTTACCTTGTCGAGCGTGCGTCCTTTCCACCAGCCGCGGGAGTCGCCTTCCTTGCTGAGGATGAGGATCTTGGCGCCGGGGCGGAGCGCCAGCTGCGACGCCTCCAGCGGACGGAAGTCGTGGATCACCGTCGCCACGAGCCGCCGGAACGGCCAGCGCAGGTTCGAATTTAACCTGTTACAAGAAAAAAACCAGCTATAAAAACGGTACAGACGTTGAATATACTCTAACAGAACCAGTGACTTCTCGTTGCCTACAAAATATTGTACAGGTGTGGGGAGGCATGGGGCTGGCGCGGCGCCCGGGTGGGCAGGCCAGTGGTCGCCAAGCTGGTTTTCAGCGGGGAGCTCATTTCCACCCTTTATGGTAGGATACTTACCCGATAAAGTTCTCAGATAGGTTGGTCTTCTCGTAGTAGGAGATGAGCTCGACCAGTGAGCGGAAGAACCGTGACTCGGAGAGGTAGTAGTGGGGCACCGAGTCGATCGGCTTGCGGCACACGCGCATGTGTTTCACTGTGTTGTCGGTTCTGGAAATAATAAGTTAAGGTTAAACATCAGCTGCAGTGGCGCCACCAATTGAAATAAATCATTTACTTATTGTCAGTGAATTCGATCGAAGTTATTATGTGTTTAACGACAATAGAAGGGTTGGTTGAGGGGAACCGTAATGAGCGGCAAATCTCGACCACTCGACCACGCACGGAGGCTGTTAATAATAATAATAATAATTTATTTATTCAATCATTACAATGCGTTTTATATTGTAACTCTGGAGCCTGCGGTAGTAAAAACTGTGCTACAGGCTCCGGCGTCTTCCCATAACAATGGTCTTCTTATTGAATAAGGTACACTTAGAACAAAGTATATTTATGATAAAATAACAATCATTTGTACAGTAGGAACCTCCAAGGCATTGCGTTTGTGTGTGTGTTGTGTAGTGTGTGTGTGTGTGTGTGTGTGAGAGAGAGAGAGAGAGAGTGTGTTTGTGTAGTGGTATACTTGCATAATGTATAACTTAACATATAAAATATGTAGATGGCCAATATAATTATATATATTAAATAGGCGTTTTGCAGTGTTGCGCGACTATGGTTAAGTTATGATTTCCAATAAGGACTCGGTCTCGATATAATCAATGCTGGTAAGTTTAGCGTAAAGTGACTTCTTAAACTGGTGCCTGGTAAGTTTTTTAGCTTCGTCATTTAAAATACGATTGAACAAGAAATATATAATAGGTACTATATTATGGTAACTATAAAAAGGGCGTTTTATTTCATACAAATATGAATATATTTCATACAAATATGAATACGATATGATACGATTTTCATGAGAACGATTCAAGAATATACGATCCGATCTAAGGATCGATTCATTCCGATCCAAAAAAATCGATTCAATGCAAAAAATCGTGCTTCCTTAGGTGTGTTATATAGGTTAGCCGATTTAAAGAAAGGGAAGTACAAAATGTTGATTCCATAGACAAACTGTTGTACAGTTTTGTGGGACTTTGTCTAATATTTAAGAAATACTATAGATGAATAAATAAATGCATAAAAAGAGGGTTTACTTGAGCGAGAGTGCGTAGTGCGTGTCCGTGCACAGTTGGCTGTTGGGCACGTGGTTGGGGCGCACGCGCAGCAGGAACGTGCCGTCCACGCGCCGCTCCAGCCGCGCTGTGGCGGTGTCGCGCCCCATCTCGCCCACGTACCTGTGCGTAAGGAACAAGTTGCTATCAACAACAGCTCATATACGTCCCCACCGAGGGGCTCGAGCCTACCCTGAATTAGGGCGATTAGGCCTTAGTCAACCACGCTGGCCCAGTGCGGGTTGGTTGACTTCACACACAACCTTTGAATTTCTTCGCAGGAGTGTGCAGGTTTCATCACGATGTTTTCCTTCACCGTAAGAGCGTCGAATAAACGTACATATGAATTCGAAATTCGGAAACACATTAGTACGTGGTGGGGATCGAACCCGCGTCTCCCGGACAGCAGGCAGTGGCCCTAGCCACTAAACCACCGACGCATTTAAAATATGAGTACTTATTAGTCTCATTTCTCCAACACAACAATATTCTATATTGATACCGGAAAGAAACAGAACAGAAAATAAACATCCAGTCATTAGATCGTCAGGTTATCACGATGTTTTCCTTCACCGTAAGAGCGTCGAATACACTCACCACATGTAGTAGTGCAGCGCCGTGTCGGGCTGCGGGTGGTGGGGCGGCAGCGGGGGCGCCAGGGCCGCCACGCCGCCGCCCCCGCAGCGCCCCGATAACGCTATGCACTCTTTGTGGGCGCAGGCGTTGCATACGGTGCAGAGGTAGCCCTGGAATACAACGGTTACTTTAGAAATACTCTATTAATGGGGGATTCTCTGTAAACTCGTAAAAAATATAGTTCCTACAAAAGACGATAGATAGCGCTATAAAAAACATGGTATTTTTCGAAATGATAGAGGATTCTTCAAATCAAATAAATTTATTTGATGAGAATGGGGTTATACATAGCTGACAATTATGAAAAAAAAAATAAGTTTCTTCCACTCAGTCATTACAACATCATGACATGCAACATATTATCATGGTTCCGGCAGAATAACAGCGTCACTGGCCTAGCCAGCGGCAACATGCTAAGTCAGGAACTTTTTTGAAAAAAAAAAACAAAAAAAATATTATGAATAGCTGGACCGACCTGGAATATCCTGCCCTTGAGGAACTTGGAGCAGTGGTGGCAGGTGGCCGGCTTCTCGAACGTGTGCAGCACGAACTTGTGATTCGTGCTTCGACACCCAGGCGGCTCCAGGTTGTCTCTGTAGTAGAATACATTGTGTAAATATTGGACATTTTTGATAAATTTTAGCCAAGGGAATTTAGGTATTTTTTAAATAATATTTTATGGCCTGGTTACGCGACCTTTAAGCCAAATTAAATTTACGAAAAACCATACTGGCCCCGATTCGGGAAGTTCTGGTCTAATTCTAATTTTAAAATCCAGTTATTCTTTTCCTCTTATGAAAGAGAGGTGATGACGCCATTTTCTTTAATGGTCGGCCATTTTGTCTGCAGAAAAAGATGGTGACGGCCCGTGGAGACCGCCAGATCGCAAATTAGTCTGAAAACAGAGTTATTACTGTAAAAAATATGTTCTTTCTTCGGTCGGTAGTTACGGAAATTGACACCTTGGAGAGCTTAACGCGGTTGTAAAAGATTTTATAAAAGTTATGTTATGGTTGAGATAAAATGAATGCCTAAAGTAGATGGTGAAATGAATACAAAACTTTGTCAATTTAGCTACAAAAAATACATGTTAAAATTTGCACGAAATTTTATTTGTGAAGAAAAACTTATTTAATACTTATTACTATTTACTATTAACTTATATACTATTTATTCAACAGGCAAAGTGCGTCGTAAAAATGTCGAACTTAACGTAGGAGACGTAGTCATGAAGCGCGCCTGTTTTGAGTGACAAGGATAAGTACTTCAGCAAAAAACTAACTCCGACGCTGAAAAGAAGTCACCCCTTGTTTATGTGTTATAAGATAATGTCTGGTAAAAATTTGGGAACATGGCATATAAAAGATAGTAGATGAAGGCTAATAGGTGTGGTGGTTGTGGGCACGAGTGAACACTGTCTTTTGCTGCAGCGCTGCTGCTGATGAAGATGATGATTCAAGCTAGGTGTAGCTTCGGTGAAAAGGACTCTATTAGAGCATACAATTTGAAACCATTAATAACTACAGACACTGGCCTCGATTCGGGAAGTCATCTTCTAATTCTAATTTTAAAATCCAGCTATCCGTTTTCGTTTTTATGACCAATGAAAGAGAGGTGATGAATTCAGAAGAACGAATGATATTATTTTGAATGAATGATAACCTAAAATAAGGGCATAGCTGTCAGATTAAGAGATTTTTAAGTCGGGTGTTTTACGAGCGCTCTAAAATTGTGCATTCGACGCGTCTATAAGGTTCAAATTGTCAGCTCTAATATTAGACTGGCTATCTCCTGTCCCTTTCTAATCTTCAAAAGGTGAAAAGGACTGATGAACTTAAATTTAGGATTAGATATACTTACATGGCATCTCTAATAGCCTTCACCCATTTTCTTTTGCAGTCATCTGTTCGCGTGTACAGAGTGAAAGTTGCATCTTTTGTCCGTCGAACCAGGTAGAAGTGTGAGGCCCAGCGCGCATCGTTTCGGAGAGTACGGCGGCTGCAGCCTTCCTCTATTCGGTACTCGGCTAGGCGGACACCCACCCGGTATGAGTATTGGTTGTCCTGTAATCAAATATTCAGTCTAAGTAAAAAAAAAGTGCTGGCGATAATACCTGTTCTCCTGGGGCCACTCCCACCTTCTTCAAAAATAATTACGTCATCTTGCCAGACTCACTCTCTCACTCACTCTTTGGGCAAACGCTTTGGAGCACTGTTTGTGAACTGCGTGGCAACGCCTATAAACGATACGTCAATGTGTGCGTGAGTGGACTCTCTGTCTGGGGCCCCGCGCCGCTATAGTTATAGAGCCTTGTAACTGTGAGTAGTTTTACACCATACTCAATATTACGAAGGTGTGACGAAGGTCTAAACATCATAAGTGTTCTACATGACCAAGGCTCACCAATCCGGACGATAATATTATCACCGTCACGATTAGAGCCCTCATAATCGGCCAGACACTTCTACAGAATACATTTTCTTACGTCTTTCTAAGTTACTAAAGCTCCGACCTCCCAGTCTATTATGTTTTCCTAGTACTTTAATGCCCTACGTGCTCAATCCAGCCTCAATATCACAAGGTTCTAAACATAATAACGGTAGGTTCAACTGAACATAGAACTTATAACAACAATCAGCTGACCTTGACAGGTGTGCAGAGCAGCATGAGCCTGGTACTTAAGTGGCAGCTTCTAGTCTGTTATGCTATCCTGGTACTTTCATATCATACGTCGCCGCTTAAAACTTACAAGCGCTCTGCCCTTATAGTTTGATATGCTCTCCTGGTACTTTTATACCCTTGCCGCATTATTGTAGTGCAGGTAGACAATCACATAAGGAACCAAAAATGTAGTAGTTCACCATAAAAGTTCTACAAGACATACAGCTGCAATCAGCTGACCTTGACCGGTTTGCAGAGCAGCATGAGCTTGTCGAACACGAAGACGTATCTGGAGCGCAGTTTCTGGTCCTCGTGCGCCTTGACGCGCAGCTCCCCGTCGAGCAGCAGGCGCCCGTACGCCGCCAGCCCGCACCCGCCCGCGCCCAGCGCGCCGCCCTCCCAGTCTATAATGCTCTCCTGGTAGAACAGATTCAACTGTGTTAGTTAGCTGAAAGATGTTCTGAAATAAAAGACACTCAATGCAAAAAATATAGTACAAAATAGGTAGTCATGTGGAGCTTTATTCACTCTCTTTTCCGTAGAAGATCATAAAAAGCAAATAAAAAGAAAATAGTTTTTTTCATAGTTTATCTGAAAGTATACAAAAATAGAATACTGACAGCCGAAACAGAAATTGATCGAAATACAAACTAGATACAAAGTTATTAAACAAATATATCTGTCCCTCTTACGGAAACAAAATTTTCTATGGCGGATGTATGGCCCGCGTGACATATGACGTCACATGTCACGTCGGACCTCTCTGTCTAACCATCAACTTTGAAGCCTTATTTCTGAGCAAGATATTTGAAAAATTATTTTTTATGTGTTTATCTGGAACTTGAAATATTTCGATTAATGAATTTAAAAAAATGTGCATATCCCCTATTGTTTAACCAATAGATGCTCTTTGTAAATAGTCGTTTAAGGGGTCGTTTAGCTCTAGTTTTATTCCTCATTATGTCCAAACTAAGGGTCGGGCCACAATTATCGACGGCGATCGACGGTTGGTTCGCATCAAACGCGGCGAAAGGATTTCCATACTTTGAGCACGTTTTATATAGGCAAACCGTCGATCGCCGTCGATAAGTGTGGCCCGACCCTTATTCAAACAAAACTAGTTGCTTAGCTTTTCAATCTTCTGTTTTCTCGTAAAGCCATTTAAAACCTTCATAGCTTGTTATTAAGCCCAGTAAGAATGGTATGATTTATGTACCTGTACTTTCGCGAGCAAAGCCAGCACCTCGCTGTCCCGCTTCACTTCGTTAATGTATTGTGCTACGTCCACCATCGCCTCCTTCGCCCGCTCCAGCCCCCGGAACTCCTCATGATTCTGCAACATACACGACATTTTTTAAAACGGAAACAATTTGAACTAGTGGTTCTGTGAGCTGTAGACCTCGCGAGTCTGTATGTCTCTTTATATTTATTTTTTCTCCACAAAGATCCCCGAACTTTTGAAATTTATTTAATATTTTATTTTATTTTAATTGAGCAATGTTACCTGTAGAGGAAAACAGCTTCAGCAGTAGACTTTGTAAGCTGGCAACCCCCATAACTTCGTCATTTTTTTTATTTCCAAAACTGACTCAACAAAAAAAAAATATTTTATTGAACCTGCTCACAAAATTTCACGAGAATCGGTTGAGAAACGCGACCTGTAGAGTGGAACAAACAGACACACACACACACACAAACAGACATACAAAAGCAATTTTGGCCAAGCTGAAGCAGAGACGATTCTCTCGCTAGGTCAAATAGTGCACCAATTCGATATCAAGCGAATTAATTAAAAATGCGTATTTGTTAAAACAAATAAACAGACAAGAAAGAGAGTTAAAATCGTATCCCTTCCTTTCTTCATCGTGTGGGTTGTATGTAAAGTGTTGATGATGATGGTGGTCCAAAATGTCTTATTGTCCTGTTGTAAAATTCGGGCATATTACTTCTTTGCATCATCAACAGCTCATATACGTCCCCACCGAGGGGCTCAGCCTACCCTGGATTAGGGCGATTAGGCCTTAGTCGATCACGCTGGCCCAGTGCGGATTGGTCGACTTTACATACAACCTTTGAATTTCTTCGCAGGAGTGTGCAGGTTTCATCACGAGATTTTCCTTCACCGTAAGAGTGTCGAATAAACGTACATATGAATTCCAAATTCGAAAACACATAGGTAGGTACGTACGGTGGGGATCGATTCGCGTCTCCCGGACGGGAGGCAGCGGCCCTAGCCACTAGACCACTGACGCTCTACAAGCTTTACTTCTTTGCATACAAACTTTGAGGCCGTGTGGTGACGGCAGAGTGGAATACATTTGTCACCAACCCCTACTCTTCCCGTGGGTGTCGTAAGAGGCGACTTAGGGACTACACATTGAACAGGGAACGGTCAGCAGCGCTCTCTGATACAGTAACCTTTTAATCTGCGATCTCCAACCCGCCTGCCAAGCGTGGAGATTATGGAAAAACCAAACACTGAAGTGGAGGAGGCTCATAGTCCAGCAGTGGACTGTAACGGGCCGTTGATGATGTTGATGATGATACAAATTTTGTACTCACAGGTTGTGTTTCATGTACTAGTTTGTCGAGGAGCAGGTGGTATTTGAGCACCCTCTGCATCGGCACGGAGAGTATATCTCGAAGCTGTATCCTGCCATCGCTGTGCTCCTTTTGACATTTCTGTAATAGAGAAACGTCTAAATATTTATCTTGGAGTGCATTTTAGAATGGGTAGAGCAATAGGGTATTTGAATGTTCCTAAATTTACCATTATTTTATGAATTAATTTTAAAATATAGATTAGTAGCAGACGATTCGCGAAGAAAAAATCAGAATCGGTTGAAAAACGAATTTACAGTGATTTTTTAAAATTTCAATATGTCTGTCTCTTTCAAAAACGATTTTTGTATGAAGAGTATATGGCGTTACTAGCAAGTGACGTCACATGCTAGTAAGTGCCTCTCTGTTTAATCTTGAATATCAAACCTTTATAACTCGGTCAATTTTAAAGATAGAGCAAAAAATCTTTTAGTGTTCGATAGCAGAATCTAACAAGTTTGGATTTATAAAATTAAAAAAAAAAAACAAGTCAATACCCTATTGCTTGACAGCAAACTGTTTCACTTGCGCTCATAGGATTTGAAGAATGTGAAAATTAAATAAAATACCATTTCGAGTGATTCTAGTACGTTTTGAAACTTATCGCATATCTGCAACGGTTATAGATCGCTCGGCAAAGAGGTGGGAGTTTTTCGTTTAGTGCATGTGCTTTTAAAAAATATAAAAAATTAATTAATTAATTAATTTTTGTTTATTTCTTTTAAACAGGATCTTCAGTAATACAGGGGCCGGTTTTATGGAGTGAGTTAGAGAGAAAGACACTCATAATGTCAGTAATCACAGGTAAGGTCTCAAAACTTGTTGTGCAAGTTGGACATGGAAAGATTTTCCTTATATATCCTAGTCTATCTATGACGATGGTGGAGCCAACTTTACGAGGAATGACACGCCGGAATATAGTTAACTTCGAATATTTATTGGGGCTTTTCACTAGTAAAGTTCTAGCTAGTGGTAGAAAACAAGAGCGCGAGGCGGCTCGCGCCCGACTTCCTCAAATCTCTTCCAGATTCGTAACCGAATATTATGTTTCGTAAAGACGCGACACAACAACGGCCAGTAACGCCGCACAGTACAGCAGCGGGCGGGCCACGGAGGCCGCTCGCCACACTATCAAACACGCAATAGATCTTGAAACACTTCAGTGCAAAAATCTGAATTATAGAAAATGTCGATAAGCAAATAATTAATGGGTATACTATTTGGAACACCAGTTAAAAAGGTCTACTTGGTCAATAAATATCTATGAAATTTCAACTTGCCAAGCTGTTAGTTGAATGTGTTATCCCTATAGTTCAGTGTCTTGAGCGTTTCATGTGTGAGGTTGGAACAGTAGTCTCCCTATAGAAGAAGCCTCTCTTTTCAAGTGAGGAATACTTCTGCCAACTTCAATGTTCTAAAGGGAGCTATGAAGTGATAAATAACTTAAAGCAAGCTGTTGGTTGAATGCTCCAGCGTCTTGAGCGTTTCTTGTGCATGTTTGAGGTTGGAACAGTAGTCTCCATATAGAAGAAGTCTTTTCCTCCAAGCCAGGAACACTTCTTCCTAAATCAATATCCTAAAGGGAGCTATGAAGTGTCAACTTACGGCAATCTGTTTATTGAATGTGTTATCCCTATGTTCCAGCGTCTTGAGCGTTTCCTGTGCATGTGTGAGGTTGGAACAGTAGTGTCCATATAGAAGAAGTCTTTTCCTCCAAGCCAGGAACACTTCTTCCTAAATCAATGTCCTAAAGGGAGCTATGAAGTGTAAACTTACGGCAATCTGTTTATAATGTGTTATCCCTATGTTCCAGCGTCTTGAGCGTTTCCTGTGCATGTATGAGGTTGGAACAGTAGTGTCCATATAGAAGAAGCCTTTTCCTCCAAGCCAGGAACACTTCTTCCTAAATCAATGTCCTAAAGAGAGTTATGAAGTGTCAACTTACGGCAATCTGTTTATTGAATGTGTTATCCCTATGTTCCAGCGTCTGGAGCGTTTCCTGTGCATGTGTGAGGTTGGAACAGTAGTCTCCATATAGAAGAAGTCTTTTCCTCCAAGCCAGGAACACTTCTTCCTAAATCAATGTCCTAAAGGGAGCTATGAAGTGTAAACTTACGGCAATCTGTTTATTGAATGTGTTATCCCTATGTTCCAGCGTCTTGAGCGTTTCTTGTGCATGTGTGAGGTTGGAACAGTAGTCCCCATATAGGAGGAGTCTCTCCCTCCAAGCGAGGAACACGTCCGCCAATCGGGGCGCTCCGCTACCGGGCACGCAGGCTTCTGTGGCCGCCTTCAGTTGACGAAGTAGGCCAGAGTGGATGTCGTGGAGTTCCTAAAAGAAAATACAATGTTTGTTACATGAGAAGAGTGAAAGGTGGCCATACCAAGTGCGAAGGCCATTTCATGTAATTACACTAAAGGTATAGCCGCAGGGCCGGTTACTGTAGAAATACTTGAGAATCCTTTGTCCAGCAGTGGACGTCTTTTGGCTAAGATGATAATAATGATACTGACGCTGTTGTCACGACGCGTCGCTAACGTATGCGAAGTTTTCAAAGAAGTGTACAGCCATATAAGAGCGCACGAAAGAAAAAAAAACAGGTAAAATCTTACACTTACTAAAGTTGAAAAAGAAAGAATAAACATAAAGTTTTGTTACCCGCAGCAGGGCCGCTTTAGTGCAGTTCTAATTTAAAAAATATGAAAAAAAAAATTAAGAATGAAAATAGATTTATTTAACCATTTGCACTAGGATAAACCTGTATCGCGGGAAATCTTACTTTGGTTAAACAGAAATATTGACAATTATGTGCTATATCAAGAAAGATTAAACAATACAGTTTGGAAACTACAAGAAAAGAAGAAATTAAATCTAATTATCGTAATTGCCGACAAGCCTAATTCACATGCATAGATAAATTGTAGTGTATGACGTAATTGCAGAATAACAAAGGAAAAAGATATTGTATTTTTAATAAAATAAACATTGAATATCAAATTACAAAACGATCACCATATATGTAGTAACCTAATTAAGTTGTTTATAATAACAATGTAATAAGAGTATTAAATTCAATATTGTAATATGATCTATTTTAGATAAAGTAAATGTCACGGTTAACTCTAAGGTTCAAAGATCATTTCTAGTTTACTATAAATACCTATGTATTTTATTCAATAAATGTTCAGTTAATCACCAACATTCGTCGTGTCATTACAGCCCCCTACGCCGCCCACTTTATGGCGACCCTTAGCCAGGCCACTGCCTTATGGCAGTGCTGGTCCGTGGGTTCCGAGCCAATAGTTGCGGTGATGTAAAGTTTCGCGAGTGAAATAACGTAAAAAAAAAAAGAAGATCCGCGAGTAAATTAGTAGTGAAAAAAATTAACTTAGAAAAAAAAGCGCAAAGACTTGGAAAAATATATAAATAACATTAAATCATACGGCAAGATACTCAGACGGCACTCTAGCAAAAACGAGAGCGAAAATATTATGGCATTCTCTGCCTTCAGATAAAACCCGCGACTGCTGCGCTCCGCAAAGTTAAATTGAAAAAATGCACAATTATTAATAATTACCAAGATGAAAACACACAGACCAAGAGGACCAAGATATTATGAAGCAATATACTTAATTATTTTTATAGGGGGATATAATAAAAAATATAAAAAAGGAAACAAAATAAACTATAAGAAAAAGAAAAATTGTATAAAGAATGAAACGTGGACTGGACAATGTATCAACAAACAATAAAACATGAAAAGTATGCTGAAGAAGATAGTGACCTGCCTTCGGGCTCCCAATAGTACGAGTCGGAAGTGGATGCTGCTAAATAGAAATGTAGTACCTATATAATTTAGGCCAAAGTTCAGGACTCATCATGGATAGAATAGTAAAGCAGGTGGACGAAGAAAAACCAGGAGCAACAGCAATGGAAGAAATAAGAAGACGACCAGTCAGCACACCATATCTCTATATATAGAAAGTAAGTCAATTCAGCCACGGATCATGTATTACGAATAATGATTTTATAATTCATGCGTCTATACTTAAAATAAATATTTAAGTCAGTAAAGGAATAAAACTACGTCTTACACGAATAAAAATAAAATACATTATCCGTGAGCACAATTTTGAAGTACTGTTGGCAATATAAAAAAAAGTATCATTTAATTTTAATTTAAAAAAATTGTGACAAAATAATTTACCTATAAACACAGCAGAAGCATAATTAAAAAAATTACATTTCATAAAGATAAATAATAACAATAAATAATAATTATTCCTCTATTAAGAAGAGATAATTATGTGATTGTAAATAAATAAGAAAAAATAATAAACAGCAACATACAGAAAAAAATACAAACGAATATAGTAAGAAATAAGTTTTAAAAGTGTAGTAATATAAGTAGAAAACATGTTCTCTGAAGTATGAATTGAAACTTCATAAGTACTTTCATAATAAGTGTCATATAAAAAAAAGAATGACGTAATATCTAAAAATAAAAATTATTTAATTAAAAATCCATAGAAAAAAAAAATCTCTGCTTAATCCTTTACAATAGCGAGCGTGGAGTAATTAATATCAATAAAGGAATGCAACTTAATTCGAACACGGAATACGTAACACGATATGACACGATGCTGACGCGAAGGTCATGGAGACATGATGCGTTTGACTTTATCAGCCTGTGCTAACTGCCCTACTAGGTGCATAAAAACATTACTAGCATGTCTTGTAGTAGATTTACATTACACTTAAAAGGTGCTAAAAAAAAACTTACAAAATTTACAAGCAACAAATTAAAGAAATGAGTAATTAGATTGCAAAATATAGATAGGGAAACAAATTTTATTAGTAAAAAGGAGTAAAAGCATTTAGAAGAAACAGTAAAACTAACTGAATAATAACGCACAGTTAAGTACAGTAAAAACAAGATATACTTAAGATTAATAAGAACAACAGGTATAAATCTATGAACATGCTACTTGTAAAATTAGAAAAAAAAGGATAAATATTAACTAATTTAATTAAAAACTAACATTAGGCAAACTTACTTAAAAATATGATGAAATAAATCAATATAAATAAATCAAATAAAGAGAAAAACATGAAAACAAGTCGAAATGAAGGAAATATATAAGATTTTACTGAATATAATAGAAAACGGTAATACTGATGATGTAGAAATAGAAAAGTGCGTGTCATGAATAGGAATATGAACGTGGAGAAATAGAAACGTCTAAGAATTGAAAGTATATAAAAAAACTTTATGTATTCAAACTTCCAAAGAGCACTGTTAGGTATTTTAAATACTTCCTTCTAAATAACAAGGTAGTCGTAAAAATCCATCGTACAAAATTATGCACAAATAAATTTATTGCTATCAGACCCAGAGTTATAAAACATCACTAAAAAAAACATAGATATCAGTAGAAGATAATGAAATAATTGAGTTTTATTATATTAAAATAGAGGATATTAACAAGAAAATATTGGATTATTACAAAGAAGAAAAAAATGTCTACAAAGGAATGTTTTGATTTAAAAAACGGCGGTATTATTATTATCATCGACCATAAATAGCTCAGAAGCTGACACAAAACAAAAAAAAAAAACGCACTAGAGTTATACTCTACAGTGATTAAAGATTCAGATCAGCAAATATTGATTAATTCTGTGATTAAGACAAGGTTGTCCCAAAATGTGAAACTCAGAAACAATTTTTTTTTATCTACAAAATTTTGTACGCGTGGTCAAAGGAGAATATGAAAACAGTATGGATAGGATATATCGCTAAACGTTGGTATAGATTATGATTTGATTATAAAAAAAGTTAAGTGAAACAAATCATTGAGATTAAACAGAAAAGTACAATAAGCAACAAGATTGCAAATGTTTCGTAAAAGTTAGCTGCAAAGAAGAACAAAAAAAAGAATAGCACAGAACTAAATAAAATATAGAAATTATTTTGGATGTTATTATAATGTCTAAATACTGACGGCCTGATCAACCAAAGGTAACGATATTA
This sequence comes from Carpatolechia fugitivella, assembly GCA_951230895.1. Lineage (NCBI taxonomy): Eukaryota > Metazoa > Arthropoda > Insecta > Lepidoptera > Gelechiidae > Carpatolechia > Carpatolechia fugitivella. Next base: position 16,921,120 of record OX579649.1, read on the forward strand.
TAATAATCAAACAAAAATACCACAATCCAGTATGAAGATAAATTAATAAGAGTACACGAATTGAAAAAGCACAAATTGCTATTTATATAAAAAAAAACACAGTCAACAAAAATAAAAGGCACAAAGGCACTTTCAAGGTTATGATACAGATCCTTCTTTCGATCATGGCCGAAACGAGCTTTCCCCGTGAGAAATGTTGGAGACTTAATTGTTATAATTAGTCTTAAAACTGGACCTTGATATAATAATTAATATGAACCATGATACTTGACTGACGGAGGTGCGCGAGACGCAACGTACGGAGATCTGGTTACATATTGTCGCGACTAGTCGGTAAAGTGCCTATTTATTTAGTAAAATGCTAAATAAAATATTCCTCCTAGTGAGTTGATACCGACATTGTAATGGCTGGCCAGCCCATGTTATATTGTGTGCCAAGTCCACAGGACTTATGATAAAGATAGCTAAAAGCTATAAAATATTGTGTTTCGTTGACAGAAAAAAGTACGTACAACACCATGTAAATAATGTGTACCTAGTCCATCAGCTAAGGATTGATTCAAAGCTATATTATAAAAAGTTTATAACTAAACAAAGTAAAAAAAAAGTAAATAATGTTTAATGAATATACAAGATATAGAAGACAAATGTAGCATTCGAATAAATAAAGGCAAAGCTATGAAAAATAAAAATAAAAATGACTAAAATCAAGTAAAATAAGTATCATGAAATAAAAATAAAAAAGCAAATGGTAAAAATAAATAAACAGCCTAATAAATACGTGTTAAAAATTATTAAAACAAATAATAATTAAAATATAATCAACAAAAGAAACAAAAAGAAAAACAAGAATAGGAAAATAAGTTTCAATAAACGACACTATTTAAAAAAAAATTAAAACAAACGGATTATTTTTGTCAGTCAAAATAATGTTATTACTTATACTCGCCATCCTTATTAACAATGTGTGTCAATTCAAGTTCTCAATCGTGTACGAAACGAGGTTTTCAAGCGAGAGAATTAGTCATGTTTTGCGAGACACAATAGATAAAAGAGGTATGCATACTACGCAATGATGACGCCGCATGCATTATTAAGGAGCTAGCACAATACATTAATAATAAAGGGACCAGACCACGATTATGTATAATTAAAAGTGTCACAAAAGTAAATAATAAAAATGACAGGCGAGTCATATTAAATTATTTTCATTTATTACAAACCAGTGGCCATGCAGGTATTCGTAGAATGATCAATAACGTGAAATGTTATTACTACTGGCCAGGAATGAATAATGACATTATAAATATTGTTAAATTGAGAAAAACTACCAGTATTATAAAAGTAGTAAAATACCATTTAAATAAAAACATAGCTAGGACTAACTAAACGATGCATGACATTGTGTGATTTGTTCAGATTAAAAATAAATAAAAGAAAAATACGAATAAAACTTGGTACTAGTGAAATAAACTAAAACGAAAGTATAAAAATATAGAAATTAACAAGTATAATAAATAAATTAAATGTAATAATCAAATAAAAATGCAAAACAAAATAAAAAACGAAATGAAATATTGTTACAAACAGTTACATTGCAATTGCATTACAAATAATGCATTTGATAGAAAAAAAAAAGTAAGAAAGAAATGAAAAGAATTTAATGGGAATAGTTGCCAACAGTACCTAATCATAGTTTTTATAGATTTAAGAGAAATGTGCATAACCAAGACAAACCGCTATATGATTTATTGGTAAGCATAATTAAATTGTCAAATACATAAAAAACGGAATCTAAGGTAAATACTTATAATAACAACAGCAGATTATTTGTTAATAAAGAGTAATTTAATAAGTAAAATTATACACTATAATATGTACATTCAAATAGAATATTATACTATTTTTTTTTTATATTATTATTTCATATAGTAAGTAACAACATAAACCAATAATTGTAACAGAAGAATACAAATGAATGAATAAACTACAAACGAGATAGTACTATAAATAAAGAAAAAAGTATGTAATAAGAAATCCAAAAAAGGATCTCCATCTTTCTTTACACCAGAAACAAAAATAGGTCGAAATAAGGCATTGCATTGTTTACATTAGTAATATAAGCATAATAGAAAGGTCAACCAAATAGCTGACAAACGTATTATATTGCAAGAATTTAGTATGTAAACATTATCTAAAAGAGTATCAAATGTATTGTTTGTTGTTATAAACAATTTATAGTTTATAAAATAGATGTTCTAGATAACAAAGTTACTTTAACATATAAATTAAAAATTGTGATTTGTAGAATTTTAGCCAAAAATTCAAATATAAATTTTTGTCTCAAAAAAAAGGGGAAAGATGTAGTGTATGACGTAATTGCAGAATAACAAAGGAAAAAGATATTGTATTTTTAATAAAATAAACATTGAATATCAAATTACAAAACGATCACCATATATGTAGTAACCTAATTAAGTTGTTTATAATAACAATGTAATAAGAGTATTAAATTCAATATTGTAATATGATCTATTTTAGATAAAGTAAATGTCACGGTTAACTCTAAGGTTCAAAGATCATTTCTAGTTTACTATAAATACCTATGTATTTTATTCAATAAATGTTCAGTTAATCACCAACATTCGTCGTGTCATTACAGCCCCCTACGCCGCCCACTTTAAAATAAACACATGTATAAACTATAACTACTCAAAATAAAATATTGGTGTCGATTCGGCATACGTCCAACTAAACTAAACTTAAAATTAGTCCTGTCACTTTCTATAATTTTTAATTGAAAATGGACCGAAGATCATCGGTTTTGTTTTTGTCTTTTGACTTCACGACTAACTGTCAAATTTAGTCTGGTTTTAGTGCCTACCTAACACCATGACGAATAAAAAGCCACTAAAATTGACAGTTAGTCGTGAAGTCAAAAGACAAAAACAAAACCGATGATCTTCGGTCCCTTTTCAATTAAAAATGATAGAAAGTGACAGGGCTAGTTTTAAGTTCAGTTTAGTTGGGCTTATGCCGAATCGACACTATTGACGTACCTTTATACCAAAGAATATGACTTGTAGGTCCTGCGGCTTCAGGTACGGCGTGAGCGGTCGGAGGAAGTACTTGATGATCTTGCTGAGCACATCCACGTAATTGCACTCAGTGTCGACCAGCTCCCTGATGACGTAATCGCGCTTCTCCAAGCTGTGCGAAGATGTCGCTAGCTGCAACGTGAGGAGGATACTCAAGACCTTGTTGTGGTGATAAGGGAAATATAAGGCTGGGAAAAGCAGTGATTACGTCTTCCTACATCTAGTGACTACTTCGGATTACATTGCTGTGTTTGGTTTGCATTTGTGACGTTAAGTTAGTACTGCAACAGCAATGAACGGTAGTTAGCATACGATGATTAGGAAAGTATAATCGCTGCTTTAGAGTAAAGTGTAGCGCCCACTGCACTTCTAACTTACAGCTAACATAGTCATTCTATTTACAAATTTACATGTTTATTAAAAATTATGATAGAGAATCGTAAAATATCCTGAACATCTGTTTAAAGATCTTTAACAAACTTAAGTTACGCAATCCCAACCATAATCATTAATACCAAAGCTTTAAAAACACATGCAAAATAAATATAGATATAAATATAATGATACCATATACGACGCTAAACGAACGACTTACAATACAGATTTGCATATAAATAACATCGGGAGATGCATACGATAACTATAGTTTATTTATACGATATTAAGTGATTTACGAGAGAAATGTGGCAATATAATCCTTCAATATGAGTATGCCGGCAGTGATTAGACTCGCGTGTCCGCACAACTAGGGTTACCATTTAGAAAAATGAAAAGTCCTGACTAGAAGCCGGATACAAAATGCAAATAATGTGCACGTAGTTACGCGAGAGGAGGGTGTTTTATTACTCATATTCCAATGAAGCTAAAAACCCGGACAAAATTAAAGCCGGGACAAAGTCCGGAAAAGAGGGTTAAGTTCGGACAAATCCGGGCGGTTGGTAACCCTATACACAGCTCTATTTTATAACGACATGTTTGGAACGCGAGCACTTTATAGCTATCGTAACGTATTTGTAGTTATGGATTAATTACAGTCGTCAATTCTAGCCTTCTCATTTATTATAGTGTTTAAGGTGTCAGGGACGGGGCCGGAACATGGCAAATGTCATAGAAAATCGTCATGAGTCTAAAAAAATATCGGTACATAGTACATACATTTTCTATGACATTTGCCACGTTCCGGCCCCGTCCCTGACACGGCACTGAGCCGTGTGGATAGACCTTTAGGGCAATGTTGCGAGCATCATGGTTAAGAACAACGTACTTAAGGTAGACTACAAGCTGCTACACTTGTAGCATCGTATACACCTGTATACGATGGGGGTTACTTATCACCAGCTGTCTCATATGCTTATTTATTCAACTGTTTGTTTCGAATAACATAGTTCGGAACAAATATTTTTGAGAATTACTTTATCCTAATAATGGAAACAGCCGATGGTCCCGGCTACTATCTAGTCGTTACACGAGCCATGTCAGTGGCCTTTGGCGGCTCTATAACATTGACACACCAGGATTTGTGAGGTCGGTTGTCGACCTTACAACCCACACGATGAAGAAAGAAGTTGAAAAAAAATATCTATATAAAAATAAGCTCACTTACAATCAGATCAGAGACCAATCAGATTTCGTTATTTCCATCCACATCTCTCCGCTTAGCTTCAATAACGAAATCTGATTGGTTATTCAAACACCTCTCCTCTCCCCTTTGGTGGAAACCGGGTCTTATAGGCGTCTCACACTAAAACCTGCATTTTTAAGTATTGTATTACTAACATCCACATACCGTCACGAAATCCACTTGGCAATGCCACCGCATCACAGTCGGTCCGTGCGCCGTCAACGTAACGTATGAGCGCGTTCAAACAGAAATCACCGCCCCTCTTGACCATTATAGGAGTCTTACACTTAAACCTGCTCTATGTAATAGGCCTTTTTATCCAGTAAAATATGCTTTGGTCTGAAAGCTTGAAGATAGAACAAGAAATTTTTCTTATCGAGTCGATTCGGTGACTATATGGTAGGAGACCAGTACTCCGCCACAGACGTGGCACCATCCGTAGCATTGTATAATTTTTGACTCTCAAGTTTCGGTCTCATCATGCCTTCTGAAAGGCAGTTCTTGTTGTGCTAAATGACCAAAAATATCTACTAGTCTCTGAAAATCACTACGAATGTGCAAAGTAGGCAAACCACTTTAAGAGTAGGTGTGCCGCGAATTTTTTTAGCGCAACAAGGGTGCCGCGGTGAAAAAAGTTTGGGAACCCCTGGTATAGGTACAATTGAGAGCGGGTCACGCTAATAAATTATAAAAAAATATAACAAAAAATTAGTTCTTTTTTCACTGCCATTTAAACTTAATCAAGAAATAAAACAACTGTAAATTTGATTTTTGAGTTAAAAAAATTGTAGAAACAAACATAGAAACACGGAAAATATGACAAGTCAAAGAAAATTCCGACAGAGCACACTAATAACTTGTCAAAACCTATTGTGTAGAGCACCTAGTGTTATACTCATACAACACGCGACCAATCAGAAAAAATCGCGCGTTTAGCGTCGTATCAACCCGAGCGAGTAAACAACCCACATTGATCGAATAATCTAACAATAAAGTGATACAAGACTGTGAACAAACGTGATTGACAGGTGAACTAAATGCCTTAACGTTGAACATCAGCTGCAGTGGCGCCACTAATAGGGGATCTGACTACTTTTTTTTTATTTTATAAATCCAAACTTGTTAGTTTCTGCTATCGAACACTAAAAGAATTTTTGCTCTATCTTTAAAATTGACCGAGTTATAAAGGTTTAAAATTCACGATTAGACAGAGAGGCACATACTTACATACATACATAATCTCCATACAAAAAATAGTTTTTGAAAGAGACAGACATGTTGAAACTTTAAAATATCACTGTAAATTAGTTTTTCAACCGATTCTGTTTTTTTCTTTGCGAATCGTCTGCTACTGATCTATATTTTAAAATATGGTAAATTTAGGAACAGTTCGATCCGCTATTGAAATAAATCATTTACTTATTGTCAGTGACTTCGATCGAAATTATTATGTGTTTAAATGTTTAACGACAATAGAAGGGTTATAAATATACCTATATTATAGTCCTAAATATAATCAATAAGTTGTGTAACTCGTAACTGCCAAAAATGGCCACCTTTAACAGTTACGACTTACATAACTTATTGATTATATTTAGGACTATAAAACAATAACTAAAATATATTTATAACCCTTGTTATGTATCGGTACTACGACCAACGTAAGACCCAGTATATCATCCAAAGTGCAGACGCTGCAGTGACCCCATCACGCCTGCCTACGAAACTAGACCACTGCGTTATTGCCCAATTCAGGCACGAGGCAGCCGCCACACGCCGACGCAGCATTTCCCCGGCACATGGACGCAGCATCGTCATCATCGTTACTTAAGAAGCGAGCGTCGATTATTCGGTGGTTCAGTGTAGTTCTAACATCGAACTCATTCGCACCTAGGTTAGTTAGTTTATAGGTCTTATAATGTAAAAAGTTAATTATAAATTACGTTTTAAGTGATTCTAGTTTCTCTTTTGCACCCTCCATCTGCAGCCTACGTAATTCCCTTCTATTGTCGTTAAACACATAATAACTTCGATCGAAGTCACTGACAATAAGTAAATGATTTATTTCAATTAGTGGCGCTACTGCAGCTTATGTTTAACCTTGATAACGACTCAACTCCAAGGAAAGGGATGTCACTATGCAATACAGCTGAAAGGTGAGCCTTACCTTACTTCTACCCTTTCTGTTGTGTAGCTGCATCCTTTTCTGTTGATGTCGAAATATATAGTGAGGATAAAATTAAATCTAAATATCATCATTCACTAACAGCGCTTTTTCGCCAAACACTTTTATTTACAGCCCTCTTTGTTACTACTGTACAGTGTTCTAAGAAGTCGGATTTGACGCGTCACTGTTATTTTGCGCAACGAATTATTAATTCGTTGGCGTCATGTATGAACAAAAAAAACTGAGTTCGCAGCTGTCAATCCAACCGATTAGAACTACTGCACTCCGTACTATGGATACTAATAGTAGTGCTCGTAACAAAGATAATTTTACGAGGCTTCTTCTATCTACACTTCGCGCACAGCCGTTGAGCGTAACTCAAGCGTGTAAAAATCACACATTGACCAAATAAACTAATAATAAAATCCATAAAAACCCAAATGCTCTAAAAACAGAAACGTATTGTGAAAATTGGTTTCGGAACGAGAAGCAGCGTGTCGTGTCAATGAATAATTCAGGAAATATAGTATTCGGAATGTATGAAACTTTTTGTCGTGTCGTGGTGGGAGTTTCTTATGATGTTTCGAAGTAGTTTTCGTCGACGCTCGTGCTTTGATGTCGTTTACTCGATAGGCTAAACTTTGCTGTTTTTATTACCGCAATCTTCAAGGCACAGCGTTATATATAGGTAATACCTTGATAAGTCTTTTCACAAAAAAGAAAAAATATATCGCTCTAATTTAGGGTAAGCTCGAGCCCCTCAGTATTTGAGCTGTTGATGACTATTGAGATACTTGATCAAATAGGCAATAGCAGGCTTTACAGCCCAGACCAAGAAGAAAAATCTATCAGCACGTGTGTAGTTGAAATTAAATGTCTGGATTACGAGTTTAGATATATAGTGTTTCGCTGCTACGTTTGATTGCCGCGATAGACGATATAATCTTAGACGCGCGTGAAATCTCCCGGCGACACGTCAACGCGAGGAAGCTAATCTAGATTCTAGGTAACGTGTTTCGCTGTATAATGTTTCGCTGCTACGTTCGATTGCCCGCGATAGACGATATAATTCGGATCTTAGTCGCGCGTGAAATCTCCCGGCGACACGTCAACGCGAGGAAGCTAATTGCAAATTCTTCCGTACGTGCCGTTGCAAAGTACTTAGCTCAATCTTTTGTTTCCGATGTTATTGTAATTTTGTTCTATGTTAAACAACTAAACGGAAAATTGCGTTTTTCACCATGTGTCCGTAATGGAACGATGAAGACATATTCATGTTCTTCCTAAATACAAGATATATATTTATATATTCCTACAAGTTATATACTCACCGGCACATCTAACCGCCCACCCTTGTATTTCGAGTTAATTTTAAACTACGCTTATTGTTATACATTACGATTGATTTATTGATAATTTTACGATAAATTAAATACACTTAAATAAACGTTAAATTAACTACTTTTTAACTAACATTAGCTGTAACTAATACAATTATAAAGAATCACGAGTATTCCCTGAAATGAAGGGTGGGCGGTTAGATGTGCCGGTGAGTGTATATTCCTACCCTGTGTTCAATTCTGAGGTGGAGGCCTGGTTTCCTATAGTACAGGATTTCCTAGTTTAGGGACCAGCCTCAACAATATAATGTAATATGTATCACTTGTTATGTTCTTCATTAATGTGATTGTTGTTGAGGAAATAAATACTTTATTATTATTATTATTAAATGGCACGATGCAATTTTTTTTATATACAGCTTTTTTAATGGCACTACAAATTACAATGACACAATTTTTAATACTGGCTCTCCTTTACAGGCACAGCAACGTCATACCGCAGCTGCTGTTTTAAAAGCACGACGACATTTTCATACTACTTCAATGCGATTAGGTATATTAATGTCGTAGGCATATTGTGAAAGTCGTGATATTATAATTACACCAGTGAAATTATAATTGCATGGGAAATTGTCAATCGGCTCCATTTCTTACAATTTAACGGCCTAATCTTAGTGCCATTATAATTTCACTGAGCCACTACAGTAAAATTATAATAACACTAGGTATATTATAAGTGAAGTTGGAGGTGAGGTACGTCGAGTGTTCTGATTGGTCAATTCTTTTTCATCCGCCATTTGCAATTGGAAAACAGACCAATCAGTGGTCGCCTCATAATTTAACGACCAAATAAATTGTCTAAATACCACTGCCTTGCAATATCACAATAGTAGCCCCGTGAAATTATAATGGCACTAAGAATAGGCCGTTAAATTTTAATAAATGGAGCCGATTGACAATTTCCCGTGCAATTATAATTTCACTGGTGTAATTATAATATCACGACTTTCACAATATACCTGCGACATTAATACAGTTGTTTCAAAAGCATTTGCTTGCCTTTTTCAAAGGCATTTTTAACTCTATCAATCTCCGTCTACAACCCACGAGCAACTGCTTCTCATTCCCAAAGTCGAGCAAAATAAAAAAAGATAAAAACCAAAGGCGTACAGTGTTGAAAGCGGGCGGGTGCAAGGGGAGGCGCGGGTCTCCGGAGCTGGCCTTCACGACGCAGAGGTCGTGGTAGATCTCCTCGTCGTGGATGCGCGCGCAGTACGACGCGTATTCAGTCTCTTCGCCGCCCGCCGCGCCGCCGCCCGCGCCGCTACCCCAATCATGGCCGTTAGGTTTGGCGCCGGTAGGAACGTTTGTAAGGGTATGTTTTTAAAGGTCACCAGTCATTGAGTTGCGGATGACAGCCCGTCTTACCAATTACAAGGGGTGTATGACTGATGTAGGATGGCCAGTTTTTGTGTTTTAGACTGAATTGTTATTATTTATTAATTTTTTAACTAATATTCAGACAAAAATTATTTTGTTTGAGAATAAAATAAATATTTTTAAGGACTACTATATCAGTATCTGATAATACAGGAAATTCCGAAATAAATTAATTTAAGTTTTAATTTAATTATTAGCACAGAATGAAGAATCAAGTAATATTTACAAATGATAAAAAAAGAATTTTAAGAATTTCAAATGCTCTGCTGTTCTTAGCACAAATAATGTAAAAGTTAATTACTAAAATATTGGTAAATTTTTGCGTTACAAACAGTTCCTAACGCCGCCAATGTTAAGTAAGAAGCAAAATATCAAAAAAACCTACAAATCATAAAAACTATTAGAATACACTACATGTTTACAAAATGAGATAAAAAGGCACACTATGAAATTCTACAAGTCAAATTACAAGACCAGTGCAAATCAAAATTCACGCTAAATCGAAGGCTACCACAATCCAAACAGAACAGTAACTACAGTTAACAAGTTACAGGAGAATGTTACTCAATAATTGAATTACGCAAAAACCGCTCTTTTTCTAGTCTATACCACTACTGTTATGCTTTTGATGTTTGTGTAATTGAAGTTTTTTTACTGGAGAAAAACTGGATAAACATGACGCCACAAACACTTCAAAATGTGTTCATACCTATGCGTCTCAGCCTCGTTGGTTATTGCTGGCCGTAAATACTTTTAGAATCGTTCGGTTTATTTGAATTTAGAAGAAGAAGATATTCTTTGATGGACAAGAGTGGATTCTATTGTTGACCGCCTTGGTTAAAACTGATCTCGTGATAAAATAAATCACTTGAATCTCTTGCAAATATTTGTTTCACTAATAATACCGCCCGCCTCCACCTTACCTCAAAATGTGTTGATTGGTTAAACAAATGCCAGGTGCCTGTAATAACGTTTTACTATACAATTTTGCACTAAAGTGGCGCTATTTCGTTTAATTTTTTACTCTCATTCAACATAACAATGTTGAAAAGCTTACATAATGGAGAAAGGCATATACTCGTATGAATGTATTTATGTAGTCTATTGGCATGTATGTATGCATTAATTAAGTATGTTAAATTCTAGTACACGTTCTTGTCATCCAACTTTAATTAAGTGTCTCTCACAACACATTGGTTGGCTGGAAGAGATCTCTTGTTCCCGTGAGAACGATAATAAGAAAGCAAGAATAATCATGCAACACCGTATACTCGTCGCAAGGTCTCGGTTTATTCTATATTACATATAGTTAGACAGCATCGTGCATGTGAATTCTCTTACATCTTTATACAAAACTATTATCTCTAATATCATTCTAACGACATGCGCATACGCCGGTCTGTCAGTTAACAATGAAGTATAAAGTTACAATGCAAAACAACTAGATGGCGCATAATATAAAGGTTCAACATAAAACTCAAAGATGGCACTGTCATCATGTGACATCTCTCTTTAGAGATAAGCTCGCCTTTGCTACTAATAAATAAAATAATAAGCTATTAATAAAATTATTTCTGTATACTGTTGCAATAAAAGACACAAATAAAATGAAATTACTGAGTTATGTCAAGTAAAAGTAACAGAGGATTCGTGCCTCTTTCGTTATGCTTTGATTGGCGCTAACTGCGCCCGGACAGAAGGAAAGAACAAACAAAGAAACAATATGAAAACGAGACAGGTGTATAACGAGTATATGACAGCCTCCGTGGCCGAGTGGGTTTGATTCCCGGTGGGGACACTGTCAAGCAAAAATCTCTTTGTGAGACTTTCCCCAGTTTGGTTAGGACATTACAGGCTGAATCACCTGATTGTCAGAAAAGAAAGATGATTCTGTGCTTCGGAAGGCACGTTAAGCCGTTGGTCCCGGCTACTATCTAGTCGTTACGACAGCCAAGTCAGTGGCCTTTGGCGGCTCTCTATAACACTGACACCAGGATTTGTGAGGTCGGTTGTCGACCTTGTATAGTACATATACATATAAGGGGGACGTCTGCGAGGAGCGCAGACGGGTGACCTGCTCTATAGTTAAGAACCATTTCACCCTTAATCCCAGTCTTGATGGATGCTCCTTTCATGAGAGCGCCGCATCAGCTCAGCCGTACCGCGTGATACCCTCGGTAGGTGAGTTGTGTTAGGTCTATCCCTTGTTCTATAATAATAAATACGTGGGGACATCTTCACACACGGCCATCTGATCCCAAACTAAGCAGAGCTTGTACTATGGGTATCAGACATTGATATACATTACTTAAATAGATAAATACATACTTATATAGATAAACAACAACCAGACACAAGGCAAACACAAGTGCTCATCACACGCATGTTTGCCCTGGGCGGGATTCGAACCCGCGACCCTGTGCGTCGGAGGCAGATACACTACCACCTGGGCTACGGAGCCGTGTTCTGTCCGCTTCTGGCATGGAATGACCCATGTTGTCGACCTTACAACCCACACGATGATGATGAGGACTAGAATTCTCTATATCCTTTCATAGTATTTTGTTTCTCTTTTCGGCGCACCTGCTTTAAGTACGATTGCACTTAAACAAGGACAAGCAACGCCGCGCATACGATATCATCGCGAAATCTTTCTTTGCGCTCTAGATATGAAATCAGATTATAACAATACATGTAGAGAGGATTCCCACGCGCAGTGGTTACCGGTATAAGTGACTGAGGTAATCTATGCCGGAAGTAGAGTTGAGATAGCCAATCAGATTACGCATAAATTGCATTTTGGAATGTACTATTTAGTATATAGAGGTACGGTCAACGAATTATCTATAGTCTAGAAGAGTAACTACGCTTCAAACTTGACCCCACCAAATAAATACCAAAGAAAGCCAAACTATACCATACGACATTCGAATACGCGGTACAATGATGTTTTATATGACTCGGTTTGTAAGAACGTCGAAAGTAAGCTTCAATGTACAGCAGCGACATCATCTGCCTGTCTGGCGTCGTCTGTCAAAATTATAAGGTGCCATGTTTCAGCAGGCTTTGTTAGACGGTTATTCTTCTAGACTATAGATAATTCGTTGGTTACGGTACTTGAATGTATTGAGTGACGAAATGGAAAAGTGGTTCTAAAGAGGACTTCAAGATAATTTCTATGACGAAAGCGCCTATAGTTCTTTTAGTACAGTGGACCAAGTCAGTGGTTAACAATTTTTGACAGTTTTCTGGTTAACGAAAATGTTTATACTCAAACATTGAACTGCAAAGGAAAATAATCGTTGCTGGATTAGGTATAATTTCTAAATGAACCTCGACCTTAGGACCTTGGGGTGGTATACGAATTTTTAAGCAACTGTACATTGACATTATTATGCGAGATGCATGCAGTCTACCTAAATCAATATGAAATACAATGTAAAAGTAAGATCTAAGTAAACATTCTCCAAAACGTGTCATCTGCTAATCACTAGTTCTGCGTAAACGCTAAGTGATGTTCTTTGCCAGATAATGTAACAACTCATGGTACAGCCAGTTACGTATTTTGACATAGCAACATATTTAATAAAAGTCACTTTTACTAGTTCCACTTATATTATATTCACCCGACCGGTTTCGATCAACAGATCATCTTCACAGGGTTATTGATTACTTAATCTAGATCATATAGTTTGTCAATAACGATCGTCCAAACCAACATAATTAACAGTAAATATATATGTACCAAGTTCCATCAAGTGCCGACAATTGCAAGTATCAATTGACATAGCAACGTTAAGGGAAGGAAAGGCGAACGAATAATATGCCATGGAAAATTATTCATCATCAACGGCCCGTTACAGTCCACTGCTGGACTATGAGCCTCCCCCACTTTAATGGAGGGTTTTGCCATAATCTCCACGCTTGGCAGGCGGGTTGGAGATCGCAGATTAAAATGTTACTGTATCAGAGAGCGCTGCTGCCCGTTCCCTGTTCAATGTGTAGTCCCTAAGTCGCCTCTTACGACACCCACGGGAAGAGTAGGGGTTGGTGACAAATGTATTCTACTCTGCCGTCACCACACGGAAAATTATTTCAATAACGATGTTTATTAATACTCATTTCGAGGATCCGACTCATGATATGATAATTTTAAAAACATTACTTATTTGAATATCGAAAAAAATAATTAATGTATCGATTGACTTAAATAATTAGTAAAGATTTTTTTCCCTGACTGACCTGATTGCTATGTATATTGTATACCAAAGTGGTATGTATACCATAGCGGGCGCGGACTAGAATTATAATGGATATAGTTAGTAATCTGGATTAACACATAGGACATTTTTACGGGGAAAAGTCTTATTCCCATGGGAAAATCTCATATAACGCGAGCGCAGCCGCGGGCTGACTCATCAGCCGAAAGTTTCACTGCTGTACAAAGAACTACCTCAACAGGGGATCGGACTGTTCACCATATTTTATGAATTTACCATATTTTATGAATTATTTTTAAAATATAGATTAGTAGCAGACGATTCGCGAAGAAAAAAACAGAATCGGTTGAAAAACGAATTTACAGTGATTTTTTAAAGTTTCAATATGCCTGTCTCTTTCAAAAACGATTTTTTTTATGGAGATTATATGGCGTTACTAACAAATGACGTCACAAGTGGGTATGTGCCTCTCTGTCTAATTTTGAATTTCATACCTTTATAACTCGGTCAATTTTAAAGATAGAGCAAAAATTCTTTTAGTGTTCGATAGCAGAAACTAAGAAGTTCGGATTTATAAAATAAAAAAAAAAGTAGCCCGATCCCCTATTAATTTACATACGCTTTTATCTCTAAGGAGGTGAGCAGAGTTTCAATATGCTCACACATACCAAATTCTAAGCCACCACCTTATAAATGAAATAATATCAACTTATTTGTATCGGTATTTATTTTATGTGTTTGACGGTACTAAAGTTTATCAATTCTTGGTAAGTTCTGTTTTTCTTGATAAAGGTAGAGTCATTTGCGTCATGACAGGATTGGCTTTGTATTAAGATTGGCTAGTGTTATTATCTGTGGTCTTCAACTGGGTCTTTGAAGCAGGCGGCGCCCTTTGATATTCAATTCAATTCAGATTATACTCAAAGATACTTCACGTAACTAACGTACGAACAGTAAATATACGTTATAATAAGTACCTGCTATGATTGGTTCCCTCAGGGGTACAATGGCCTCGATTCGGGATTTTAAAATACAGCTATCCTTTTCGTTTTTATGACCAATGAAAGAGAGAGAAATATTAATTTGAACGAATGATAACCTAAAATAAGGGCATAGCTGTCAGTTTAAGAGATATTTAAGTCGCATGTTTTAAGTGCTCTCTAAAATTGTGCAATCGACACGGCTATAAGGTTCAAATTCGATGTTTGACAGCTCTAATATTAGGATGGCCATCTCCTGTCCCTTTTCAATCTTTAAAAGGTAAAAAGGACGGACTAACTTAAATTAAGGATTAGAGCGTTCTCTCTCTCTCTCTCTCTAGCTCTATCTTTAAAATTGACCGAGTTATAAAGGTTTGAAATTCAAGATTAGACAGAGAGGCACATACGCACTTGTGACATCATTTGTTAGTAACGCCATATAATCTCCATACAAAAAATCGTTTTTGAAAGAGACAGACATATTGAAACTTTCAAAAATCACTGTAAATTCGTTTTTCGACCGATTCTGTTTTTGTCTTCGCGAATCGTCTGCTACTTATCGATATTTTAAAAATAATTTTTAAAATATGGTGAACAGTCCGATCCCCTATTGCGTGCGTTGCACGAACCTCTTTCGTATTAAGTAACAAGAGACCAAATATTTAAAAACAGTCACGTTTTGAGTTGCAAAACATTCGTTTCTACTTGGAATTCTGGTTTCGTAATCCACAACTTCTCTACAATAATGTAGTTTGCAATTTTAACTGCTCGCGGAAATGCCAAACACGGTCTGCTATGGTATTCATTTCCCTCTTAGAATACTGGTTTATCTACAAGAATCAAGAGGTCATAGAGTTTTTTTAAATGTTTTTGTATGTAACTATAACACAACAAATGTAGCATCGTTTAAATTGTAAAAATACCTCGAAGGGTTTTGCGTTATTTTGTTAACACATCGTAAACAAATAAAAAAACATAATCAAACGATATCTTAGCAAAGACATTTTCATAGAGGGAACTGATGCACACCCAGGGTCTTCTAGCGGGTCTAAGTCTACTGTCATTTAAAACATACTATAACTTTAAAAATAAATGTTTGTTGGAAATAAACAGTTTGAATTTTGAATTATTTTTTTTGCATAATATCAATAACATTACAAATAAATAACTGGCCAAGCACGTGTCGGACCACGCAAAGTGTAGGGTTCCGTAGTTCTTTTTTTAAACCCTATCCAACGATACCTCACACCATAAGGTAATCGTGAATTTAAAAAATAACCCCCACTTCACGTGTACCAGAGGAACGCTAAAAAAAATTGTTTTTAAGATTTTATTCTTCAGCTTTGTTTGTCGGCATGATTCATATGTATATCCATGCCAAATTACAGCCTTCTGGTACTAAGAGTCTCTGAGCTAAGCCGCGGACAGACAGACAGACGGACAGACCGAAACTATAAGGGTTCCTTTTTTACTACGGAACCCTAAAAACGTAGTTTCAATTGAAAAACATATATCTTTCGGTACCTATAATAAAAAACTAATATATATATATATATATATATATATATATGTATATTAAACACCGCAGATTATTTTATAAACATATTCTATGGATACAACTTCCATAATCAAGCTTCTATAATTTGATTTTAAAGTATGCAAATATTTCTTCTAACTGTGAGAAAATGGAGTGAATTTTTAAAAACAAACGGTTTGTATCATTCCCGATGATAAACTAAAACTACAGTGAGCTTGATAAATATTATCATCGTAAGACGCAGCACGAGTATACTCAACTACATTTTTCCACGAATGCAAGATAAGTACGATTCGAAAATGACTCTACGTAAAGAATATTGCCGACGACATTACGTTATTTCGACACCTCCTATGAACAACAACGTAACTCAATTTTAGCAACTAATCAGTACAGCAGTTTAAAGAGAAAAAGAAATACGTTTTACCTATAGTTAGGTTTTTTTTTACTAATGCTAACTTCAGATCTATTGTAAGAGACTGCTTGGACAGAAAATTAAGAGTAAATAAAACTAGTGGCTCTGTGAGCTGTAAACCTCGCGAGTCTGTTTAAATCTTTTCAAAATTATTTAATTATTATTATTATTATTTTAAATAATTTTTTTCTCGACAAACATCCCCGACACCTTGTTTTTTTTTATTGGTTAAGAAATGTGACCTGTAGAGGAAAACAGCCTCAGCGATTGACAGCGATAGACCTTGTAAGCTGGCAAACCCCATCCGTCATTTTTACAAATTTCCAAAAACTGCCTCGACAAAAAAAATCGATTAATTTATCGAACCTGCTCACAAAATTTCACGAGAATCGGTTGAGAAACGCGACCTGTAGAGTGAAACAAACAAACAAACAATTTATTTTATTATTATTAAAAGCAAATTTGGCCAAGCTGAAACAGAGACGCTTCGCTCGCTCGGTCAATGATAAGGAATAATATTAACTAAAGTCATTTAGTATCTCAAGTTACGTTGTTGTTGGTGTCGATTTAATTACATATCCCTGCTTTTTTTTACCTAACTGCTCGTACCAGTATAAAGTTTTGATGATTGCGTTATTTGTGGCATATAACAAAAATATTTTTATATAGTTATTTATTCTCCGTAATTTATATTAGCGCCTATGAGACTATGCGTATACGCATTTAATGAGACCTATGAGACCATACCATCCATACATTTTAAAGATATAAAAAAAATAAAAACAGTATTTTTTGTAATTTTTTATAGAACATTTTGGCATTTTCAGCTAAAATCGTCGGTCAGACCCATTTCGTGACAAATATAAGTAGTTTTTTTTTTTAGTTTAACAATCGGCTGTACGAGTGTCACTCACTCTTCTACACCACAAAGTCTACAATATCTGGCAAAGAACAACACGACCTAAACAATCAAATAGTCCACCTCAGGCGACGCTGACGTGAACTTGACATAGCACAGGTCCTCATAGATCTCCTCGACCCTGTCTTCGCAGGTGGCGTTGGGGATGGTGAACTGCACCCAGGGCGCCTCCGCGCCCGCCCCGGGGGTCCCTGGAGGGGCCTCTTCCGCCTCTCCGTATGGAACTACGTCCATGGAGACGCTGCCGGTGCTAAAACGGTTGCTATGCTTCAGGCGGAACATGAGAGTTATGGTGTGCACACGTTTTATACTAGATTTGAAAAATAACTGCTGGTACAAGGCATTCTTGTAATGTAGAATGATAGCCTAATCCGACGTGTACTTATAACTTCCAGTTTATTCAAAACCTTTATTTACTTAGCACAACAAAAATACATTTAATTATCAATTTCTCTATTTTCATTCATATCCCAAATAAGATTCAAAATGTTTGCAATTAAATCCCTCATTTACTTCCCTTTGATCTATAAAATCAAATCTAAACACTGCACAAAAATGATTACTTATGTATGAATTGTATAAATTGATATACATATTTATTGATACAGGTCAAGTTATTTTAATCTCTGACCTTTCATAATGCAAACAGCGATTAAACATCAAGTATAATCAAATAAACATCAATGTTAATAGTTCTTACATTAATTTTATGAGAGTAATAGAAATTACGAAGTTTATCGCCTATAAATATGTTGTGGACTAAGTTTTATATAATTGTGTTAAACATATTTAAGAATTTACCGAAGATTCAAGCTACGTTATTATTATAATATAGGACCTGAATCGACTGTTGAATGTGCGAAATCATTTAAACACAGAATTAATAATATTAATTTCATAATACAAAATCATGCTGTATACTGTTTGGTGTTTAAATTTAATTCCTTTTTAATGCTGGCAGGCAGGCATTTTGCTGCTACTATACGCGACTGTTTTTATCTTTTTTCTTAAATCGAATTACGACAAATTGTCTTAATTTGAACGCCTCAGTTTCTGCGCACTAGTGCGACATCTACCTCGCTTTATATATATAACATCATTGGTTTAATACGCCAGTGAAACCTTTTTTGTTATTTACAAGATAAAGTAGGTAAAAAAGTAGGTATTAATACTTACACAGTCTGTAGATCTTTGTAAATTTCCTCCTCCGACTGCGTCCTGTGTGCTGAGAACGGCCTGCAAGAACACGAAAGGTCAGCATTCTAAAATAGTTTCTAGACTAGCTGGTGGTCCAGCTGACCAGAATATTAAATAGCCTTAAACTAAAAGATTGCGCCCAGCCAATGCAGGTATGCTAGATTTTCATTGTTATTAAGTTACTTGAACAGTAAAAATAATCATCTAAAAATAAAAAACACGACTCAATCAATAAATCAATCAGCCTATTGCAACTACAATCCACTGTCACTGTCCACTGCTGGACGTAGGCCTTCCCATGGGCACGCCAAAACGCACGATCACCCGCTTTCCTCATCCAGCCACCACCAACAACCTTCCTCAGGTCATCAGTCCACCTGGCAGGGGGGCGTCCCACACTACGTTTCCCGAGACGCGGTCTCCATTCGAGAACCCGTCTGCTCCAACGCTCATCGGTTCTGCGACAGACGTGGCCAGCCCACTGCCACTTCAGCTTGCTACACCCAAACACGACTGCCTTGCCAAAATACTATAGCCAGGGTCACTTGGGCTGACGTAAGGATTCTAACGATACCCCAAACATCCAAATCTGTTCAGGTATTTAGAAGTACTGGTCGAATAAAGAAACTCACATACATACATACTCATACATACGTGATCCCTGAACTCATTACAATCCTTTTTTTGGGTATTTATTCGTGTAATAAATAACATTTCTGATAATGTTTCTTTAGCATGTTGCAAAAACTCGTAATTGCACAAAATACAAAGATCAAACATCATAATACAGGTCAAAGTAAGGCTTTTTATTAGTATTTTGTAATGAGTAAACTTTTTTGCCATATACAATCCTGTCTCTGTAAAACCCTTTAAAAAGTTTCCTTGACCACGAAAATCTACAATAGAAAAGATGAGACGATCATCCGAAATTCATAAATCATTTGGCATTCATTCAACGTCAGGAACACTCAAAAACTTTAGTTTGAAACATGAATGAAAAGACTCCGATGGGAAAGTTCCTAGTCGATCGATAAGTTCCTAACTTTTCCCGCCTTTACGAAATCAAACATTCATTCCATTTTTAAAATAGGTACTCGTTCTATCAAGCGGAAGACCCGAGGTTGATACCGACTAAGTTTAGAAAGGCAAGCTGAAAGTTTAAATTAAGTTGTCTCATGTTAGGGTACCTTTTGGTGCAATATCGTACGTACTCGAAGCTAGCTACACTTCCGTCCTCTAAAGAGAAAATCGACTGCGCGAACGAACAAATCGACCAAGAATGTGTATTTCTTTAAAAATATGATGATGATGATGAGCTCCTGACCGATTTCGGCCACGGCGACTGCTTCAGCTCCGATTTTGGCGCTCATGTGCTCGAATGTGACTCACGAAGCCTATTTTGCGAGTAAAGATCCTCGCACTTGGCGGACACGAGAGTACACCATTGAGGTATGTGTAATTGATCGCCGCAGGTGGTCGGGCTTTCAATTCATCGCGCTTTGAGTCAAGGTCAGAGCGGCGTTCAGCTTCAAAGTCAAAGTCAAATACTGACTAAGGCTCTCCAGTCTGGCCGCTTGACAGCCAGCTGCTCCCACTGATCAGATGCAATATTACTTTATAGTGTAGCTGTCGTGGCCATATCGTAGAATTTACCACATCATGAAATTTTTCATGATGTGGTCAACTAAATTTGACCAGATCATTAAATCGTGAACATTTCACGATTTTGTCGTCCACGATTGGCCATATCGTGAAAATAGGGCATCCATGAAATATTTAATAGGAATCTAAATTATGTTTGGTACTTCTTGTTCTCTAAGTCCGACAGACATTTTCAGAGTACTTTTTCATCATAAACTCTTTTTTTCTTACTCATTTTAATAACGAATTATTCACTTTTTCACTGCGAGAAATAACGCGGCCGCCATTTTGGTATATAAACAAAGCGCTCCCAGCGCCTCTAACGGCAATTAACGTAATAATTTTACGATATGATCAGATAATTTCATATGATCAGACCATTTCATGAAGTAACTGCGTTTTTAGTTGAACATATCGACGACCCCAGAATCCCTGATACGTTGTCATAGATTTCTAAGGGTTACGAGTTTAGGGTATACATAAGTTTCTATAGAGCAAGCATATCGCACGGATCACCTGGTGCGCAGCGTAGGTAGCTTCAATAGGCAAGGGTCGTGATTTTTTGCAATATTTTACTGGATATTTCAAAATTTTTCTTGGAATAACATATAATATTTGGCTAATTATTGAAATACAAACTTGTCTAAGACGCTTACGCCGTTGGTACTCGATAATAACTAGGTACTAGGGGCTTGCTGACGGAACGATTCAATATTCCCACCCGTGCCTACTGTTCTCTCTCACTCTGAAGCGCTCGCTCTATACCTTCATATAAACTCTTTGGTTACGAGCCTTCCGCTCCCCCGCAAGTCCACTCCGGCTATATTACCACTTTGGTAGAAATAGCGATTAGTACGTTAAAAAAAATACTATGAAGAACCAAAATAGGCCGCAACTGCTTTAGTTATATTGTTACCCTGAGGAGCTCGAGCCTACCCTGAATAAAGGTGATCGATCGAGCAAAGTGCGGGTTGGTCGACATCACACAATGAATTTCTTTGTAGGCGTGTGCTACCTCACCATATTTTTCTCTCGTCGAATAAACGTACATAATCAATAGTCATAATTATGACCGTTGATTATAATCAACGGCCCGTTACAGTTCACTGCTGGACTATGAGCCTCCTTATGTGCCACTTAAGTGGAGGGTTTTGCCATAATCTCCACGCTTGGCAGGCGGGTTCGAGATCGCAGATTAAAAGGTTACTGTATCAGAGAGCGCTGCTGCCCGTTCCCTGTTCAATGTGTAGTCCCTAAGTCGCCTCTCACGACACCCACGGGAAGAGTAGGGGTTGGTGACTAATGTATTCTACTCTGCCGTCAACCACACGGCAAATAGTCATGATATGAATTCTAAATTCGAAAACTTATCGGCACGTGTTGGAGTTCGACCCACTTACTAACCTTTAAAAGAATGAAATGCCCAAAAATACTACGCAAAATACGGTTTTGTAGTGTAAGCAGGTATTGCATCATGCTCCAAAAATAAATGGCGGAATTTCTTCTATAAATAACTCGCATAGAGTAAACATAAACATTAGAGTATTGGTTAGGTTCGCGTACATAATGAATGGAGCTTTAAAGCGTCAGTGTTGCAGATACCGGTTCAAATTTTGAAAAACGATATGATATTTTATTTGACGGTCTACGGCAAAGAACATCGTGAGGAAACATTGCGCACGCACACACACTTGCGAAGAATCAAATATTGTGAGTGAGGGAACCTAATTCGCACTGGGGTTTAAACCCTGATCGCTTCAAGTAAGTAAGTAACACTTTATTGCATAACAAATATGGGACATACAAAGAAAACATTATTATAAAATGTGCGCAAAGGCGGCCTTATCGCTAATAGCGATCTCTTCCAGACAACCTTTCTTTTTCATAGAGAAACAGTGTACGGAAACGGAGTATAGTGAGTGCGTGAAGGAAATGTAAAGTTACTTTAACCTATAACTATGATATATAGACAAATATAGTAAATATATAAATACAATATACAATACATAGCATAAGCGTATATTCAAGTCCCTTAAGTCACAAGGACTTTTTTATTATCCTTTGCTTCGTTAAGGAATTGGGCCCGCCTATTATCGACTGAAGTAGTCCTTACTTGGTGGCTAGATCAGAGGCTTCGTTACACTGAAACCAGGGTTCGTGAGGACGGCTGTTGAACCCACACAAGAAGAAGACCTGTTTCCCACAAGATCCTGTTCCGCATAATGCCGCATATGCACGAGAACATTCCACTAAACCTTTCCTTCGCTAAAAGATAAAATCTCTAAAGAAACACTTACTTGATATTGTTAGCCTGGGCCTTTGGACACTGGCTGAGCTTGGCCAAGGTGCACAGGACCCGGTGGAAGTTGGACAGATCGAACAGCATGGAGGGGTCGAAGAGGTCTATCTCCCGCAGCTCGAACACCTCGTGGCATGTCCGCAGAAACACTTTGATGTTGCGCATGCACAGGAACTGGGGACAAATTGTGTTGTGATTGATCGGGGTTTTGGATCTTAGAGCTCAATCATGGAGAAGCGAAGCGGACGCGTCGCGCGACCAAATTCAAACATAAGAGCGTTCATGTAGAAGCGAAGTTGTGCGCGACAGCGACGGTCGCGGCGATATGCATTTAAATAAGAAAAAAACTAACATATCGCCGCGGTCGTCGCGTCGCTTCAACCGTTGGTCGCGTAAATTGGGCGTGGCTAGCAAGTGGGCGCCCATTCCAAGTCTCTTAAAAACGTATCCACATCTGCATCAATGTTTTAACATCCCCAACTATCCGGCGCTGCAGTTGTAGATGATTGTACAACAGATGCTGTGGCCAACAATGAACTATCCGGAACAAACCACCTTCTTCACAATTAATATGCAACGTTTTTCAATATAGGCTTTCACACAAGAAAACAAAAACAGAAATATTGATATTCTTAAAAATTCATAAATTAATGTGTTATTAATAAAATTGTATTACAGTTTCGGACTAACACCACACAACCACTCGTGGACAGGCTTTATAAATATTGATTTATTAACATCAAAAATACAATATGTTATAATGTAATTTTTATTCATACATAAATTACAACGGCCAATTCGTTATTTTCCTGTAAATAATAATATGTACACCGTGAAATTTACATCGTTTTGTTCCCGCCGTGTAGTGATAGTACCCGTTTAACTGAACAACTTTTCACGAAAAAAAAAATTCGCGATCGACCGGTTGGCCACCCCCGTTATATAATGTAACATGATTTATGGGAATACCAAATATGGTCACCTGTAAGTTGATAATTTATTGCAATATAAAATAAACTAAAGCCACAAACATAAAAGGAATAAATAGGTATAATTTATGGAATATCCATCCATAATAATATAATAATTAATGCAAAAGGTAATCTTGTCGTGTCCATTACCTCAGCAGGAAAGTGCGTCCTAGGCCGAATTTAGTACAACTAGTTATTAGTGCGTATTATGCTGTATATGTGCGCCAAATAAAAAATTAGTGCGCTTTATCGTTTTGGAATAAAACTGGAAAAATGATTTCTGCTGGAGGAACGCTCTTCCAGCAGGAAAATTCTCTACGAATGATCGGAGAGAGAAATAAAGTATATGGGCAGATAGCTTATGTTAGTGCATAAATGTGCGCCGAAAATAAAATTAGTGCGTCTTATGGTTTTAGAGATCGTTTGCTGCTGGGGTAATGTTTTGCAGATTTCAGTTTCTCGGAAACTACTGAATGTGCGATCGTAGAAAAACATATACGAGTAGCTCTTAATTGGTGCGCAATTTGTGCATTCATAGATTTTCAAATAAATTTATAATTTTAAAGTAATCGTGTTTTTCTTTTTAAGTCAAAAAACGTCCTAGTGTTTGAATGAGCAATCGTATAAGCTTACTGAAAATTTTATTCTGTTTATCTTGTTATTGTTAACAACAGCACTAAGTTTTGAAAATGTGCATACACGCGTTTTTACAATATACCAGTTTAATTCAATGGTAATATGGTCATAGATTTGAGCTCAATATACAAGAAATCTATTTACCCCAAGATAAGCGGGTAAAAACCTAACATTAGTGCGCTAAATAAACTATATAATTCTGCCAAAACTAGCTTTCAATGTCTCATGTTTAATTAGATATAAATAAACTAGCAAAACAACGACTAGATTACTGGTTATCCGACCGGATTCGAATGGTCACAAAAAAGCGGCGTTTTCATACATATTGGTGACCTTCTTTCATCAATAGTATTATAATACTTCACTATAGTGAAGCTGTTCCCGTACGGTCGCGTTCATAACGGTTATAGGCAATCGTTTGTTAATATAGTGAAGTGAGTAATAAGCTTAGAATAATAAACTTTTTGCTTTTATATTACTAGATGATATTTAGTAGATTTGAATCGTATTAGCTAGATGTATAGATTAATTTAACTCTTTCGTGATTCTTCTTCTGTGTCGTGTGTTAGACTTGTAGAAAATGCTTAATCTAATAGCTTTATAGTTTTTTTTAAGAAATCTACTACTATTTATCTACTATTTTTCTCCTTTTTATCCATTCTTGTATTCTTAATTCAATATGTATCTACTTTCTATACAACGTGGAATTTACATCGTTTTGTTCCCGCCGTGTATGTAGTGATAGTACTCGTCAAACTGAACAACTTTTCGCGAAAAAAATGATTCCTGCGACATTATAATTTTTGGTCTCTCCATATAAAGTGAAATTCCCGACCGACCAATTTTGTATGGAGAGTGCAAAAATATTTTTGTCGCTGGATTATTTTTTCGTGAAAAGTTGTTCAGTTTGACGGGTACTAACTATCACTACACGGCGGGAACAAAACGATGTAAATTTCATGCTGTATAGGTGATAAAAATAAATAGATAAAAATAGAAATAATGAAAACTGTTTATTTAAAAAAATATTTATTAATCAACATAACAATGACGTCCTTTCCAGCTTTATAAAGTATTTATTTTTTATGTATATATAAACAATAACTGTACTCATAATTTTAGATATAAAAGTAAGGTACATTTTCTTTGTTATACAAATTATTTTCTCATATTGTTAAAGATGGTAGGTATCTAAAATATAGAATTTTAATAGGTTAAAATTTCTCCCATTTTGTAGAAAATAACAAACTTTTTACAAAATATTCTCTTATTAAATTTGTAATTTGTAAGTTCATAAATTTGCAATATTAATATCGCCATAACGTGCCATTTTAGGAAGTATGTTAATACATTTTATATTTTTAATTGAGTCACTATCTAAAAAGAAAAACAGCAGCGAATCTGGACTATGCAAAAAAATCATTAAACCTTTATTGCTACTAGATGTTTTCCAAACGTAGGTTTTCTATATACATAATTAGATAATCTTATCTAAATCTACATTTTGATCAAATAAATCCAAATGTGTTGCAAAATCGATTCCAACAAGGATAAGCTTTTACAAATTAGACTAAAATAGCTCAATAATATTATATAATTGCTTACTTACCAGTTTTTTTTCTCTATTTTACTCGGACACTATGCAGAAACATTTTGAATGACAAAATTATTTACGTACGTAAGTTTACGATGCAATATATTGTAGTTCATTGGATGCAATGCAATGCAGTCCGACGCCCGTTCGTCACAAAAGCATTTATTCAAATGTTTCAATCAAAGTCAAACTGGTGCGACTAGTCACTCGCTCACCTGAGTAAGGGGGATGGGAGATTCTACAGCACACGCGAACGAGAGAATATGCAAAACGAAGTACGCCAGTTGAGTAGAGCAGAGCTAGAGTTCTCGGAAACGCAAAAGATGCGACGACTGTGGAGTTTCTTCGGTGAGCTCTTCTCCACAGATTCCGCCATTGTGTTAGTGAACTCACCCAAAAAAATGTAATGACGGATCTAAGTGATGTAATAACATCCTATGGAAATAAATTATTTTGACTTTGACTTTGGAAAGAGAGATACAAAAGGGGTTGAGAGTGACGGGCACGTGGTATATTTGATGGTGTGTTCTGCTCAGTTTGTCCATAATACCTATTAGGTTTTTGTTTTACTATGTAGTCTATTCATCTTATTTTAATATAAATGACTGCTTGCTTGCATAACCCCATATTTAATAAAAAAAGTAGTAGTAGTGGTATTTTTTTAAATTTAAAATGAACTTTAACATGACAACACCTTGTTTTATTTAACCACTAATCCCTAACCACACGAACTTGAACTCAAATTTATATTAACTTAAAAATACGTCAGTCATGTAATGAATTCCAATAACAGTTTTAAACTTAAGTGTACTTAGGCACGACACGCTTAAGCCTGATCGTGAGCAAAGTTAAGAAGGTCACCATTATGTATGAAAACGCCGCTTTTTTGTGACCATTCGAATCCGGTCGGATAACCAGTAATCTAGTCGTTGTTTTGCTAGTTTATTTATATCTAATTAAACACGAGACATTGAAAGCTAATTTTGGCAGAATTATATAGTTTATTTAACGCACTAATATAAGGTTTTTAGTCACTTATCTTGGGGTATGTATGTATGTATGTCTGCGCTCAAATCAATGACCATGTTACCGTTGAATTAAACTAGTATAATTTAAAAACGCGTGCATGCACATTTTCAAAACTTAGTGCTGTTGTTAACAATAACAAGATAAGCAGAATACAATTTTCAGTAAGCTTATACGATTGCTCATTCAAACGCTAGGACGTTTTTTTACTTAAAAAGAAAAACACGATTACTTTAAAATTATAAATTTATTTGAAAATCTATGAATGCACAAATTGCGCACCAATTAAGAGCTACTCGTATATGTTTTTCTACGATCGCACATTCAGTAGTTTCCAAGAAACTGAAATCTGCAAAACATTACCCCAGCAGCAAACGCTATATCTCTAAAACCATAAGACGCACAAATTTTATTTTCGGCGCACATTCGTGCACTAGTATAAGCTATCTGCCCATATACTTTATTTCTCTCTCCGATCATTCGTTTAGAATTTTCCTGCTGGAAGAGCGTTCCTCCAGCAGAAATCATTTTTCCTGTTTTATTCCAAAACGATAAAGCGCACTAATTTTTTATTTGGCGCACATTTACAGCATAATACGCACTAATCACTAGTTGTACTAAATTCAGCCTAGGACTCACTTTCCTGCTGGGGTAATGGACACAATTTTGTCTGTCTGTTTTCACTGCTACTTTTTTCTGCAGGAAAATAATAATAAAATAAATAATAAATATTTGCAGACATTTGACATGCGGGGTTTTATTTTTAAAAATTCAGGCGTAGTCGCAAGCAGATAGATAGATAGTTTGAAATGATGTTACATGTTGCGCACTTGTATAGTTACTTATAGTCAGCATTTATCTATTTGATAAATGGAGAGAGCACATGTTTCCTTCATTAGGAAATCATTAGATTGGCACCCACAAACTTATGTTGAATGATAAACATATTATGTAATAAATACTGTAACATGATATAGATGGCTAGTTGATACTTTCTTAGATTAAACAACAAAGTAAGCAATGGTAAAGTAAGCAATGGTATTATTTTGAAGAGGCATGATAGAGATATTTAAAGTTGCCTAGAAGAAATTGCCACCTTAGCAATAACAATAAGGCCGCCTGTATGTACGCTCTGCTCCTTGTGTGTATTTTTCTCTTGTATGTTTCATATACAGGATGGAATTTTTTAATGCCACCTGGAGGGAAAGTACTCTAAACAACGGAAATACCAAAGGACAGAAACCAAAATGTTTGACCTCTGGGCTTCAAACAAACAAAAAAAAATACAAATGTATAATATTGACTGTTTTGAGTTGCCTGTAATAAGGATATCACATAAATGTTGGAATTTTAGTATCAAAGTTCTTATTACTTTCGTCAGAATGTATTTGGCAACTCAAATGTTGTATACTTAAGTGAACGCCTGTAATTGGTTTATTATGTGTACATTATTTATGATCCAAAAACTGTGTTAACTGTTGGTGTTCCAATAAAAAAAAAATTATTATTATTATAAGTTTTGGCGTTATCAATCGATAACACATACGAAACAAAACATTATTTTTTTACATTTATTTTGATACTCCCATATAGGCAGCTAAATTAATTATATATTATTTCAAAATGTTTCGTGTTTTTAATTTTTATTGCTGTGGCTGTTCAAGACTAAGCCCGTTTTGGTTGCTCCCCTTTCACTCAAAGGAAACATTCATTTATTTTTGAAAAGAAACAAAACTGCATTCAAACATTTTTTATAAGTCGCTTACTACACCCGGGAATTGAATCTGCTAAAATCAGAAAAAATAACAGCCTGTATTTTTATGGCGTCAATTGAGAGTCAATTATATGGATCAAAACTCTCTAAGAAACATGGTAAATTAAATCAAACAAAATTCACTGAGACATGGTTTACTCCAGGGTTTCTATTTATTGACTCCTATAAGATTATGATAATATAATAGCTTTTGTCTCAATCCAGCTCAATACAATTTTTTTCTATTTTAGTTTTTTTATCCCAGAAAATATTCTCAAACTTGTACAACAATATGCAGTTGTTGCAGTTTGTAATGTTTCATCTAGGTTTTGACATTTTGTTGCCAAAAAGTACATAGGTACATACTTCTAAAAAATGTAGATTTAAAAGGCACACTTTGACACATGACTTAAATGGCACATGACTTTTATAATAAAGTTTTAGTAATAGGAACATGCACAATTTTTTAAAATTCTTTAATCAAAATATTTCAAGTTCCAGATAAACACACAAAAAATTATTTTCCAAATATCTTGCTCAGAAACAAAGTTATAAGGTTTCAAAGTTGATGGTTAGACAGAGAGGTCCGACGACACATGTGAACATCATATGTGTCCCGGGCCATACATCCACCATAGAAAATTTTGTTTTCGTAGAGAGGGACAGATAATAATAAAAAAAAAATAAAAAAAAAAAGATATATTTGTTGTATCTAGCTTGTTTTTCGATCAATTTCGATTCTGTTTTGACTATCAGTATTCTATTTTTGTATACTTTCAGATGAACTATGAAAAAATCTAATATTTTTTTATGCATGTTCCCTATAAGTAAATAATAATATTCTTTGCAAATGTCAGTATTACTGTTCCTGTTACATTTGTCTTAGCTCATCCCCTCCACTTCATCCAGTATTATTTTCATGTGACAGAACCTATAAAAGTGTCTATTGTCAACTCATATATAAAAGTGAGCAATACCAATTTTTCTTATTACAAAACCAGATAAAATACTTGCACAGCAAAATAAATAAAGTTATGAGATGTTAAGCTTCAGAATACATAAAAGCAAACTTGTATGAGGGTCTTTTCATTCACAAGTTATGATGCAAGGCATGATAATACCACCCGGCAACACATTTATAGTATTCAAATATGCACTATACTGTGCAGTTGTACCGTATACAGTTCACTCATTCATAACTGAATGAATAATTTATGAATTAATTTTTTATACCTACTTCTTCTTTTATGGTCAGTGCTTTAGATATAAAGTTTGGATGAACAGTTCTAAATCTAATGATTAATGATAGAGTACAATAAGTTAGCTAAGCCACGTTTAGGTACCTGAATGTAGCAACGAAAAAAAACCATGACTAAAAACATGTTACAAAAGGATGGTACCGAATAATTCGTCACGAGTTACATGCGTGTCGCTCGTACGAGTGAAAATTAATGGTTTAGTGGTAATTAGAGTGAAGGTCGCAATAGTGTAAGGCCGTACCTGCGCCATCTGAGGCCGCTGGTTGACGTCCTTCATATCGATGCAGCCGGTGATCAGCGCGTTAAGGAGGTTGCACAGCAGCACCCCATCCCTCAGGGTATACGCCAGGTCGTGGATCGTGCTGGTCTCCCAGTTAGCCTTGTGATCTGGCCGCAGCAATCCGCATCTCGTCAGCCAAGCCGCGCACTCGCGCCACAATTCTTCGCCGCCAGCTGCCATGTTTTACATGCACTTCCCACTACACATCGATTGTATCAGCACTGAGCACTGCTTTTTAATAATCAACAGGCCATTATTAACAAGGGTTAATTGATAATTGACACACAAATTGATACAACAAACATAGGCAATCCAACAAGAGAAGAGCAAGAATTTTTTTGACATTAATATTTCGTTGTTGCTACTTGAAAAATAAAACGAATTGACGTATTTTCAAAGACAGTTTCTTTTAATTACGGGAAAAAAAGCCCATTCACCACTCAAGTTCCTAATCTAATATATATATATATTATATTTTTTATTTTAGCTCAAATTTTTTGCAATATGGTAAGTATTTATCAAATTAAAATATGATGATAGAGATAACGCACACCCAAGAATCTTCTCTGAAGCACTTTAATTACTCGCCTTTCCTTGAAGCTGTGTTTACAGTCACTCCTGCGTCCCCAGCCTCATATGAATATCTATGGAGATCCAGGACACGACACTATTTGGCTCTATTTTTTGATAAATTTAGAATCAATGATCTTCCTCGATAGAGATTCAATGGTAAGTTTCACAAGAAAATCCAACCATTACAACAAACAAATAAAAATGAACAGGTAGAGTAAACGTGGTTTAGCTACAGCTGCAAGGAGGTGAGGTAATGATGATCCGGTATTGTGCCGGGTTTTAGATTTTGCGATAGTCCTAAAGTACTCTGTAGACTTACGTGCGAGACCTATTTAATCAATTGGTGAGTTATGAATAATTCGTATTAATTAATTTATTTGCTATTTATTCATTGAACTCTGATGTGTATACTCTATTATGCTGACAGTGTCATTTGTCATTCCCTGTTATGTATATTTCTTTTAAGTCGAATAAAGCCATTTATTTTTTGGTAATCCGTAGTTATTTATCAATTTATTCAACTTTTTATTCAATTATCATATCAATGCTATGGGGAACGATACAGATTTGAAGAAAGCAAAATCTATCTCTCGGTATTTGCGACCAGACTGATTCGATGTGGAACCAAGTTCTACAGGATCTCAACTAAAATGGACGCATTGGAAATCCACATTCGAAAGCTTTCTTGCTGAAGAATGCTTGGTAGAAACTGCAGATACTACAAAATTTAAGCTTTTGGTGAATCACCTTTCTCCAAATATATTTTCTTACATTCGAGACATAAAGTCATATGCTGCAGCAATAAAAATTCTTGAAGATGTTTACGTAAAACCGCAAAACGAAATTCTCGCAAGACATTTGTTAAATACATGTAAACAGAAGCCTGATGAGTCGGTGAAAGAATATATCCAAACGCTAAAACTACTTACTCTGGACTGTAATTTTAAAGAAGTAACAGCTGAAAAATATCGCAGTGAATCAATTCGCGCCGCATTTATCGCAGGTATAAATTCTCAAAAATTTTGAGAGAGGTTGCTAGAGAAAGCTAATTTGACGCTAGAAGAAGCATTGAACCTAGCTACTTCGCTTGAAGATGCTGAGAAAAACACGCAAACCTTCGCTAATACAAACACTTCTTTGAATCTTAACGCAGTGCCTGAATCCCAAAATGTTAACAATTTAGCAGCCGCTCCATCAACATATCGCCCTAATTCAAAGCGACAGTGCTTCTTCTGTGGTGGTAATATACACCAACGAATTAAATTTCCAGCTTTCAATCAACATTGTCAGATCTGTTCGAGTAAGGGACACTTTGCAAACGTTTGTAGAAGTGGACAACAAGTTCAGCGAGCTGCTGCGGTAACGAATAATGACTCTCAAGAAGTTATCGACCTATCAGCCATCTCTGCAGCCTCGCCAAGCAGTCTAAATCAAGCAACTGTCGCTATCACGATAAACGATTACAAAGCCGACGCTTTAATTGACACAGGAAGTTCTGTAAGCTTTATTGACAGAGAACTGGCCCAGTTAATTCAGCTAAAAGTAAAACCTTGCAAGCAGTCTATCTCATTGGCTTCTTTAAGTCATATATCTTTTGTTGAAGGCGTATGTAATGCAACTATCAAATTGAATAATGACCAATACAAACAACAACCCTTGCTTATTGTGAATAATTTATGTGCTGACGTAATTATTGGCCATGACATATTGAAAAATCACTCTACACTTGAACTAAAATTCGGAGGATCGCGCGAACCGCTTAGAATTTGTAATGTTATGGAGGCACTCCTACCAACAGCATCTCTATTTACTAACCTGTCACCAAATATCAGACCTATAGCGGTTCGCTCAAGACGACATAGTAAAGATGACGAAGTTTTTATCAATGAAGAGGTTTTAAAACTTCTTGAAGATGGAGTAATTGAGCCTAGTATTTCTCCATGGCGAGCTCAAGTAATGGTTGCCACCAGGAGGAGGTCATCACAGGAAAAGAATGGTAATAGATTATTCCAGAACAATCAATAAGTACACGGAACTAGACGCGTTTCCGTTACCAAATATAGAATCTGTCGTAGCGAAAGTTGCTACATACAATTATTTTAGTCAAATTGATTTAAAGAGTGCTTATCACCAAGTGCCCATTCAACGAAAAGAGAAAATATATACGGCCTTTGAAGCAGGTGGAAAACTATATCAATTTACCAGAATACCATTTGGAGTTACTAACGGTGTCGCTGCGTTCCAACGAGCGCTAAACTATATCATTGAAAAGGAATGCCTGAAAGGTACGTTTGTCTATCTAGATGATATAACAATTTGCGGGAAGACACAGAAAGAACATGACGAAAACTTATCTCGCTTTATGGAAGCAGCGACCAAATTCAAACTAACGCTAAATGAAAAGAAATTCATTTTTAATACTGAAACTATAAATCTTCTTGGCTATTCAGTAAAAAACAATATTATAAAACCGGATTCAGACCGTCTCAAACCTTTATTAGAGCTGCCGATTCCAGGAGATGCACCGGCGATGAAAAGAGCGCTTGGTCTACTCGAAATGGTTACCAAACTTTTCTGAAAGAATAAAACCACTGTTAGAAAATACATTTCCTTTATGTGAGCAATTGGTCGCAGCGTTCAATAGTTTGAAAACAGATATTGTAAAAGCCTCTTTGACGGCTATTGACGAGAACGCTATGTTCACAGTGGAGACAGATGCTTCGGAAAACGCACTTGCAGCGACCTTATCTCAAAACGATCATCCTATTGCTTTCTTTTCTCGGATGTTGACAGATTCCGAGAAACATCAATCTTCAATAGAAAAAGAAGCTGCAGCAGTAGTTGAGTCCTTGCGTAAGTGGCGTCATTATTTAATTGGGAGACATTTCTTATAGATAACAGATCAGAGGTCAGTAGCGTTTATGTTCAATCAAAAACATTCTAGTAAGATTAAGAATTGAGAGATGGAGGCTAGAGTTATCATGTTACAAATATGACATAATTTATCGGCCTGGAAAAGAAAATAAAGCTGCTGACGCCCTGACAAGAGTATGTGCACATATAAATATAAATGACCTAAAGATTGTACATGAAAATTTGTGTCATCCGGGAATAGTTCGGATGAGCCATTGGGTCCGGTCAAAGAATTTACCTTACTCAATTAATGATATTAAAGATATGATTGCCAATTGTAAAATTTGTGCGGAGTAAAAGCCTCGATATGGGCTACTGCTCCTTTGGAACGGCTAAACATTGATTTTAAAGGTCCTCTGCCGACAAAAACACAAAATAAATATATTCTTACTGTGTCAGATGAATACTGTCGATTTCCTTTTGCATTTGCTTGCAAAGATATGACGTCAAGCACGGTCATAAGATGTTTAAATGAAATATTTTATACATTCGGTACACCTATGTACATACACTCAGAGAGAGGGACTTCTTTTATGTCAGAAGAGTTAAGGCAGCATCTTGTTTCACTTGGGATATTTGCAGCAGGACTACGCCGTATAATCCGCAAGGAAATGGTCAAGTTGAACGTTTAAACGGAACTTTATGGAAAACAGTACAGCTAAACTTGAAGTCAAAAGGACTAGACATCTCGGATTGGGAGATAGCGTTACCCGCAGCTTTGCACTCAATACGTTCTCTGCTATGCACTGCTACGAATGCCAGACCCCATGAAAGGATGTTTAATCACGCTAGACGTAGCCCGAATGGAGTATATCTCCCAGTTTGGCTTATGACGCCAGGGCCTATCCTGATTAGAAGAAACGTTCGAAATTCAAAATTTGAACCATTAGTGGAAAGGGGTCAACTTCTTCAGAGTAACCCGAATTATTCATTCATAAGATATCCAGATGGAAGGGAAGACACGATTTCTAATAGACATTTAGCTCCATTTCCTCTTGCTGATGACGAGGAGTTAACTTCAGAAGACGAAGTTAGCGAGTCAGAATCGAACGGGGAGCCACACAGAAGTGAGAGGAATGATCCCCAGCCGCGGAGCTCATCTCGGCCTAGGCGTCCACCGGCCTATCTTAAGGATTATCAGACATCCCAGAGAGGGGGTGAATGATGTGTACTGTAACGGCTGTAGCCTCCTTGGCTACAACTCGCTACTTTAAATATAAAAGACACTTTTATAACACGATACTTTATTTATAACTTAAACGCACTGTTTATAACTTTAGCACTAGAAATAATACTAAGGTCCGCACTCGACGGCGGACGGCAGATGAGTCCGTCAAACTTCCACGGCCCCAGCCCGTCTGAAGTTTCTATCGTTCTCTTTCTAAACTGAATAGTTAAAAAGAGAACGAATATATTGCAAAAAGAATACTATCGCCAGTATCAAACTACATAGCACTCGGACCAACAACACCGGAAAAGGACCAACAACATCGACACCAACCTTTTCCATCAAACCTGACACCGAAATAGGCAACAATGGTGCTAAGGTGATACCTCCTTTTCTTTCTTGGCATAAAATACAAGAACGGATATACAATTCAATCTCTTTATCCGCATTAGACATGAAGAATCTAGAGCGAAACCTACTTAAGGTCTTAGAAAACCCTAAATGACCCCCTGTCCACGCATCATCATGCAACTCCTTCATCACATCTGTAAACAAACTACCTGGTAAGACAAGAACATCTTTCAAAACACCCTGTCTCAAAACTCTTTTATACAACAACCTATTTCTTAAAAAAAAACCTTTATGTCTATGATTCCGCTCCAAAATATTAATTACATTACGACAAAAACTGTCAGACATTTGCCTGTCATGAATTGAAGTTGACTCAATTCGAAAAATTTCCAAACCGTCATGTTTGAAATCCGAAATATAAGGGTCAGGTTCCACTGGAACCAACGGATTCCTACTCAAAAAATCAGCAACCACATTATCTTTACCATGACAAAAAACTATTTGGAAATCCCACTCTTGGATTGCAAGTGCCCACCGAGCTAAACGTCCCGTCATATCTTTTTTAGACTGTAACCAACAAAGAGCTTTATGATCCGTAGCTACTTGAAAAGAAGAACCCCATAAATAAGTTCTAAAATATTTTAACGCCCAAACCAAAGAAAGACATTCGCGTTCTGTTACTGAGTAACGGACTTCCGCAGATGACAATTTCCTTGAAGCGTAAGCAATGGGATGCATGACTCCTTCAAATTCCTGCATCAGCGTTGCTCCTAAAGCCTCGTCTGATGCATCAACCATCAAACGCGTTACAATATTGTTATTCGCCTGAAAATACCTCAATATCGGGGGATTCACCAATTTATCTTTAATTAAATTAAAAGCATGTTGGCAATCATCAGACCAAATGAATTTAACCCCTTTTTTAAGCAATTTTACTAAAGGTAAGGTAATTTCCGCAAAATTTTCCACAAATTTACGATAATAAGAAAATAAACCCAAGAGTTTTTTAACATCCTTAGTGCATTTAGGCTCAACAACATTGCGAATAGACTCAATTTTGGTCAGATCGGGTTTTATACCATTACCCGAAATGTGGTAGCCTAAAACATTTAATTCTGTTAACCCAAATTTACATTTAGATGGCTTGAAAGTTAAATTAGCTGCGCGGAAACGCTCAAATAGCTTAGACAACGAATTCGTAAACTCTTCGAATGTCTTGCCATAAACTATTATATTATCGACATATACAACAGCATTTTTATATCGTAAATCCCCTATCGCCTTATCCATCATGCGCTGGAAAACTGCTTGGCTGGTTTTCAACCCAAAAGGAACTACCTTAAATTGATAAAGTCCAGTAGGAGTAATAAAAGCTGTCTTATGCCTTCCCTCTCGAATACTAGTTTGCAAATAACCAGAATTGAGGTCCAATTCTGCAAAATACCTAGCATTCGCCAAATATCCAATGAGATCATCTATAGCTGGAATAGGATAGTTATCTGTAACGATGATTTTATTCAAACGCCTATAATCGATACAAAACCTCCAAGAATCATCTGGTTTCTTCACCAACACCACCGGCGACGCATAAGAACTGTTAGATTCTTCAATAACGTCAAGACGAAGCATCTCTTCCACCTGTTTATCAATAATTTCCCTCTGTGCCGGAGAAACTCTATAAGGCCTCGAAGAAATGGGTTGCTCGTTCAAGGTTTCTATATCCACATCCACGATGTCACACCGTCCTAACTGTGAAGAGTCAAAGGCAAACCTATCCTTATTCCGGTCCAACAAACCTAATAAAACCTCCCTATCGTTAATATCTAAATCGGAACCTACAATAAAATCTTCCTTAGAATTGATATTGAATTCACAACTATCATCCAAAGATACAAAATGGATATAATCACGTAGCGACAAATTCGATAAGTGTGAGTCGACCCTTATCGAAGAAGACTTTTGTTCGACGTCACTTTCAAAAAACGAAGTACAAATTTCATCGCAGCTGACAGCCGACTGGAAAATAAAAGACATGCTGTCATCGGAAACAAAACGACTGCACTTTTCCCCAAAATTATTCTCGCCGAAGAAAAATCAACTATTCCTCCATGAGAACACAAAAAATCCTGCCCCAAAATAACGGAACAAGCAAGATCCTTAACAACAACAAAGGTTGACGAGTATTGCTCGTTATTTATCTGAAAGGAACATGTTATTTTACCTAGGGAAGAAAGTCTCTGCCCGTTGACTGACTGCAAAAATACTGCTTCCTTATCAAAAGGGTCATCCTTAATAATAGATGAATTAATGCACGACACACTCGCGCCAGAATCTATTAAAGCTGGAAAAGAAAAATTCTTATAACTAATCTTTATTATGGGCCTAACTTTAACATTATTCAAAGATATAGGCTTAAAAACTATGTCTTCCGTCTGCGACCCTGCCGACGATGTCGCCACTCGTCTCTCGGCCGCCTCGTTCGTGGCGCTTAGGGCAGCCGCCTGGAGTTTCCCGAATTCTGCCGCCGGAAATCTTGTGACTGGTCGAACCTTACCCTCGGTCTTAAGTTGTATTCTCTGCGTACTGGAGTACCAGGAGCAGAAGAAGCCGGTGCATAGCGTGGCCTCTCCACGTTCGCTGCATCTAGATTTCTAACCTGAGGGATACCCGCTGGGAGTACCCCTACCTCTCCCCGTGCAGATGGCGTTCCGTACGCCCACCTGGGCGGTGTGTATAACTGCCGTTCACCCGCAGAGCCGCTTGGTTGAGCCAAATGGGGATCATGCAGTACGCCCATTGGCCGACTGAAACCTTCCAGTCCTAATGGCAGATGCGTAGGTGAGATTGCTTCCTTTGGGCCGTAAATCATCATTAATTGGTCAATCATCTTCCTGAGTTCCTTTTTGGTGCTATATATTGAGGCCACCAGCTTGTGTTTGTAAAAGCCTTCTGTAGTCTTCAGAAATTGATTAATGAATTTCTCGTCTCCAACAATCTTTGCTTTCGTAGCCAACTCCTGAAGGCGATAAAAGTAGGATAGCACGTCTTCTTTATTCTCCTGTTTGGCATGATAAAAAAGCTCCTCGTAGTTTTCCTGAGGTGGGAATTCCTCCTTGAATAATTTCTCCAGCTCTTCATAAGTTTTTGCCTGGGATTCTATCGTTCTGTAGAAAGAAAGAGCCGGCCCCTGCAAATACGTGCTTATCACTGCCATCTTTTCTTCTTGTGACAATTTCTTGAGGACTGCCAATCGATTGAAGCGTTTGAAGAATTCCTCAGAATCTTGGCGAAAGCCATTGAAGCATGTGATAGACTCCATAATCGTTTAATATTCTCCACTTATTTATTTAATATTCTCCACTTCTATTTCAAACAATTTTCTTTTTGTTTTTTGTACTATTCTAGAACTATTCAGCAATCTTCTACCCGGCGCCTCCACCACTGTAACGGCTGTAGCCTCCTTGGCTACAACTCGCTACTTTAAATATAAAAGACACTTTTATAACACGATACTTTATTTATAACTTAAACGCACTGTTTATAACTTTAGCACTAGAAATAATACTAAGGTCCGCACTCGACGGCGGACGGCAGATGAGTCCGTCAAACTTCCACGGCCCCAGCCCGTCTGAAGTTTCTATCGTTCTCTTTCTAAACTGAATAGTTAAAAAGAGAACGAATATATTGCAAAAAGAATACTATCGCCAGTATCAAACTACATAGCACTCGGACCAACGAGGCCCGATGCTACAGTACTCTATGATGCTGACAGTGTCATTTGTCATTCCCTGTTATGTATATTTCTTTTAAGTCGAATAAAGCCATTTATTCTTTGGTAATCCGTAGTTATTTATCAAACTCAAATACACTTTTAAACACCAACAGAGGTAAAGTAATGTTTAGGTAACCAGCTGATACATTAAAATTTCAGAATCGGGTGCTGAATAGGATGCTTACTTTTAAAAATCACGTTTATAAAGATAGTTACAATAAATATATTTCTATCATATATTGTTCTTTGTGGCTTTATAATGGTTTTGTTTTGTGTAGCTTTGTGCGAGATTGGTGTAAGCCAAAATTTATTATAAAATCTCAACAATACAATTTTTAAACCCAACCACCGATATACCACCCAACCCAAACCCATTTATGACTAAAGACAAGGCAGCATGGTTCGAACAGGCTAAGGTCAATGCTTAGCCTGTTCGATAGAACGAACAAATTAAAAAAAAAACAACCCAAACTCAACTGTCACTTATATTTTTACTATAGCAACATAGTTTGTGAGGTGGAGTGACGCGAGTGCATGTCGAACGAACGATTTTTCATGAAAATATATTGAAAAGTGCTGAAAAACAGGTTTTCCCCTGATTTTTCATCAGATTTTAGGTAAGTTCTACAGTGAAATTAGTTAATTCAATAACATCAATTAACAAATTCAGTTATTGAAGCTTTACTGTGTTATTCTTATCTATGACACACCCATGTATCGGCGAATTCCATTTTTTATCCGAATTCTCCAAAGAAACTGACTTGTTAGGGAGCGGCTACATATTATAGGGAGTCTACAAGTTAGTGGTCTCGTACGTGCCGTTTAGCGGAAGTCTAAATTTAGGTAAAGTCGTTATCCTTATTAGGTTTATTTTGGAGCATTACGTCATTGTTATAAGAGGGGAGTCGGTATGGTGTACGGCCGGCGTTGAGCGGTAAGTGGCCGTGGTGGAATCCGGAGCAGCGGCCACGGTGAGCCGCCGCCCGTCGCCTGTTGCCCGGCGCCGTCGTCAATGCGCTTTCTACTTGAATAGATAATCAGTTCTTTCGATTGTAATTGCTTGCTATGCACTGCAGTGCAGTACAGGCGATATCGATCCGGCGATACTGAGGTACCTGTATTTTTTAAACTTTCTTATGCATTTCTTTTTTATGTTACATTAAAATTGAACACAGCAATCAGCTGTTTAAAGTAAATCAATCCTGAAAATATTTAAATGTTTTATGTATTAGTAACATCATCATAATCCGCTGATTGTTATGTTTCCACCTAATTAACATTCTTGCTATCCTGATCTTATAAAACTGCAAATAAATGAGGTTACCTTATATTTTTTATACTTACTAAACACTGTAAAATTATGTTTAAGAATTAGTTAAAAGTTTACCAATGTTAATTCATTCATAAATACTGCAATTACAAATAGAGCAGCAATTTTTTTGGAATAATTTTATTGATAGCTTACTAATTGAAAAGAACAAGATAAACTAATGCAGCTAAACCCCATCAGAAATCATGGCACCTTCTGAACAATTTAATATTTTATATATTTAAAATGTTTTTCTACTCTTTGGATCTTTCATTCTTATTATACACAATTTTTACTTTTTAAAAACTTTGCATTATAAACAAAATCTTAAATACCATACTAATTGTGTGAATGAATATTATAATGATTTTTGATACACATTACACAGTCTGCTAAAACTTATTTTTAATTTAATTCCCAGTAACTGAAATAACTGGTAACATAGCCAGACCCTGAAATA
Source organism: Carpatolechia fugitivella (assembly GCA_951230895.1). Taxonomy (NCBI): domain Eukaryota; kingdom Metazoa; phylum Arthropoda; class Insecta; order Lepidoptera; family Gelechiidae; genus Carpatolechia; species Carpatolechia fugitivella. The sequence goes on from OX579649.1 coordinate 16,962,059, forward strand.
AGTAGTTTTAACATGTCTAGGTCTCCTATTCTTAAATACCTATTCTTATTCTTTTCATTCCATTAGGAAATAAATTATCTCTTCCTGAACTACCAGGCTAGCATGAAATGTAGAGCAGTGATTGCTGGCTGGGATCATGTTACTCTGGCTGTATTGATTACTAGAGTGAGAAGGAAGCCAGACATCCTGTCAGCTGTGACCTAACTGCCTGTTACTAGCCTAAGTAATTCAATAGGAAGTGCTAGGCTAGAATATACCTGAAGTTTGTTTTTGAACTCACAAAAGCAAATGTGCAATAAGTATAGTTATTACTAATTGAATTTTGTAGCTGTGACTTTTAGAATACAGTTTTATATGATACTAGTGGCTCGCCCGCGGCTACGCTCGCGTTGTGTAAAAAATTCCCGTGGGAATAAGACTTTCCCGTAAAAAGTGTCCTATGTGTTAATCCAAGGTACAACCTATCTCCATTCTAAATTTCATTCAAATCCGTTCAGTAGTTTAGGCGTGAAAGCGGAACAACTATAATTTTCATACCATCCAAATATAATTTTTCATTTATAATATTAGTAGGATTACTTGCCTAAAAATATACTTTTCCTCTGGTAAGTAATATTTATTAATCTACATAACACTCAGGACACATTTTATGTATTAAAGTAATTATTATTTTTGTGAATTGTAATAATTAGTTCTAAAAGTAATTTAGAATATTCTGGGTGGTCAAATCTGATATGAAAAGTATCTGTAAATTGGGTAAAGGTGCTCCCAAAACCAGTTATCATATCAGTTAGTTTATGGGCAGACAGTTCATAAACACATTTATCAATTTGGTTTATCAAATGTTTATACACTATTTAACATGCACATTCTCTGAAGAAAAGACACTAAAAGCTCTAATAATAAAATAAATAAAAGCTTTTGTTGCTAGTTTATCTGATTTGTTACACTTTTATTTATACTTTACTAGCAGTCCGCCCGCGGTTACGCTCGCGTTTTGCTAGGTTTTCCCGTGGTTTTTGCCCGTAAAAATTATCCTATGTGTTAATCCAGGGTACAAACTATCTCCATTCCAAATTTCATCCAAATCCGTTGAGTACTTTCAGCGTGAAGGCGGAACAAACATCCAAACATTTAAACATCCAAATATATGTTTACATTTATTATATTGGTGTGATTTAATGTTATGCTGATTTGTTAGCTGTCTACAAAAATGCTTAAAAATAATAAATTACATTATTAACTGGTTACAAAATTAAAATTTTAGAAGTACATATTCTCAACTTCTAGCCCTAAAATATTGACAAAGTTTATTTGCATTCAACAAACTTTTACTGCCTTTATCAGTGACATAATACAAAGCACGGATAACAACAACAGCTCAAGGAGCAACCGAGCCTAACACTACAAAAACTCATTGTTGTCTCTGCAATAGATAAGTGATGAATCACCAAGGTCGCGTGACTTCATCAGCTGTGGAGCATAGCTTGCTATGTGATGTCAAGTGGTAACCTTACTGTGAATATGCTAACAGGTAGTAGGATGTGCTATTGAATTTAATTATGTATGAAGTTGTAGATTTTACAGTTGATGTATCTGGCTGTAGATTTTTTTTAATGAAGTGAGTAATAATGTACATAATTAAGTTTTTAAGCTGTAATTGTTTTTAATGCTTTTGTTTTGTTTTATTTTACTTCTTTTTCATAGGAAAAGACTGACTCCCAAGATACAGTTCATACTAGTTTGGGAGTCAGAGGTATCGTATACTGTTATTTAAGATTACTTAAATAAAAAATATTATTATTATTATTAAGTATTTTTAATTTTTATGGCTTGTTCTTTCTGATTGCCAATTAATCAGATCGAAATCAGACTATTCTGTTCAAGTTAAAATGAATGCAATATTTTTGAATTTATAATAAAAAATACTTAATATAAAAATAAATTAGTACAGTTTTGCAAGAGGATGCACCCAATAAAACAGATGGCAACAGTCTATTTTAGATCATGATTGCGACCAATCAGACTCGCCTACACTCGTGCCCCGTACGCCTCGCGTCAGCTGATGTATGTCTGAAGTCTGAATATTGAAAGTCACAACAAAGGGAACTAAGCTGATCATGGGTGATTTAATACGATATCGTAGAAAGGGATCATGTGCTTGCGATTGACATGAGAGGGGAAACCGCAGTAGAGGTGGTATTCGTAATGCCAGTGTTCAGCCGTTAGTGCTGGCTACTGTACTGTACATGAACGATTTTAATATGTAGGGACATGACACACGGCCATCTGATCCCGAACTAAGCAGAGCTCAGGTTATTGAAACAGGGATCTTAAGTTTCTTTAGATTTCTTTTACCCTGGGTAAAAGGTAGCCTTAATCCATTTTAAGATTTTCGTGGTGCTACATTAAAATTTACACAAAGTCAAAGTCAAAATTTTTTATTCGAATTAAGATTTTTACAAATCATTTTTCGACGTCGAAGCTACGGGTTTCACAATTTACGGGTTTGTTGCCACGGTTATATTTACTTTTATCCATTCTTGAATGTCTATCTTTGCATCATTGATGCAAAGATGCACGGCTAATATACGAAACCTAATTTAGTTGCTCGACTATCTTAGCATCAAATTAGGTTTCGTATATTAATATATACCTATATATTAGTCGTGAAAGCCTTGCTTGCTCGACTATCTTAGCATCAAATTAGTTTTCGTATATTAGCCGTGAAAGACTAAAAGACATGCTTTGGCATTTGTAAATTAGCATGGACTTAATAACACACATACCTTTCTAGCGGGTTATTACAACGATCACCAGTTAGCTTTTTAATGAGCTTACCGATATTTCGACTATGATGCAAAAGTCATAATCACGGCAGAACTCAGTTCTGCAATTGCATGGTAGATATGTGTATTATCAACCGCGAAAACCTAAAAGTGTTTATAGCATGGACTTGTGTAATCGCGTAATTTCTATTCTGTGGACTGCAAAAATGTTACAATAATTGAGCCATAGCTTTGTATCATTTATTTTCTGATCACATCGCCCTTTTCGTTCGACGCATGTGAATAGGGGGTCGGACTACTTTTTTCAAACTTCTTAGTTTCTGCTATCGAACACTAAAAGAGTTTTTGCTCTATCTTTAAAATTGACCGATTTATAAAGGTTTGAAATTCAAGATTAGACAGAGAGGCACATATCCACTTGTGACGTCATTTGTTAGTAACGCCATATAATCTCCAAACAAAAAATCGTTTTTAAAAGAGGCAGACATATTGAAACTTTAAATAATCACTGTTAATTCATTTTTCAACCGATTCTGTTTTTTTCTTCGCGAATCGTCTGCTACTAATCTATATTTTAAAAATAATTCATAAAATATGGTAAGTTTAGAGACAGTCCGATCCCCTATTGTTTCAATCACACTATAGATTGTGTACTTGTAAAGTCGACCAATAAATTGGTTTACCACCCTAAGGTTGAATGTCAGTTGCAATTTACAGAACAACAAAGATTATTTTCGTTTGCAGAACGATCTGTCAGATACCGAGTATAAACCTTATTGAAATTTTCGATAACTAGGAAATTTAATGAAAAATGGTAAACCACTTTCTTGGTCGAAGTATGTAACTGACATATACTTATGTAGAAGGGGAACTCGAGTGCTCTCGATAATTAACCTTATACTCGTCCACAACCAAGGCTTTGTGTATGGGATGATGTGAAAGCTTGTATGCTTATATTGTTAGGTCATTCTTGGGAAAGTTTTGAATTGTTTCATACATATGTTGTAGAGCTATGTTGATGTTTGTAAATACATATGTAGATTTCCTTCTTAGCAGTGAAGGAAATCATCGTGACGAAAATTGTAGGAAAGAACACATGTAAAGAATTTTTAGCGTAAAGTCAGTTCAGTAGAGAGTGTTATTTAGAGCTTGATCGTCGGCATACGGAGTAGGGTCCAGCGATCTAGTCACTAAGCGGAGGCGGATCTAAGCTGCAACGTCAATCTTCCTTAGAATCATACGAAATAGGCTAACTTCAAATGCGATTAAAATGAGAATAGCACTGGGCAACCCCACTTCTTCATCGTGTGGGTTGTAAGGTCGACAACCGACCACACAAACCCTGGTGTCAGTGTTATAGAGCCGCCAAAGGCCATTGACTTGCCTCATGTAACGACTAGACAGTAGCCGGGGCCAACATGCCTCCCAAAGCATGGAATAATATTTCTTTTCGGACAATCAGGTGATTTAGCCTGCAAAGTCCTAACCAAACTGGGGAAAGTCTTACAAAGAGGTTTTTGCTTGACAGTGTCCCCACCGAGAATCGAACCTGGAATCTCCATAATGAGCGAAATCTCGGCCACTCGGCTACGGAGGCTGTTACGTCATTTGTGACGTCATTCTGTCAGATATTTCTTTTTGTTAGCCTGTAACAATGCCCGTACGAGATTCGCGTGGAGTTAGCTGAGAGCCCGTACTATTCTAGTTTTTTATAGATTTTTGTTTTGTTTGTCCTATTCTTTTTTTTAACTGATTGAAAAGCTGTCAGTATGTGTATTTTTCATATATGTTTAATGATTTATACTTATTAGGTTTTACTTTAGTCCTAGCGTGTTCACTATATTTATTTGAAGGAAATTGAATGAAAGAGAGAATAGAGTTCACTGATTTATATTACGTAATTTAGCCCTGATTTAACAAATGGTTCGGAGGGGAGCTGCCGGCGCGTGTGACGGGAGACGACTGGCCATCCGCTCGGTTCACCACGCGATACATAACAATGCTGACAATACTTATAATACTATAGTCACTACATATGTTTTTTAATTGTCTGCAGTTGATTAGACGCATCCAACATGGAGCAGATTCCACCCCCGAAGGAGGTGAAGATCCTCGAGACAGCTGAAGACATTCAGGAGAGACGTGAACAGGTAACATTTTGAAAATAAACATATAGGTACATAATATGTCGTAGGAAGATTTGATAAGTCAAATTTTCGCGAAAACCCTAGGATATTGCGAAAACACGGATTATTAGATAATGGTGAAAAGGTTTCTCAATCTTACTGGAAAAAGATACGGTTTTTGCAATAACACGAGTCACTCTAGTAATATTGTGAAACGAAACGTTGTAACGAACGAGGCATTCGTCCTCGTCCTCTTTCCTGTTTTATGACTGGCAACCTTTCTTGCTGGCAGTTTTATCTTCCATTTTAAATTCATTTTCAAATTTAGATTTCTTACGTTTCGATTTTGTCTTTTTTCTGCCATATTCTTCACTTCATGTCCTGATCTCCAACAGTAAACTTGTCCATGTTACTATTTTGCCAGTTTTATAAAATATATTATATAAATAGATAAATAAATACCTTTTCTACGGACTGAACCCTGGTTTTTGCCGCGCTTTACCGTGAAATTTACATCGTTTTGTTTTTGTGAACAACTTTTCAAGAACAAACAAGTTGTTCAGTTTGACGGGTACTATCACTACACGGCGGGAACAAAACGATGTAAATTTCATGCTGTATTATCCAGTACAACATTCTTCGTTGGGTGCCCAGCAGCACCGTGGCGGCTGCTGGGCCACACTGGCGCCCGAATCTCCTCTGATTGATTGACGTTGACGACAGGGTAAAACTGGGAACCAATCAGAATAAGAGTCAGTAAGCAAAAATTGGAATCAAATAAAATGAAAATTACGGCTCCATATAAACCAACTGCCAACAAAAATCAGGGTCGCGGGTTCGAATCCCGCCTAGGGATATTCGTGTGATGAGTACTTGTGTGTTTGCCTTATATGTCTGGATGTTGTTTATCTATATGAATATGCACTTGTATATTCATGTATGTATGTCAGCTATCCGTAGAAGAACCAAAGTTGCTGACATAGCCCGTAGGATAAGCAAGCTTAAGTGGCAATGGGCAGGCCACATAGCACGAAGATCGGATGGCCGATGGGGCAAGAAAGTCCTTGAATTGAGACCACGTACTGGCAAGCGCAGTGTGGGACGGCCATCTACGAGATGGACCGACGACCTGGTGAGGATCGCTGGGTCTCGTTGGATGCAGGTGGCTATGGACCGGTCGCGCTGGAGTGCGATTGGAGAGGCCTATGTTCAGCAGTGGACTTTAACAGGCTGAAATGATGTTGATGATGATGTCAGCTATCTGATAATTATAGTACAGTACAGGCTGTCTAGTTTGGGATCAGATGGCTGCGTGTGAGGTGTCTGAAAACATTCATCATATATTTACTATATTTCTGTTTATGTGCAGGTGTTGAACCGCTATGAAGACTTCAAGCAGGAGGCTCGCGCCAAGCGTGAGAAGCTGGAAGACTCGCGTCGGTTCCAGTACTTCAAGCGTGACGCTGACGAGCTCGAGTCCTGGATCCTGGAGAAGCTGCAGGCGGCCAGCGATGAGAGCTACAAAGACCCCACCAACTTGCAGGTCGGTACTGCATTTTGTTAACCTAATTCTTTCATTTTAGGACATCCTGATCTTGAGAGGAACTTTTATACCGTAGCAGTAGAGGCGATTTTTATACCGACTCAGGTCGGCCGGAGCAAGGAAAATATGTTCAAGTGGGGATTCTCGGAAAACCCAAACATAGACTGTGTGTGTGGAGCGGTGCAGTCCATGGCTCATTTAGTGTCTTGTGCTGCCTGCCCTGTCACCTGTTCGCAGCAGGACTTAATGGACGCCACAAATAGTAGTAATTTGTCATCGACACGCAAAGAAACAGAAGAAGAGGCGATATTAGTAATCCGTGTGTCTAGTTGCATGTGGTGGCTACTGTTCATATGAAAGTTGGACATTTTATACAGGCACGGCCGCCGTTGTCTAATTGATAACGGTAACCGAAGTAAAAGACATAATTCTAATCATTTTGTTTTTTCCTAAAGTTAACAAAATCCTTCGACAAGATTATTTACCGGGGCTTTTGGTGCCTATAGTATAATACACCCAGAAGGCTCTCAGCTCCCTTAGAATCTTGTACAATAATACATTCAGGATGCTGTTGCGGCTGCCGCACTTTTGTAGCGCATCAGGAATGTTCGCGGGTGCGCGCGTAGATGGTTTTGCTGCCATTCTACGAAAGAGAGTGGCTTCTCTGATCAACCGAGTGCGTGGCAGTGGTAACGGCCTTCTGAGTATCATTGCCTGTTATTGGCTCTGTAGTCATCATAATTATGTATTAACTAAATTGTATTATAGCTGTTGGTATTCCGAATACATAAAATAAATAAATAAATTGCAGACAGGGTTCAGGGTCAAAAGTCAAAAGTCAATTTTTTTTTATTCGAATTAAGATTTTTACAAAGATAAAGATAAAAACATTTATTTGCCAGAATACAGTCAAATACAGTCAGTAAATCATTTTTCGACGTCAAAGCTAACATGGATGGCACGTTCACTACTAGTGTACGCCCTCTGTGGAGAAGAACGGAGGGTTCATTTCTTGAGCACTGGACGAAATTACATGTTCTTCCTAAGCCTAGTGTATATTTATAAGTACTAACCAATTAGTTAGTTTATTTTTCTTTTTATTACTAACCCATATCCAACGCCAATTCGCCCCGCTTTCTTTATTTTAAATTTAAAATCCCGTATGATGATTACAATTTTAGGTGTATAAAAGTTCACTTATTGCCCTTGTCTTTGCGTCGAGATGTCGCCGACTTATGTTTTTTTTATGGATATATGCCAAGGGAAAATTGATTGCCCTGATTTGCTAGGTCTAGTTCAATATAAAATTCCTACTAGAATTCTGCGTAAATGTGATTTGTTTCAGGTCCCAGCTTCTCGTACTAATTACAGGAAAAATAGCTATTTGCCCAGAGTACTCAATGCTTTTAACCGACTAAATAGCGACAATAGATTCGATCTTTTTGTAAACAAGCCTGGCCAAGTAAAAAACTCTATTGCTAAAGATTTCTTTGCTACGTAACATTAATATCGCTTTGTATGTAATTAGTATTGCATTTTTTATTTTTTGGCTCATTCTTCTTTGTATTAAACATTCTTCCTAGAATATTTCTGTTTATATGTGGAAGTTTGTAAATGGCATATAAGTTACTACTTATGATATATGTTTTGTAAAAATAGCTGTAAGCCTCCTAAATAAAATAAAATAAAATAAATAAAATATGGATTGTCAATATCCGAAATATTTTTTTTATTTGATTTGATAATAACATTGAATAGAAACATTCAGGTCATGGTTTTACACATTTTTAATGGACATACTTACAGACTTTTAAAGTTTGAAGCCTAACTTCTGAACAGAAATGTTTTGTTTTATCAATTCTGTAAGAGTCACAGTGTCTAAAGTAGAACAAAAATTCAGTTTTAGTAATTAAACAAATGACTTGGTAGTTAAAGTTCTACAAATGTGACATACTTATACTTTGGAATCATTGTCTTCATGTAGATTTGTATTTGACAAAGAATACCAATGAAGTGTGATAAAAAAATACCATTACTCGTATTTTGACCAAAGACTCTACTTTATACATCATTGTGCTTGAAGTTTGGTAAATGAAGTTCTTTTATTATTGTTATTTTGTTTTTGTAGAATATTACTTTTCTCAGCACAACAAATGTGACATACTTATACTTTGGAATCATTGTCTTCATGTAGATTTGTATTTGACAAAGAATACCAATGAAGTGTGATAAAAAAATACCATTACTCGTATTTTGACCAAAGACTCTACTTTATACATCATTGTGCTTGAAGTTTGGTAAATGAAGTTCTTTTATTATTGTTATTTTGTTTTTGTAGAATATTACTTTTCTCAGCACAACAAGGCCGGTTTTTACGGATCCAAGCACGGGCTCTGCCAAGTGACTTGATTCCGGTGCTATTTCAGTGGGCGCTTGGAAGATTTTTGCATATATTATTATTGTTTATTATTATTATTCAGACTATTATTATTAACTTATATAATCAATTATTTGAAGTTAAACTCACGATAACTTGGACTGATCCACAGGCCAAGATCCAAAAACACCAGGCCTTCGAGGCAGAAGTTGCCGCCCACTCCAACGCGATAGTCGTCCTCGACAACACCGGCACCGAGATGATCTCTGGAGGCCATTTCGCCTCGGAGACCATCCGCAAGAGGCTGGATGAACTCCATCGCCTGTGGGAGCTGCTGCTCAGCCGACTGGCCGAGAAGGGCATGAAGCTGCAGCAGGCTTTAGTGCTGGTGCAGTTCTTGAGGCACTGCGATGAGGTCATGTTCTGGATTCATGACAAGGTGAGTGTAAGAGATCGCGTATGTAGGATAACATTAATGTTTCGATTTGAAAAATTATTAACTAACTTGACGGCTCCGTAGCCCAGGTGGTAGTGTATCTGCCTCCGACGGACAGGGTCGCGGGTTCGAATCCCGCCCAGAGCAAACATTCGTGTGATGAGCACTTGTGTTTGCCTTGTGTCTGGGTGTTGTTTATCTATATAAGTATATATTTATGTAATGTATATCAGCTGTCTGGTACCCATGGTACAAGCTCTGCTTAGTTTGGGATCAGGTGGCCGTGTGTGAGATGTCCCCACATATTTATTATTAACTTGAACAATGGTTAGAGATAGACCATACAAACAAAGCAAGTTCTTGTTTTTGCTTTCGACCTTTTAATCTTAAGTACCTGGGCGTACCGAGCTTTGCTCGTGCAATCTGTTGGAAAACTTTCGGACCACGAAAAATATATAAGAAATTTTTATTTCTGTAATTTTTGTATTTCAATAACTAAATGAAAGAATAAAAAATATATATATACTTATGTGGATTCGAACCTCTGACCTTCGGTTTCAAAGTTTCGCGGTTCCCCAACAGCCTACCTATCTCTACCTATCTCTTATAATGATATGGCGTACCAATTCTTTTAAGCCTGAAAACACGGGGAAATCCCGTTTTACTAAAAATAAAACCTAGCTAGATCGATTTATCTCCCCCAAACCCCCCCTATATGCTAAATTTCATCGAAATCGTTGCAGTCGTTCCCGAGTTTCTTATTATATATATACAAAAATTGCTCGTTTAAAGTATAAGATATAAGATAAGATTTTAGTTAGAAATTTTGACAGAATATTCATACTCATTCCACTTTCGCAGGAAACGTTCGTATGCGCGGATGAGTTCGGCTCGGATCTCGAGCATGTCGAAGTCCTGCAGCGCAAGTTCGACGAGTTCCAGAAGGACATGGCTGCCCAGGAGTACCGGGTCACTGAGGTCAACCAGCTCGCGGAGAGGCTCGTGCTGGAGGGGCATCCTGAGAGAGAGACCATCGTCAAGAGGAAGGATGTGAGTGCCAGCTCGTGAGAAATTACAGGAACGAAAAGAGACAAAGTAAAGAAGCTAGTTAGGTTCCTTATGATAGAAATTTCTCGCTGAGATGTGTAGCTGTTCTAGATCGACATTGGAGGGCTCGGAATCGGAGATAAAAGAAAACGACTGATTGCTAAAACGCCGTTTAATCAAGTCCCATCCAACGGGGGGCACAGCCACCCGCAACTTCGTTTTATCTAAATCTCAAACTACCTACATCCCTCCACCTCTATTTGTTCCTTAACCTAAAAAAATTGCTTATAATCTACGTCCTTGCGATTCCGTTTTGGCAAGGTCACATTCTTTGGACCCTGGGAAGTATTAGGTTGAGCCGTAGTAGGGCAACCCTCACAGTCTGACCAGCAGTCGTCTTCGTCTACCTCTGGGTCTTCTACCAAGGGTGACTCGCTCGCGGTTGCGTCGGGCCCTGATGCGGGTGTAGCCGCGGTCGTCACCGTCTCGTTAGAAGTACTGCCTTCAGCAGACAAATCTGGGACCACTCCAGACCCATCAGAAGTTTCGCAATCGAGGGATTGACAAATAAATGCAGGTATTTCACTGCCTTCATTACTCGATTCCCGGTTCGGCTCCAAATCCGCAGCTCTCTCTGGAATGTCTTGAATTACTGAGCACTCTTCCCTCCCCTTGTATTTTAACAACTGATTTTTATGCCTTTTCAATATAATCTCATCGTTGTCGATAAGTTTTACCAAATACAAAGTTGTGCCTTCCAACTTAATAATAATACCGCGTGTCCAAGTAGACTTTTGATTAACAGTTACTTTAACTAAAACGACTTCACCGACACTGAAGTCTACACTTCGATTGCCTGCGTAACGCTCACACTGCAAGGACTGTTTCACTTTAACATTTTCGTCGAGTGCCATGTCTGACGGCGGTGGAGGAAATTGATTCAACAAGTCAAACCTACACCTTAATTTATGCCCAAATATAATTTCTGAAGGAGCTTTTCCAGTTGTAGAATGTACTGAATTCCTATAATGGAATAAAAATTCCTGTAATTTAAAGTTCAACTTCCGTAGATTAGGTCCTGCAATTAATATTGATTTTATAGCCTTTTTGATAATCTTTACACTGCTCTCCGCTTGACCGTTACTAGGCGGATGGTATGTCGGAGAAGTTAAATGTACTATTCCATTACGATGACAAAACTCATTGAATTCTGCAGACACAAAGTAAGATCCATTATCAGAACATATTGTATGGAAAAGACCGAAACGAGCCATCACTTCGCATAACTTTTCTACTATCGTACGTGTACTATATCCGGTGGACACATCAAAACATTCGACCCATTTTGAGTACGCGTCAACTACAATCAAAAATGTTTTATCACTAATTGGGCCGGCGAGATCAATGTGCACCCTGTACCAACTGCGTGGCGGGTAGGGCCACGGAGACAGCGGCGCACGCGGGGGCGAGGGCCGCAGCGCGTTACACACCGAGCAAGATGAAACACAAGCTTCAATGTCGGTAGACAAATGTGGCCACCAAAACCTCTCGCGGGCTTCCATTTTCATTTTTAGAACGCCTAAATGACCAACATGAAGTTCCGTTATTATTTTATGACGGAAGCATTGCGGAACCACTATCCTATGACCTCTCATCAAATAACCATTTTCCACTGCTAATTCCTGTCGACAGTCATGAAATGGTTTCAGTGATGCATTATTTATATTTTTCGGCCAACCGTACATAGTATACTTCATAACGCTAGAAATAATAACATCGGTTTCCGACGCTAGCTGCAATTCCGCTGACTTAATGAAGCGGTCACCTTCGCAAACAAAATTTACATACCTAGCGGCATCACCTAAGTCACAGGCACTCGAACCCGAGTCCTTGTTCATTGCTCGACTCAAATAATCCGCTGTATTACTATTACTGCTCACAAACTCTAATTTATAATTATATGCAGTTAAAAATAACGCGTAACGTTGAAGTCTGTTTGCCGACACTGCAGGAACGCCTTTCTCTGGGTTGAAAATAGACAAAAGCGGCTTATGGTCGGTTCTCAAAACAAATGGCTCGGCCCGCCCATACACATATTGGTGGAATTTACGAACTCCGAATATTATAGCCGTGGCCTCTTTTTGTATCTGGCTATACGATTTTTCCGCTTTTGAAAGTGATCTAGAAACAAATGAAATTGGTTTTTCTATATCATTCTCAATTTGAGATAGTATGGCTCCTAGCCCGTACGGAGAAGCATCCACCGTTAGTACAAGAGTCGCATTCGGATCAAAATGCGCTAAATTCCTGTCCGCCGCTAACTCTCGTTTAATTCTACAAACCGCATCGTCATGTTCCTTGTTCCAAACCCATGAAACATTTTTTTGTAGCAACGTGTGTAGGGGGCTTAAAATTGCGGAAGCATTTCTAACAAAGTTCCGGTAGTAGTTTACTAATCCTAAAAAAGATTTTAATTCCGAAACATTCGTTGGTGGTTTCGCTTCTAAAATCGCGCGTACCTTTTCTTTTGACTTTCTAATTCCATTTTTATTTATTTCAAACCCCAAATACGACACAGAGTCTTGAAATAAAGAACATTTTTCACTTTGCAAGACCAAACCGGCATTTTCAAGTCTACGAAAAACTTCATTTAATCTTTCTATATGTTGTTTATCATCGCAACCCGTTACTAATATGTCGTCCAAATAAACAAGAACCCCGTCTAAACCTGCCAGCAAGGACTCCATGCTTCTTTGAAAAATGGCCGGCGCGCTCGCTAAACCAAAGACCAACCGAGTGAATTTATACAATCCTTTGTGCGTATTAATGCAGGTAAGTAGCTGTGATGACTCATCCAAACACAGCTGATTGTATGCGCGCGATAGATCTAACTTACTAAAGCGCTGTCCACCATTCAATTTAGAAAATAACTCTTCTACTCTGGGCAATGGATATTTATCGATTTGTAATTGTTTATTTAACGTGACTGAATAATCAGCGCACAAACGAATAGTTTTGTCTTGTTTTAGAACCGGCACAATTGGACTTGCGTACTCAGAGTAGTTGACTGGAACCAAAATACCTAACTCCACCAGACGATTTATTTCTTTTTCCACGCCTTGCCGTAACGCAAACGGTAACGGCCTAGCCCTGTAAAAAATTGGCTTGGCACCTTCTTTAAGGCTAAGACTAACCACAAAATCTTTCATACAGCCTAATTTATTTGAAAACAGGTTTGGATGTTTCGAAATTAGGTCATCAAATCCATTTTTGCACATATTAATAGGACAAACTTGTAAGTTAAAACGCGTAAAAAAATCTCGTCCCAACAATAACGGGCCGCTGCCTGATACAACAAATACTTTATTTTTTTTCTCAGAACTTTTATACTTAAAAGGTAACAAAAGTGTACCTAAAGTTTTGATGCGCCCACCGTCGTAGCTTTGTAAAATAACATTCGTCGGAGACAACTGTAATTGCTTAAAATGGAGTTTGTAAATATGTTCCGATATAATTGTAACTGCGGAACCCGTATCCAGCTCAAAATTTAGAGAAATACCATTGACCAGAATTGACTCCTTCATGGGCTCACCATTTACAGAACGAATATTGTAAACAATTCGCTTACCATCATCACCCTCACCGTCGTCCCCATAGCAATCGACGAAATGTTGACGAGCTACATTCTTAGGGCACATTCTTCTCAAGTGACCTTTGACACCGCACTTTTTACATGTATAACGCGCAAACCGACACGTATCCACTTTATGGCTCGAATAACCACACGCCGAGCAGCCGTTGCTGCCGGAACCCTGTGAGCGCTGCCCCGCCGACACTGCCGTCGCCGCCGTTCGTGAGCCCGCCGATGCTGCCGCCGCCGCCTGGCCACTACGCCACGGCCGCGGCGCCGACGATGCCGCCATGTTAAACACTGGCAGCGACTCGTGTGCCGCGCCGACTCCCTGTTGTGAAGCTCCTTGCTGCGCTCCGATGCGCGCCGTATGAACAGCTTCTGCTGCTTCTAACGCCTTGCTAAGCGTTAGCTCGTTCAGCTTCTTAGAAAACAGTTTGTCGCGCTCCGGGCCTAACGACATTCCGATCACGAACCGATCACGTAGGTAGTCGTCTAACCCCGCAGCAGGAAAATCGCAATGCGCGGCAAGCCCGCGCACACGAGCTGCCCACTCGTGCAATCCTTCACCTGCTTGCTGCGTGGCACTATGGAATTTAAACCGTTCTGCAAAACCGCTTCGTTTTGTTTTAAAATGATCATCCAGCAACTTTACCACTTCTGCATAAGGTTTAGTGCCCACTTCCGTGGGTAACGCTAAATTTCGCACCAGTTTATACGTGTTCTCAGCGAAACTACTTAGTAAAATGGCACGACGTTTGCCACCCGATTTATCTCCATCATCCCCAATGTCGTTTGCAAAAAACCATTGTTCTAGCCGATCTTTATATACGGACCACTCTTGCACTTCGTGGTTGAAAATAGTTAGCGAACCGATTGCTAATTTCGCCATTTCGATGCACACAATATTCAAAAACTCGTACTCTCGTCGCCACTGTTCTAGATCGACATTGGGGGGCTCGGAATCGGAGATAAAAGAAAACGACTGATTGCTAAAACGCCGTTTAATCAACTCCCATCCAACGGGGGGCACAGCCACCCGCAACTTCGTTTTATCTAAATCTCAAACTACCTACAGTAGCGTTGTCCAAAACAAACTGTTAATTTAAAAAAGTTAAGTCGAGTTTTCTCTTGTTTTCTAATCTTTGATTATAGATTATCTATGATTATACCTATCGCATCGTAAAGCGTCCACTACACTACTCGCGAAGTTGATCGAAGTAAGCCGAGGACGAGAGTATAGAGAGGCACTTCGTGCAATTTAGCTTCGTTTCGGGCTTCACTTTGACACCAATTTGACACTTCGTCGAAGAACTTCGGACGAGAGTGTCGTGGGCGCTTAAGGACGCCGTCCTGACAGCTGTCATACACTTTCTGTCTCTTTTGCACCCATTTGGTTTCATATTTCCTTCCTGCTGTCAGGACGGCATTCTTACGATGCGATTACTATACTTATAGATTAGAAAACAAGAGAAAACTATAAGATTTTATAGTTTAGAAATGGAATCTTTATTCTTAATGGTTCTCTGGCGGTACGCAGGCTCTTGATTTTAGAAGAATTTCTACAACGGTTCAGGGATTCGATTCATGCATTCAATATGTTCTCTATGAGGGTTCACAATGAAGCAAACCCGCAGAAGCAGGCTGTTGACCCGATAAGAGGCTGTTGTCCCCAGAATGACTTTGATGGTCATAGTTCATCTGAAAATAAGTATACAAAAATAGAATATTTAGTCAAAACAGAATCGAAAAACAAACTAGATACAACATTATTAAACAAATATATCTGTCCCTCGTATGAAAACAATATTTTCTATGGCGGATGTATGGCCACATGACGTCACATGTCACGTCGGACCTCTGTCTAACCATCAACTTTGAAAAACCTTATAACTTTATTTCTAAGCAAGATATTTGAAAAAATATTTTTATTTGTTTATCTTCTGGAACTTGAAATATTTTGATGAATTTAAACAAAATGTGCATATTTCCTATTGTCCAATGATGTCTTCAGGAGCTGAACGAGGCGTGGCAGCGGCTGCGTCAGATGGCTCTGATGCGCCAGGAGCGTCTGTTCGGCGCGCACGAGATCCAGCGGTTCAACCGGGATGCTGACGAGACCATCGCCTGGATCTCCGAGAAGGATGCCGTCCTCGGGTCTGATGACTACGGCCGCGACCTCGCCACCGTGCAGACGCTGCAGGTATGATGATACATTTGTCTTAATTTTATTTTATTGAATGTTATTTATTTATGACATGTTAATATACTCTCCGGCACATCTAACCGCCCACCCTTGTATTTCGGGTTAATTTTAAACTACGCTTATTGTTATACATTACAATTGATTTATTGATAATTTTACGATAAATTAAACACACTTAAATAAACGTTAAATTAACTACTTTTTAACTAACATTAGCTGTAGCTAATAGAATTATAAGGAATCATGAGTATTCCCTGAAATGAAGAGTGGGCGGTTAGTTGTGCCGGTGAGTATATTTAAAGAAATCAGAAATATTAAATTGTGATTTTACAAACTCATGTTTCCGTGTCAAAGCTAGCAAATACCAATGACAAAAAAATCTTGTTCGTGGTTGACACGTTCACTACTAATAGTGTACGCTCACTGTGTACATAATTGAAGATGGATAGGTGATGAAATAATATGTAGTTCTGTACTTATTTTTTATTTAAATGACAGAGTATTTAAGCTCCCTCCCGATCAGAAGGTCTAAGCAGCAAAACGTCCAACAGCGCGAAACGTCTAATGAGCATTAAGCCTAATTAGGAAAAGGTCCATGTAGCAAAACGTCCAACTGTATAGATGAACATCTATACCGCAAAGATAAAGCATTTTTGAAGAATCTACATATTATACTAGCTTTTCTTTTTAAACTAACTTTGTCAACTATATCTGATTACGATGTTTCGGTATTTAATAACACTATTTAAATGAAATAAAATAAGTATATTTATGTAAAGCCCAGATGAATAATTTGAACATGTGATGTCACCAGCGCAAGCACGAGGGAGTGGAGCGCGACCTGGCAGCCCTGGAAGACAAGGTGTCAACCCTGGACGGCGAGGCGGCGCGCCTGGCAGCCATCCACGCCGACCACGCGCCCAACATACACAGCAAGCGCGACGAGATCACCGCCGCCTGGGAGACGCTCGTGCACAAGGCCAAGGTCAGCACTTACCTCTGTTACTCAGGACTTACTTCACTCTGTTACTCAGGACTTACTTCACTCTGTTACTCAGGACTTACTTCACTCTGTTACTCAGGACTTACTTCACTCTGTTACTCAGGACTTACTTCACTCTGTTACTCAGAACTTACTTCACTCTGTTCCTCAGGACTTACTTCACTCTGTTACTCAGGACTTACTTCACTCTGTTACTCAGGACTTACTTCACTCTGTTACTTAGGACTTACTTCACTCTGTTACTCAGGACTTACTTCACTCTGTTACTCAGGACTTACTTCACTCTGTTACTCAGGACTTACTTCACTCTGTTACTCAGGACTTAGTTCACTCTGTTACAATACATTGTATTTTATACCCGCGAAGTGTCCCTCTACTACATAACGCGTTAACTATCTGGGTAAGTGTGGCTATCGCGCTAAGTGGGTTGCATATCTTCTCCCTCCCCCACGTCTCCCCCCCCCCCCCCACGTCTCCCTCCCCCACGTCTCCCCCAGGCTGAGCCCCGGCAGACAAAAATTTTTCCGACCTATTTTAGGTCAACTTTTCGTGGAAAGTGGTATTTTTCAGTAACTCGATGAGGTAAGTAATCGTGCGGCGGCCGCCCAGACTATACAGTTTACTTAAATTTATTCGTTATAGGTGACGTCGAGATCTAACCAATGAAGAGGATAATCGACGGCTCAGTAGCCCAGGTGGTAGTGTATCTGCCTCCGACGCACAGGGTCGCGGGTTCGAATCCCGCCCAGGAAAAACATTTGTGTGATTAGCACTTGTGTTTGCCTTGTGTCTGGTTGTTGTTTATCTATATAAGTATGTATTTATCTATTTAAGTTACGTATATCGGCTGTCTGGTAACCATAGTACAAGCTCTGCTTAGTTTGGTATCAGATGGCCGTGTGTGAAGATGTCCCCACTTATTAAAAAAAAAAATCGGTGGCTTACTTGCAGGCTTTCTCACTGAGAGCGACTAAGTTTTAACCGTTCGGTCTGTCCTTAGGAGCGGCGGTCAGAGCTGGAGTCGTCGTACCAGCTGCACCGGTTCCTGGCGGACTACCGCGACCTGATGTCGTGGATGAGCGACATCCGCGCGCTCATCGCCGCCGACGACCTCGCCAAGGACGTGCCCGGCGCCGAGGCGCTGCTCGAGAGGCACCAGGAACACAAGGTACCGTCGCAACTAGCGGCCACTTAATGGCCAGGGGGCGTCTCTCATGACGATTGATAACAGCTCGGCAATGCTTCTACATATCGATTTAATTCTTCATTTTTTATCCTCACTACAACATCCATCGTCTGCAAATCATTTTCTCACTTCCCAAAACTCATACTCGATTTTTCACCAACATAAGGCTTCTCTCGAGCGCCAGTAATAACTAACAAGTATCAATTCAAAAGAAGAAAATATCGCGGAGTTTGCACACAGAGCATACAAACTCCGCACTACCATCGACAAGTTCACCTATTGCCTTGTATATGTATCCTTTTTAAAGTTCTATAGTGAAATAACAAGTAGGTGAACTGTTATTTACATTCGCTATAGTTGTAGATGTATGAACGCCGCGCGAAAAAATTCGCCAAAAAACAAGGCATGATTTAGTAACTCATTGACCGCGCCAATCCTTCGAATTAGAAAAATAACATTATAAGAAAAAAACTTAGATAAATTACTACGTTATTAAATAAAAAAAATATTTATTTCAGGCTGAGTCCATATTTTTTATGTAAAAAAAAATTATATTAGTAAAATACAAATTCAAAATCAATACAATAAAATTATAAAAATTTAAGTTATTACTGAGCAGTAAAATGTACATTAAGACGAACACTTGATGGCTTTTATTTGAACCACATTGTTATGTTCCCAGGGCGAGATGGACGCGCGCGAAGACGTGATCCGCGCATGCGCCGCTGCCGGCAACGGCTTAGTAGAGAGCGGCCACCGAGCCTCTTCAGAAGTCCATCAAGCGCTGGAAAACCTGGAACGAGAGAGCTCAGCGCTGCAGCAGCTGTGGGAGCAGAGGCGCGTGCTGTATCTACAGTGCATGGACTTACAGCTGTTCTACAGAGACACCGAGCAAGCAGATGCCTGGATGCACAAGCAGGAGGTCAGTATATGAAGCGCTGCAGCTGCTGGAGCGGGAGGCAGCAGCTGTGGGACCAGAGACACGAAGTATCTACTAAACAATTTTAATTCTAGGAAATGCAATAAAAAATAAGATATAATAACCACTATTATTAAAAAAACAAAAACCCGACTGCATGAAAAATTTGAAACTTTTGGCGCCAAAAATAGGCCATCTTGTTTTTTTTTATAAATTTGATGTACCCAGTGTCACTCTCACCAGTAAGACGAATCTAACGATACCTCTTTAGCTAAAATCCATCAAGCCGTTTAGGCTGTAGAGCGTGCCAAAGAAATATACATACAAACATACATACATACATACACTCGAAAAACATAACCCTCCTTCTAAAGCAGTCGGGTAAAAATACTGAAAATATGTTTATCCGTGTTGATATAAGTACTTAATAAATATTCATAGAAAGTTTACATTTAACATTCTTATTACGTCTCTCTTTGAATGTCAAATTTTATGTCACAAACGTCAATTTTAAGCCGGATCCTAAAACAAGCCGTTTAAAATTACATTGCACACGTTAAAACATGCGCTATAAAATTTGGCGCTCACAATGGTTGACAATCTCTTGTCCTTTTTCATCGTCGTGGGTCAGAAAGTGACAAGACTAAGATGAAATTTAAATTTAGTTTCGGTGCGGGAATCGACACCAATATCTAACACTATACTTTCCTTGCAGTCTTTCCTTGCCAACGAAGACGTGGGCGACTCCTTGGACTCCGTGGAGGCTTTACTGAAGAAGCATGAGGACTTCGACAAGTCGCTGGCGGCGCAGGAGGAGAAGATCAAAGCCCTGGACGAGTTCGCCTCTAAACTCATCGAGGGACAGCACTATGCGGCCGATGACGTCGCCCAGAGGAGGGAGATGGTGAGTTATTACTGGTTATAAAGGCTCCGACCGGGTGACGCTAGTTCGAACATGTTCATCAACAGCTCATAGCCTACCCTGAATCAGGGCGATTAGGCCTTAGTCGACCACGCTGGCCCAGTGCGGGTTGGTCGACTTCACACAACTATGAGCCTCCTCCACTTAAGTGGAGGGTTTTGCCATAATCTCCACGCTTGGCAGGCGGGTTGGAGATCGCAGATTAAAAGGTTACTGTATCAGAGAGCGCTGCTGCCCGTTCCCTGTTCAATGTGTCCCTAAGTCGCCTCTTACGACACCCACGGGAAGAGTAGGGGGCGACTTCACACACAACCTTTGAATTTCTTCGCAGGAGTGTGCAGGTTATATCACGATGTTTTCCTTCACCGTAAGAGCGTCGAATAAACATACATATGAATTCGAAATTCAACATATTCGACGTATCAAAAAAAATAATGTAGGTATATTTAATTGACGCTTTTACCATGAAAGAAAGTATCGTTAGGAAATTTGTCGCCTACGAATAAATTCAAAGGTTGTGTATGAAATTAAACAAAATTGATATCCTTATTCAGGGTAGGCTCGCGTCCTTTACTGGGGCCATACATGAGCTGATAACATTTCAGCCAACTATATTAAATTAACTTCTTTCGCAGTTACTTGAACGCCGCGCCGCTCTCCTAGAGAAATCCAACCAGCGCCGCGAACTTCTGGAAGACGCTTACAAATACCAGCAGTTTGAGCGTGACTGCGACGAGACTAAGGGCTGGATCAACGAGAAGCTGAAGTTCGCCACAGACGACTCCTACCTGGACCCCACCAACCTGAACGGGAAGGTCCAAAAGCATCAGAACTTCGAGCAGGAGTTGCAGGCGAACAAACCCAGGGTTGGAGAGATACAGACGTTGGGATCTCAGTTGCTGGAGCAAGAACACTTTGCTAAACGTAAGTACAATTAGGTATTTTAAACTTACTAACTTTTTAGACTTGACTTAATGTTACTGTGATTTGAGAGATAAAAGTTTAATTAGTGAAGTCTTTTTGTAACATGCAAATATTTTGCTAATGGAAAAATCTAAAAGAGTCCGTTCCTAAACTGATAGTGCTATTACTTAATAGCAGTCTGTTTCACTTGCACTCATAAGATTTCATTGAAGAAAGAAGAAAGATAACGTTTTGGAAACCAATTCTAGTAGACTGCCTAAATAACCCTATCAGTTAAACAAACTGTTATTATTTACAGCCCAAATCGAGTCACGCCTCGGCGAGCTAGCCGGCCTCTGGGAGAAGGTGGCAGCGGCTTCAGAGCTGAAGGGCAGCAAGCTCCAGGAGGCGTCGCAGCAGCAGCAGTACAACCGCGCCGTGGAGGACGTGGAGCTGTGGCTGTCGGAGCTGGAGGGGCAGCTGCTTAGTGAAGACTATGGCAAGGTTAGCAGCATCTCCCTTCATCATCATTCAACATGCTGCTGAAGCTCATTATCCAGCAGTTTTTGTTAAACCTTAAGTCTTGTGATGTGATATTTTCATGGATTTTTCTGATGCATTAAACTTATTATTTGGCATAAAGTAGAAAAAATATTTATATGAGGATTTTACAAATTACTTCTGATCTTGAAATGACGAGTAGCAAGGGAAACCTTTATGACCGCCCCTGGTTTTGTACGCCACGTTTTAAATGTACATGGTTTACAACGAATATGCATTCATTCAATACGAGGATGTCTCAAAAGATGAAACCCAAAAATAGGTCTGTACAAGAAGTTTTTTGAACGCAACTGTTTTGGTACAACATGTGTGATCGTCTGTGAAGAAAAGTGGCTGAAGAAACTCCACCAAGATCGCATCAGTCTTGCATATCAGTCATTAGATATCTGCTGTAACGATCGTTTACAATTCTAGCATAACTAAATTGATCTTTCTTGGGTCGCTGTCATCTTAATTTCTAATCATAAACTCCACAAGCTTTATATAACAAAATCATCGTACTATAACGCTGTAATTTTCTCCCCAGGATCTGACCAGTGTCCAGAACTTGCAGAAGAAGCATGCCCTGCTGGAAGCCGACGTGAGCTCTCACGCGGAGCGCATCGACGCCATCAGACAACAAGCCGAGCAGTTCATCGAGAAGGGACACTTTGATGCCGACAACATTCAAGCTAAGAGGGTAAGCGACCTATAACAGTCTCCAGAACTTGCAGAAAAAGCATGCTCTGCTGGAAGCTGGAAGAAGACAACAAGCCGAGCAGTTCATCGAGAAGGGACACTTTGATGCCGACAACATTCAAGCTAAGAGGGTAAGCGACCTATAACAGTCTCCAGAACTTGCAGAAAAAGCATGCTCTGCTGGAAGCTGGAAGAAGACAACAAGCCGAGCAGTTCATCGAGAAGGGACACTTTGATGCCGACAACATTCAAGCTAAGAGGGTAAGCGACCTATAACAGTCTCCAGAACTTGCAGAAAAAGCATGCTCTGCTGGAAGCTGGAAGAAGACAACAAGCCGAGCAGTTCATCGAGAAGGGACACTGATGCCGACAACATTCAAGCTAAGAGGGTAAGCGACCTATAACAGTCTCCAGAACTTGCAGAAGAAGCATGCACTGCTGGAAGCTGGAAGAAAACAGCAAGCCGAGCAGTTCATCGAGAAGGGACACTTTGTAAGTACTTTTTTTTATCAAAAAAGATTTTTTCACTAGCTTTTCTAGTTGCCATTCAGTCGTTCAAGAACTAATCATTGTATATTCCCCCAGGATGCCCTGGTCGGTCGCTATGCCGCTCTGGACAAGCCGATGGCGATCCGCAAGCGTCGTCTGCTGGACTCCCTGCAGGCCCAGCAACTCTTCAGGGACCTGGATGATGAGGCCGCCTGGATCCGGGAGAAGGAGCCTATCATCGCTTCCACTAACAGAGGTAATAATATTTTTTTTAGGTATTGTGGTCTAGTATTGCTACCCATGTCAGGGTTCAAATGCCACTATGTCTCCCCTCAATGGTCTTAAGATGGACAGCGAAAAACTTCCTTAATTTAGTAGTTCGTACTATTTGTCAAGAGCACGTAAACATACACAGAAGGTGCATCACGTGTTATTTTATCTAATAACGTATAAATATGTATACTCGTACTATCTTCAAACCAAAATTCTGATTTAGCTTAAATAGGGGATCGGACTACTTTTTTTTTTATTTTATAAAACCAAACTTCTTAGTTTCTGCTATTGAACGCTAAAAGAATTTTTGCTCTATCTTTAAAATTGACCGAATTATAAAGGTTTGAAATTCAAGATTAGACAGAGAGGCACATACCCACTTGTGACGTCATTTGTTAGTAACGCCATATAATCTCCATACAAAAAATCGTTTATGAAAGAGACAGACATATTGAAACTAAAAATAACTGTAAATTCGTTTTTCAACCGATTCTGTTTTTTTCTTCGCGAATCGTCTGCCACTAATCTATATTTTAAAAATAATTCATAAAATATGGTGAACAGTCCGATCCCCTATTGGTGACGAGCCGTCCTCAATATCACTACTGCCAGAGACATAGGACTTTAAAAATCGCATTATTCCTCCAGGCCGCGACCTAATCGGCGTCCAGAACCTGATGAAGAAGCACCAAGCCGTGATGGGGGAGATGGCTCAACACGAGGCTCGCGTGGAAGCAGTTCGAGCTGCCGGCACCGCTCTCAAGGATGCTGGACACTTCGCAGCAGACGAGATCGGCGCCAGGTTGCATCAGCTGCAGCAGCAGTGGAGCCAGCTGCAGGAGAAGGCGCTGCAGGTAACTACAGATCAGGGCCTCGTCGAGTATCCAAAGTGATATCCACAGCTGGACAAAGGCCTCCCCCAAAGATCGACGACTGATCCTGGGTTGCCAGTCTCCAGCGGCTCCTCGCGACCTTCACCAGATCATCGATTAATCGATTCTGAAATTGATAGACCATTATATGGAGACGTCCAATGAAACGAGCCAGCGAGATATACGCTAACAACTACGTTTATAAGAACAATTTTACAGCGTCAGATTATGCAGTTCTCTGCCTTCTAAAAATACTGTTAAAAACCATAGGAATCAAAATCTTACGATATATTGAGGCTAATTCTTACGTCACGCTCTAATCCTTAATTTAAGTTCGTTTGCCTTTTCACCTTTTAAAGATTTAAAAGGGACAGGAGATGGCCATCCTAATATTAGAGCTGTCAAACATCGAATTTGAACCTTATGGCCGTGTCGATTGCACAATTTTAGAGAGCAACATGCGACTTAAAAATCTCTTAACACGAAGGCTGCTAATCGACGCTACTCTCGTGTTCACATGGAATTACTGCTCACTGCTCAGGGACGCACTTGGCCGGTACAATTACGCGCGCGCACAGGCGTTATATTTACGAGATTATAGGGTAGCAGTCGTGTTAATCTGACAGCTATGCCCTTATTTTAGGTTATCATTCGTTCAAATTAATATAATTCGTTCATTTGAGTTCATCACCTCTCTTTCATTGGTCATAAAAACGAAAAGGATAGCTGGATTTTAAAATTAGAATTAGAGTATAACTTCCCGATTCGAGGCCATTTTCCACTTTTTTTTTTACTTTTATTGTTGTTCCCAGCGCAAGCAAGACCTGGAAGACTCGTTACAAGCGCAGCAGTACTTCGCGGACGCCAACGAAGCGGAATCCTGGATGCGCGAGAAGGAACCCATGGTGAACGCCCATGACTACGGCAAGGACGAAGACTCCTCCGAAGCGCTGCTGAAGAAACACGAGGCCATGCTCTCCGACCTCGAAGCCTTCGGGAACACCATCAAGAGTTTGAGGGAACAGGCCAACTCTTGCAGAGTGAGTCGTCTTATTGTGTTTATTCTGAAAGCTGTGCCTCAGAATACTCATATTCGGTGTCTCTATTTTTCTGTCACAGATCGGTAACTTCATTTGGATTATACAAAATAAAAATAAAAACAATCAACAGCCCATTACAGTCCACTGCTGGACTATGAGCCTCCTCCACTTGAGTGTTTGGTTTTGCCATAATCTCCACGCTTGGCAGGCGGGTTGGAGATCGCAGATTAAAAGGTTACTGTATCAGAGAGCGCTGCTGCCCGTTCCCTGTTCAATGTGTAGTCCCTAAGTCGCCTCTTACGACACCCACGGGAAGAGTAGGGGTTGGTGACGAATGTATTCTACTCTGCCGTCACCACACGGCGCACGGGGCACGGTTTTCACAAGCTATTATATAATTTGAAATGTTTGTATGTTCGGGTCAAATCTAGCAACTGAATTTTGAGTCACTTCTTCTCAATTTAAGACTTTGAAATTTTGTATGCTTGTTCGTTCAGTTCCAATGACAATACACTAAAATGATAAAAAATGAGCTGATAATGTAGGCAGGATTGTCTCCTCATGAAGGAATCTTCAACGGTTACCAGCACAGACTCGATACTTTGCAATCATTGTAGTCTGCTTACAAGTTTCCTTAATTAAAAATTATTATTTAATAATTAATTTATTTATAATTTATAATTATAAAAAATAATAATTATTTATTTATTCTTTAAAAACTTATTCTTGCATCGAAAGGCGCGTTAATGGCTCCTTTGGTTTTAGCTACAGGTTATTTAGAAGCCAATGAAAAATTACAAAATAATGACAACAGTGCCTTTGCCCACTATGGCGGCTCAATAACTCTGACACCAGGACTTAAACCCCCCCCCCCCAAACGATTTACGCCACTAACAGCGCAATTCTTGTGGCCAATTTTTGGGCTGAGACAGTCTAGGTTTACCACCAGTCGGAAGAATACCAGGACTTGTGTGGTCGGTCGTCGAACTTGTAACATTGTAAGATGGTGACTTTATTTATAATGAATCTTGTTATTTCTGTTGTCCAGCAACAAGAGTCCCCAGCTGTGGACGTATCGGGCAAGGAATGCGTGGTCGCCTTGTACGACTACGCCGAGAAGTCTCCGCGCGAGGTCTCCATGAAGCGGGGAGACGTGCTCACCCTACTCAACGCTAACAACAAGGTATGACGATTATCCTTCATCAACAGCTCATATACGTCCCCACCGAGGGGCTCAAACCTACTCTGAATTAAGGCGATTAAGCTACGTTGGCCCAGTGCGGGTTAGTTGACTTCACACACAACCTTTGAATTTCTTCGCAGGAGTGTGCAGGTTTCATCACGATGTTTTCCTTCACCGTAAGAGCGTCGAATAAACGTACATATGAATTCGCCAGTATCAAGTGATTTTGCTAAGTAAGTAGCATGAGATACACAGACAGCCCTAATCCTAAGACTAGGATGCTGTGTACGGTGAAGGACTCCAGTAATATGATAGCAGCATTACTGAAGCCACCACGTGGCCGCTGCAAGTCATCAATGAATGACGGCTAAATGCAAGCGTTTCAATTGTCCTATTAAAGTGTATTTCAATTCAATTCAATTTATTCAATGACAGTATTACTGTGTGCGAAATTTTACAATTAAAAACTTAATCCTATAATATTAATAATAATCTTAACAATAAACAACCATAATCCCAAATCACAAAATAATAAATAAGTTTATTGTTCCGAGCCATTCACTCAAAGTCAAAATAATTTATTTCCATAGGATGTTATTACATCACTTAGATCCATCATTACATTTTTTTGGGTGAGAACTCACCCGCCATTGTGTTAGTGAACACTAACAATGTGAATCTGTGGAGAAGAGCTCACCGAAGAAACTCCACTCCACTAAGCACTCAAATAAACTAAAAAACTAAAATTGAAATATATGTTGAAATTGCGTGCAATAAAGAATATATATATTAGGTCCTTACATATGAAATTGGCGTTTTGTCGTACTGGCCACTTTGATCACAAATTTCTCCTATTTGGTTAGGAATTCGAAATTCAAATTTATACAGCTATTTCCACATGTAGTTGTGTTTCGTAAACCGTCATTCATTTGTTTTTTTACTTATCTTTTTTCTGTTTGCATCGCTCGATTTACAAAATGGAAAATTTGAAATATCGCGTTATTTACGAGTACGAGTTCCACCGTGGCACCAGTGCTGCGGAAACGGCTCGAAGGGTTAATGATGTGTATGGCGGTTGTGTCGCAAAAGAAAACACAGTGCGTTTTTGGTTCCAACGTTTTCGTTCTGAAAATTTCGACCTGCAAAACAAGCCCCGTGGACGGCCGGAGACCCAAGTTGATAATGAAGCATTGAAGGCTATTGTGGAAGCGGATCCATCGCAAACCACGTCCGAGTTAGCTGCAGGCTTCGGTGTTAGTGATAAAACTGTTTTAATCCACTTGAAGCAAATTGGGAAGATTAAAAAACTTGAAAGGTGGGTTCCTCACGAATTGAGTGAAGCAAACCGGCAAACGCGCGTCAACTGCTGCGTTACATTACTTGACCGGCACAATAACGAAGGGATTTTAAATCGAATCATTACCTGTGATGAAAAGTGGATTCTCTACGATAATCGGAAGCGCTCATCGCAATGGCTGGACCCTGGCAAGCCAGCCAAAGCCTGCTCCAAGCGAAAATTGACCAATAAAAAGTTACTTGTAAGCGTTTGGTGGACTAGCGCCGGTGTCGTTCATTACAGTTTTCTCAAATCTGGCCAGACGATTACGGCAGATGACTATTGTCAGCAATTGCAAACCATGATGGAAAAGCTAGCTGGTAAACAACCGAGGCTGGTCAATCGCTCTACGCCACTGCTGCTTCACGACAACGCTAGACCACACACTGCACAACAGACGGCTAGCAAATTAGAAGAGCTTCAATTGGAATGTCTAAGGCATCCACCGTACTCCCCGGACCTTGCTCCAACAGATTACCATTTTTTTCGAAATTTGGATAACTTCTTGCAAGGGAAAAAATTCAACTCAGATGGGGCAGTCCAAATCGCCTTCAAAGATTTTATTGATTCCCGTCCGAATGGTTTTTTTAGTAAAGGGATCAATGAACTACCTATGAGATGGCAAAAGTGCATAGATTACAATGGCTCATACTTTGATTTAATAAATATACTATATAAAAATTTTTCGACTTTTTGTTCCTCCCATACAAAACGCCAATTTCATATGTAAGGACCTAATATAACGAAAGCCCGACCATGGCGATGACGGATGCTAACAATCGACCCCGTAGGTGTGTTTAATTCTGCGTATTTAGCTGTCTTTTTTAGCAAATGAATGTTATTGTGTTTTTTTTATATAGACTAATTTGTTAAGGCGATTGAATGTACTTATTAGATTTTAAAAGACTTTGGGTAGGTAGTTATAAATAGCGGTTATATTATGTATGTCCAAGAAAATTTTGCTCACACGATTTAAATGTAGAAAAGCTATATCTTATCACGTTCTTCGAGTTTAAATTGCGAAATTAGAGTAAATACAGTTATCTATAAACGGATCACTTATCGCAGTGTTATCTTAACACAGTACATGAAGTAAGTTCAATTCAGTAGTCACATTACTGTCTCATAATCATAACATAACTATTGTCACTATCGCGTGCTATCATCCACATACGATGCGACTTATAATTTCGTGAACTATGTATTACAGTACAATAAAGTAAGAAGGTGTCAATCTAAATAAGAAAAGACGAACTGAATCAGTAGTTAATATTATATACTGCGAAAAAAGCTTATTATACTTAGTATTTAATAAACAAGAAAATGACAAAAACACAAAAGAAAAACGACACAACAGGCCTACTTATTTCCAAAGAAATATCTTCCAGCATCTTAGTATTGTTAATAAAAGAAAATCAGAAATGAACACACGTGTCTGTAAGCGTGTAAAAGAATTCCATCGATTTTCAGTTACCACGCATAAAACATCCTGCATTATTTATATAAATTGGAATGTTCCGCTCCACGGGCCCCAACCGATAAAGAGGCGTGTATGGCCTAAATCTACCTATACAAACTAGTTGAAAAAGATCTAGCAATCATAGTAATACGTATAGCGCCGTATGTCAACTTATATTGGAGAACGTACTGACAAAAACCGGACTATAAGATCTCTTTGTTCTCATATCATGTATGGAGTCGTATGCCAGCTTACATTGGAAACATTCGTTCGTTTCACGTTTTCACGGACGACTTGCCTCAATGTCAATGATAAACATGTTGATACGATGGGAATACTCGTAATACTCATGCGGTAGTTAGAACGTCGTTGCTATTGTCGATCGCTAATTGTTTTTAACTGTCCTGTTGTTTTTAATAATATCAATAAGTGTTTGTAAACTGCAGTTCGCGATGCGTTTCCTGTGAGATATTTAGTGTTTCGAATCTCAGAACTTGTGTGTATTATAATTTTATAATAAAGTGACAATTACTGGCGCTTTATGTCGCAAATACTTGTTTTTCTCCCATTTAGACTTTCGTCTCAGATATTCTAAACATAAGAACAGTAAAAAATAAACAGAGAACATCCAAATCAGCAAACTTGTAACGAGGCATTCGTCCTCTTTCCTGTTTTATGACTGGCAACCTTTCTTGCTGGCAGTTTTATCTTTCATTTTAAATTTATATTCAAATTTTGATTTCTTACGTTTCGATTTTGTCTTTTTTCTGCTAAATTCTTCACTTCATGTCCTGATCTCCGATAGTAAACTGCTAGAGCTTATCTACTATTTTCCATGTCAGTTATATAATATTTAATATCGAAATATAAAAATACCTTTTTTTTGGACTGTGCCCTGGATATTGCCACATATCAATCCTCTACAACACTCTTCGTGTGGCCCAGCAGCTTGTGGCGGCTGCTGGGCCACAAACTATATCGATATTATAAAATATTCAGTATAATTAACAGGGTTACATTGATACTCTTCAAAAGTTATCACTTATTATAAATGTGAAAATATATTTGGATGTTTGTTCCGCCTTCACGCTTAAAGTACTCAACGGATTTAGATGAAATTTAGAATGGAGATAGTTTATCGCCTGGATTAACACATACGATACTTTTTACGGGAAAAAGTCTTATTCCGACAGGAAAATCTTACATAACGCGAGCGTAGCCGCGGGCGGGCCGCTAGTGATAAAATAAACTTCGGTTCCATAAATATTATAAATCTTAAAAGAATAAGAATAAGTTTGAAACAATACAGTGTTACAGTCGTACGTAAATTGCGTGTCGGTTACGCGGAGGGAGGCGCTCGATGAATGAATCGCGATTACGTCTCCACATTGTATCTGCTCTGAGTCGCTTGTTTATGTAACATCTCAACTGCTTCAGTGCTGCCAGATTATGCGATTTATCTCCGTTTAGGTCAAAGTCGAAATATTTAGCTTTAATTAATTGACAATATGCGGTTTATTTGATGAAGTAAAAAATTACAGTTTTTCACTATTGACGTATTCGCGCACGCGCCCCGACTACTTATTTTTTTTATTATTATTAGGCCTATATCATTTCTTTCCTTCTTTCTTTATTTATTACAAGTAGCTTTGTTTTATTTTTTATTCACTTTTGTTGCGCGCTCGCTTTGCGAAAGGTACCAGCAGAATAACAGCGCTGTGGTGCGCCTTGTGTCGCCGCAGCACATGCTGAGCCGGGGCCTATTTAAGGTGGCGGTACTAAATTAATTGATTGTTTCTTTCATTAAGATATGATGCGTGTTTGTTGCTGTATTTCTTTCTTTTATTTTTGTACCGCTTCTTAATAAACGTCTTATCTATCTATCTATTTTTTGAGACAACTTTGCTGTTAACCCGTTTTAAGGTAAATAAGAGACTAGTTGCAGTTACACAAAAATTTAAAAACGAAAACGAGTTTGGAAATCCTTGATTATAGTTATTAATTTCGTACATTTTATTTTATAGTTTTCTTATTTGTGAGGCCAAACCACTTAATCTGGTGGCTACGAGTTGAAAAGTGTACCTTTATTGTCGCCACAAAACAATAAATTGAGTAAAAACATACATTTTATACTGCTGCTGTATTGTATTAAAAATTATATAATGTGATGAAGTTACTTACTCGGGGTATCTGGCAACTCTAGACATTTCTCGGTGATCATCATTTCAATTTATTCAGTGATATTCGCTCCCGAACGAACTCCACACATCGAAATGTAGCTTTAATATAAAGAAAAAGAACTTAGTGGAAATATATCTGTGATAGAATCGTGATACTTTAGTTTTAGTACGTAGTCAAAATGATAGTGATTAGTTGGATATGTGTCTTATTAGTTGAAAATATTCTTCTGCCGAAAAAGATTAGGAAGAAAATATTAATTCATGTAAGTACTAAGTTGCCGTGTGGTGACGGCAGAGTAGAATACCTTTGACACCAACCCCTACTCTTCCCGTGGGTGTCGTAAGAGGCGACTTAGGGACTACACATTGAACAGGGAACGGGCAGCAGCGCTCTCTGATACAGTAACCTTTTAATCTGCGATCTCCAACCCGCCTGCCAAGCGTGGAGATTATGGCAAAACCAAACACTGAAGTGGAGGAGGCTCATAGGCCAGCAGTGGACTGTAACGGGCCGTTGATGTTGATGATGTAAGTACTAAGTTGGGTATGGTAAGGTCGACCAACCCGCACTGTGCCAGCTTGGTCGACTAAAGCCTAATCGTTATAATTCAGGGTAGGCTCGAGCCCCTCGGTGGGGACGTATATGAGCTGTTGATGTAATACTAAGTAGGTGACAACTTTGTACTGTATTATTTTGACGATCCGTACAGTCTAGTTGGTAATATGCCTGCCTGGTAAGATTCCGGGTTCGATTCCCGATCGGGCAGATATTAGAATGATGAATTTAAAAATATTTTCTGGTTGATTATTTATGTTTGTTTGTTTCTTCGGCCTATTCTGCTGGAATTTCGAAACATTTTTTTTTTCGTACTATCTTATCTTTGAAGGGGCCGCGACGTCAGAGTCTCGGAGCACTTCGACCCTATGGGATCTTTTGTGCCTCCCCAGATACCTAATTTTCATCACTCCCCAGTTCGTCAAACAATAGGGGATCGGACTGTTCACCATATTTTATGAATACCATATTTTATGAAATATTTTTAAAATATAGATTAGTAGCAGACGATTCGCGAAGAAAAAAACAGAATCGCTTGAAAAATGAATTTACAGTGATTTTTTAAAGTTTCAATATGTCTGTCTCTTTCAAAAACGATTTTTTGTATGGTGATTATATGGCGTTACTAACAAATGACGTCACAAGTGGGTATGTGCCTCTCTGTCTAATCTTGAATTTCAAACCTCTATAACTCGGTCAATTTTAAAGATAGAGCAAAAATTATTTTAGTGTTCGATAGCAGAAACTAAGAAGTTTGGATTTATAAAATAAAAAAAAAGTAGTCAGATCCCCTATTCAGCCATGAGCTTCATAATGAGACCTGGGGGTGTGAACCTGTAGTCCTCGGGTCTTGAATAGCCCAATCCCATGAGGCGCATTCGCTCTCTAGCCAGGGCTTTCCATACTATGATTTTACATTCACCCGGATTCGTAATTTCCTTTGTTTTTGCTTAACTAATGCAGTCGCTGTAGCAGAAATCTAAGATGATGATGATGATAATAATAATGATGTACATATTTGTATAGGACTGGTGGAAGGTGGAGGTCAATGACCGCCAGGGCTTCGTGCCGGCTGCGTACGTGAAGAAGATCGACGCCGGGCTGTCTGCCTCGCAACAGAACCTCGCCGACTCCAGCTCCATCGCCGCTAGGCAGAACCAGGTCGGTGTTAACACTCCATTTTACTTCTTGTGTTAATGAAACTAAAGTTCTCTGGAAGAAATGGCTACCTTAGCAATAAGGCCGCCTATCAGTACACTATTATTTGAACTGCTATTTTTTTTGTATATCTCTTGGATATATTCTATTCTAAGTCTAGCTTACAATGTAGCCAGATCTATTGCCCTTTCATTGGCCTCTTTTAGTTTCTGCATAGTATAAGAAACGAGGCGAGAAAGCAGGTGCTCCGCGGATTGTGTGGCGCCGCGTTCGTACTGAACTGATCATTAGCCTAACAAAGAAGATATAAGATTGAATAATAAATTATTAATACTTCGTTCAACAATTACAACTAGATAACGGGTCGCATACAAAATCAAAGCTAAATGCTGTCTGCGTCAATATATACTTATACAGCTACATTTGTTTACATTTGTTTATTGACCAACCGAGACAAACGTTTTAAAACAGTTTTAAGTTCATCCTAATACCAAGTAATAAAATCTCAAATATTCTAAATATAATCTCTTACCTACGACCATTCGTTTTCTTTTGTTTCGCAATAAGACCTCACGCCGCAAGTGACCCGATATCTAGTTTTAATTGATCGAAGGATTAATAATGCGAATTTAGATCGTGTAAATAATGAGGAATGTCAATCGGCGGAACTGCGATAGATATCTTGAATTTACATTTGTGAATACCGGAGATAAATAAAGTGTTCCTAGAATCTGCTATCTAATTAGAAAGAACAATAATAAATTTAAATTTAGAAGGAATAGGATGAGATCTTATTACTAAGGTAAATAAGAATACTCAATATACATGCCTATATTCGAATCAACAGCATAGTAATTATAATCGACTTCACAAGCAGGCCGTAATAGTTATGAGTAGGTCCGCATAGTTTTGTTTAGTTCGCCGTGCTTGCAAAAACTATTCCTATTTTCTTGAGGCTAAGGTATGTATTGGTATGCATCTTGTAGTACGCCATCTAGGTCAGAAGCGTTGAACTACGTGAAGAAAGTATAGAGTATATCTGAGCTCATGCGAAAATATACTTAATTTGTTTAATGGTAAAGTAACATTTACATTTAGTAATGAAGTATATATAACGTTCTTGTTTGAAACGAGTACAACAGCTCTGATTAGTCAAATGCCCGATTGTCTTAGTCTGTGTGTGATGTAAACAGTGCTATCTATGTGTGATTTTGGCGACACTGGTTCTCATAGAAAAAATTACGTTTGTCCTTTCCACTCTTGAATATAATAATATAAACTCCGTGAATATAATAATATGAAGATAACACGACTTTGTTGAGAACTTTCTTTTATCAATGTTTCATCCTGTTTGAAGTGTTATACATAACAACCGAAATAATGTACAATACCCTTTTGTAATTATCTGTTCTTCTTTGAATATAATTCATCTTTACGTCACATACAACAATTAAGAAAAGTAAACAAGAGTGAGATGTTTCAGCCTGCAATATCCTGTCCTATGTCTTAATATAACAAACTGAGCCTTGTCCCTTCTGCATCGCTGTACACATGTGTAGTAATTTTTTTTTTTCTGTTTTATGTCTTAAGTTGTATGAAGTGTACTTACATGTGTGTATTTGTGATGCAATAAACTTGTTATCTATCTATCTATCTAATAGAACAAGAGACAGTCAAAGAATTTGATCAGCTAAAACGTGACATACTTTTTCTTTATCTTTCCGTGCGGTAGATATCGCGCCTTATATCATCTCGGTTGAAACAACTTTATTTACGAGCTGTCAAATAATACCCCACTGTCTAAACTAGTCCTGGTTTAGGAAAAAGGACTTTCAAGCCAAGAGAGCAGAGTTGCTCCATGGTTTGACATTTTCATAAAGCATTGTATATCAGCTATTTGGTACCCAACACGTCTATCGTAGAACCGATGAGCGTTGGAGCAGACGGGTTCCCGAATGGAGACCACGTTTCGGCAATCGTAGTGTGGGACGCCCCCCTGCCAGGTGGAACAAACCTGAGGAAGGTCGCTGGTGGTGGCTGGATGAGGAAAGCGGGTGATCGTGCTTTTTGACGTGCCCTTGGGGAGGCAGTGGACTGCAATAGGCTGATTGGTTGATTGATTGATACCCAGCAAAACTCAGCTTAGTTGATTAGATGGCCGTGTGTGATATATCCCACGTTTTTGTTTATTTTTTGTTTCCTTATAGATCGAATCTCAGTATGACAATCTGCTGGGTTTGGCTCGCGAGCGCCAGAACAAGCTCAATGAGACCGTCAAGGCTTACGTGTTGGTGCGAGAGGCGGCCGAACTCGCCACCTGGATCAAGGATAAGGTTAGTTCACTTTTCACACTAATATTAAAAATATCAAAATATATTTGGATGTTTAGATGTTCGGATGTTGTTCCGCCTTCACGATTAAAGTACTCAACGGATTTGGATGAAATTTGAAATGAAGATAGTTTGTAACCTGGATACTTAGGATAAAACTCTTATTCCCACAGGAAAATCTGGCAGGCGGACCGCTAGTAATTAATAAATCGCTAGATAGCTCTCTGCGCATCATATTAATTAAATACCTATTGAATAAAAGAGATTTAAGGATAAGGTAAGCGTATAGATAGTCTCTCGTAACCTTATTCCTTTTTTTTAGGTTCACAAACTGAAATGTTACACACCTATAACCTACTTATTATAAAGATCAATTTAAATTACATAGCTCGTGTACATTCTAAACAACCCCTCGATGGTAAATAATGATCTCAAGTCCGCGCCCGCTATATCACCACTTAGGTAGAAATAAATAAATAGAAATAGCGATTTAATGAGCTGAAAAAAAGCCCAATGAGCTTGTATAAACTTCCTAATCTTAAATTCCGTCCGCAGGAGATGCACGCCCAAGTGCAAGACGTGGGCGAAGACCTGGAGCAGGTGGAGGTGATGCAGAAAAAGTTCGACGACTTCCAGAACGACCTGCGCGCCAACGAGGTGCGCCTCGCCGAGATGAACGAGATCGCCGTGCAGCTCATGACCGTCGGCCAGACTGAGGCCGCGTTAAAAATCAAGACGCAGATGCAGGTACGGATGCTGCGGATTTACTGAACATTTTTATACAATAGGGTATCGGGCTACTTTTTTTTATTTTTTAAATCCAAACTTCTTAGTTTCTATCGAACACTAAAATAATTTTTTCATTACTCATACTCTGAAAGTAGTTCGGAAGTTGCCTGAAGAGCGGATTGAAGGTAATACTTTTCAGCCCGGAGGGAGAATCACTTTCAACTGACAGCTGTCATTCATTCATTCATTTTCATTCATTCTGGCAAATTATTAAAAAAAAACTGGTTCTAATTTCACATTTCTATTGAACTATGTTCCATATTTCTATACAGCCACTCAATTACAGCGCAATGTTAAATTGAAATAGCATAAAGTTTAGTATTAATTAAAGAATATATATTTTTTAAATGACTTTATTATAATTAACTTTCAACTATTTCTTTAAAATAAAATAGATTTGTGCAAAATATTTAACATTTTTCAATGATGGAAATTAAAAATAATGGCTCAAAAGCTGGCCGGCACGGCCACAGCAAAAGATAAAAAATAGGCGGGAAAGCAACAATCCGATTATCATTTGTTTCTCGAGTTGTAGGGTTTTGTTTACAATGAGTTCATCTGATTCAGATATGGAAGTCACTCATTTTTTCTTTAGCTAATTCGTGTTTTTATTTTAACTTTCCTTGTATTTGTAATAAAAGCACAGTGTTTACCTCTGGTTAAAGACTTATTTAGTGCCTCGAACTATTAGGGCCCTCGCTACGCCCAAACCCCGTCTCGGCGCTAAATAAGTTACTTTCACCCCACGTATAACAATGTACTATTGCTGTATCTTTAAAATTGACTGAGTTGTAAAGGTTTGAAATTCAAGATTAGACAGAGAGGCACATACCCACTTGTGACGTCATTTGTTAGTAACGCCATATAATCTCCATACAAAAAAACGTTTTTGAAAAAGACAGACATATTGAAACTTTAAAAAATCACTGTAAATTAGTTTTTCAACCGATTCTGTTTTTTTCTTCGCGAATCGTCTGCTACTAATCTATATTTTAAAAATGTTTCATAAAATTGGTGAATTTAGGAACAGTCCGATCCCCTACACTATACAAATGAACTTTATTGACACCAAAAACATCATTGATTTACAACAGGCCTAGATAGAACATGAATGCTCAAAAAATGGGCCGGCAAAGTGGTGCTCGAGCACTACATTACCGCTGCGCAGTACATGGCAATAAAAATACTACTATAATGGTAGACAATAAGGTTGCAATTAATAAAATACACTTGTCACTTTTTAATCCCAGCGTATCTTCAAATAGGTGACATGTTTCTAGTGTATTTTTGTATGACGCGCTATATCTAGGCCTGTTGTAAATCAATGAAAAACATAAACAAAGACAAAGAAAACATCAAGAGGTGATTTATTACAATATTATTCGAATTAAGACTAGGAATTATTTTTGGACGTTCTTCAACGAGAGAGGACCATGAAACTGTTTGCCCAAATAGTTTGTGTCTCCAATACGCTCTGAAGTTTTAGTTATAACTTCACTTAACAAGCTACTGAAATTTTGGTGTGTATCTGCGTATACTTACCGCGCCCCACCCTTCTTCAGTATTAAACGAGCTGTCAAACGTATTGGTTGTTTTCTTCCGCAAACATATCAATGGCGGACGAGGATAGGATTTAAATTACATTTACGGTTGTGTCTTATCATTAGCATTGTGTTAAAAATGGCTGCAGTGAATGTTTTAGGCACTCTTAGTGTATTCGACCATAGATCACAGGACTGGGATATTTTCTACAGTCGATTAGTTCAGTTTTTAAAGCTGAATAGTGGAATCAAGGCCGAACAACAGTGTGCTTTGCTGCTGACTCATTTAGCTGACGACACCTACCGGCTTGCAAGTAATTTAGTGCATCCGCGTCAGCTAGAAGCAGTAACGTACGAGGAGCTGATTGGAGTGTTTGATCGCCATTTCAAACCAAAGCGTTG
Organism: Carpatolechia fugitivella; assembly: GCA_951230895.1. Lineage (NCBI taxonomy): Eukaryota > Metazoa > Arthropoda > Insecta > Lepidoptera > Gelechiidae > Carpatolechia > Carpatolechia fugitivella. The sequence continues at coordinate 16,999,994 of OX579649.1, forward strand.
TATTTTTGCCGATAGGGCAAAATTTTATGAAGCAAGGAGGGCAGCAGGAGAAAGCATCGAGGCGTGGGCCGCACGTATAAGGGGACTCGCGGTCCATTGTGCATTCGAATCGTCACTTGAGAAGTACATTACGGACAAGTTTGTGCTCGGACTGAGCGCAGGACCAGAAAAGGATCGATTGTTTGAACAGGATGCGACTAAGCTGATATTTGCGAAGGCGGTTGAAATAGCGCAGCAGACTGCTTGCGCGCGACAGGTGCGTGAGCAGCAAGTCAAGGAGGAGCCGATGTACCGTGTGGCCACGATGCGGGGCGGCGGCGGCTGGCATGCTGCCGGCGGCGGCGGCGCCGGCGCTGCCGGGCTGTATCAACGCCGATGTACTGTGTGCGGTTTGAAAAGTCATAGTGCGAACCAGTGTAAATATAAGAAATATAAGTGCCGTTCGTGTGGTGAAGTGGGCCATTTGTCAAAAGTGTGTAAAAAAAAAGCTGCATCTCGTTTGCATAACATCGAAACGGTATCGGATGATCCGCTAGGCCACGTCGCGGAAGACTCGCACGATTGTGAAGAGTGCGAACTATACAATCTAAGGTCAGTTAATTATGCACCTATTATTGTTAATGTTAAGCTTAATGGTATTAAGGTACAAATGGAAATCGATTCAGGTTCGGGAACAACGGTTATTTCTCAAAAACTGTATATGAAATATTTCTCAAAAAATAAGTTGAATGAAGGTAATTTGAAAATGTGTTTGTACACTGGTCACAAAATCACGCCGCTTGGATATTTTAATTGTCAAGTTACGTATTTGAACAAAACGAAACTAATTAATATTTATGTTGTTCAGAATGGAGGGCCACCATTATTAGGGCGAGATTTTATGACCGAATTTGATTTATGTTTCACGATAGATAATAAAAACATTATGAGTCAGAATCAAGGTTTGAGTAAGGTACAGCTGTTATTACACGAATATTCAAATCTTTTCCAAAATGAATTAGGGAAATTTAATAAATTTCAGGTCGATTTACAGCTGAAAGAGGGTGCTCAGCCTAAATATTTTAAACCACGTACGATACCATTTGCTATAAAAGAAAAAGTTGAATATGAAATAGACAGGTTAGTGAATCTAGGTATCCTAGTTCCTGTAAAACACTCGAAATACGGTACCCCAATCGTGCCGGTGATGAAAGAAAACGGCAAAGTGAAAATAGCAGGCGATTTTTCAGTGACGTTAAATAAAGACTTAAAGGTCGATAAATATCCACTACCTCGCATAGAGGAAGTTTTTGCCAAAATAGGAGGTGGAGAACATTACTCAAAAATTGATTTGAGTAATGCCTATAACCAGTTCGAACTATCGGAGTCATCTCAGGAATTAACGACGATTTCTACACATAAAGGCCTATTTAAATATACGCGCCTTGTGTACGGGCTAGCTAACGCGCCTGCTATATTTCAGCGCGCTATGGAGTCATTATTGTTAGGCATAGAAGGCGTTAGCTGTTGGCTCGATGACGTGTGCGTTACGGGACCAACAAAAGATATACACTTGATGCGGTTGCGTGAAGTTTTATCTAGGCTCAGTAATGCAGGTCTAAGATTACAAGAAGAAAAATGTGCATTTTTTGAAAACAGTGTAACATACTTGGGTTACGTAATCGATAAGACTGGTCTTAGAACGTGCCCCAGTAAAATTGAAGCCATAATAAAAGCACCGACGCCAACCAACACTACCGAAGTTAAACGATTCATAGGGGTCGTAAATTATTATAGGAACTTCGTTCCAAATACTTCATCCATTTTAAAGCCAATTAATGATTTATTAAAAAAAGGCGCGAAATTTGAATGGGGCAAGAAACAACAAAGCGCTTTTGACAAAATGAAGAACGAGTTGTCATCGGAGCGAGTGTTGGCGCATTTCGACTCCCGGGCTCAGCTGATTCTATCCGTGGACGCTGGGCCGAGCGGCTTGGGCGCAGTGCTAGCGCAGCGCGGTAACGACGGTGTCGAGCGACCTTTGGCCTTTGCGTCGCGGTCACTATCTGTAAGCGAAAGAAACTATAGCCAGATTCAGAAAGAGGCGACGGCTATAGTTTTCGGAGTAAAACGTTTCCACATGTACTTGTACGGGAGACAGGAACCTTTTATACTTAAAACTGACCACCGGCCTCTTTTATCGATATTCGGAAATAAAGTAGGTATTTCCGTAATGGCGGCATCTCGACTGCAGCGATATGCTATTTTACTATCAGCGTATAACTATACTGTACAGTATATTAAGGGTGAGAATAATGTCGTTGCTGATTATTTCTCACGGTCACCGATCAGCAGTGCTGAGAACAACGACGACATAGAAAATGATAATCTATCATTTTTAAAATTCTTAGATATTAGGTCAGCAGTTGTCACCAATGTGGATATAAAGGCAGCCATTTTAAAGGATTCGGTTCTTCAAACTGTAATTAAATATATGGCAAATGGTTGGCCGCGTAAAATTAAGTGCAAATCAGTATTGCCATATTTTAATTGCAAAACTGACCTAGAAGTTGACGATGGCTGCCTATTCAGAGGCCTGAGAATAGTAATTCCAGAAATTTACAGAGAGAAAATGTTACAAGAATTACATTCCACTCACTTAGGCATAGTAAAAACAAAATGTAACGCCAGGAGTAGGATGTGGTGGCCGGGAATCGACGGCGATATCGAGCGTTGGGTGGGTACGTGCGGCGCGTGCGCAGCCACTCGCGGAGCGCCGCCGCGAGCGCCCCCGGCGCCCTGGCCGCGTCCGGCCGGGCCCTGGCAACGGCTGCACATCGACTATATGACGATAGGTCAGCGCGATTATCTGGTAGTTATCGATGCTTATAGTAAGTGGGTGGAATGTATTTTTATGGACCGCGGTACCTGTACTCAAGCGTTGATTGTTAAGTTAAAATCTTTGTTTGCAATGTTTGGCTTACCATTGGTAATTGTGTCAGATAACGACCCAAAAATAAGTTCATTAGAATTTAAAAAATTTTGTCTGTGTAATGGAATTCGCCTCGTAAATAGTCCAATTTATCACCCGTCTAGTAATGGACAAGCTGAGAATTCGGTAAAAATTTGCAAAAATATGATTAAATGTATTATTAAGGAGAACACTAATGTAAATGAAATAACAGAAAAACTGTTAGAATTTCTTTTTACTTACCGAAACACAGTCCATTGTTCGACGGGATTATCTCCAGCGAAGTTGATGTTCGGACGCGAGTTACATAGTAGGCTAGATATGGTATTGCCAAACAAAAATAAGAAAACTGATAGTAATTTCAAAACAGGGAAGAGTGATTTACCAAAAAGCAGGGTTTTTAATATAGGAGATTATGTGTGGCTTAAATGGTTTGTTTTGAGAAAAGAAAAATGGGTTTTAGGAACAATTAAAAAAGTCATAGGTAACAGAATGTTCGAAGTCATAGTAAATGATTATAATGATAATTGTGTAAGACATTTAGATCAATTAAGAAAATATAGAGGTGGTATAATGCCTGTTACGTTTAACTCGGAAAAGGATGATGACGAAGGTGAGGCATTGCCGCCACCACCCAAAACACCATCAACTTCGAACCCAGAACCCTCAGAGCCGCGGGCCGAGTCAAATGCTAAGGAAAGTTATAAATCACATACAGATAGGGATAATATTGTATCAGAATCCAATCAACCTGCTGTTTCTGTACAACGAGAACTAAGACCTAGATTTAAGAAAATTAATTATAAGGTATAGTTTATAATGTTTGCTCATTTGATTATGCTTTGTTCTAGGTTAACAAACTAAAGGGGGAGAAATGGTGTGTATCTGCGTATACTTACCGCGCCCCACCCTTCTTCAGTATTAAACGAGCTGTCAAACGTATTGGTTGTTTTCTTCCGCAAACATATCAAATTTGCAATGGATGTTTAAAAAAAAACGCAAAAGGTGTTCACAAAATGTCATATTGGCTTCACACGGGATATTTCATATTTTATATTAAGTGATATTGATATCACAATGTAAAGCCCCTTTCTATAGAATCCGGCAATAATGTAAACAGGATAATTTTTTGACAATAAGTTTCCAAAGACAAACAAGACTTTTATGACATGGAAGTTATAATATGGAAGTTTTACAAATTATTGAAAGTTTTGTCGTCCGAGTATTTTTTATTAAAATAACTATCATAAAGAAGTTAATAGGGGGCGAAATGATTGTAAGAAGAATGTATGGCTCCTTGAAATGTGAATATGATCAGGATTTCTACTCAAATGTAAGTAATTACGGAATAATCGTGTTGAAATTGGTTTGTTGACATTATTGTCGGATTCTATTGAATGGGACCCCTTAGCCACCATTATTTTTAATGTGATTGTCTTCGACCTTACATATTTCCAAGTATAGAAAAAAATAATATTTTTAATCCTACTACGAATTTCTTATAAATTTAATCTAATTCTTACTATAACACAGACGGCTCTTCCAAATACGATAGACGTGAGTAAAACACTGGATGTTCAAAACTGTGTTCCCTTTCAAACTGTTTTTTACATTCTTGCACTACTAATTGTTGTCTCATGTAACGTGTCCGTGATATTTTTATAAGGTTTCGTATTCCAACACATTTTTATTATTATTAATGTTCGATGGAAGTCTTGTCAAATATGATTAAACTTAGCACTTTAGCTTGATCTGATCACTAGACATATGCCTATAAAAAAAAGATGCAAGTGAACATTTCACGAGGTGAGCTCTTATGTTCAGACTTTTAATTTAGAATCAGCACAGTTTTTTTTTTTAAAGAAACGTAAATAGATGTAATATCTTATATTATTCGAGTCGAAACGGCGAGGTTTTAATATCATATGTTCAATAAAAAAAGTGCTAAATTTAATTGTTATTTAACTAATCTTTAAAACAAATTATTGTATTTCCATAATATCACTTGTTTCTGTATAGGAACTGAACTCAAAATGGACGTCCCTTCAACAACTGACGTCGGAACGCGCCGCTCAGCTGGGCTCGGCTCACGAAGTCCAGCGCTTCCACCGCGACGTGGACGAGACCAAGGACTGGATCGCGGAGAAGGAAGCAGCCCTGGCCACCGACGACCTGGGCAAGGACCTGCGCTCCGTGCAGACCCTGCAGAGTGAGTACGGTCTCTGAAAGAGCTGAAAATAGGGTTGAAATTTAGAAAAAAAAAAAACATTCAATATAAGTCCAGATTCTTTTGTCTCAAATGCAAACTAAGCACGTAGTTACAGACTCGAGAGACTGATTTGATATATCTTATGTATGTTTTAATAATCGTATTACAACAACTCCAAACTTTAATCTAAACGTGTGGATCATCAACGGCCCGTTACAGTCCACTGCTGGACTATGAGCCTCCTCCACTCCGCGTGTTTGGTTTTGCCATAATCTCCACGCTTGGCAGGCGGGTTGGAGATCGCAGATTAAAAGGTTACTGTATCAGAGAGCGCTGCTGCCCGTTCCCTGTTCAATGTGTAGTCCCTAAGTCGCCTCTTACGACACCCACGGGAAGAGTAGGGGTTGGTGACTAATGTATTCTACTCCGCCGTCACCACACGGCATAAACATAAACGTGTGGATATGTCTAGAAAAATACGAACAGAAAAGCTACCATAGGGACCTTGATTTATATGGAATAATAACCTTCTGATTTAGAGAAAGATTTAAATCTTGCACTATAGCAGTGAGGGGAAGCTGCCTACCGTTTTATCAGCTTCGATTCCTTAAAATTCACGCTCAAACTATACACTTCAACTTCTTCTCTTATAAATAAATACTCAAAGAATTATACAGAAAATAAATAGTTGTTTTAAAACTACGTGTTTATTATACAGGGAAACACGAAGGCCTAGAACGCGACTTGGCAGCTCTGGGCGACAAGATCCGCCAGCTGGACGACACGGCCAACCGGCTCATGTCCACTCACGGAGACTCCGCCGACGCTACTTACAGCAAGCAGAGGGAGATCAACGAAGCCTGGCAGCAGCTGCAGGCGCGGGCCAACCAGCGTAAGGAGAAGCTGCTGGACTCTTACGACCTGCAGAGGTAAGACTTGATTAGTTTGTTTATGTAACTTTGATTTATAGTATTAAGTAGCTTATCCTATTCTGTTTTTCTTGTGTGCACCGTCCCACAGTTCCAATGAAGTTTTCTTGTACTCGTAAGGTTGCCGGGAAGAAATTGCTGCCTTAGCAATAAGGCCGCCTATCTGTACACCATTTTATCTATCTTCTGTACTTTCAAGCTATTGAGATAGAAATTCAGAATTCCTTCTATTTTTCATGGTGAGAAGCAAAAGATGTAACAAGTTGCTAAGAGACATTTTCCGGGGGTTTGCACATCGCTGAATCTAAAAATCGCTATTAGCACTTCGAAATATTACTCCTTGTGCCTGAAATCCAAGATGGCGGCTAAAATATTTTTTTACTTTAAAATAGTTTTTTTTGTGATGTTTCAAAAACGCGCATTTTCTATAACGATTTCATGCCCCCGAAAACCCTCACATACCAAATTTCATCGAAATCGTTAGAGCCGTTTCCAAGATTTTAATATTTTCACGCGGTTGTACCCGCGAATCTCTTACTACATACATACGTACTTGGCTGTGTTGGCGGGCCGGAGAAGAGAGGGGAAGCGCGGCGCTTCTCCGTCCCGTGCCCCGCCGCCACGCCGCCGGCGGCGCCACAGTCAGTCACAGTCAGTGTTATTTGGGAAAATGCCCATATTGCAAAATTTGATGCTCCTGACCCAACCCAATTTGGATGGGAAAAAGATGAAACAAATACCTTAAAACCGGTTTGGACTACTATTGGCTCAGTACCAACAACTTGTTTAGAGTTGATCTGTTGTGTTGACGAGGTACTGTCAATGTATTGATTGCAGAAATGAGTAAAAAGTTAAAATTGTTGAAAATCTGTTATTTTTTAATACTTCTGGTTAATTCTTTGCTCGTGTTAATCTAGAGGATATCTTGGGTGATTAATAAATGGTTTCACAGAAATTCATTTAGTGGTTTATAATTTATGGCAATGCAAAATCACTCCTAAACTTGATATTTTCAATGATTTTTTTTAATGCTTGATCATTGAGTGCTGATATGGCAACATGTTATATATTTGTAATCTACTCAAGACGCACTTTCATTTGATACCCCACATGGTATGCATTTTTCTTTTTTTTTTTTTGGCGGCCATCTTGAATTTGAGGAAATTATTAATATTTCCAAGTGCTAATAGCAATTTTCGGATTCAGCGATTGCCAAAACCCTGAAATAACTCACTTATCAACTTGTTACATTATTTGCTTCTCACAATCACAATTCTGAATTTCTATCCCAGTCTAATATCATATAATGTGCAATAAAGTATATTCTATTCTATTTACAAAGTATTAGCAAAATAACGCGAATAAGAAAACATTTATTCATAATCCTCTCGGGCGGTAGAGAGTCGGTCATTAAAACCGAAAAACTATTGAGGCTAATTCTTACTGTCACTCTCTAACTCGTAATTTAAGTCCGTCCTTTTCACGTAGATTGAAAAAGGACAGGAGATGGCCATGTCGATTGCACAATATTAGAGAGCACTTAAAACATAAAAATCTCTTATGCTGACAGCTATGCCCTTATTTTAGGTTATCATTCGTTCAAATTAATATCATGAATTCGTCTGAATTCATCACCTCTCTTTCATTGGTCATAAAAACGAAAAGGATAGCTGGATTTTAAAAATAGAATTAGAGCATGACTTCCCGAATCCGGGCCATTACCTACATGACAAAATGTCTAATTTGATGCGGTGTTTTCCAGATTCCTCTCAGACTACCGCGACCTGATGGCGTGGATCAACTCCATGAGTGCGCTGGTGAGCTCGGAAGAGCTGGCCAATGACGTCACCGGCGCTGAAGCCTTGCTCGAGAGACACCAGGTACGTGAAATTTTAATCACAGGGATTTGCTTGTTCATACAACACTCGGACCAACCACCGGAACGCATAGGTGCATTTGCACATATAAATATCTCTGGGCGGCCAATACCTCGCGGCTCACTTCAGTTTCGACCAATTATGAGACCTGTCAATTCGTTGCGTAAGCGAGATGAACCAATCACGACGTGTTCCCCGCGCCCCGCACCGCTACTTTCTTCGTAATTAGTTTCTAAATTATACAGAATGCGGTGTCCAGTGGGCGGTTGGTCCGAGGTACAACACAACCAAAGTGTTTACAAACAAGAATTGGTTTCTTCTGGGTTCGATTCCCACTAAAAAAAAAGCCACAGGATTAAATATACAGTTTTTTTTTTATTTCGTTCAGCCTGTGCAGTTTTTTATTTTATATTCTCATTAAATGTGGATTTTATAATTTCATCTTTTCATTTTTGTTAATCATTTATTTATTACCAAATAAAATAAACCCCCTATATACAGAAAAATGTTTCTATCATAATTAAAATTAATGAAGGATTGTGGAGTATGTACATTGTACGTACATTACAGTTAAATAATTCAATTGTTTTCCAGGCTGTTGTAGTTCGTTTTAATGTCATATTATTTCCAGATGTAAAACATGTACGCGAAAGTTTGTATGTATGGATGTTTGTTACTCTTTCACGCAAAAACTACTTAACGGATTGGGATGAAATTTGGAATAGACATAGTTTGTACCCTGGATTAACACATAAGATACTTCTTACGGGAAAAAGTCTTATTACCACAGGAAAATCTTACACAACGCGAGCATAGCCGCGGGCGGACCGCTAGTTTCAAAATAAATGTCTGGAATAAGTCTTAAATCTGCTAAACAACTGAATTTCTAATGAGGAATTTTCTGACAGCTCTTTAAAAATAAAAATAATAGTTCTAATCAAGACGATAGATGGCGCCAGGTATACTTCGTGGATTCTTTTTTTTTAATCCTTTTATGACCCTGGGTGACACGCCGGATTTTTTCGGATCCACGAATCGTCAACGTCATCTATCGAAGAACTGTTTTTTTTTTAATTGGCTGTCGTAAACCCCCATTGAATGTACAAACAAGTAACGGCGGCTGATATTTCTAGACCCAGCGGCTGGAGATTGACGCGCGGTACGGCATAATGCCGCAGGTCAGATTGCACGCATGTGTGCTCAAATAACTCTACGGGCCTTTTACAAAGTGCAAACGATGTGCTTTCCATTTGGTCATTTCTTTTTCTTAAAATAAACACTAACTATAGGATACCCTAATAAAAAGAATCTCATTTGACTATAATACTTCATTTCAAATAACATTGAAAAAGAAACTATAAATATTATTCGTGATATTATTCAGAAAAAAGGTTATTTGTGATTCACACTTGTCAGCTAATCTGGAAATGTATCCTATAAAAGATTTTTCCAATGTTATCTGAAACAGGGTTAGACTTCTATAAAATTTTCCTTTTTTTTTGCAGTTAAACATACTTTTACTAGACTGGAATTCTAAAGAGAAAGAAAGCGTTGTCAATCTTGCTCGCCACCTGTGCATTCAAATATTCATTTAGGCCCAACTCACACCGAGCGCGGCGCGGCGAAGATACTGAGAAGTCAACAGTTCAAATTAAACCCTAATTCTTATCTAATAAGGTTGAAAACGCCAGGCAAAGAAAAATAAGAGCGAGCGGCGCCCGGCGCAGTGAAGCGTCCACGAGAGCCGCCGCGCGCGGACCTTATAGGTTAGGGATTAGGGTTTAATTTAAATTGTTGACTTCTCATTATCTTCGCCGCGCCGTGCTCGGTGTGCGTTGGGCCTTATTCAGCACAGTTTATAACTATTTCGCTCGGATTTTATTTACTGTTATACTGAACTTGTAAAAGGCCCATCTACACTCGATGTGTTACGTTATACTTCTTTTGACTGTAATGAGGCTAATTCTCACTGTCACGCTCTTATTCTTAATTTAAGTTCGTCCGTCCTTTTCACCTTTAAAAGATTAAAAAGGGACAAGAGAAGGCCATTCTAATATTAGAGCTGTCAAACATCGAATTTGAACCTTATGGCCGCGTCGATTGCTCAATTTTAGAGAGCACTTAAAACCATGCGACTTAAAATCCCTTAATCTGCCAGCTACGCCTTTATTTTAGGTTATCATTCATTCAAAATAATATCATTCGTTCATCTGAATTCATCTCCTCTCTTTCGTTGGTCATAAAAAGGAAAAGGATAGCTGGATTTTAAAATTAGGATTAGAGCATGACTGTGTGAATCGGGGCCAATGTAGAATTAGACTCCAACACGGAACTTGTTAGTTAGACGGGTTAAACTAGACAGGTTGTAAGTAGGAGAACACTTGAAAGTAATTCGTTGATGGACTAACATAACCACACTTGTAGCGAGATCCACATATTTGCTGTTTTTAGGATTGTCCCCACATTTCTTTTTAACTGTTAACACTTTCTATTTTACGATGTTGTATTTTACACTTACCAATCTTTAACACACTTCGATTTTGATTTGAAAAACTTATATAAAGATATTTTCTATTATTTGTGTGATTTGTCAAATATTTATTGTATTATGTGGTTTTGGTGTTTTGTGTAATCTTTTTTCTTGAAATAATGTATATGTTTTCTTTATATGTGTACTTTTGTTGTATTTTCACATAATTTAAAAATTATTAATTTACTGTCTGTCCATACCTTAAGTTAGGGAATAGTCAGTTCATATTCAAATTCGCACTTGAATATCTAAAGGCAAGTTTTGTAACATTAATGAAATCGAAACTTATTTTGCGCCAAGTTAATTTAGTAATCACAAACTGTACCTGCAGTGTGAAAGGTATTTATTCCTGTAATTTAAATAAAAACTTTCTGGTTCAACCTCTTTGCCAATGAAACATAAGCTAGTTGCCATTTAAACACTCTTGTTTTATCAGGATCGGCACCATAGACTTCTAGTTCTATTTCTCACTATATTTGTCGACATACAGGAACACCGTACTGAGATGGAGGCTCGTGCTGGAACCTTCCAAGCCCTGGAGCTGTTCGGGCAGCAGCTGCTGCAGGGAGGCCACTACGCCTCCGTCGACATCCAGGAGAAGCTCAACAACATGAGCGACGCGCGCCAGGAGCTGGAGAAGTGAGTCACTCGTTCACAGCAGGGTCGGAGACTTACAGGAACCGCTGGAACCTTCCAAGCTAGTTTAGTTTATTATGAAGACGGAGTAGATATAAGAATCCTTAACTTTAAGGCGCGTTTCCATTGTGCAAGTGCTTGCATGTAAGTATGACGTCACACTTGCGTACAAGTTACTTGAATTGTAAACTTTAATTTATAGAACTTGAACCTTGCATGCAAGTTTTTATTGTCATGCAAGTGTCCGAACCAGGACAAGCACCAGTGTTTAACATGGGCGGGAGACGTGCTGTGGCACTTGCGCGCGCAACTTGCATATCACTTGCGCAGACAAGCGTCAGTTGCGCATTATGTTTACAAGGTCAAAACTACCTGCATGCAAGTTTACGTTTCCAGTACTCAAGCTGCATGCAGGCTATTTGCATAATGGAAACGCGGCTTTACAACAGACTACGAAAGTTATTGGTCTTGTTAGATTTGTCTTGACAAGAATTCGTTAGGGCTGGTTGTAACTATTTGTGTCCAGATGTAGAAATTTGGACATTTTTGTTTATACCACAGACACAGATAGGTGTAGTTTTAGTAAGTTTACTATTATTATGTTGAAATTGTGATAAAATTATTTTCTTTCTTTAGAAAAAAACTACAAAATCTTCTCTTTCCAGAGCATGGGTGGCCCGCCGCATGAAGTTAGACCAGAACTTGGAACTGCAGCTGTTTTACCGTGACTGCGAGCAGGCCGAGGGCTGGATGGGGGCTCGCGAGGCATTCCTCGCCCCCACTGACGCCCCCGACCAGCCTTCCACCGACAACGTGGAGCAACTCATCAAGAAGCACGAGGACTTCGATAAGGCCATCAATGCCCATGTGAGTCATCACACAACCTACAAGAAAAATACCAAATAGGTCTGCTTCATCATCAACAGCTCATATACGTCCCCACCGAGGGTCTCGAGCCTACCCTGAATTAGGGCGATTAGGCTGACCTCGACCACGCTGGCCCAGTGCGGATTAGTGGACTACGCACAAAACCTTTGAATTTCTTCGCAGGAGTGTGCAGGTTTCATCACGATGTTTTCCTTCACCGTAAGAGCGTCGAATAAACGTACATATGAAATCGAAATTCGAAAACACATTGGTACGTGGTGGGGACCGAACCCGCGTCTCGCGGATGGGAGGCAGCGGCCCTAGCCACTAGACCACCGACGACGTTCTAACAGGTCTGCTAATTTCCAAAGAAATATCTTCCGGCAGACCCAAATTAATATTTGGATTCAGTTAGATTCCATCTTACTGAATTTTTGACGATCCTTAAACTCCACTCCACTCCCGGGTTCGATACCCGTTCGATATTCAAGTAATGTATATCAGCTGTACAAGCTTTGCTTAGTTTGGGATAAGATGGCCGTGTGTGAGATGTCCCTACATATATTTATTATTATTGTGCTATTCCGTCTTCATAATACTTATCGCAAACTGATCTCAACCCGGTAATGTTAGTACTATAGTCGGGTTATTATAGGATGGGTTCTGACAGCTCCACAATTTTTCATACGACGTTAACAACTTTTTTAAATAATATTCAGTTTAAAAACCATAATAGCTAAAATATAAAAAAAAGTAACTTCAACTCTTATTTTATCATTAAACAGTATGTAATTTTACTTAATAAATAAATAAACGAAATAATATTAAAAAGTTTTTAAAATTTTAAGCTGTCAGAGCTCATCCTATAGTAATCTAAGTATAACGTATGTAAATGTTTGTGTCCAGGAGGAGAAGATAGCCCAGCTGCAGACCCTGGCCGACCAGCTGATCGCGTCGGACCACTACGCCTCCGACCCCATCGACAAGAAGCGCAAGCAGGTGCTCGACCGCTGGAGGCACCTCAAAGAAGCGCTCATTGAGAAGCGATCCAGGTATTAACACGTCTGGTTTCTTATTTCTGTTATCTTCAAGTGCAGCGGCGCCAGCAGGGCCTGATGATCAGTTGTATTTTAAATTTTATCCGGAAAAAATTATAATTTTTGTCTCTTCAATAAAAACATTGCCAGCTCTAATCTAAAAAGGAGAACACGCATATAGGTTCTAGATATTGTAATTATTTAGAGATTGTCATAAAAAACATGAAACGCGTGTAGTCTCTAGCACGACAGCATCAAGACTTGCAAACAAAAAAAGAACAATTCGCAATTCAAAATTTACAAAACTAACGAAATATGAAAACCGACCACCAGCCAGTAACAACAAAGGACGCCGATCCTTACATTACGGCAATCCTTACATTACGGTATGGTAATACGAGACTTGCAAACTTGCAACAACCATTCAGTTTACGTTTTTCACTAATATATTCGATTTAAAATGTATTTGATTTGACCACTGAACGTGGCTTCTCTTTCTTCCGTATTGCGTAAATGGAGTTTATATTTCAAAAAGAATGGTTAGAGTCACAGACGGGGCGGACCTTCGGTGCGAGCGTGGCGCGACTCCGCAGACAATGGCCCACCTATTATCGTGTCCTGCTTGTCCTGACTCCGTGGAGGAGCTCATAGAGGCCTCAGATGGAGCAATCAGGGTGGCGGCATACTGGACAAACAAAATATAAAATCTTTGACGCGCCATCGACACGAAAGAAGAAGAAGACTCGTTCCAATGATAAAGTAGAATAGTAATTCCTGTCACCGTCATCAATCCGATCTCATACTAACAATACGTGTCTACTTAGGTTGGGCGACGAACAGACGCTCCAGCAGTTCTCCCGCGACGCCGACGAGATGGAGAACTGGATCGCCGAGAAGCTGCAGCTGGCCACTGAGGAGAGCTACAAGGACGACGCCAACATTCAGTCCAAGCACCAGAAACACCAGGCCTTCGAGGCTGAGCTGGCCGCCAACGCCGAGAGGATCCAGTCCGTCCTCGCCATGGGCGGAAACCTAGTGCAGCGGGGACAGTGTTCAGGGTCCGAAGATGCTGTGCAGGTAAGCTTTAACGAGCCGCTGGTGCTTGCGAGTTTTTTTTAAATAGGAAACCTTACCACATACCAGAATATTTTTTGGTATTTTACCGGGAAATGAGATTTTTTTACGTAGTGTGGACGCCCCCCTGCCAGGTGGACTGATGACCTGAGGAAGGTCGCTGGACCACCAACCACCAAGTGGGATGAGGAAAGCGGGTGATCGTGCCTTTGGGGAGGCCGTAGTCCAGCAGTGGACTGCAATAGGCTGATTGATTGATTTAAGATTTTTAATACAATGTCACTTAAGGCTCAAATCACATCAAAATGGCAGCGGCTGGCAGCGACGCTTTAATGACAAAGCATTATGAACTTTATTTTGAAACGAAAAGGTATAGATTCGAGAGAGGCCGCGCGGTGACGAGAGCAGACAGGCAGCCATGCGTGGTTTGGACCTACTTCACTGCAAATAAAGTTCATAATGCTTTGTCATTAAAGCGTCACTGCCAGCCGCTGCCATTTTGGTGTGATTTGTGCCTAAAACTATGCATAAAATGAAGTAGTTGCTTCGTTCGTTACGAATGAAAATCTGAGAAATATAGTTAATAGGATAATTTATTACGTTTCTAACATTATCTGTTTTTTCTAGGCTCGCCTGGCGTCGATCGCCGACCAATGGGAGTTCCTGACGCAGAAGACGACCGAGAAGTCTCTCAAGCTGAAGGAGGCCAACAAACAACGCACCTACATCGCCGCCGTCAAGGACCTGGACTTCTGGCTCGGAGAGGCGAGTTGCATACAGTTTTACAATATGTTGAACGCATCGTGTGCGTTGTAAGGTTGACAACCGACCTCACAAACCCCACTGTCAGTGTTATAGAGCCGCCAAAGGACACTGACTTGGCTCGTATAATGACTAGATAGTAGCCGGGACCAACGCTCAACGTGCCTTCCGAAGCACGGAATCATCTTTCTTTTCGGACAGTCAGGTGATTCAGCCTGCAATGTCCTAACCAAACTGGGGAAAGTATCACAAAGATATTTTTGTTTGGCAGTGTCCCCACCGGGAATCGAACCAGGAACCTCCGAAATGGGCGTCGAAAACTCGACCACTCGGCCACGGAGGCTGTTGAACGTTTCAATTCAATCATCAACAGCTCATATAGTCCCCCCAAGGGGCTCGAGCCTGCCCTGAATTAGGGCGATTAAGCCTTAGTCGACCACGCTGGCCCAGTGTGGGTTGGTCGACTTCACACACAACCTTTGAATTTCTTCGCAGGAGTGTGCAGGTTTCATCACGATGTTTTCCTTCACCGTAAGAGCGTCGAATAAACGTACATATGAATTCGAAATTCGAAAACACATTGGTACGTGGTTGGGATCGAACCCGCGTCTCCCGGACGGGAGGCAGCGGCCCTAGCCACTAGACCACCGACGCTCTTCACTTGAACGTTTCACTGTCACGTTATCTCATAACTTGTTTGTCTCTGAAAGCTAGAACTATGAATATTATAGTGTTTATGGTTAGATAAAAGTTGATTCATAAATTATCAGAGCTATGTTCCTATTACGCAGCACTTTGTAAAAAAAAAAATCAGCAGAACAGAACTGCCTGAGAAATCTATCAATAATATCTATCTATCTTTGACTTTCTAATCTCTCGCGCATGTCACCTGTATATTAAAATATGGACAGGATGTTTTTCATTTATTAGCCCGAATAATTTATTCACGTTTCATTATGCCAAGCTCGAGAACGTTAAAAATACTATCAATTCCCCAACAGGTCGAAAGCCTACTTACATCGGAAGACTCCGGCAAAGACTTGACCTCAGTCCAGAACCTGATGAAGAAGCATCAGCTGGTGGAAGCGGACATCCAAGCGCACGAGGACCGCATCGCCGACATGAACGCGCAGGCCGACGCGCTGGTCTCCAGCGGGCAGTTCGACAGCGCGGGCATCGGCAGCCGCCGCGCGGCCATCAACGAGAGGTTCGAGCGCGTGAGGAACCTGGCCGCGCACCGCCGCGCCCGGCTCAACGAAGCCAACACGCTGCATCAATTCTTCAGGGATATCGCTGATGAGGAGTCCTGGATCAAGTGAGTTGAATTTTCAGCGCATTCAAAAATAACAGTTCTAATTAAGACGACAGATGGCGCCAGGCGTACTTCGTGGATTCTTTTTTCTTTTTTTTAATCCTTTTATGGCCTTGGGTGACTTGCCGGATTTATTCGGATCCACGAATCGTCAACGCCATCTACCAAAATTTTATGAACAATTTTTTTTTTATTGGCTGTCGGAAAATTCCCCATTATGAGGTCCCGATGAAAGCGAATCACTACCTTGATAAAAGTGCCATATATTTGTATAACTGTGACAAGTATGAACAAGAGAAAATAACTATAGTTTTTGCGTCAGTATTCTATTTTTGAATTCATTCAGACGAACTATGAAAATAAAAACAATGTTTTTAATGCATATTCCCTATTCTCTCCATGCAGGGAGAAGAAACTCCTCGTAGCATCGGACGACTACGGGCGCGACCTGACCGGTGTTCAGAACCTCCTGAAGAAACACAAGCGGCTTGAAGCCGAGCTGGGCAGCCACGAGCCGGCCATACAAGCCGTGCAAGAAGCCGGGGAGAAACTCATGGACGTCTCCAACCTTGGAGTGCCGGAGATCGAGCAGAGATTGAAGGCTTTGGCGCTGGCTTGGTCTGAACTCCAAGCTTTGGCGGCTGAACGAGGAGCCAAGCTTCAACAGTCGCTGGCGTATCAACAGTTCTTGGCGAAGGTGGATGAGGAGGAAGCTTGGATCAGGTCAGTATTCTTTACTACTCTTGAAGATGAAGGTTTTGGCGCTGGTTTGGTCTGAACTCCAAGCTTTGGCGAGAAGCTGAACTTCAACAGTCGCGTCGGTGGCATACCAACAGTTCTTGGCGAAGGTAAATGAAGAGGAAGCTTAGATCAAGTTAGAACTCTTTTATTAGAAAAATGAACTCGGAAGTTTCCAACCTCAAAAATTCTGTTGCCAAGTAATTAATATGAAATGTAGGCAAGTCTGTCACATGATGAATCAGCGATCTGGTAAATGGCGTGGGAATCCAATGGATTATATATATATATATATATCCTTAGGGGAGGCTTTGTCCAGCAGAAGACGTCTTTCGGCTAATATGACGAAATGATTAATGATATGCGTGCCACCTTAGATCTAAAATATGAGTAACCTGTTCTTTCCCACCCACAGCGAGAAGCAACAACTGGTGGTGGTCGGCGAATGCGGAGACAGCATGGCGGCCGTCCAGGGCCTGCTGAAGAAGCACGAGGCTCTGGAGGCCGAGCTCTCCGCGCGCGCCGACCGGGTCAACGACCTCGCCGCCGAGGGAGACCAGCTGCTGCAGGAGGGGAACCTGCACTCCGACGCGCTCAGCCACCGCATACGGGCGCTGCAGGTCAGTATACTCAACAAAGGCAACAAGAAACAGCAACTCACACGCACACACACACATAATCGTATCGTGTGTGTCATAAGTTGTTTTTATACATTAATCCATCGATTATAAAAACAACTTGTCATTAGGAAGAGCAGGGCCTCCTAACACAGGCTTTGCTTAACAGGAGACCCTGACAACAAACTGTTATAGTTTTCCATAAGCTAATAAAGAATTTATTTATTTATTATATCTTGCAAACTTTGGTGTCTAGAGATATTAAGCCGCCAAAAATCTCGGAAATAGATGTATGTAAGTATGTATACGGGTGATCTGCTCTATAAATAAAATAAAATAACATGGATACAAAACAACGTTACTTTAATTTTGACCAATACAATTTTATGAAAGTTTACAATATTACAATACTGATTCAATAAGAAGGTTAATCGTGTGTGTGTGTCTCAACTAAAAAATAGAACCCCGTTTATACCTCCATTTTTATATCTCATGGAGAAATAGAGGAATTCAGACATTGCAATTTCTATTTCTAATTCAAACAGTAACGATAATAAAGTGACATCTGATAATAAAATGACATCTATGTGTTAAATTGACGTAACAAGGAAAATTACAAATAGCTCCTTTATATTATGAGTCAGGATCTTTAGTGGCCAGCATTACATATTTACATACAAGAGAATATCCTTATCCAGGGACTATCACAGGGACCACGGGCAAAAAAGAGAATTATTTTGAGTTTCGAGCTCTTTAAAACAAGAAATGAATAAGTTGGTTTCTTTACCAGGCTAAATTGGAGAAGCTGACCGGCCTGGCTGCCCGCCGCAAGGCAGCTTTGGTCGACAACTCGGCCTACCTTCAGCTGCTGTGGAAGGCTGATGTGGTGGAGTCCTGGATCGCCGACAAGGAAACCCACGTGCGGTCTGATGAGTTCGGCCGGGACCTTTCCACCGTGCAGACCCTCCTCACCAAGCAGGACACCTTCGACGCTGGTCAGTGTATATGAGCCTTTATGCTCTACAGGGTAATACTGCAGGCAGTAGCGTGCACTCCATAAAGACAGAAAGACACTGCCTACCCTGATAAAATAAATTCTTTGACTCCATTATTTTTATCTCTATCAACAAATAAAGAATTCAAAAATCTTCAATCTGCTCCACCTATCGTCTATCGATGTTAACTATCATCCACACATTCACGCGCCTTTGAATCGCGCTGCAGTAGCGCCGCTACGGGAAAGACACGGAACAACTGTCTTAATTTGTTAATGTGTGCACCGATTCTTACGGATACTGCGTGTGTGCATTCCTATAAATACGTGGCAAAATAATGAATGAAATTACGCACACATTCAAACAAGTAAGACATTGCCTTTTTCTACTATGGCGTTGGCTTAACATTTGCCGAGTTATCTGTTCAAGCGGAGGCGGCGCTAGTAACCATATAAAATTGTTGTTCAACCAAAGATACCTGGTAGTTCTCAATTTATCCGCCTAATTAGATAACATGGTAAATCTGTACTTCCGAACTCCCGACGAGAATTTCCGAAGTCTGACGAACAGGTGATTACGTAACCATTTTAAAAATTAGCATTATTTCATGCAATTAGTGCGAATGAAGTTACCATCGTCTTTTTTTCGTATGTATTAGAATGACAATTTATTATTACTTTTTTGTAAGAGGGAGCGTAGGCCGCCATTGTTTGTTGTTTGGTTTTTTTGGTTATGTACGAAAGTTTATCAAAGTTTAGGAGTGAAAGATAATATTGTGATTGTAACGATTACTTATAAAATTGATAATATTAATAAACTGTGAAAGTTGTTCAGTTGGTGTGTGTGAGTAGAAAATAAAATTATCTAAGTTATGTTTTAGTGACAAAAACAAGTTATATTGAAAGGCCGTTGTACCAAAGAAGAAATAATACAAGTTGTACACCGGATTTACAATTAGTACAAACGAAGGGTAAGGTGAATCGCAAGTTTAATGCAAAACAATACGCTTCGTTTGATTTTTTGTTAGCTAATCAAGTATTGTTTGTTTTGCATTTCAATAGAAAAAAAAAACCTTTTTACGGAAATGAAACGCCTTCCCAACTTTTAATTCAAGATATTCTTACAGAAAGATAGACGTAGATTTGATATATAAATAAAAAGTTACCGAAAACAATAAATAATAGTAATAATATAACTTTATGAATCCATATGTACACCCACCACCAACAGACTTTTACACTGTGCTATTAATTTATAATTATCTAAAAAAAACACGCCGCGTCCGCAAATTGATAGTCTATTAAATCAGCCAATTTAAGAATGTTTGAGGTGGCAAATCACATACATCATTATGAAATCGACAAGACGACGAAAATAAAATGCAGTATTTTTGTCTCGTTCTCACTACTGACTATAGTGATTGGTGGAACAGGTACCTTCTGAATGCAGTCTTGAAAAAAATCTGTCTACCCTGTCTAAAAACTCTGTGCACGCCGCTGACGGCAGGGCATAAGCTCCCGATTAATAAGAGGCCTGTGTTAAGTTTGATACTTCTTATGGTATCTTAGCTCCTGAACGCATAGACCGATTACAATGTAGTTTTAGTTATTTTAAAATTTTGATTAGTATGGTTCTTAGCTGTATAAAGATACATAATCTTCTTAGACTATATTGATTTTAAGCTATTGTTTTGTGTATTTTTATAATTATAAATCACTTGCTTGTCGCTTGCGTTATATAAAATTTTCCAGTTAATCCAGGGTACAAACTATATACTTCCATTCCAAATTTCATCCAATTCCGTAGGCGTGAAAGCGGAACAAACATCCAAACATGCAAATATATTTAGTGTGATGCGATGTGATTAGGTATATACCCATAATACGATTAAACTCATATTTTTAAACCCAGTTCTTATTTTTCTCTTCCTCGTTCTAGGTCTCGCCGCATTCGAGCACGAAGGCATCCAGAACATCACCGCTCTAAAGGAGCAGCTGGTAGCCGCGAACCACGAGCAGACCCCCGCCATCGTCAAGCGCCACGCTGACGTCATCTCGCGCTGGCAGCGTCTGCTGGCCGACAGTGCTGCGAGGAAGCAACGCCTGCTGCAGCTGCAGGACCAGTTCCGCCAGATCGAGGAGCTCTACCTCACCTTCGCTAAGAAGGTATACATTGAAGCTAATTCGATATCACGCTCCAATCTTTAATTTAAGTTCGTCCGTCCTTTACACCTTTTAAAGATTGAAAAGGGACAGGAGATGGCCATCCTAATATTAGAGCTGTCGAACAACGAATTTGAACCTTATGGACGAGTCGATTGCACAATTTTAGAGAGCACTTAAAACTTACTTATTTTTAAAGATAAAGATAAGATAAAATATAAAGAACAGACATCATTATCGTACCGTTATTTTATCTCGGCTTTAATTTCCCTCAGGCATCCGCCTTTAACTCCTGGTTCGAAAATGCTGAAGAGGACCTCACCGACCCCGTCCGCTGCAACTCCATCGAAGAGATCCGCGCGCTTCGAGATGCCCACGCGCAGTTCCAAGCTTCCTTGTCATCAGCTCAGAGCGACTTCGAAGCTCTAGCTGCCTTGGACGAACAGATCAAGTCCTTCAATGTTGGAGCCAACCCTTACACCTGGTTCACTATGGAAGCTCTGGAGGAAACTTGGCGTAATCTGCGTAAAATTATTGGTAAGACTAGACACAGACATATAATGCTTTTTACAAACAGCACAAACATTTGGATTTATTCTGCTCGAAACCATCAGCAATAAAGCGAATCTTTACTGAAGAATTCTTTAGCCCAACACCGTCGCGAGCGCAGCAACATCCCTTGCCTAATAGGGAATATGCACTTTTTTTTTTTTAATGCATTAATCGAAATATTTCAAGTTCCAGATAAACGCATAAAAAATATTTTTTTTAATATCTTACTCAGAAACAAAATTATAAGGCTTCAAAGTTGATAGTTAGACAGAGAGGTCCGACATGACCATTGACGTCATTGGTCACGCGGGCCATACATCCGCCATAGAAAATTTTGTTTTCGTTGATGATGAAAATAGTGACAGATATATTTGTTTAATAATGTTGCATCTAGTTTGTTTTTCGATCAATTTCGATTCTGTTTAGACTGTCGGTATTCTATTATTGAATACTTTCAGATGAACTATGAAAAAAACGAATATGTTTTTTATGCATATTCCCTATTAATGTTATATAATCATTATTTATTTATAGTTAGTGCTCTTTGAATGTTATGTATGTATTTCGAACCAGTGTTTCTAGCTGTTAAGTTGACTTCACAATTTTGTTTTTAGTTGTGAATACCTGTCATTGGCTCTATAGTCACATATTTATGATAAATCCGAATAAATAAAAATAAATAGGCATTTGCTCAGTAATAATTACGATAACATTATGGAGTAGGCTAAGTAAGTTGAGATAATGGCCTCGATTCGGGATGTCATGCTCTAATTCTAATTTTAAAATCCATCTATCCTTTTGGTTTTTATGACCAATGAAAGAGAGGTGATGAACGAATGATATTAATTTGAACGAATGATAACTTAAAATAAGAGTATAGCTGTCAGTTTAAGAGATTTTAAGTCGCATGATTTAAGTGCTCTCTAAAATTGTGCAATCGACACGGCCATAAGGTTCAAATTTGATGTTTGACAGCTCTAATATTAGGATGGCCATCTCCTGTCCCTTTTCAATCTATAAAAGGTAAAAAGGACGGACTAATTTGCGTGACATCCCGAATCGAGGCCAATAATGGTGTATATTTGTGCAGCGGAGCGCGACGTGGAGCTGACGAAGGAGGCGGCTCGCCAGGAGGAGAACGACAAGCTGCGCAAGGAGTTCGCCAAGCACGCCAACGCCTTCCACCAGTGGCTCACCGAGACGCGGTAACGCACACTCTTCACTCGACCAGCTCTCACCTCGTTTATACTGAATGTAGATCAACATTCACCACGTATACAACGTGTTACAAAAAATACCAAAAAAAGATTTTTCTTTTTTTTAAAAAAATTTCCCATCTCTAGTGATCAGCTGTGTTAAAGAATATTTGGACCAGATATGTAATTTTAGGTCAATGTGCCTTTTTTTTTACCGCTGGTTAAAAATGTTTACGTACCATAACATTCACATTAGAACAATTAATTTCAAAATGAAAAAACTACAAATAAATAAAAAAGACTAGAATAAACCGGCCAAGCACGTGTCGGGCCACGCAATGTCCAATAGTTTAGTACTTGTTAAAGACAGTTAACATTCATCAAAATATTTTTCTATGATTTTTTTACTCGTACAAGTACATTATATAAGAAAGAAAGAAATTATTTATTTGCCAGGATAAATGCATACAATGTCAAGGTTTTAAAAACTAGGTAAATAGTCCATTATATCCAGCCTGCGCGCAGGCGTGCAAATTATATAAATTATTTAGTAGCTCCAAATTAACATCTATTTATTTTCCATAATATAAATTGGTCTATTATTCAATAACCTGTAAAGCCTACTTCATGTTGATAGTTCTCCTTCATACATTTCCTCCAAGTACAACTGATTTGCTGGTAGGGGGGGGGGGGGTACACTTGACTTGATAAAATAAGCACTTTGAAACTAAATATTTCTGAAACGTACACTAGCATCGAAAAATGATTACAGCAAACCCCCATTATTTAAAAAAAAAACCTATCCAACGATACCTCACACCATAAGGTAGTCGTGAATAAAAAAATAACTCCCACTTCACGTGTACAAGAGGAACCCTAAAATATTTTTTTTAAGATTCGTTTACTTAACGAATACACGAACCCCTAAACCTTGAATGGAGGTTTTATATAGATAGTATGTATTTTAAAGTGTAAAACGATTGGTGTGCAGGTACCAGCTGCTAGGCTTCGACGGGTAAAGTATTTGTGTCGTCCTGCAACTAAACCTACAAGCGCTTGTGTTGACACAGTGACGTTTGAACTATCCAAGTTCACAAGTTCAAGCTAGTTCCATGTTGTTATCAACGAACTACAATAGTCTTGAAGAGTAACCGTAGCAATGCCCGCACAATTAATTTTGACAAACGACGACGACGACAGACAGGCAGATGATGTCGCTGCTGTACATTGAAGCTTACTTTCGACGTTCTTACAAACCGAGTCATATAAAACATCATTGTACCGCGTATTCGAATGTCGTATGGTATAGTTTTGCTTCTTTTGTATTCATTTGGTGGGGTCAAGTTTGAAGCGTAGTTACTCTCCTAGACTATAGATAATTCGTTGGTTGTAATATCTTGTCGTTGTATGCACTCGGTCGTGTATGTTCTGCTTTATTGTAACCGCTCTAAAACATATCTATTCTTCTTCATCATTATCAACAGCTCATATACGTCCCCACCGAGAGGCTCGAGCCTACCTTGATTTAGAGCGATTAGGCCTTAGTCGACCACGCTGGCCCAGTGCGGGTTGGTCGACTTCACACACGACCTTTGAATTTCTTCGCAGGAGTGTGCAGGTTTCATCACGATGTTTTCCTTCACCATAAGAGCGAAATTCGAAAACACATTGGTATGTAGTGGGGATCGAACCCGCGTCTCCAGGACGGGAGGCAGCGGCCCTAGCCACTAGACCACCGACCCTCTTCTTATTTCTTTCTTCTTAACGATTCTCTATATGATGTATTAACTTTCACTTTTATTTACTAGACGCCAAGAATGCTAGGTCTTATATTTGTACATGCATAGAGTTACACTCATGTTCATAAGTTTATGTTATCAACTAGACAGGTCATCACATCATTATAATAATATCACGTGGGTAATAAGGCCGTTGACCGACCCACAACACTCCACTTGCATGTGGAATTGTTAAATAATTAGTTTGTTAGTAAATTATACAGCATGTGGTGTCCAGTGGGCGGTTGGTCCGAGTACTTAGCGATTTCTGACTTCTCATAAAATCGTGGATTAAATACAAAAAATTAGTCCTGTCACTTTCTACCATTTTTAATTGAAAAGGGACCGAAGATCATCGGTTTTGTTTTTGTCTTTGACTTCACGACTAACTGTCAATTTTAGTGGCTTTTTATTCGTCATGGTGTTAAGTAGGCACTAAAACAAGACTAAATTTGACAGTTAGTCGTAAAGTCATAGACAAAAACAAAACCGATGATCTTTGGTCCCTTTTCAATTAAAAATGATAGAAAGTGACAGGTCTAATTTTAGTTTAGTTGGGCGTATGCCGAATCGACACCAATATAGTCACTTGAAATGAAGTCAACATAGATAATGCGGGGGATACATTTATATTAAATTACGTAACTCTGTAGTGCAAGTTGCAGTGTTCTCGCGGTCCGCACAAAATGGGTCGGCGGTCCGCCACTTGGCGACCCCTGATGTAGTGGCTAATGGTTGTTCGTTTGTACAGCACTTCGATGATGGAGGGCACGGGCTCGCTGGAGCAGCAGCTGGCGACGCTGAGGCAGCGCGCGGGCGAGGTGCGGGCGAGGCGCGCCGACCTGAGACGCCTCGAGGAATTAGGTGACGATTCTACTAACATTCACATTTTTATTTTTAGAAACTAACAGTCACACATGGTTGTAAAAAAATACAAGTAACACACAGTTTCCTCATTATGTAAATAACAGTAGTAAGGTAAAAATCAAAGTAGATAAAGTATATAAGATAAAAATACCCAAACCACTTGAGAAAACAAACAAAAAACAAACGTTCCGAAATTGAAGCCAACTTACACCATGAATAGATTTTAACACGCGGCGTGGGTAGGCCTTTAACAAGGTGGAATGAAGCAGGACCGTCAGTCATTGTGGAAATTATTTAACCTTTGTTTAGCAGTGGACGATTTTCGGCTGAAATGAAGTTGGAAAATGAACTTTTCAATAAGTCTACTACTCAGGCTGGGTACCAGGACTCATCAACGGCCCGTTACAGTCCACTGCTGGACTATGAGCCTCCTCCCCTTAAGTGTTTGGTTTTGCCATAATCTCCACGCTTGGCAGGCGGGTTGGAGATCGCAGATTAAAAGGTTACTGTATCAGAGAGCGCTGCTGCCCGTTCCCTGTTCAATGTGTAGTCCCTAAGTCGCCTCTTACGACACCCACGGGAAGAGTAGAGGTTGGTGACTAATGTATTCTACTCTGCCGTCACCACACAGCAGGACTCATCAACATGATAATATCCCGTGGGTCGATGATCTATCTTAAACTCTGGTGTGAAAGTTATTTACTGACAACCTGATTATAAAGCAAGTCTTTTACAAGTACAAGGGCAAAGTTAAATAAACCAGTAGGTTAAGATGACCATTGATTCCAGGTTTTTTTTTTTAATTATCATTCAATTATAATAGGGAATATGCATAAAAAATATATTAGATTTTTTCATAGTTCATCTGAAAGTATACAAAAATAGAATACTGACAGTCTAAACAGAATCGAAATTGATCGAAAAACAAACTAGATACAACATTATTAAGCAAATATATCTGTCCCTCTTACGAAAACAAAATTTTCAATGGCGAATGTATGGCCCGCGTGACCAATGACGTCAATGGTCATGTCGGACCTCTCTGTCTAACCATCAACTTTGAATTGAAGCCTTATAACTTTGTTTCTGAGCAAGATATTTGAAAAAAATGTTTTTTATATGGTTTATCTGGAACTTAAAATATTTCTATTAATAAATTAAAAAAATGTGCATATTCCCTATTAAAAAAATATATAAAAATATTGATTGAATCCTATTTTTTTGTGATTGCATGGCAGTCACCCTTTCCAGAACGTTCCAAATTCATGTTATTGTTCGTTTCCAGGCGCCGCTTTGGAGGAGCATCTGATCCTGGACAATCGCTACACGGAGCACAGCACGGTGGGACTCGCCCAGCAGTGGGACCAGCTCGATCAGCTCTCTATGCGCATGCAGCACAACCTGGAGCAGCAGATCCAGGCTCGCAACCACTCTGGTACATACACACTACACACATACATAAATACAGTATTTTAGGAAGAAAAGACTTGTAAACTTACGGCTGCGGCTAAACAGATGATTTATTTTTCAGCTACCAAAACGTTCGATATTTTGGCTAAGGAGTTAAGATGCAGAATCGGGAAAAAATATCAGTGTAAAATACGAAATTAGTAAAAAACCTGTCGTCACCCAACCGTTTATAAGATACTAAATCATATTTTTCTTTTTTTTTCTACATAAAAAGTATTGCTCGCGCCACAAAACGTATTCTTTTTTAAATTTACTAATTAACTGTTTTTCTCGCCAGGTGTAAGCGAGGACGCTCTGAAGGAATTCTCGATGATGTTCAAGCACTTCGACAAGGACCGTTCAGGGCGCCTCAACCATCACGAGTTCAAGTCGTGTCTCCGCGCGCTGGGCTACGACCTGCCGATGGTGGAAGAGGGCCAACCCGACCCGGAGTTCGAGGCCATTCTCAGTGAGTCACTCTCCCTCTGTAACACTCCTCAACCATCACGAGTTCAAGTCGTGTCTCCGCGCGCTGGGCTACGACCTGCCGATGGTGGAAGAGGGCCAACCCGACCCGGAGTTCGAGGCCATTCTCAGTGAGTCACTCTCCCTCTGTAACACTCCTCAACCATCACGAGTTCAAGTCGTGTCTCCGCGCGCTGGGCTACGACCTGCCGATGGTGGAAGAGGGCCAACCCGACCCGGAGTTCGAGGCCATTCTCAGTGAGTCACTCTCCCTCTGTAACACTCCTCAACCATCACGAGTTCAAGTCGTGTCTCCGCGCGCTGGGCTACGACCTGCCGATGGTGGAAGAGGGCCAACCCGACCCGGAGTTCGAGGCCATTCTCAGTGAGTCACTCTCCCTCTGTAACACTCCTCAACCATCACGAGTTCAAGTCGTGTCTCCGCGCGCTGGGCTACGACCTGCCGATGGTGGAAGAGGGCCAACCCGACCCGGAGTTCGAGGCCATTCTCAGTGAGTCACTCTCCCTCTGTAACACTCCTCAACCATCACGAGTTCAAGTCGTGTCTCCGCGCGCTGGGCTACGACCTGCCGATGGTGGAATTAATGCTCGATGGGACTATTCGGAACATGCTGACAACGAAATGTGTTTCTGGTAGTTTTAAATAATGCTATGATTGTTTTTATTTGTATATTTTTTAACAGGGTTAAGTATTGTTACATAATAAATTAAGAAAAACAGGATAACTCTCTTCCATGTTTATGTTTAACAGCAATAAAAGGAGTGGATACCTTTATTTATTTGACGGCTCCGTAGCCCAGGTGGTAGTGTATCTGCCTCCGAAGCACAGGGTCGCGGGTTTGAATCCCGCCCAGGGCAAACATTCGTGTCATGAGCACTTGTTTGCCTTGTGTCTGATTGTTGTTTATCTATATAAGTATGTATTTATCTATATATGTAATGTGTATCAGCTGTCTGGTACCCATATTACAAGCTCTGCTTAGTTTGGGATCAGATGGCCGTGTGTGAAGATGTCCCTACATATTTATTATTTAGTCTGCGAATATAAACAACCTAACCTAGGTTTTAAGTCGAAGAAATATATCTGTCATTGAAAAAGTATGATTCTAACATCCGTTTACAGATGTGGTAGACCCGAACCGCGACGGGCAGGTTTCCCTCCAGGAGTACATGGCGTTCATGATCAGCAAGGAGACGGAGAACGTGCACTCGAGCGAGGAGATAGAGAACGCCTTCCGCGCCATCACCGCCCACCAGGACCGCGCCTACGTCACCAAGGAGGAACTGTACGCCGTGAGTACCTCGCACACTTGTTACATCACGGTATAGCGAGTTAAAGGCCTCGACACGGGATGTCATGCTCTAATTCTAATTTTAAAATCCAACTATCCTTTTCGTTTTTATGACCAATGAAAGAGAGGTGATGAACGAATGATATTATGTAATTTGAACGAATGATAACCTAAAATAAGGGCATAGCTGTCAGTTTATGAGATTTTTAAGTCGCATGTTTTAAGTGTTCTCTAAAATTGTGCATAAAGTTCAAATTCGATGTTTGACAGCTCTAATATTAGGATGGCCATCTCCTGTCCCTTTTCAATCTTTAAAAGGTAAAAAGGACGGACGAACTTAATTTAAGGATTAGAGCGTGACAGTGAGAATTAGCCTGAATGTAACGATATACTAACTCTAGCATCTTATCTTCTAGAACCTGACGAAGGAGATGGCGGATTACTGCGTGGCGCGCATGAAGCCCTACGTGGACTCGAAGTCGGAGCGGTCCGTGCCCAACGCGCTCGACTACATCGACTTCACGCGCACGCTCTTCCAGAACTAGACACAGCTTACTACCATACTCACATACTCATCTACACACACTATACAGCTGTTTGCAGTTAAAGAAATTTGTTGTGCAGGTTAGTATGGGGGATATTCTGACAGATCAAAATAAAAATAATAGTTCTAATTAAGACGATAGATGGCGCCAGGTGTACTTCGTGGATTCTTTTTTTAAATCCTTTTATGACCCTGGGCGACTCGCCGGGTTTCTTCGGATCCACGAATCGTCAACGCCATCTACCGAAGTTTTATGAAGTATTTTTTTTTTTATTGGCTGTTGGAAAATCTCCCATTGTTTGTTCAATGCTCGGATGATGATCTCAAAGAGAACTATTTCACTGGGATTTAATGTCTGAGAGAGCTAAGAAGGAACGTGCAATAAGTTTCTTTGACTGTAACTCTTGCCACCGCCGGGCAGTATTACATTCAATACACGAGATTCAATGAAGATTGTTACTTGGTAATGTTAAGAATTTGCAAAAGAACTTAAAAATCTATCCATTGTGAATACTTTCAAACAGTTACAAAACATAGTAGGGGCTAGTGTCTCCATTTAGGCTGAGAGAGCCTGTGTTTGGAATCTAATTGGTTTGGAAAAAAATCTAATTGGTTTTCTTAATTTTACAGTTTAATAAACTCTTAATAATCTATCTACCTACTTAAAATCATCAATACTGCCCGGCCGCTTCCTAAGCTTGTATAACACTTGTAAACATATATTCCAATATGACTGTATCAGTGTGACATTTCTAAAATTCGTACCTTTCTATAGTAATTTGAAACTAGCTTGTTAGAGTTATGCTGATGTCGCGTTTAGTTCGGAAGTTCGACACCTTTCATGTAAAGAGATCGCGCCTTCGGACGACAGCTGCTATGTTGTAATAATGCTATATTTCATCAATTTAGAGCCAGTCGATAGTTTCCAACTTATGTTCTAACCTGTAAATGTGTAATCATTATAAACTCGTTAAAAAGTACGAGTGCATGTTTTGAACAAAGAAATATCTTATCAAAATGTCCAGAATAATTTATTGAAAACTTAGAAACGTTGTTTGGCTATCGTTGACTTGCTATATATACACTGTACCTTCAGGTACCTAGTATAGCAGCTAGGTGAGGATTCCTTTTCTCTGGTCTAGCAGAGAAATAAGAAACCTCTTCCGACTTCAGCGTTCAAATTATACGACAGTTTCGATTATTCACAAATTCTATTTATTGCATTTGATAAATTGGTTTTAAGATAAAGTGTTTAAGCTATAAGAGTTTTATTACATTAGTATTATATTTTATTAATTTGACATCAGAGTTTGCTATGCTAAGATTCTATTTATTTTTTTGTACTCCTTTTAAATATCTATTCAATAAACGCATTTATTTAAAAACACTGTTTCTCTTTTAAACCCTATGCGTCGAGCAGTCTGTGAAACTCTACATTTTAGTTCATACATACATTTATTATTATTTATTTAAATTATCATTATTTACATCATTGTTATAAATTATAATTAATTAATCTAATTTACATCGTAATAATAATAGAGAATAACTTTACACGAACAAAAAGTAATTTTACGCATTGAGTCAGACAGAATCAAACAGATGTTATGTCACCGTAAGATTGTGAACATCGTTAGTTTATAATCTATCTCGCGATATTATAAACTTGCGGAAAATTGTGAACTGAAACTAACCATTTACAATTTAACGTATAATTTTGATGACAAATTGTGAACAAAGCTGCAGAGTTCATAAATTGTGAACCGTGTTCCTGATTGGTCGGTTTTGGCAGTAGCTCGTTCTGTATCCATAGAGTGCAGTTTACAATTTTACGTCAGTTTATAATATCGCGAGTCAGATTATAGGGTGTTCACAATCTGACGGTGACATAATATGCATCATAAATTAAAACTATTGATTATCTAAAACTACTCTTCTGTCCTATCGGTATTAAACCATTTCCATTTGGAGCAAAATTTGAGTTATGTTTATTTTTTTAATATACTCAATTCATCAGCCAGATATACTACAAATTGACGTGACCCTTCCAGGGTTAACGGGGTGGAAGATTCAGCAGGGCTAGCATTACCACTGTAGATAAAATAAACTCGCGCGACATACAAAGTGACCGCTAATAGCATCCAAGTTTTTGTCGCATGAAGACAAGAACTGCGTTACTAGCGGTTACTATTTATGTCGCGCGGTTTATTTTATCTACGGACGATATGCTGAACCTGCTGAAGCACGAGTCAATGCCATCCGTGACGTGGCAGATTTTCGCGCGGTATGTAGTCGCGTGGGGTTCAAAACAGAACTATGGCGCTGTTAAGTGTTCCTGAAGATGTTGATTGGTTAAACAAATGTCAGTCAGATGGCTTTTTTTACGTTTTACTGTCCAATCGCACACATTTAGGACGAATCAGACTTTCAGCACTGTCAGCGATCAGAAAAGCAAAAACAGTAATTCGGAACGCGATTACGGGTGCCCGTCTCGGAACGCAGGGTTAGGAACACAACAGTGACGCCACTAGGTTCTAGCTTTAATCCCCGTTTCGAACCCGCCCTCTATATCAATGCAGCCTGTGCATAAGCAGCCGGTACTCTTGCGGGGTGAGCAGCGCCTGCAGCTTGTCCAGCAGCGGCGCGGGCAGCGGGGCGCGCGGGGCGGCCGGCTGCATGTACGGGATGGAGAGCAGCTCGCGGACCGAGGGCCGGGCGCGCGCGTTGTACGTCAGGCACCACTTCAGGGCGGAGATCAGTGACGGAGGGAGGTCTGCGGACAAACGGGGCACTCGGTAAAAGCCTCTAGTCTAGTGTTGCCGAAAGATCGATAGTAAAACGCCTAAAATATGTACCCAATCGATAGTATCGATATTGATAAGCAGCAATACTATCGATAGTATCGATCGTTGAAAACGAAAAACTATTGATACTATCGATAGTATTGCAATATTGAGGAGCAATACTATCGATAGTATTGCTGCTTATCAATAGTATTACACTAAAAGAAATGTCGATAGTATCGATACTACCATTTTTACTTAAAATATCATATTATTGGACTATCGAGCGGCAACACTATCTAGTCTAGTAGTGGCAATGAAAATATTGAGTAGTGGTATTTTGTCCAGTATCGAAGTATTGCTCTGTCGATTTGTATGGCGCTAGGTGCGCTAGACACAAAAACAAACTATTGGAAGTAGGAAAAGGAATATAATGTGTGAATATCACCTCTCAAACTAGTAGTAGTTTAAGGGTAAGAGCCTTCCGCTCCCCCAAAAGTCCGGTTACGCTTGATACGTCGATTTTGCGACACAAGCATTAGGTCCATATAAAAAAAAAAACTCATACTAGTAGTGAGCATAAAACTGAACGTTTGTTCTCTAGAACATTTCTATAAATTTTAGAGATGCAGGTTCGAGTCCTGTCCAAGATCGACATAATTTTCCATTTTCTGCTTTATAATTATGAGATATTTCGTTAACAGACGTAATCTGTAACAATAATAATCTACCACATCAGAAGTCAAATGTAAATTACAAGACAAAAACAATAACCTATACCAGTGTGACGAGATATATTTTATTTTATACCTACGGAATAAACATTGTTTTTGTTTTTTGCTTCAATACCCACCGGCACAACTAACCGCCCACCCTTCATTTTAGGGAATACTCGCGATTCTTTATAATCCTATCAGTTACAGCTGATGTTAGTTAAAAAGTAGTTAATTTAACGTTCATTTAAGTGTGTTTAATTTATCTTAAATCAATAAATCAATTGTAATGTATAACAATAAGCTTAGTTTAAAATTAACCCGAAATACAAGGGTGGGCGGTTAGACGTGCCGGTGAGTATATAATGGTAAACCCTTTCACCGCCAGACGTCCTTCTAAAAGAAGTGCCCCTAGCGCCAAGCATCTATTGACTGACTCGCTGAAACTTTTGTGACACATCACTACGATAAAAATTTCTTTGGTCTATATATACGACTCCGGCGGTTAAAGGGTTAATTAAATCTCGCCATCAAACTGTGAAGTTTGGCGAGTTATTTACGTTAAAAATGTAACCTTACATTTATTAAAAAAAAAAAAAAAAAAAAGTATGTAGCGTAGTTAACTCACGCTCGACCGGCGGATACTCGATGCGGTGGTTGGGGTCGAGTATGGCGGCTAACTTCGCCAGGTTGGGGATGTGGCCGAAGGGCGTGCGCCCGTACACCATGCTGTACAGGATGCAGCCCAGCGACCACACGTCCGAGCGGAACGAGATCTGGAAACACACGTACCAGAGTTCATAAATATTGCTAGTCTGGAATAGAAAGAGTATATTCTACAGGATTCTGGTTCGAGGGCTGAATACATCAGCTCAGCGTAAGTCATGGGCCAGAAATAAAAACATAGTAATGAAGTTAAATACGGACTAGAGGTCACTGACCTTGATGGGGGCGTCACCATGTGAGGTCCCGTACCCGCCGGCGCCGCCCACGTGCGCCTCGGGGCTGATGTAGGAGTAGGTCCCGGTGGCTGTAGAGGTCACTGACCTTGATGGGGGCGTCACCATGTGAGGTCCCGTAGCCGCCGGCGCCGCCCACGAGCGCCTCGGGGCTGATGTAGGAGTAGGTCCCGGTGGCTGTAGAGGTCACTGACCTTGATGGGGGCGTCACCATGTGAGGTCCCGTAGCCGCCGGCGCCGCCCACGAGCGCCTCGGGGCTGATGTAGAAGTAGGTCCCGGTGGCTGTAGAGGTCACTGACCTTGATGGGGGCGTCACCATGTGAGGTCCCGTACCCGCCGGCGCCGCCCATGAGCGCCTCGGGGCTGATGTAGGAGTAGGTCCCGGTGGCTGTAGAGGTCACTGACCTTGATGAGGGCGTCACCATGTGAGGTCCCGTACCCGCCGGCGCCGCCCACGAGCGCCTCGGGGCTGATGTAGGAGTAGGTCCCGGTGGCTGTAGAGGTCACTGACCTTGATGGGGGCGTCACCATGTGAGGTCCCGTACCCGCCGGCGCCGCCCATGAGCGCCTCGGGGCTGATGTAGGAATAGGTCCCGGTGGCTGTAGAGGTCACTGACCTTGATGGGGGCGTCACCATGTGAGGTCCCGTACCCGCCGGCGCCGCCCATGAGCGCCTCGGGGCTGATGTAGGAGTAGGTCCCGGTGGCTGTAGAGGTCACTGACCTTGATGGGGGCGTCACCATGTGAGGTCCCGTACCCGCCGGCGCCGCCCATGAGCGCCTCGGGGCTGATGTAGGAGTAGGTCCCGGTGGCTGTAGAGGTCACTGACCTTGATGGGAGCGTCACCATGTGAGGTCCCGTACCCGCCGGCGCCGCCCACGAGCGCCTCGGGGCTGATGTAGGAGTAGGTCCCGGTGGCTGTAGAGGTCACTGACCTTGATGGGGGCGTCACCATGTGAGGTCCCGTACCCGCCGGCGCTGCCCACGAGCGCCTCGGGGCTGATGTAGGAGTACGTCCCGGTGGCTGTAGAGGTCACTGACCTTGATGGGAGCGTCACCATGTGAGGTCCCGTAGCCGCCGGCGCCGCCCATGAGCGCCTCGGGGCTGATGTAGGAGTAGGTCCCGGTGGCTGTAGAGGTCACTAACCTTGATGGGAGCGTCACCATGTGAGGTCCCGTAGCCGCCGGCGCCGCCCATGAGCGCCTCGGGGCTGATGTAGGAGTAGGTCCCGGTGGCCTGCGCGCGCACCACGCTCGTCGCGTCGCTGCTGATGGCGGACGCGATGCCGAAGTCGATCAGCTTCAAACGACCGCTGACGAGCAGGAAGTTTGCTGGCTTCAGGTCTGCGTGGATCACGCCTGGGGAGGTTAATGTGTAGTTAGGCAATGGCCCTGATTCGGGAAGTCATGCTCTAATTCTAATTTTAACTTTTCGTTTTTATGAAAGTGAAAGAGAGGTGATGAGTTCAGATGAACGAATGATATTATTTTGAATGAATGATAACCTAAAATAATGGCATAGCTGTCAGATTAATAGATTTTTATTTATGTCGCATGTTTTATGTGCTCTGACGAACTTAGCGTGACTCGTGTGAATCGCTACCAATGTCTGTGATTTGTGAGCTTTTACAATGAAGGAAAACTTCGTATAGAAACCTGCACAATCCTGCAAAGAAATTCAAAGGTCGTGTTTGAAATTAAATGAAATAATGAAGTTGGTAGTTTGAACTCTGTATGTGTGTGTATTGCTGACACTAATAAACGTCTTTTTCTTTCTTTCCTAGTTAGTTAGTGAATAGTGAAGTTGACCAACACGCCCTGAGGCAGGTCTGATCGCCCAAATATAGGGTAGGCTCAAGTCCCTCGACTTATATGAGCTGATGATGATAGCTCACCGTTCTCGTGTATGTAGTTGACGGCGTGCAGCATTTCCTCCCAGTAGTGCAACACGAGCGCGGGCGGCAGGCCGGCGCCGCGCGCCTTGAGGAACGAGGACAAGTCCGTCTCCCCCACCTCCAACACCATCCGCAAGAATTGGTTGTTCCGGTCGTACTCACTGTGGACGACAGAATACGATTTTAAATTGAAAAGAATTTTAGATTTGTATGTCATATTCTATTTAGATTTCAGGCTCATTTTCTGGAGGAGTTTTCAGAGTTTTTTTTTTTACAAACGCACAAAGTAAACGCATCATATGCAATCCCTAGTGAAAAAAAAAGTATAGCAACAAACAAATCATGAGCGATGCGACACCTACGCGTACGAGACGAGTCGCTTGCATGTATCGTCGTCGTCAATAGGCGACTATTAAGTTTTAAGTAGACTAAAACATGGTAATAATTACTTTTTATTTTATATTTCTTAGCTCTGCTTTTGTCCAACATTAGACTTTTGTGTGCCGCTACAGTGGCACCCACGCATTTGAAACTCAACCACTCTGATGTAATATAGTGTTGCCGCTCGATAGTCCAATATCGATAGCATATCGATAGTATCGATATGCAGCAATGCTATTGATAGTATCAATTGTTGAAAATGGAAACACTATTGTTTGTATTGCTCCTCAATATTGCATAAACTATCGATAGTATCGATGATGAAGGTCACTATCGATAGTATAGTATATATAGTTTTTTCGTTGTCAACAATCAATACTATCGATAGTATTGCTGCTTATCAATAGTATTGCACTTAAAGAACTCTCGATAGTATGTATGTACGTCTTATGGGGCACGCCTGCGACGGAGCCTAGACGGGTTACCTGCTCTGTGTGTAGAACTATTTCACCCCTAATTCCCAGTTCGGTTGTCGCCCTTCGGACTCGCGGTGCATCGGACATTTCTCCCTGTTCCCTCGCTCTCCCCGGACGAGTTCTGCCCCCACACGCATCCTCTCCCACCGCTCCAGGTAAGCGCTTGCTGGAGCATCCTAGCCGATTCACCCCAGACAGAAGGGGGTACCAATCCGCATGAAAGGAACCCGAAGATTCCCCTCCACGGAGCTCCCCCCCCCGTCCAAACTTCCTCGGTAGTGCTCCCACACTCCCTTAGCATGGGATCCTCCGGATCGCATGGTGTCACACAACTCGCCCCCTTCGGCGGTCCAACGGGTTAGTCCTCACCCCGCTACCCCTCTAGGAGACAACCGAGGAGCACTGGTTTTACTGGTGCCCGGCAGCGTCGACCCCTCGAATCTTCCCGATGCTTTGCAAAGTCTAATTATGTTCCCTATTAAAATTAACTTAACTCTCGATAGTATCTAGATAGGCCTATCGATTGTAAAACTATCGATTTTTCGGCAACACTATGGTGTAATTTTCCACCTTGTATTTTAGATTAGTAAATGCCCACACTTACTAGTCATACAACCGGATGACCCTGTCCGAATTCTGGAGCTCCCGCAGCAGCCGCACCTCGTTGATATAGCCCTGCGCCAGCTCCTGGTCCGTCGCCAGGAATACGCACTTCACCGCGTACTCGCAGGAAGTGCCTACTTCTAACACCTGGACAAGAAAACAAAGTAGCTTATAAACGAAAATGCATCAAGGACCCATCTATAAAATAAATAAATATTGACACTGGTGGCGCTAGATTGCAGCCATTGGAATGTTCTAGGTGTTTCAGCAGACCGGTTGACATAGCTAAAATTTCTTCATATATATATATATATTTTTTTTTTTAATCTTGTTCTCTAACGAAGCCTATATCCAAGCAGAGTCATCAATAAAACTTGACATTGGCGAAATCACCACGGAAACGCCATTCACCCAAGAATTGAATTGAATTGAAGGAGAAAAGCAAGCCCTATGCCCAGCAATATAAAACTATAATCACACTAATATAATAAATGTGAGAACATATTTTGGATGTTTGGATATTTACATGTTTGGATGTAAGTTCTGCTTTCACGCCTCAACTACTGAACGAACGGATTTGGATTAAATTTGAAATGGAGATAGTTTGTACCCTGGATTTAACACATAAGATACTTTATACAGAAAAAAGTCTTAATCCCACGGGAATATCTTATATAAGGCGAGCGTAGTGTTTACTAATTGGAATGCCGCCATAATTGACTACTTCCTAAAGCTTCAGTTTGGTAGTAATTTGTATTTGATTTTAATCACCTGCTATTCAAAAGCAGTATTACTTTTTGTAAGGAACAGAACAGGGATTGAAGATTTACTTTGTACTTTTACCTATTCTATTTCACACAAGAAATTATTGTTAAATAAAAAGCAGGCTCCAGCGTATAATAAAAAACGATGAACTGTTAGCAGATCACCAGTTTGGTTTCCGAAAAATGCATTCTACGACAGAACAGCTACACCGAGTGTGTGAAAAGGTCAGAACATCTCTTGAGAAAAAAGAATACTGCTCGGCCGTATTTCTTGATAGCAGGCTTTCGACAAGGTCTGGCACGAGGGTCTTTTATTCAAAATTAAGAAAACATTACCTCACACATACTAACCACTTCTAGAATCATATCTCACTGGTAGACTTTTCAGGGTGAAATGTAACGATGTATACTCAAGACTGTACGAGATCAAGGCTGGTGTGCCTCAGGGCTCAGTCCTAGGCCCAGTATTATATAGCCTCTACACAGCAGATATACCTGAATCAGTTAATGTTCTTACTGCGACTTATGCTGATGACACAGCAGCTCTAAGCAGCCATAATAATCCAGATAAAGCCTCAGAACACCTTCAAGCCTATCTCGACAAAATGAGTACCTGGTTAAGAAAATGGAAAATCAAAGCAAGTGCAGCCAAATCGTTTCACATAACATTTACCCTAAGACAAGGAAACTGTCCTCAAGTGAAAATGGAAAATAATATACTCACCCATGTGGAAACAGTGAAGTACCTAGGAATGTACTTGGATAGGAGACAAACTTGGAAATACCATCTACAGCAAAAAAGAGATTCACTAAATATCAAAACTAGAGAATTAGATTGGCTCCTGAACCCAAGATCCAGACTAAGCCTTGAAAATAAGCTGCTATTATACAATGTCATACTAAAACCAGGTTGGACATATGGAGCAGAGCTGTGGGGTACAACAAGCACATCAAATTTGGGAATTATCCAAAGATATCAAAACAGTGTTCTTAGAAAAATATGCAATGCACCGCTGTTCACTAAAACCATGGAAATCCATAACTACCTGAGTGTACCTACAGTTCTGGAAGAAATCAGACAGCGTACAAGTAAATACATAACAAAACTACAAAATCATGTGAATCCACTGGCAGTCCAGCTCACGCAAAATAGTGACAATACAAGACTAAAGCAATACAAAATCCTTGACCTTGACAAAAGGGGATTAAATTGAAGGGGAGCAATAATCAATGGATTGTTTTAGAACCTAGATGTAAATTTATGTAATCTTATTTCTGTATTGTAATTTTATAAGTGTCTAAGTTATTTCTGATACCAAATAAACCTTTTTTAATTATTATAATTTTTTTTCATTTACCCCCACAAGTGCTACACACAGAAGTTACCTGCTTATGGTCTCTAGACCGATTGCAAGTGGTCTAAAACATATTAAAAAAAAAAAAAAATAGCACATGCAAGACATGCACTTCCTGTGTTTTTTAGGCATTTGGAACCACAGACAAATTGTCAAGTATATAGTATAAACTAAATAAATAGATTAGTATATCAGATCATCCAAGGTCAATAGACTAAAATCAAATTAATAAAAATATTGAATTATACCAAGTGTCTTACTTTGTATACTTCACTTGAGCCTCCAGTGCCCAATTTCTTAATAAACATGTATTTCTTATCCTTTATACTAGTAGTCTTGAATAATATCTTGGAGTTTCCTCCCATCATATTCTGAGGATATGACGGTGTGGCTGCATATGATACTGGTAAGGGTTTTCTGTTCATTGGTGTCTCAGGTTGAGGAAGCATGGGAGCTTCGGGTTTTGACGTTTCATCTTTAGATTTTTGACTAAATAATTCACATCTTACTTTGTCCCTGTTCTGTATCACAGTATTCAAAGGTGTTTTCTTGGCACTGTGCCTGCCAGAACCTGGCGTGAATTTTCTAATGCCACTTTTGATTTTTGGTGTAGCCGTTTTCAGTTTTTGGCTACTGCTTGGAGGTTTCATCACATCAGGAGTTCTTTTAATGGCTGAATTAACAATACTCTTTGTTGATTTCGTATTGATATTTTGCGGTGCTAGGGCGCTTCGAGTTTTTGATTCAGAATTAGGAAAAACATTAGACACTTTGTTTAGGCAATCATTTTGTGAAATGTGACTGTCTTTGTTAGGATACGTTCGGTTTGATGACCAGATGTCGTCATAATTCTCTTTGTTGTGATCATTTGGAGTGATTTTCTTCTCAGAAGCGAAAGCTTTGATCTCTTTTGGATGGGATATCGTCTTGAGTAAAGGAGTCGCGAATCTATCTTTCTTTTCCGTATTTAAGACTGGTGTCGCAGGTCTCTGGGTCACTGTTTTTCCACAAGAGTCTTCGCTATCATCGCCTGAGTCGTCAGTGTTTTCGGGGCTGTCCTGTTGCGTTTGTAAAGGCATCAAATTGGCCAGCAATGCCGACATCGGCATCGGAGCGAATTTCATGCTGTTGGACGTAGATTCCGTATGTCCACTCATGTTTATGATGTTTTATTCACATTTAATTTATTGGTATAATAAAACTATACTTAATTTAAACTGTTCGATCTTTAAAAACAACAATTACTGCTACAAACAAAACGGTACAAATTCCGCAAAACCGTTGAGAAGTTTTAAAACTCTTGACATTTTTGACAGTTCGCCATTGGCCCATTCGTTTCATGGTACATACAACCAAAGAAAATACCTAATACCTTTGTCTATGTAAGAAAGAAAAACCCTACTTCAAAAGAAAACAAAATTTGTCTATAGATGCTTTTTTTTTTTTGTTATGGCACTAGTTTGTCTTTGTGCCAGTGTCAAGTAATGCTTGGGCGCATTCCGAATCAGACTTTCAGCACTGTCAGCGATCAGAAAAGCAAAAAAACGTATGCGTTTTGACAGCTGACAGTAATTCGGAACGCGATTATGGGTGCTTTAATCGACTTCAGCGTGTCTCGGAACGCAGGGCTGTATGGCTTGGCTTCTTTAGTTAATCTGATCTGTGGCTTATGCCTATAACCTGGTTCTTCTAAGTAGTCTGTGGGCTTATGCTGTTCGTTTTCGTTTTGTGATTCGTGTGTTTATTTTTGTACTTGAAAATGTGTTAAACAATTTACACAAAGGTAAGGAACTGTACAATTAAACGTTCAATAGATTCTTTCTACACATATAAAATCGCATTGTTTTTGAGGGACACTGGGTTGGTATTTGATGTTGTAAACACAACAATTAACTGCTTTCAGAGCTTATAAAACATTAATCAACAAGACTAAGACTCCATTAACATAGTGATAATACCATCACCTTGACCTCTTCTCGAGACCTTGCCAAATCAGTCATGGAAGTCGATCTTGAAGAAACACCTGTCACAACCAAGAAAAAACCTGAAAAAACTGACTTACCCCTCGAAGGGACTTCCATTAAACATGATGTTAAGAAACCTGACAAAAAAACCGACGGCGATGACCCTAAGCCACGGATAGTCCTAACATTTCGGTCTGAGAAGGCAGGCGCCAAAACCAGCACTATGAAAATTGTGCCAACTGAGGAAAAACACGAGGAAGTCTCTCCGCGACGGTCAAGCAGGCGCGCCGCCCGATGGGACTCTGATGAGGATTGTGAACCATCTCTTACTAAAAAAGAAAAAAGCCACACCTCTGAGAATGATGAGGCATCTGATAGTTCTCACACTCCAGTGAAACGCTCAACACGACGGCGCAGCAAAGAGTTTGATAACGTGATCGCAAATGCTATAGCTAGGAAAGAGAAGTCTTACAATGACATCACTGCCCCAACAAGACCCTCCCGCCGAATCAAGCCCACAGCAAAAGTATTAGCCAATGAAGAGTTGAGAATTGATCTAGAGTCACAAAATAATGCATGTCTTGGAGTACAGACAGAAAAGAGTCCCGAGGAAGGGGTAAGAACGAGACGTTCAGTCCGCGGACGACACACTCCTCAAGGTGAGGAAATGAAAGTCAAAGTGGAAAAGGATGTAAAGATAAAAGAAGAAGAAGAGGAAGAAGATGGGGATAGCCAGAACCAGGTGATGAAGTTAAAACACTTGTGTGAGCTCGGGTTGAAAGCTATCAAGCCTGAGGATGTTAAAGATGAGGATGATGAGTAAGTATTTATCCTGTTTAGAATGGATGTTGAGCACTTATACATCAAATTCTTTTTTATCCATTTTCTCTTACTCTTCCTTTGCATTATTTTTGCTATTATAAGACTCAGACTGTGTAATCATTTTTGTGCTTGTTTCTTGGAGAACAAAAACCAATATTTTTTTATTTAGAACATACTTATATTCTTTTTTATATTTATTATTATTTATTTAATCAGGCAAACAGCTGAAACAACTGATAATAGAGCCTGTATCCAATTTTTCATTCAGTATTTATTTTTCTTTTGAATATGTTATGTTTTTAAAGATGTTCTTCAGTTATTTGTCTAGAGCTCACTGTCAAGTCAAGTGTAAATATTCAACAGAATATTATTTTGATTTATTACTCATATTATTTAAACTTAATTCTGATTCTGTATTTAATGTTCATTTTCACCATATACTTAGCATCTGCTACTAGCAAAGTTAACAAATAATGTTTGTTTTAACTTTTTCTTACTTTTTTTATATTAATATTTCAGAGATCTCACAGGAGAAGATGCTATTGAATTAGACGATGACACAGCAGAAGATGAAGAAATAGATGATGACTCTGAAGTCATCAGCAAACTCTTGGAAGCCGATGCTGAAAGTGTCTCGGACAGTGATGATGAGTTTCTGTGCTCCGGGGAAATTGTCTCGGGGAGTAAAACTAGAAGATCCACTAGATCTACGCGGCTGCATTCTGAACTGCATTGGCTTAAGAATGAGAGTGGCAAGTCATCGCCTAATCAAGGAGATGATGATCACAGGTAAAAAATAGTACATTATGAGGGGTGAAAGTATCTTATTTAGCCCCGAGACGAGGTTTGGGGCGAGGGCCCTAATAGTTCGAGGCACTAAATAAGTCTTTAACCCGTGGTAAACACTGTGCTTTTCATTACGAATACAAGGAAAGTAAAAATAAAAACACGAATTAGCTAAAGAAAAATGAGTGACTTCCATATCTCAATCAGATGAACTCATTGTAAACAAAACCCGAGAAACAAAATGATAATCGGATTGTTGCATTCCCGGCTATTTCTATTTTTGCTTATACTAAACATAGATACATATATATAATTGTTTGGGATTGATTAAGTGGACTGTATAAGAAATTTCTAGAAGTTAATACAAAAATAACGAGAACGAAAACAAAAGTACATAGTAGTGCACACGATGATTGAAAAAAACAACTTAGGAGGACTCACCAGTAGCCAGGCAGGAGGGAAGAACTCCAAGTCCTTCAGAATCCACTAGGTTTCCGTACTTCCACCTTGCGAACCTGTCAGACTTAACATAGGCCTTGCCTCCACTTCCAATCAATATGCACAATACTGAACTCGAAATGATAAAATAATAATTTTGAATAGAGGAGCGAAAGTAACCGCCCTTTGTGTCGACACGAAAACGAGAAGAGCAATGATCTTGTCAGAGGTCAAGACCAAAAACTAAAAATACTTTTTTATTAAACGATAGTGTTGCAAGCTGATCTAAGCTAAAAATCGATACTTAAAAAAAAAAAGAAATACCATATTCTTAACAATAATTAAAATAAAATAAAGCTACTTATATCAGTCACGGAGTGCGCATTTGTGTTGTGTGTGTGAGTGTGGGAGTTTGTGAGTAAGGGGGGGTGTGTGTGTGTTTGTGGGATGAGATGAAAGAGGGGGAGGCTAGACCTACGCATATATAAATACTCGGCATCGGAAAACCACTAGCCTCTCTCCCTC
Organism: Carpatolechia fugitivella; assembly: GCA_951230895.1. Lineage (NCBI taxonomy): Eukaryota > Metazoa > Arthropoda > Insecta > Lepidoptera > Gelechiidae > Carpatolechia > Carpatolechia fugitivella. Next base: position 17,043,318 of record OX579649.1, read on the forward strand.
CCATCGGTTGCAAGTGCGTAAGGGTGTGTTTGGGTGTATGTGCACGGGAGAGGAATTGTTGAGTGGTCAGCCCTACGACGGTTAAGTCTCGGGATCGGGTTTTGCACAATACAATACCTAGCATTATATTGTCCACTGACCAGTCAACAATTCCTCCATGTATGTATGTATGTTTGTACAGTGTATCTCTTTTTAGATGTCTTATTTGGTAAACAAACCACTTACCTCGACAAAATCTCAAGTTTACGGGCTGATCACACTATAGAACTAGCCCAAAATATTAATACACCTGAAACAAACACTTATCAAGCATTCACTCACAAATTCTGTTAGAATTAATCATCGAAAACTTAAGTTTTTCGCAAAATTATCAATAAATCGTTCTAACCTCAAACCATATTTCGATCGGGTATCTCTACATTATCTTTGGATTTTAGAGATGAGGTATATCACGCACTCATACACAATTCAATTATTTAATCGGAATAGACTGGTTGAATCTTTAAAAATATAAGTAGACAGAGAAAAATAGATTCGACAAATAAGTGGTCAGACGTGACGTCTCTATCCATTGCAATTAAAAAATGTATGTTAAATGTTATAATGAATGAATCACGGGCGCGTTCCGATACACGCTTAAGTGACTTTCGAATTAAACTGTCAGCGCCGTCAGCGATCAGATTGTATGAGTTTCGCCTGCTGACAGTGATTCGGTACGCGCTTTGAGTGCGCTGAAATCGATTTAAGCACCCGTAATCGCGTTCCGAATTACTGTCAGCTGTCATAACTCATACTTTTTTGCTTTTCTGATCGCTGACAGTGCTGAAAGTCTGATTCGAAATGCGCCCCACGTCGCACTCACGCGCCGCGCGCCGCCGCCGCCCGCCTCGAGTCGAATCAACTCGAGTTGCGACTCGAGTTGGCTACCATTTCAACTCGACCTACTCTAGACAAAGCGAGTTAACCCATCACTACAATAAATACGTCAATGATGACAAATTAGAGTAAGAGATATACGACGTAGGATATTCCGAAATGCTTGTAATTACCAATTACAATTAATCACCAATTCAATTACATTCAATTAAATCAATGAAATCTATTATTTGGAAGCACTATTTTGTGTCTATGGTCACCTTATCGCCATGTTTGTTTACCAAATAAGACATCTAAAAAGAGATACAGTTTATGTGTGTTTGAGAGATAGGGATAGGTAGGGAGGTCAGTCCCACAGAGATGAGGTTGTGTATGTGCGTATGTATAACTAAGATATGATATTTAGAAGGGCCTCTGTGTCTTCGTAGGTTAGGCTTAAAAGCCACTCTGTAACTTTCCTTTTACATTCAACTTTCGAAAGATTGCTAATGCTTAAAAGTTTATTGGCCTTATTATATAGTTTACCATCTCTGAAGGCAAAAAATTTTGGAGCGAAAGCGCTTTTAACAGGATTTACCTCGCATATATCAAAGTGCCTTCTGGTGCTAGACTTTTCTCTGAGAACAGAAGGAATAATTGAAGCATGTGCTTTAAGCATGGTTGTCCTAACATATAGTTTCCTGACTGACAGCACCTTTGCTTCTTGGAATAGACTTTCTGACTTTATATACTCTATATGTATGGTACAGTAGTGAAATAGGCCTAAAGTTTTTGGGGTCATCTACTGATTTCCCTGGCTTTGGAATAGCTATGACCTTCGATTTCCTCCAGATGCGGAGTATTTGGGAGGTTTCAAGGCAAGAGTTAAACATTTGAAGCAACCAGGATACTGCAACTGGCCCAAGGTGTTTAATCTGCTCAACAGAGATGTTATCGATTCCCGAGGCTTTGTCATTTTTGAGAGCTTTTATACCTGCAATAATGTCTGACAGATGGAAGGGTTTACTGATGCGGTCAGAGGCATCAGAGTTGTTTCGCTTTGGAATCTGCGGGAGGCGGCTGGGTGGTTTGCCATTCAGTAGTAGTTGATGAGCAATTTGATTGGCCGTAACCGTGCTCGGTGCTATGGTTCGGGGTGGGTCATTGGTAAGCTTGCGGATGGTATTCCAAGCCTTTTTACTGTTATGTGTCATGTCAATACTGTTAACAGTGTTGATCCACCTGTCCCGACGGTTTTCGCTGATCTTTGTTAAAAGCTTCTCTCCAGCCAATGATGTTTCCTCCGAGAAAGGGTTGCTGCTGTACAATGCCTCGTACACTTTGAGCAGTTCGGCAGAGTCGTTCGACACCCCTGGGATATAGGATGTCCGACAACCCCTTGGGATATACTTGCGTGATATTTTAGACACAAGGTCGACAAATTCATCATATCCTTTCGGGGTTGGGGGAACATTCAGAAGGGCGTCGTCGATTTCCTTCGCAAACTGCTCCCAGTTTGCCTTTGCGTAGTTAAATCGGCGTTTATGGGGAACTTGTAGAGGCCGGACAACTGGTATTATTTCGCACATGATGGGCCTGTGTTGCGTGCGGGGAACTGGCGCGCACACGGTCTTGATGCACTGGGAGCTTATATTGGAGCTACCGAAGACCAGGTCTGGGTTATACCCTCGCTTCCATCGGCCGCTGTTGAAAGATGCCGGTTGTTTTGGGTCGTGAATCAGAACCAGGTCGTTCGTTTCGGCCCATGTCTCAAGTGCTTGACCGCACTCCTCCAGGTCTTTGTAGCCCCAAAGTGGGTTGTGGCTGTTAAAGTCACCGATTATAATTTTATTGCACTGGTCATTTATTAGGCTCTCAAGAGGATCAAGTTTGAAAGGTGTACCGGGAGGTTTATATATTGATGTGACGGAGCAGTGATCGAGGTATAAGGTGATGACCTCGATACCGTTCTGGGTCGAACACGTTACTGATCTAATGCTCACTCCGGGAGTAACAAATACTGCGTTACCGTATTTCGGGTGGTAAGTCTCGGAGATGAGAGTCAGTCCAGCTACATGTGGCCGACTTTGCGTTTCGTCTCGGTGGGTTTCTTGTACACAGAGGACGTCACAGTGCGTTGTACGACATAATTCTGACAGCAGTTCGGACTTGTCCTCGGAAAATCCTTCGATGTTAATCGAGACTACACGCAAAGCCGGCTTGAGCGCTGGACTATCGGGTAGACGATTTGAATTTGTCATCGTGGTGAAAGGATTAGCCAGTCAGCGTGAGAACTCGCTGACTGCCCAGGGTGCGCCGGACGTACGGATTTTTTTGTACATCACTCGGGGAGGCTCCTTTCATGCACCCTTCCATGAAATAGTTGAAAGTTAATTATAATAAAGTCATTTTAAAAATATATATTCTTTAATTAATACTTAACTTGTTAACTATATTATTTCAATTTAACATTGCGCTTTAATTGAGTGGCTGTATAGAAAGATGGAACATAGTTCAATAGAAATGTGAAATTAGAACCAGTTTTTTTTAATAATTTGACAGCTGTCAGTTGAAAGTGATTCCCTCCGGGCTGAAAAATAGTACCTTCAATCCGCTCCTCAGGCAACTTCCGAACTACTTTCAGAGTATGAGTAATGAAAAGACAACAGATCAAAATAACAATTTTTATTGTTATAAGATTAAATAATAGAATTAATAGAAACATTGATTGCTTGAAACATTGATGTACTAGGTAAAAAGGCGTAGATAAGTCATACGCGCTCAAAAAGCGGCTCACCAAAAGTTGGCTAATTAGCCAACCTGAACTTAGTCACGCGTCGCTTTGTCTCTTTTTCGCACTTATGCTTAGACTTGCCGTCCTTGTTTAAGTTTTGTGCCATGTTAAAACACCGTTTTACCATGGCACTAGACCTATCTACGCCTTTTTACTTATAATATCATTGGCTTGAAAGTACAAAAGATAGATGAAGGGGTAATGGGTATACAGATAGGCGGCCTTATTGCTAAGGTAGCAGTAACCTTAATGTTTTTATTAAAAGTTTCTTTTTATTATGAGGATACTTTGAAGGTACAACTTTTGCTTCATACTTAAATCAATTATTATTTTGAATTAATTGTTAAAGTGTCATAAAAATGCCAATTCAAGTCCCAGTATGTTAATAAACAGAGAATTACCTACCCTACATTTAATTTAACAAATAAGAAATTCTTGTCAGTTGTCTATGTTTAAGGCGAGGCCCTATCTGAAAAATCGTTCTTGGGCCCCTTTTTGAACTCGCGGATCTCACGTCTCGGATTATGTACCAAATCAAGAAAATTACAACCAACAGAAGAGTTTATCATTTTGCGGCGTAACGAAGTAGATTTTACATATATTCAAGAAATAAAGCAAAAATAAATAATTATAATCACCGAAAATTACCCCACATTCAAAATTTGCAAATCTGTTATCTCAATATTTTCAGCGACAACAACATATTTTTTGTATTTTTGGGTAGCTATATATTATATAATACCAAAGCGGCGAAACCAGCTAGTTTTTTAATTCGTTCTATATTTTTCACAAAAAAGAGAAAAGAGTTCAAGAAAAACGAGTTTTTCGCACGATTCCTGCGCAGTGTCGGACATAACCTCCGTGAAGCATCGCGCGCTAATATGTACGTTATTTCAGTAGAGCTTCGGTTGAACTTTCAACTAAAGTGCTTTGAGTTGCTAATTTAGGATAGGGCCTCGCCTTAACATCTGAATCTTTTTTTAGTGCGCCGCTACGCCGCTCTTCCAGAAAAAGGCGAGCTATATCACCAACGTTGGCTGAAGTTATTGGGTAAGAAACAATCACTTGTATGTATTATCTGAAACCTGTGAATACTACACAATTTTCAATGTTCTAAGTCAATGCGAAACCGATAACCGATGGGGAAGAAAGGTTCTCTCCTGGCTTGCACGGGCCGGAAGGCGTAGTGTTGGGCGGCCTCCCACAAGGTGGACAGATGACTTGGTGAAAGTTGCTGGGCGCCGGTGGATGCAAGTAGCGCAGGACCGTTCACGGTGGAAACCTATGGGGAGGCCTATGTTCAGCAGTGGACGTCTTCCAGCTGAGATGATGATGATGAAGTCAATGCGGCGGTATATAGAAATGTCCTAATGATTAAGTTAACAAATAAAGAATTTTTATTATTATTATTTATTAATGATTGTGTAATATTCAGGTACGACACACATGGTAAAAAACTTCGGTCCACTGCTACGCCAGACGGCGAGTGTGAAGACATTAGGTGAGTTAGAATGTAGTTTTTCTTAGTTTGTTTGATAAGAGTGTCATATTAAGGTTTTTAAAAACGATTTAGTGAGCCTAAACCCTAAGCAACGTTATAAGCTTATTTTCGCTATATGCTTATATGCTAAGCTTATATGTGTAAAGGTTCTAGTGTCGTAAATAACACTTTTTATTTTCGAGTAAAGTATATTGAATCAGTATTAAAATATATGACGACCGCCGTTTTAATAGGGGATCGGACTACTTTTTTTTATTTTATAAATCCAAACTTTTTAGTTTCTGCTATCGAAAACTAAAATAATTTTTGGTCTATCTTTAATATTTATACCGAGTTATAATGGTTTGAAATTCAAGTTTAGACAGAGAGGCACATACCCACTTATGACGTCATTTGTTAGTAACGCCATATAATCTCCATACATAAATAGTTTTTGAAAGAGATAGACATATTGAAACTTTAAAAAAACACTGTAAATTCGTTTTTCAACCGATTCTGTTTTGCATTAAAAAATAATAATTAATAAAATATCGATCCCTATTCAGTTGTTTTCTCCATCGCCTAGCTGACAGAGCGATTATCTCTGAATCCGTAGTTTCTGTGTTTGAAACATGGTGGTGCAAACAAAGTCAGTTAGAATAAGAATTTGACCACTATCAGCCGGCGTTAATGATTATGTTGGTGTAAGTGTCAGCGAGCCGGCCGGCGGGGACGAAGGCTCGGAGGCGGCGTGTCCGGGAGACGAGGAAGCCGTCGTCGCCACGTGCTACTGCGAGGCGCCCAGCAACGTGTACGCGGCGCCCAGTGAACTTACTGGTAAATAATATTCTCTGTACGTAACCCCGTCGTCGCCACGTGCTACTGCGAGGCGCCCAGCAACGTGTACGCATCGCCCAGTGAACTTACTGGTAAATAATATTCTCTGTACGTAACCCCGTCGTCGCCACGTGCTACTGCGAGGCGCCCAGCAACGTGTACGCGGCGCCCAGTGAACTTACTGGTAAATAATATTCTCTGTACGTAACCCCGTCGTCGCCACGTGCTACTGCGAGGCGCCCAGCAACGTGTACGCGGCGCCCAGTGAACTTACTGGTAAATAATATTCTCTGTACGTAACCCCGTCGTCGCCACGTGCTACTGCGAGGCGCCCAGCAACGTGTACGCATCGCCCAGTGAACTTACTGGTAAATAATATTCTCTGTACGTAACCCCGTGATCCAAATCGCGCCAGTTCTAAATACTGAGAAAAATTGAATGAGCCGTACACCTTACATAAGTAATTAAGTAGCAAAGCTCTAGAAAATACGTAGAAAAACGGGATAGACGGACGTAATGAGCTAGACGCATGACGTAATGAGCTAGATGCATGACGTAATGAGCTAAACGCATGACGCGGACTCATTATAAGTACAATTGCTACTTAATTTTGAGTATTGCTACTTAATTTTGAGTATTGCTACTTAATTTTGAGTATTGCTACTTAATTTTGAGTAATTCGTCGACTCATTATAAAGAGTGACTTACCCCAGTGCACTTTTCTCTAACGTTACTCTAGTTGATAGCCGCTTGCCTATAAAGCCCTGAAACTTGAGTATGATTCTTGCTCAGGGGGGAAGTGATTTATGTAATTAAGACTTCTGTTTGTGTTGTGTCTGAATGTTGTTCATCTATGTATAAAGTGTTATAATACAAAACCTCTCGGGTAAGTTTTCAAAATTCTCTTATATTTTTTCAAACATATTGACATGATTAGCTGATCAATTTAAACCTTTGCGAATTTGTGTTTGCTTTAAAAAGCGGCACAGCATAAAAAGCTACGGCTTAGCTAACAACACCTTTTCAGTCGTAATTTTGTCGGTTTGAATCCCATTAGATAGTTTAGTTAGGGCCTGATTCCAATGGCATATAAACTAAAAAACCATTCAAAATGCTATCCGACGGCTACTTTATTTATTTCTGTGTGTACAGAGCCAGTGTTCTGCGCCGCGGTGGAGCTAGTGGACGGCATGCGCGTGGGCTGTTCGCACTCGGCGCGCAAGGAGCGCGGCGGCGCGTACGCGGCGTTGCTGCGGGCCGGCCCGCGGGCGCCTTACTTCCTCGCCTGCAAGCTACACGCGCAACAGCTGGTTAAACACATGTGCTGCCCGGCGTGCGGCCTGTTCTGCTCGCAAGTAAGATAAATAAATAATAAATAAATAAATAAATATGTGGGGACATCTTCACACACGGCCATCTGATCCCAAACTAAGCAGAGCTTGTATTATGGGTACCAGACAGCTGATATACATTACACAAATAGATAAATACATACTTATATAGATAAACAACAACCAGACACAAGGCACAAGTGTTCATCACACAAATGTTTGCCCTGGGCGGGATTCGAACCCGCGACCCTGTGCGTCGGAGGCAGATACACTACCACCTGGGCTACGGAGATTCAAGCTAAAAAGCTTAATTTTGGTTTCACTAGCTGTCCACTTGTTGTGTTATTTTTTTCCATTTCAGTAAGATCTTTCTCAAACTTGCAAAAAGATGTCGATCAAAGGCTTTATCATGATCCACCTAAAAGTGCATGTGTCTCCAAGTGTTTCCTGTAAAAACTACGTGAAACTATTAGGTCACTAAAAAAAGTGAAGCTGGCCGAACGTATTATGCCTGTACATTTGCATTATAAGGCCTTGAATTTATAGCTCTTCTCCACAGATTCCGCCATTGTGTTAGTGAACTCACCCAAAAAATGTAATGACGGATCTAAGTGATGTAATAACATCCTATGGAAATAAATTATTTTGACTTTGACTTTGATATATAAATAGCTAACCCGGCAGACGTTTTCCTGCCATTTTTCCAACCTCTACTCTACACCTACCCTACACATACCAAAGCAGCGCCACCTACCGGGTCAAATTGTGTTTTCAAACCATCCAGGAATCCATTGAAATAACACTACACACAAAATTTCATCCAAATCGGTCCAGCCGTTTAGAAGGAGTTAGGTGACAAACACACGTACAGAAGAATTATATAGGGTGTAAATAAATTACCTGACTTTATTTTAAAGGATCATCCTACCCATGAAACTGAACAACTTTCCCCAAGAAACATAGGCTGTCGGACGACAAAAAAAAGTTGTCCCTTTCATACAAAACCGCGCGGCCAGCTAATCGATTTATTATGGAAGATGCATTTTTTTTTTCGTCCGACAGTCCATGTTTCTTGGGGAAAGTTGTTCAGTTTCATGGGTAGGTTGATCCTTTAAAATAAAGTGAGGTAATTTCCTATATTACTAGGAGTGGGGTTCATGCTTGTTTCCGTTTTTCGTGTTACAGTTTTGTACACAGTTTTTTGTATACTACATGCTTGCATTGGACGAGAAAAACTGTGCGAGCAGATTATGACCGACCCGTTTTCTGCAACCATTTTTTTTCCGTCCACGTTTTGCGCACTCGAATTTTCCAACCATTAGCCTTTTTGGGAAGTAATCTCCTGCGGTCGCCGGCCGCTGCTCACTGCGCTCGCTCGTCTCCCTCCGCCTGTTATTGACAACAGTCTAACCTAACCTAACCGAAGTGTATTCTTTCTGGGTGGATTTCTTTTTATAGCGGGGGGCTGCGCCCCCCAAACCCCCCCTTCGGGTGCTGTCCAGTAAAAAACAGCGAAAAAATACAGTTTCCTAAAGTCGAGCCATTATTTTGACATGTAATCAGTGGCTTAGAAAAACGCGGCGTACCAAAACAGTTGCGTTAAAAACTGCACGAGCACTTTTTGTACAGACCCGTTTTTGGATGCAACTTTTTAGGCATCCTCATATTGAATGAATGCGTATTCGTTGTAAACCATGTACATCAAAAACGTGGCGTACAAAACCAGGGGCGGTCATGAAGGTTTCCCATTACTAGCTGACCCCACAGACGTTGTCCTCCCATTTTTCCCAACATCTACCCTACACATACTCTGCGCAATTTCCTTTTTTTTATTTATTTAAGAACCTTCTACGGAGTATTAGAAAACATTTTAAAAAAGATGAATGAAATCGGTAAAACCGTTCTCAAGTTATAGCGTGGCCAGGAGAAGTAGAAATAATTTTTATATATATAGATAGATGATATTATAAGGTATGGTAACATTCACCCCCCCACTCTCCCCAGGGCTACTTCTACCAATGCAGCCTCGGCCACTTGTTCCACCTGGAGTGCGGTTTGCCGTACAACTCGGGGAAGTCCCCGCCGGGCTGCCCACACTGCGGCGTGAGCCCGTACCGCTGGCTGCCTCAGAACACCACCTGCTGCAAGGTGAAGGTCGACATGAAGACTGAGAACAAGAGGATATACCTCCCGAAGCAGAGGGAGCAGTGGTGAGATTGTAGATTTAATTCAACTTTGTAACGAGGCATTCGTCATCTTTCCTGTTTTATGGCTGGCAGTTTTATCTTTCATTTTAAATTCATTTTCAAATTTAGATTTCTTACGTTTCGATTTTGTCTTTTTTCTGCTAAATTCTTCACTTCATGTCCTGTCCTGATCTCCGACAGTAAACTTATCCATGTTATTATTTTCCATGGTAGTTATATAAAATATAATATATAAATACATAAATACCTTTTCGGCGGACAGTGCCCTGGTTATTGCCACACTTTTTTGTATTATTATTCTACTACTACACTCTTCGTGTGATGCTCAGCAGCTTGTGGCGGCCTCTTGGCCACAACTTTGTATGCTATGAAACGGTGGTCGACCAACCCGCACTGTGCCAGCGTGGTCGACTAAAGCCTAATCGCCCTAATTCAGGGTAGGCTCGAGCCCCTCAGTGGGGACGTATATGAGCTGTTGATGATGCAATAAAACTGATAGATAAAACGCTTATTATGGGTAACAGTACAGGCAGTCTGATAGTACATATTTAATATTCCTAAACATCTTCTAGGGAGAGTAACATTACTTACAATTTGACGCAACGTTACTCAAAAAAACTAATAGGGTAAAAAAATACAATTATTTATTCAGCAACAGCTTAGTGTAATTACATTTTGATTCCACCAAACTATACAATAGTTTGTAGGTAGAATCATAGCTCCCTTAGATAACAATGTTGCAAATTATAACAATTAATTTAGTTCACGCTCTATCCCCAGCGGGGCGAGCAGGCATGCATGACAAAATTAATGCATGATGATGAAATTAAAATTAAATTAGTTTCTGCTATCGAACATTAAAATAATGTTTGCTCTATCTTTAAAATTGACCGAGTTATAAAGGTTTGAAATTCAAGATTAGACAGAGAGGCGCATACCCACTTGTGACGTCACTTGCTAGTAACGCCATATAACCTCCATACAAAAAGTCTTGAAAGAGACAGACATATTGAAACTTTAAAAAATCACTGTAAATTAGTTTTTCAACCTATTCTGTATTTTTCTTCGCGTCTGCTACTATACTAATCTATATTTTAAAAATAATTCATAAAATATGGTAAATTTAGGAACACTCCGATCCCCTATTGTAATGTTGTTTTTAGTGTAGTAGCCATACCAGTGGATAAGATTCTTAGACTCTTCAAGATCAAAGTAATTTCATAATTGTCAAGGTAAAAGCCGTCAACCCGTAAAAGATTCGTAAAAAAGATCGACCATATAAAATCATGTCTTTTTATTAACTTTATACTTGTAGATAACATTCTTAGTCAAAGTCAAAGAAAAATTATTTATTTCCATAGGATGTTATTACATCACTTAGATCCGTCATTACATTTTTTTTTAAACTGTTCTGTCCATGATTGACCGAGCGAGCGAAGCGTCTCTGCTTCAGCTTGGCCAAAATTGCTTTTGTATGTCTGTTTGTGTGTGTGTGTCTGTTTCTCTACAGGTCGCGTTTCTCAACCGATTCTCGTGAAATTTTGTGAGCAGGTTCAATAAATTAATCAAATTTTTTTGTCGAGTCAGGTTTTGGAAATTTAAAAAAAATTACGGAGTTATGGGGGTTGCCAGCTACCGCTGAGGCTGTTTTCCTCTACAGGTCGTATTTCTCAACCAATAAAAAAAAAAACCTAAATGAAATATTGTAACAAAACATCTTTAAGTCGTTAAGTAAATATCAACAGATGGCGCTGAACAGTGGAACGGATTTTCTAAAACGCGCTATCGAGATTTTTTCAGCCATTTAAAAAAAAAAGAACTCGCGATGTCTACAGCTCACGGAGCCACTAGTTATAGTTAAGGTCATTTAATAATTAAGTGATGTCATGCTCACCCGTAAAACACAAGTTAATTCGACAGCACCCCGGCCTACTTAAGCTTTTCGACTCTCAAGCCGTCCCTCTTCGACACGGGCCCCGTCATCCCCGAGGACCTCCTGCCCCCGGAGCCGCTGGACCTGAAGCGGCTGTGTGAGAAGCCCGACGTGGATGAAGACCCGACCGACGCGGCGGAGGCGCTCTGCGACGCCATCCTCGCGGGGGAAGGAGTTGACGTACTCATACCCAGCATCAGTGAGTATATCATCAACAGCTCATTATACGGGTGCAACATTTAGATCGGTCAGTAGGGGAAAGTCTGAAACTATAAGACATACGAAGATCTGTTCTTAGGAACCATGGCATCGATTTTAGTAACAAGTAAAACTGTATTCCAGACTGTATACTGTAAAACTGTATGCCGTGTGGTGACGGCAGAGTAGAATACATTTGTCACCATCCCCTACTCTTCCCGTGGGTGTCGTAAGAGGCGACTTAGGGACTACACATTGAACAGGGAACGGGCAGCAGCGCTCTCTGATCAGTAACCTTTTAATCTGCGATCTCCAACCCGCCTGCCAAGCGTGGAGATTATGGCAAAACCAAACACTGAAGTGGAGGAGGCTCATAGTCCAGCAGTGGACTGTAACGGGCCGTTGATGATGTTGAAAACTGTATTCATAGATTTAGCACAGACCATGAAATTCTACTTACTACGAGTACTAAAACTTTGTTTTTAAAACTTGACGCTCCATCGACTCGCCAAGAAGATAACCAGCCCACTATCGCGTTCAGCGTTATCTTCTTGCACTTTCGTAGGTCTGGTGGAAGATATATTTTCAAGCAGGCCTTGTGAATTTGTGACACAATGGTGTCGATTCGGCATATGGCCAACTAAACTAAACTTAGTCCTGTCACTTTCTATCATTTTTGATTGAAAAGGGACCGAAGATCATTGGTTTTGTTTTTGTCTTTTGACTTCACGACTAACTGTCAAATTTAGTCTTGTTTTAGTGCTTACCTAAACACCATGACGAATAAAAAGCCACTGAAATAAGACTAAATTTGACAGTTAGTGGTGAAGTCGAAGACAAAAACAAAACCGATGATCTTCGGTCCCTTTTCAATTAAAAATGATAGAAAGTGACAGGACTAATTTTAGTTTAGTTTAGTTGGGTGTATGCCGAATCGACACCAATACCTACCTACTACTATTAAATCTACTACTATAAAAAGTTTATAATATTTATTTTGTTCAAAAACTAGTCTTCGTCGAATTTCAAATTAGATTTCTTTTCTTAGATTGATTTTATAAACCACTTTAATTTAACAGTATCTGGAGCGGGTCTAAACATCCCCCTTCCATCCATGAACGGAGGCACTGTTCTACACGCGGCGGCCAAACGAGGTCATCTGTCAGCTGTTCATTTACTGCACACGGCGGGCGCAGACTTGAACTCTATAGGGAACTCCAAGACACCGCTCATGGTCGCCATATTGGGTAAGTTCAAGGTCAAACGAGGTCATCTGTCAGCTGTTCATTTACTGCACACGGTGGGCGCAGACTTGAACTCTATAGGGAACTCCAAGACACCGCTCATGGTCGCCATATTGGGTAAGTTCAAGGTCAAACGAGGTCATCTGTCAGCTGTTCATTTACTGCACACGGCGGGCGCAGACTTGAACTCTATAGGGAACTCCAAGACGCCGCTCATGGTCGCCATATTGGGTAAGTTCAAGGTCAAACGAGGTCATCTGTCAGCTGTTCATTTACTGCACACGGTGGGCGCAGACTTGAACTCTATAGGGAACTCCAAGACACCGCTCATGGTCGCCATATTGGGTAAGTTCAAGGTCAAACGAGGTCATCTGTCAGCTGTTCATTTACTGCACACGGCGGGCGCAGACTTGAACTCTATAGGGAACTCCAAGACACCGCTCATGGTCGCCATATTGGGTAAGTTCAAGGTCAAACGAGGTCATCTGTCAGCTGTTCATTTACTGCACACGGTGGGCGCAGACTTGAACTCTATAGGGAACTCCAAGACACCGCTCATGGTCGCCATATTGGGTAAGTTCAAGGTCAAACGAGGTCATCTGTCAGCTGTTCATTTACTGCACACGGCGGGCGCAGACTTGAACTCTATAGGGAACTCCAAGACACCGCTCATGGTCGCCATATTGGGTAAGTTCAAGGTCAAACGAGGTCATCTGTCAGCGGAACCGCTCATGGTCGCCATATTGGGTAAGTTCAAGGTCAAACGAGGTTATCTGTCAGCGGAACCGCTCATGGTCGCCATATTGGGTAAGTTCAAGGTCAAACGAGGTCATCTGTCAGCGGAACCGCTCATGGTCGCCATATTGGGTAAGTTCAAGGTCAAACGAGGTCATCTGTCAGCGGAACCGCTCATGGTCGCCATATTGGGTAAGTTCAAGGTCAAACGAGGTCATCTGTCAGCGGAACCGCTCATGGTCGCCATATTGGGTAAGTTCAAGGTCAAACGAGGTCATCTGTCAGCGGAACCGCTCATGGTCGCCATATTGGGTAAGTTCAAGGTCAAACGAGGTCATCTGTCAGCGGAACCGCTCATGGTCGCCATATTGGGTAAGTTCAAGGTCAAACGAGGTCATCTGTCAGCGGTTCACTGAACTCTTTATGGGACTCTAAGACAATGGTCGCCATCTTTTCCTTGTAAGCTTAGAAAATAAGAAAAGTATAAAAAAGGTCTACGAAAACTGTAAAATGAGGGTTTACATCTCATGGTCTAGTATATAGTAAATAATAAACTCACTGAAAAAACTATCTATGAAATAATTAATTGTTTACATTTGATAAAATTTGTGCTATTGTTTTGAATTAAATTAATTACTTCATAGACTTTTGTTTCATTTTATTTATTTTTTAGAAAGTTTTGCTTTGTTTGAACGTTATTGATTAAGGAAATTAGAAAATATTCTATAATATGAATATTTATAATATGTCTATTATGTACTGTTTTTAATAATCTTCCTGACGAATTCAAGACCTTAGATAATAACACTTTTAAAAAAACTAGTTAATTTTTTTACAGTGTGAAAGATTTTTTAGAATATAAGTAACTTTAAAATGTAAAATTTGCACACCTGCACACAGGTTGAATACAAGAGCCGCAATAATTGTAACATCCCATTACTGTGTTCATGCAAATAAACTTATTTCATTTCATTTCATAAGTTATTTATTTGTTTGTCTTTGCAATGGTCGTACAAAACAGTTCATCTGCTGATACAAAATCTGTAATCTAACACTTCTTACAGCCTTACTAGAGAAACCAGAAACGAAGAGTCCGAAGAAGAACAAAACCACCATCGAGATAGTGAAGGAGGAGTTAGACGGAGAAGTCGTGAAGGAGGTGATAGAAGACGGCAAGGAGTCGGACGACGAAGACAACGCAAAGAGCGAAATGGAGCGGCCTGATGATGAGCAGCTCATGAAGGTCATCCGGTATCTGGTGGCGGCTGGCGCTGATGTCAACATTCCGGTAAGATGACGAATACTGACAGTCAAATCAGAATCGAAATTGATCGAACAAACTTGATACAACATTATTAAACAAATATATCTGTCCCTCTTACGAAAACAATTTTTTTTATGGCGGATGTATGGCCCGCGTGACAATGATGTCACATATCACGTCGGATCTCTCTGTCTAACCATCAACTTTGAAGCCTTATAACTTAAGATATATGAAAAACCTTACACCTTAAGATACCTTAAGATATTTGAAAAAAATATTTTCATAGTGTTTATTTGGAACTTGAAATATTTCGATTAATGAATTTAAATAAAATATTCCCTATTAAACTTGTTAAATCGATCAAAGAAACTATCGTGTTTTTAGTTCTGTTCGATTTCGACAGATGACGTTAGGGTCGAGTTACAACTCGCTATCGTTGTGTCTTTTGCGAACCTTAAGTAGGATCTGCAGATTTCAATTTTTATTACAAGTATATCTTTTCTTGAGTGTGTGAATACGTTAATAAAGTTACAGTGTCATAGTGTGAGTTGTTTTCTTTTGGAAGTGAATCAAACATTGGTGCCGAAACCCGGGAACTTGGACTTAGTGCGGTGAGAAGTGTTTACTTTGAACTTACAACTATTTCGTAGAAGTTGGGACTTGTAAAGTTTTATCCTATGGACTTAGAGAAATTCATCAGATTTTGGACTTGTAAAATTTTAAAGTTTTATTCAGTGGACTTAGAAAATTTAGAGAAATTTTGGACTTGTAAAATTTTGAAATCTTATTCAGTGGACTTAGAAAATTTCGACAAATTATAAACTTGTGATATTTTTAAATCTTATACTAGAGGTTTAGAAGAATGGAAAATGGAACATAGAAAAATTTACTTATGGTCGAAATTTTGAACTTTGAATTTAATTGAAGATCTATGATAACTTAGGAGATTTTTAAACAGTTTTCATAAAGAGATCAATATGGCAGAAAAATTAGTAAGAGTGCAGTATGATCTCCAAAAGAGACTGAAAAAAGCTCAGGTTAATTTCAAGAAATCACCTAAAGAGAGAATTACTCAAGAATATTTAGAAACAAGATTGCAAATGTTAGAAGAGTTGAGAATGTCATTTGTGGCAAACCATGACAGCATTGTCAAATCTGTTACTGAAGAACAAGCACAACAATTATCTTATTTAGTTAACGATGAATACGATGAATTTGAAGAAGAATATACTATTTACAAAACTTTACTGAGGGAGAGAATTAAATCAACAAGTGGTGGATCATCGGGTTCATCACAAAACAATTCTGATGTGAAGCTTCCAAGAATACAATTGCCAATTTTCAGCGGAAAATACGAGGAATGGCAGACATTTTACGATATGTTTTTGTCATTAATTCATACAAGCGAGAGTTTGTCAGCAGTTCAAAAATTACATTATCTAAAAAGTCATCTAACAGGAGAGCCAGAGAATTTGCTGCGCAATTTTCCCATTACTGAGAATAACTATGAAGAGGCTTGGACACAGCTCACAAAACGTTACAACAACAAACGTTTCAACTCTAATGCAGTTTTGAAGACATTCTTTTCTCAAAAACCAATAGTTACCGAATCAGCGGCTGCAATCAAACAATTGTTGGACACATCATCTTCTTGTCTGAAAGCATTGCAGAATATGGGAATAAAAACAGAATCCTGGGATGCTATTGTGATCTACTTTGTGCTATCTAAATTAGATAAAGAATCACTTAGACAATGGGAGATTCAACTAAGCATTACTGGTGATGATTTACCTGTATGGTCACAGTTGGTTGAATTTTTAGAAACTAGATTCCGGAGTTTAGAAATGGTAGAAGGCCCAGCATCTGTTAAGACAATGAATAAACCTCCAGTGCAGCATCTATCGAAGCAGACGACTAGAAGCAAAGCCTTTCATTCAGCATTTCATGAAGAACGTAAATCAAACGAACCTGTAATGTGTGTTGCGTGTGGTGGACAACATTCGATTTATCAATGCAAAAAGTTTTTTCAACAAACAATACAAGAGAGAACAGGTTTCGTACAATCAAAGGGATTATGCTTCAATTGCTTGGCTTCAACTCACGTTGTAGCTAAATGTCATCAATCATCATGTTGTAAGAAATGTGGTAGAAGACATCACACTATGTTGCATTATGAGAGAGAGGGATTCACACAACCTACTAATAATCAGAGCGGATATACACAACCTGGTCAGAACCAGCATCAGAGCGGATCCACGCAACCGAGTCAAAACGAGGAGTCATCACAATCGAATAATGCACAGGTCCACACAGGACTTGTCACCAATTTTTCAAGAGGAGAACTGCAAAACCACAATGTTTTGCTGGCTACGGCGGTTGTGAAGGCTAATTCTACATATGGAAGGAAGTTCTACGTTAGAGCTCTACTCGATCAGGGCTCACAAGCTTCTTTTATAACTCAATCTACTGTACAATTACTAGGTCTTAAGTGTAAGCCTGTAAATGGTGTCGTGTCAGGTTTGGGAGACGGTCAAACAAGGATCAAATCTATGGTTTCGTTGCAAATTGAGTCATGTCATAATCCAGAAACTGTAATACACGTTAATGCTTATGTTTTGGGGTCACTTACATCCATGCTTCCGAGTTGTGAAATAAACACTTCACAATGGTTTATTTCAGATAATCTAAAATTGGCTGATCCGTCTTTTGCTTCCCCCAGAAAAATTGATATATTGCTGGGAGCTGAGACGTACAGCGAGATTCTTCTGGAAGGAGTGATTAAAAGTCCAACAGAAAATCTCATTGCGCAAAATACAGTTCTAGGTTGGATTATATCAGGTCGAGCTACTACAGAATCAGTTTTAGATGACAATGTAGTAAGCATGCATGTTCACATTAAAGAAGATGAAATGATAAGAAAATTCTGGGAAATTGAGACTGAGCCAAACAGTATCTATAAAAAGCTTACTTCGGAAGAGTTAAAATGTGAAGAGATTTACGAAGCAACTACAGTTAGAAATGAAGAGGGGCGATTTATTGTGAAATTGCCATTTAATAGCGAAGATCCAGAGTGTCAATATGGAAAATCGAAAGAAATTGCGACGAGAAAACTACTAGCTTTAGAAAAAAGACTGGTAAAAGATCCTGCATTATATGAAGAGTATAGGAGAGTATTAAATGAGTATCTTACCTTAAATCACATGATATTAGTGGAGGAAGAGGAGATTGATAATCCCAAAGCGGTGTATCTTCCTCATCACGCCGTTGTGAGAGAAGAGAAACAAACTACTAAAGTTCGTGTGGTGATGAACGCTTCCTCAAAAGGAGTTAATGGAGTTTCCCTTAACGACAATTTACTAGTTGGACCAAAGATCCAGCAAGACTTGAGGCATCTGTTGATGAGATGGCGTACACATAAAATTTGCATAATTGCAGATCTAGTAAAAATGTATCGCCAAGTGCTCGTGTCAAAAGATGATACCGATTTTCAGAGAATCTTGTGGAGGGCCAACCCTGAGATGCCAATTCAAGTTTACAGACTTTTAACATTGACATTTGGGACTGCAAGTGCACCATACTTGGCAGTAAAGACATTGCAGAGACTGGCTGAGGAAGAAAGTGATAACTTTCCTATTGCAGCTGAAATAACAAAGCGAGATTATTATATGGATGATTTAATGACCGGTTGCAATACAGAGGCTGAGGCTAGAGTTATTTATGACGAGATGAACAAGCTTATGAAATCAGGAGGATTTCAAATTCAAAAATGGAGCAGTAACAGCGAGATTCTACTTAAATTCATAGAAGAAGCTCAACGAGACATCGAACAGTCGATTCCTATTAAAGCTGATAATGCATCTAAAGTTTTGGGTCTACGGTGGAACAGAGAGACAGATAACTTTGAGTACACGGTTAATCTGCCTGAGGTTAAAGAACCCATTACTAAAAGACAGGTACTTTCAGACATTGCACGCTTGTACGATCCTATGGGATGGATAGCTCCTGTAGTCATAACAGCGAAAATCATCATACAAAATTTGTGGAAAGCCAAATTAGACTGGGATGAGGAGCTTACTGAAGATTTAAAAGAAGAGTGGTTGAAATATAGGAATGAGTTGACACAAATTCAGAGAATAATAATCCCAAGATGGATTTTTCATACACCTGGTTGTAAAGCAGAGTTACATGCATTTTCAGATGCATCTAGAGTGGCTTACGCCGCTGCGGTTTATCTTCGTACAACTGATGTGCAAGGTAAAGTAAGTGTCAGTTTAATCTCAGCCAAAACAAAAGTTGCTCCCATAGAAAAGGAGCTTTCAATTCCCCGATTAGAACTCTGTGGTGCTACACTTGCTGCGAAATTATTGTCAGAAATATCTCAAGTGATGAACATACCCAAACACAATCTCTTTTGCTGGACTGATTCAACAGTAGTTTTAGCATGGTTGAAAGGAGGAGCTAGCAAATGGACTACATTTGTGAGTAACAGAGTGTCTGAAATTTTAACAATTACAGACTATACGCAATGGAGTCATGTTTCGACAGATTCCAATCCTTCAGATTGTGCTTCGAGGGGTCTGAGACCTGCAGAGCTAGAGAAGCATTCTATTTGGTGGAGAGCTCCAGAATGGTTGTGGAATAGACAGATTGAGTCCAAATCTTTAATCAATGTAGAGACACACGAAGAAGAGAGAGTTACTTCA
This sequence comes from Carpatolechia fugitivella, assembly GCA_951230895.1. Classification (NCBI taxonomy): domain Eukaryota; kingdom Metazoa; phylum Arthropoda; class Insecta; order Lepidoptera; family Gelechiidae; genus Carpatolechia; species Carpatolechia fugitivella. The sequence continues at coordinate 17,062,899 of OX579649.1, forward strand.
TTGGTCGTAACTCAAGACAGTAAAGAAGAATCTGAGTGGGAGAAGTTTTCTAATCTTACAAAAATGTTAAGGATTTTGTCGTATTGCAGAAGGTTACTTAACTGGAAAAAGACGCAAGAAGAAAAAGAATTGATACCCAATTACATAACTACAGAGGAAATGAGACAGACTTTACACAAATGTATCGAACAAGTTCAAAAAAGAGAATTCAAAGAGGAGATACAACAATTAAAAAAGGGACTTTGTGTACCTAACAAAAGTGCGCTTCATACTCTTCATCCTTTTTTAGATCAAAAGGGAATTTTAAGAGTTGGCGGACGTATCGAGCAAGCCGATGTAGATTTTGATAAGCGGCATCCGATTATTTTGCCCGCTAAGAATCATCTTACTAGGTTAATAATATCTGACGCTCATAACAGAACACTCCATGGCGGACCACAAATCATGAGAAATTACTTATCCACGAAATATTGGATTATCAGAGGTAGAGAGGAAATCAAGAAATTTTATCGGAAGTGTGTAATTTGCTTGAGACATTCGAAGGCAATCAACACACAGTTAATGGGTCAACTTCCTGAGGTGAGATTAAAACCCAGCAAACCTTTTAAATCGACAGGTGTCGACTACGCTGGACCTATAAATGTTAGATTTTCGCCAGGTCGAGGCTCTAAAGCCTTCAAATGTTACATTTGCCTTTTTATATGCATGGTGACGCGTGCAATCCACTTAGAATTGGTCACCGACCTTACTGCTAAAGGATTTATTGCCGCATTTCGTCGTTTTACTTCAAGAAGAGGACATTGTCAAGATCTTTATAGCGACAATGGCACGAATTTTGTTGGTGCGGACAAGCAGTTACGTGAAATGTTCGATCGTGCCAAATCTAGTATGCCTGAGGAAATTGCAAAATTAATCACATTAGAAATGACTAATTGGCATTTTATTCCTCCATACGCTCCAAATTTTGGTGGGTTGTGGGAAGCGGGTGTACGTAGCGCTAAAACTCACTTGAGAAAAGTCATAGGTGACAGTACGCTCACTTACGAAGAATTGTCCACGGTTTTAACGCAAATTGAAGCGTGTCTAAATTCGCGTCCAATTACAATTTTGAGTGACGATCCTAGCGACCCTCTCCCGCTGACACCGGGTCATTTTTTAGTAGGAGAATCTTTGTTAAATGTTACAGATGAAGATGTTAGTGATCAAAATATTACTTGTTCAGAGAGATGGAGATTAGTACAAAAGATGGTAAACTCTTTTTGGAAAAAATGGTCTAAAGAATATTTGGTTAACTTAAGTCAACGTTATAAATGGAAAACTAAAAAATCTGAACCAGATGTAGGTGATGTTGTTATTGTGCGAGAGGATAATATTCCTCCATCTAAATGGATTTTGGGAGTAATAGAAGTTAAACATGCTGGACCAGACAATGTAACTCGTGTTGTTACTATTAAAACCAAAAACGGTATAATAAAGAGAGCAATTAGTAGAGTAGTAGTTTTAGTAAAATGAGTTGCATTGTCATGGTGGGAGGTATTTTGTTTTATACTTACTTTTTACTTGTTTCATGGTGGGCGGACTTCTTTTTCCGGGCGGTTTTATGTAATACCAAAAGTTGTTTGTTTTCTTTTTATGTTTTATTGTGTCTGTGTATCCTTTCTAATGTTGGAAAGTTAACAGTAAGGATAAGATTTCTTTTCATTATTTCATTTTTTTTAATTATGTGTTATTTTTTGGAAGGACAAGTCCTTGGTGGGCGGAATGTTAAATCGATCAAAGAAACTATCGTGTTTTTAGTTCTGTTCGATTTCGACAGATGACGTTAGGGTCGAGTTACAACTCGCTATCGTTGTGTCTTTTGCGAACCTTAAGTAGGATCTGCAGATTTCAATTTTTATTACAAGTATATCTTTTCTTGAGTGTGTGAATACGTTAATAAAGTTACAGTGTCATAGTGTGAGTTGTTTTCTTTTGGAAGTGAATCAAACAAAACTGGCTGTCTGTTCCCAGGGTCCGGACGGCATGACAGCCCTCCACATGGCGGCGCAGTATGGAGGCACGGCCGTCTGCTCCGTGCTCCTCAGCAACACCGACGCCGCGGTGGACGCGCGGGACCACGGAGGCTGGAGCGCGCTGGTCTGGGCGGCGGAGAACCAACACACGGATACTGTCAGGTCAGTAGCAATAGTAGCAAGTCAGCTGAACTATAACACTGTCAGGTCAACAATAGCACTGTCAGCTCAACTATAGCACTGTCAGGTCAACAATAGCACTGTCAGTTCAACTATAGCACTGTTAGGTCAACAATAGCACTGTCAGGTCAACAATAGCACTATCAGCTCAACTATAGCACTCAGGTCAACAATAGCACTGTCAGTTCAACTATAATAAATAATAATAAAATAAAATATATTTATTTCAGGCATGGTATACATTATATACAGTCCCAATTATATGAAAAAATCATCCAAAATATAAATGTAATTACAATTAGAATAATTCAATAAATAATAAAATTTTGACAACTATAGCACTGTTAGGTCAACAATAGCACTGTCAGTTCAACTATAGCACTATCAGCTCAACTATAGCACTCAGGTCAACAATAGCACTGTCAGGTCAACAATAGAACTGTCAGCTCAACTATAGCACTGTCAGGTCAACAATAGCACTGTCAGTTCAACTATAGCACTGTCAGCTCAACTATAGCACTGTCAAGTCAACAATATCACTATCAGCTCAACTATAGCACTCAGGTCAACAATAGCACTGTCAGTTCAACTATTGCACTGTTAGGTCAACAATAGCACTGTCAGCTCAACTATAGCACTGTCAGGTCAACAATAGCACTATCAGCTCGACTATAATACTCTCAGGTCAACAATAGCACTGTCAGCTCAACTATAGCACTGTCAGTTCAACTATAGCAATGTCAGGTCAACAATAGCACTGTCAGCTCTACTATAGCACTGTCAGCTCAACTATAGCACTGTCAGTTCAACTATAGCAATGTCAGGTCAACAATAGCACTGTCAGGTCAACAATAGCACTGTCAGGTCAACAATAGCACTGTCAGTTCAACTATAGCACTGTTAGGTCAACAATAGCACTGTCAGCTCAACTATAGCACTGTCAGGTCAACAATAGCACTGTCAGGTCAACTATAGCACTGTCAGGTCAACTATAGCACTGTTAGGTCAACAATAGCACTGTCAGCTCAACTATAGCACTGTCAGGTCAATAATAGCACTATCAGCTCAACTATAGCACTCTCAGGTCAACAATAGCACTGTCAGGTCAACAATAGCACTGTCAGGTCAACAATAGCACTGTCAGTTCAACAATAGCACTGTCAGCTCAACTATAGCACTATCAGCTCAACAACAGCACTGTCAGCTCAACAGTAGCACTGTCAGCTCAACTATAGCACTATCAGCTCTACAATAGCACTGTCAGTTCAACAGTTTTCAACAATTTTTTTTAAGCACCTAGTATGTCTATAATCTTCAATAATTTGTTCCAGAGTGCTCCTATCGAACGGCGCGAACGCCACAGCGGCCGACAACGAAGGCAACTCGGTCATCCACTGGTGCGCCCTCGCCGGCGCCACCAGCTCGCTGCAGCAGCTGCTGCTGGCCGCTCCCGATGCCGTCCACGCCAGCAACGCACACACCGACACGCCGCTGTACGTCACACACACACACAAACACTACCTTTCCTTTTTCCTTTCTTATAAAACTTCCTTATAAATTCCTGTACACTTTAAACCAATCCTATTCCTTTTTCCAAATTCCATGAAATATCATGTATGGCAATAGCGTTCCGTTTCCTCGTTTTGTATGTGGCAATGTGAAAAAAAAAACTTGACAAAATGTTTTACTAGTTCCATAGCCAATAAAAAAAACCTGGCAACACAATTCATAACATTAACTCTATCTCTCAGTCTCAGGGTTGCACCAAGAAGAAAACCTTCTACTTCGATATGTTTTAATTACTTGTTTCACTTCTTTGTGTTATTTTTTTAGTAGTTAATTGATGATGTTTTAATAATTTGTACAGACACGTGGCGGCTCGACAAGGACACTACGCGTGCGTCATAATGCTGCTAGCGCGAGGAGCCAGGGTGAGTCATTACAATATTTTGTCAATTAAACAGACTTCGGTATCTTCTTCATCGTAACTTTTTGTATGAAACGTATCGTACTTCAATTTTGTAACTTTAGATTTTTCGAAACATCCAATTAAAAGCGTATATGATCAATGTTCAGTGACGCGAACTGCATTTGGTCGGGCCTCGTGGAGCAAAACTAGACTGTCTCAGCCCAAAAATTGGCCACAAGAATTGCGCTGTCAGTAGCGTAAATTAAATCCTCCCGCGTGCAGCTGCTGGGGCACGCAGGGCACGACATCAAATGCTCCATCGTTTGGGGAACGGCACCACACTTGCACTCCAAGTTAGAACCGTGTGAGAATCCCCACCTGAACAGGTTCTCCTTACTTCAGCCGAGAATCCGAAGCCTATTTAAAGACTTCCAGGTAAGCCATGGTAACTCATGTCCAGCCGGTGGATTCTCAGACAGTGTAGGTCGAAGGTCGACACTCTGTGACCACAACCTCAATCTCTCCTTTGACTGATTGTCGTCGTGAAGCGCTGAAACACACTTCTTGAAGTTTTCACGGCTTTTTAGCCTTTGTGGCACAGGGTCGTAATCAGACAGTGGGTGTCTGGTGTCGTCTAGCATTTTGCTCTTTTCGGAAGAGCCTACCACAATCCTGCGGACTTCTGGCGGTGCTATTCCAGCAAGTGGATATAGCATTATGTGGACTATTATGCACATAATAGAATTCGCTGACCGGGATGTAAAGCATACAATTAACTCAGGATGGATGAAATGGCGGCAGGTCACGGGAACAACATGTGACCCCCGAATGCTTCTTAAGTTAAAAGGCAAAATTTATAAGACAATTATACGACCTGTCGTCATGTATGGATCGGAGTGTTGGGCCATCAAAGGGACTTCATGCTAGTGAAATGAGAATGCTGAGATGGATGTGTGGAGTAACAAGAATGGACAAGATTAGGAATGAATGGAATGATTAAGAGGAAGTTTGAAAGTTGCGCCAGTGATAGACAAAATAAGAGGAAATCGCCTTACCTGGTATGGGCACTATTGGGCACGTAATGCGGAGAAATGAATGTTACGTAGGGAAAAGGTATTGAATTTGAATGTGGATGGATATGTTGGGAGAGGACGACAAAAAAAAAGATGGATGGATTGTGTAAAAGATGATATGTGGGATAAATTGAGGAAGAAAACATACTGCGCCGACCCCAAATGATAGGATAAAGGCAAGCAAATGATGAATAAAATTCGCTGTGTACACCAAAAGATGGGCTGCTGGAGGGAGTCAATAAAGATAGCCTCACCTGTTCAATCAATCAGCCTATTGCAGTCCACTGCTGGAATACTGCCTCCCTAAAGGCACGCCAAAGCCGCTCTCCTCATCCAGTTACCACCAGCGACCTTCCTCAGGTCATCAGTCCACCTGGCAGGGGGGCGTCCCACACTACGTTTCCCGAGACGTGGTCTCCATTCGAGAACCCGTCTGCTCCAACGCTCATCGGTTCTGCGACAGATGTGGCCAGCCCACTGCCACTTCAGCTTGCTACACTTCTGGACGATATCATCTACCTTGGTCCTCTGCCGGATGATTTCGTTTCGGATTTTATCCCGTAGCGAAATACCAAGCATAGATCTTTCCATAGCTCGCTGAGTGACATGTAGCCGGTGGGCCAGCTTCACCGTCATGTTCCACGTCTCGACTCCGTACGTCAAAACGGCCTCTCTTGTTAGATATATCAAAATGATATAATAATTGTTCCATAAATGTATTTGCAGACGGACATACAGAACTCTGCGGGAGAGTTGCCAGTGGCCGTATGTATGCAAGGGCCGTGTCACGCCGCCATCTCACTCAACATGCAGATGACGCTCGCCTTGAACGACAACCTCACACGCAAACTGCTGTCTAGGTGAGTAAATGCTAGTGGCTCTGTGAGCTGTAGACCTCGCGAGCCTTTACATTTCTTATGAGTTCATGTGACTGTTTATTTCTCCACAAACATCTCCGACTCCTTGAAATTTATTTATCACATTTTTTATTTGTATTTATTTATTTATTTTTATTATATTTTTATTTATTTTTATTTTGTTTTATTCTTTTATGTGACCTGTAGAGGAAAACAGCCTCAGCGGTAGACCTTGTAAGCTGGCAACCCCATAACTCCGTAATTTTTTTAAATTTCCAAAAACTGTCTCGACAAAAAAAAACGATTAATTTATTGAACCTGCTCACAAAATTTCACGAGAATCGATTGAGAAACGCGACCTGTAGAGTGGAACAAACAGACAGATGGACAGATACAAATGCAATTTAGGCCAAACTGAAACGGAGACGCTTCGGCCGTCTACAAAACTATACTCCATTTCATATAACATTGGAAAAAAGAAGCAGTGACAGTAAAAATAGTTCATAAATCTTCGATAGATGGCGTTGACGATTCGTGGATCCGAAGAAATCCGGCGAGTCACCCAGGGCCATAAAAGGATTAAAAAAAAAACGCGAAGTACACCTGGCGCCATCTATCGTCTTAATTAGAACGATTATTTTTTAAAGAGCTGTAAGAAAATCCCCCATTACTGAAGTGTTGCGGTCCTGAGACTAAGAGAAAACTATTTGATCTAGTCACCCACATGTACAACACGGGACAAATACCAGAGGAGTTCTCTACCAGCAAAACCATCACCATTCCAAAGAAAGATAACGAAGTAGAATGCTGAAACTACCGAACGATAAGCCTGCTGTCGCACGCTTCCAAGATTCTTCTCAGAGTCATACAAAATCGGCTATATAAAGGTCAAACCTTAGTGAAGACCAGTATGAGTTCGGGAAAAATAAAGGAACGAGAGAGGTTATTCTGGCAATTCGTAACATTGTCGAAAGACGTCTAGACCTGAGCAAGAACACATACATCGGCTTTATAGACATGGAAAAGGCTTTCGACTTGTATGTGGCTGTCAAGACGTATTGACAGCAAAAAATATCCTCTTGTATGAGGCTGTCAAGACGTATTGACGCAGCGACGCAGGCGACTATAAGCCGTCTTTTGCTTGAACTATAAGCGATTTTACTGTGGAATCAATCGGGAATGCTAGCATATAAACCAACCAATGAAATTAAGTCAAGTATTGCGAACTTGTAGCGACATCTTAATTTAGAGAGGTATTTTTTAGTTCGCTCATACCGGTTGACGTGAGTGGTGCTAAGTGAAATTTTGTGCCAGCGACAAAGTGTATTTATCGGGAGTTTTTTAGCAAGTGGTAAGTAAATTTCTTTCATTTTACAAAGCTTATATATTATTATACCTTATTTGAGATAGATTGATGTAAAATATACATAAACATTTTATATTTTCTTATTAAAAAGTGGAGGTGTACTAGGCTAACGACGTAGTTTTGATTTCGTCTTGCGATATTTCTTTTGTTTCTTACTACGAAGATAATTAGTACGAATATGTTATCGTAAATAAATAGATAAGTAATAGATTTTCAAAATAATTTATTGTTGTAAAAAGTTATTGTAAAAAGTTTGCTGGATATGATAAGCCAGATTGATTTATCATTTTATTTATTACTTTTATTAATTCATATTGCACGCATGCCAACGGCACTCCAAAATGTCAAAAGACGTCGTAAATAGATTGTTTCATATCGGCTAGACCGATTTCGATAAATATATGTACTATCGGAGACATTTGCGCCTGACCACCACTAAGCACATTTTTGCTTGCGCTCGAAAAATGAACGCGCTCTCTAGCCCCGCCCACTTGACGCCAAGGTCAAATAGTTCGTCCGTAAAATTCACAAAAGGAGTACACAGGATATGTCACGAAGCTGCGAAGTGCAGGTTGCAACTAATGAGTTATCGCTTTCTTCTAATAGGCCAAGGGGGCGTGACCCGGTGCATCCGCACGAGCCAGGCGAAAAAATTTTTAAGTGGTCAGGCGGAAAAGTCCCCGATAGCAGTAGCGGGACCATCATACAGGCCCAAAAGCCCGGCATGCCCTAGCGTAACCGGCTAACAAACAACGTAATATACGAAATAATAATTAACACCGAACCAATCTTTAATACCACTTTTTAAATTGCGCGCCATTTAATTTTCAATTCAAGTACAATGTACTCGAATTATCGGGCTGTACAATTTTGGCCTTGAAAGATCGGGCCGGCCGGCCTTTATCATGGTCGTACATTATCGGCTCCGTAGTCGTCTCCACGCCGCGCCGCCGGCCATCTCGCTCGCACCCGTGGGCTTTAATGGGGCATGCCTTGCAAGCCCGATTTGTATGAAATCAGAGCGCAAAATATGCCAACGTTTAGAAAATAAAAACAGCGATTAGTAGTGTGGACTCGAGAAGCCCGGCATGCCTTGCCATGTGACGTCATGGCATGGGGCCGTCCGAGGACGACCCGACGTTAGTTACAAGTCGAGCAAAAACAATGAGCCGCGTTTTGTTTGTTTACATTGTTGATTGCAGGTTATAATTTTATTGGTTAATTTTTGCTTTATTAGAGTGATTTATTTTACTAAGGTTTATAAGAAGTGGAGGTTAATGTTAAGTCAATGAACTTTGCCGATAAAAAGCAGCTCATATTTTCGCCAAAACACGGGATTTGTGCATTTTTTAATCAAGTAAGTCTAAAAAGCAATTTAAATAATATATTCGGGTAAAAACTTATTGGATGGCCATTTCTATTAATGAAATTGTTGGTTTTGCATGTCTTTTTTGCCATAAAAAAAAGTTTCGAATGCAACAGATAGAGTTTGATTACGACTGACATATCATTTCGATTCTTAGCTAATGGCATTAAACTCGTAGAAACACGCGGATATGCTCTCATGCAAAGAGGATAATTAATACTTTCTCTCATGTTTTGTTATATTGTCAAACAAAAATTAAACCCGACGAAAATCTCGGCTTGCCCTGTCGTTAGACCCTAGGCACGCTACTGCCCGATAGTACATATATATCTTATGTTTATATATGTTGCACGCCAAATTTCTAATATACAACGGCTGGACTGATTTCGATAAAACACGGCTCTGAAAACTCTCGATGAAGTCACCTTTCAATAAAAAAGAAAGCAAAGTCATATAAGGTTGCAATTTTATAAGTGCACTACCCGTCGCGGTATATTTACCTGCTACTTGACCTATGTCTCTTAGGAAAAGTTGTTTACTATGATGGGTACTTGCATCCTAGCAAACCTATATAATAGGGTATTCTACTATGTTTGAAAAAGTACTTCAAAATGTTGATTTTCCTAACGAAAAGCCACAAAAACATATATTTCGGCAAAATAAACACGCTTTCTTGCCATAAATTATTTATTTCCGCGAAAACGCTGTCAGCCATTTTGGTGACGTAATATTGTTAAAAACAAGTCGTGTATGTACGACCGGCACTCATTCATTATGACTCCTTGAAGTTAAAGTTGATAGATTATGTACCTAGCTGTTTACACTGAACCACAGAATAAACGCTAAGTAAAGTTTAGCGTCCCTGAATCTTACTTACTAACTTTTCGAATAATTCATTATCTATTTTATTATTGAACGATACGTCATGATTTTTACGTGAGTGTTTCCGTTTTAAATAAATAATAATTCATTATCTCTTATCCTATATTTTAAGTATTTGATGTCTGCGTGAACTTTTCTCGACAAGAGATTAATACGTTGTTGTAATCCGTGGTTAACGGAACGGAAAGTTGTTACAAATAATCTGTGTTGTGTTTACTGTTTGTTGACCCAAATAAAAAATAAATAAAAATAAAGAAACTGACAGTTATTGCCTATATGACGTCACACCATGGCGGCTCGTGTTTTAGGTCACGTGATATATAGATTAAAAATTACAACTTTTAATTTAAATATAATAAAACAATAATGTGCTTTTATGACTCAAAATCAGAATATTTAAGTATGTTTCTACATAAATTTAAATTTTTATCAAATTTCATAATTTATTTTTCACTACCGAAAGTAGGTGCGAATCCTATAGAGATTCTACCGGGTGTCCAAAAAGGGTATTTGCACTTTTAAATATCAATAAATCGTCTTAATGGGTGGGGGTAGGTAGCAAAAAAAAATATAATGTCACGCGTGGAATTTATTGCAAATTTAGTTGAAATGGATTCGTATACCGGATCTCAGCGCGCATTTTGTGTACGAGCTTACTATCAAAACAATAATTCAATAATAACAGCTCGCCGCTTACATCGCGCGCAGTTCAATGTACGGGATCTTTATCTCCCAGTGCGAATATCATTAGAAAATAGATGAAGACGTAATGAACGTCATTTGGACAACATAATTTTTTTGTCGTAAACTTTCCATTCTATGTACTTTTTGCAAATAATAATAAAATTATGAAATGATATATTTTTCATATATAATTTTTGGGTATAAACTGCCAATACCCTTCCAGGACATCTGGTATTAGAAATATTTTTGCTGCTAGTATGTAATTCTTTCATTTATTTTAGTGTCATGGGAGAAAGAGGCGGACGAGGTAGGGTTCCAGCTATACCAGTGAGAATTTCATCCACAAGCAGAACCCCGCATGTGAACCCGGAGGAAGGAGTCGGAGCACACCGCAGGACAGGATCGGAAAGGCTAAGAGTAAGTTTTTTCATTTAGTTTTTTGTATAGATGGTTTTTGCCGCCTATACCGCCCCACTGTCTCACAAGAAAACTCGTCGTGCAAGTCCAAGTACCTGCCTATTATTAGACCTCAAGATGTTAGAGTCTCGTATACAGCCGAGAGCATCCGGGTACGAATCCCGGTGAAGACACTGTCAAGCAAAAATCTCTTTGTGAGACTTTCCCCAGTTTGGTTAGGACATTGCAGGCTGAATCACCTGACTGTCCGAAAAGAAAGATGATTCCGTGCTTCGGAAGGCACGTTGAGCCGTTGGTCCCGGCTACTAGTTACTTGAGCCAAGTCAGTGGCCTTTGGCGGATCTATAACACTGACACCAGGGTTTTTGAGGTCGGTTGTCGACCTTACAACCCACACGATGATGATGATGAGCCGAGAGCATGCCAAGCTTGACGTTTTGGTATTTGTACTATTCTAACTCTACACTACACGTTATGGGAGTTAAAATGGCACTGCAATAGCCAATCTTGATGTGCTCTTGACTGTGCTCAAGCGAGCTTCCCACAAATCTTTACCACTACTGTTTTCATTATTTATAGCCTTCAATTTATCATCATTTCGTGAAGTATCAGACTCACGTTCGCTAGATATGAATAGGTTTTTTTTTTTTTAGGAGACACGCGGTCGTGGGTCTGTCCGGGGTCGTGGCGCAAGTAGTCGCAGACGCCCTTTCAACAAGGCACGGCGAGACGAGGAGGTCGAGGTAGCGCTCAACGACTCAGGGAGCGAAGAAGAGGGGGGTGAGGACGAAGATGACGGGGGCATCCCCCTGGACAACAACTACGCCGTCCTGAGTGTGTTTAGAAATCTCGAGCGTGAGCGCCACCTCGACGCTGAGAATGCAGCATTAGAAGCTGAAGTAGCCCAGGAACGGATACGAGAAGACGTGCCGCCACCCGTAGCTCGTGACGGAGAAGAGGCAGGAGCTGGCGATGCGATTGCAGGGGCTGCAGGCGCAGTTAGCCTCGACACGTTTGAGTGGTCGGACGACTTCTCCACCTTTAGAGGGGTGAAGGAGTTCTACGATCTCGAGTCGGGACCAACTACGCCTTCAGTGGACCCTTACGAACTTTTTAATTTAGTGTGGGATGACGAAATTATGGAAAAAATTGTGAAAACTACCAACCTATACGCCTGGCAAACGATCGCCCCACTCTTCGAAACCGAGGATGGTTTAGGCCCACAGTCTCGTTTTCGAGACTGGCGAGAAACGTCAGTCTCGGAGATGAGACTATTTTTTGCAGTTCTCATTTACATGTCCTTGGACTATAGGTCCAGAATGGACGAATACTGGACGACCGGCATTCTTGGAATGCCGGAGCTCAGAGCAATTATGGCCCGTGATAGATTTTTCTTGCTCTTGAAATTCGTTCACTTCGTGGATAATAATACAAGCACTGACGCAATGGATCCATACACCAAAAAAGTAACAAAAGTGCAACCTATAGTAAACCACTGCAATGAGAAATTTCAGCAGTTATACATACCGAAACAAGAGCTCAGCTTAGATGAATCTCTTCTATTAAGAAGGGGCTATCTAAACTGGGTTCAGTGCACTCGAACAAAAGCATCCAGGTTCTGCATAAAGAGCTTTGACCTCTGTGAGTCCGAATCTGGCTACCTTTTAAAAACACAATTGTATACCGGCCGAGACACAAGCACCGGTGACTCTGATGACATTGATGAGTTTCAGAACACAACCGCAAAGGTAGTTCTGAAACTCATGAATGGGTACCTTGACGTCGGTCAGAGTCTATATATGCATAACTGGTACAACCAGATGCCTCTGACGAGGTACTTGAAACAGAGGCGCACTGATGTGGTGGGGACACAAAGTCGGCGCAGGCAACACGTCCCCCTTGACATTAAAAACCTTACCGAAGGGAGCCTAGCTCACGGCCAAACGGTTTGGCGTCATTCGGGGGATATCTCGCTAGTAGCGTGGAAGGACGCGAAGCTGGTCGCCTTTGTGTCGACCTTCCACACTGAAGGCACTAATGTAGGACAGAGAGAGGGACAGGCTGCGGTCAAGCCTTCCATGGTAAATGACTACAATAAAAACATGGGAGGTGTCGATTTAAAAGACCAGATGCTGTCTATGTATTTGATGGAGAGAAAAAGAGCGACGAAGTGGTATTTGAAAGTCTTTCGAAGGCTTATAAATACCACTTTGTCGAACTGTTATACCATTCAAAAACAAAACAAATCCCGGGCAAAGGAACGTGCGTTGACGCATCGCGAATTTCGGTTTGCGGTTGCTGATTTGCTGGTGCGCAACAACCGTGCCCCTCAACTTCCGCGCGAAATTACGCCTGAGGCCCCAGCGCGATTATCTGGAGGGCTGCACGTACCGGACTATATAACCCCGAAAGGGCGTTACCGTCGATGCGCCCGATGCGCCGCTCTCGGTAAACGCAGTTCCATAAGAACGATATGCGTTCAATGCGATGTTCCTCTTTGCCTGGGAAAATGTTTCGAGGAGTTCCATACTCTTCCCGTCTTAAACCCACCACGGCCTTAGCATCTGGTCTTTTAAATTGACACCACTTTTTTTCTTGTTCCTCGAACTCTGAACTCATTTACAAATATACAGGGTGCTGTTTTGGTCATTTGTAAGCCCGAAATAGTGTTGTTGCGATAGCGATAGTTGACCTTGAAATTCAGTTACTATTTCGATAGGACTATCGATACTATCGACATTCTTCAATAGTATAAAAAAACATAAATACTATTGCTCAGATTCGATAGTATCATTACAGAAACTATCGATACCATCTATAGTATCAACAAAATTCAATAGTATTTATGTTTTTTTGCTATCAATAGTATCGATATATTGGAGAATACTATTGAAGAATGTCGATAGGCCTATCGAAATAGTAACTGATTTTCAAGGTCGCGATAGTCTCGACAGTATCGATAGACTATCGCTATCGCAACAACACTAGCCCGAAACCACAGCTTGTACTCATAAAATTGAACAACTTTCCCCAAGAAACAGGGGTCAAAATATGAAAAATGACCCTGACAAAATATGGCCCTATTTCACGTAGGTGTTGTTATCCACGAAGTGCATTAATTTCTTGGTAGGTGGGCAGATTTTCAACCTGTGATTGATATAGTATGTTGACTATTTATTCTCATGCTCTGAAAGTGCTTATTTGTGCAGGATATAGGCTGCACAAAATCGAATTTTGTGCACAAGTGCATTAACGTATCTACTCATAAATGTATCTATAGGCAAAGAAAATAAGCCATACAGCCAAACACAATAAGAAGTTCATAGACAGAATTTGTTATTTTATAATATTTACTTTAATTTATTTGCCTTATGTGTTTTTTAAGACATAAAAGATATTAAAGTATAAATTCAAATAGGGTAAGTTATTTAATTAATTTAAGAAAAATATTATTACAAAATTAATTTAATAGTAGGCTGTATAGGTCTGCAGCCCAAGCCTAATATCAATGTCGTAAGATTTAAAAAAAATAAAGCGGCGGGAAACAGCTATTGTTTTTTCGTGCGTTTATTAATTTCTTTTGCTAAAATTGTTAAAAATGTCCAAATCCAATTCCAAATGAAGAAGAGGATTTAACACTCTCTACTAATACGCTTATGGAAATTAATGCAGAGAGTTGTGCAACAGATATTACCGCCAAAGTCTCGGGAACTCAAAGTTCACGATGATTTTGTAAATTGGTTAATTAAAGAAATGTTATGTTGTACTACTGTTTTATTTCCTCGCAATCGAAGTAAAAAGCAGAGTTTATAACTCGTCCACAAAACCATTTTATCCTCGACATTACTATCAGCCCTCACCTTCGGCTCAGGCTGCTAAATGTCTCGGATAAAAATGGTTCGTTTTGTGCACTTGTTGTAAAATCTACTATTAACACATCTAGTTGAGTATTTGCGTGTAATTACTCTTTGATAGTTAATTCCGCAGAACTGTTTGCAAAGTGGAACATTTTTGTGTTTACTACCCACATTAGTTTATTGAAATGCTACGCTCATTTATTTATACAACAATTGTTATAAATTTCCTCATGTAAGTGAATTTTGTAATAATTCTTTTGAAAATAAAACGTCTAAACCTATTATTCAAACTTTATAGTGGGTATTGTAAGATAAGTTTTTATAAGTACTGTTGTTTAGTAGAAAATTTGTCGTTTTCATATTCTATAGAAGCTATTGTTATATCTCTTCTACACATGATAACTACATTTTGTGGTATTCTGAGACAGATTTGAGACTGTTCATTTAAAAAATATTATAGTAAGGTAATTATATTGTTCTTTACTTTTTTTGCCTTTCCCTGCTTATTTACTTTTAATATTTAGAAGATCCAGACAAGTTTTATTGTGCGTGGGTAGACGATGACCGGGCAGAAGGTCATGGAACGCCAGAAGATCTAAATATTGATCAGAATATGGATCATTATTTTCATTTCGAATGTCTATGTTAATGGCCACGATTCACACAGTCACGCTCTAATCCTTAATTTAAGTTCATCAGTCCTTTTCATCTTTTAAAGATTAAAAAGGGACGGGAGATGACCATCCTAATATTAGAGCTGTCAAATATCGAATTTGAACCTTAAGCGCCCACTACACTCTCGTCCGAAGTTCTTCGACGAAGTCTCACGAAGTGTCAAATTGGTGTAAAAGTGAAGCCCGAAGTTGCACGAAGTGCCTCTCTATGCTCTAGTCCTCGGCTTACTTCGATCAACTTCGCGAGTAGTGTAGTGGACGCTTTATAGACGCGTTGATTGCACAATTTTAGAGAGCACGTACGACTTAAAAATCTCTTGATCTGACAGCTATGTCAGTTAGTGTATTGACAGTTAGTCGTGAAGTCATAGACAAAAACAAAATCGATGATCTTCGGTCCCTTTTCAATTAAAAATGATAGAAAGTGACAGGACAAATTTAAGTTTAGTTTAGTTGGGCGTATGCCGAATCGGCAATATTATTCAAGCATTGGTCAAGGTCGCACTCCAGTGAATCAAATAGTCACGTAATCAACATAGTTTATTAAGTTATCGAATGTAAAGTATTATCAGTAGACAGGATTATCTTTAATAGGCCAAACTTACCTATATTTAGTGTGAGTGTGGGAATTTTTATTAAGTAATTTGTTTGGGGGAAGCGATAAGGTATAAGAAGCGAACACATAGGAAGAACTACAGAAGTAAATTGGGTATTTACAATGGTATTATAAATAAAAAGGCGTAGATAGGTCACTTACAAGGCAAACGGTGTTTTAACATGGCACAAAACATAGACAAGGACGGTAAGTCTAAGCATAAGTGCGAAAAAGAGACAAAGCGATGCGTGACTAAGTTCAGGTTGGCTAATTAGCCAACTTTTGGTGTGCCGCTTTTTGAGCGCGTATGACTTATCTACGCCTTTTTACTTAGTATATCAATGGGTATTTACGAGTATGTGATACAAGATGTGATAGCATTATTGAAGTGTGGTTATAATATTCTCTTTTACTTGATATTGTCTTAATATTATTATAGGCTGGTTGTGGTCTATTTGTGTAATGCGAGTAAGATAGTGTATAGTGTTATATTAAATAATTATTGTGATAATAAAAATAAATAAATATATTAATCGTTTATTCAGTTATTTTTAACAGTGACTTAAATTATCATAGATTCCGCCAAACTGCAAAGCAGTTTGTTGGCAGAAATATCTCCCCTACTGTAAATACTGGTTTACGTTACTTGCAATTTACATAAGCTCACATATTTTTAAAGACTTCCTTTTACAATACAAAACCTTATTCATGCATCTACCTATTGTTTAAGTATTTGAAATATATGTTTTATTAATTTGGATTCAAATTCATTTTTCCTGGTGCTCTTTCGAATGCATAACGGTATACCGTTGTAAATTTAGGAATGAGGTATGATCTGGCTCGTTTACCATAATAGTTAGTGGTTCTAGGTACCCTTCTAAGCAAGCGAGGATTTGGCACTTGAAACTCATTACATCCGAATTCTTCTAAAGCGTCCACTACACTACTCGCGAAGTTGATCGAAGTAAGCCGAGGACGAGAGTATAGAGAGGCACTTCGTGCAACTTCGGGCTTCACTTTTACACCAATTTGACACTTCGTGAGACTTCGTCGAAGAACTTCGGACGATAGTGTAGTGGGCGCTTAACGCTAAGAGAAACCATACCTTCTCATCGACTCACAGTTAACGTGCATAAAACGTGCACCAGAAAGCGGTACGATTTTAACCAATTGTTTAATGGACCGCCTATCCCACACTTTTCCATGGCACGCAGCAGTTGGCTGTGTTCCATACATGTAAATAATACATATTATAATTAAATTAAAATAGAAGAGACAGATCATATCCACCATAGAAAAACGCAGAGCTGAGTGCATAGGCCACATCCTGAGACACGACGGACTACACATTGCCATCTTGGAAGGTAAAATAGAGGGAACAAGGAAAATACCATCCAATCTTATCTGGGACGCAGGTCTCGATTTTAATTTTAAAATCCAGCTATCCTTTACGTTTTTATGACCAATGAAAGAGAGGTGATGAACGAATGATATTAATTTGAACGAATGATAACCTAAAATAAGGGCATAGCTGTCAGTGTAAGAGATTTTGAAGTCCCAAGTTTTTAGTGCTCTCTAAAATTGTGCAATCGACACGGCCATAAGGTTCAAATTCGATGTTTGACAGCTCTAATATTAGGATGGCCGTCTCCTGTCACTTTTCAATCTTTAAAAGGTAAAGAGGACGGACTACGTCCAATATAGACGTGAAGCCATTTAAAAAAAAAACTTAAATAAAGGATTAGAGTGTGACATCCCGAATCGAGGTCAGAGTATAATAGTTTCGTGACTAGTTTTGATGGAGGAATATTTTTTTCTCTTAAAAAGTAACTCGTAACAAGTCGGCTAAAGAATCAAAATGACCTATTTCACTGGCCTACTTCAGCGTATAAACTCAGGTTATTCACGCTAGAATACTTTGGTAAGGAGGTTCTCGTATTGCAATACTTGAAATACAAAAAGAAAATTCGAAATACAGGTTTTATTTAAGAGCGTCGGTTGTGTAGTGGCTAGAGCTACTGTCTTCCGTTCGGGAGACGCGTGTTCGATCCCCACCACGTACCAATGTGTTTTCTCAAATTCATATGTTTATTCGACGCTCTAAGGCCGTATTCTTGACGAAGGCGGCGGCGGCGACCGCGATGCGGGGATTGTAGCGGCAACGCTGACCCGCCGCCCGCAGTCGTCGAGAACACAGTTCAATATAGAACTATGGTTCTGAAAGCGCCGCTATCGCCGCCGATCCGTCGCCCGCTGTCGTCGAGAATACGGCCTTACGGTGAAGGAAAACATCGTTATGAAACCTGCACACTCCTGCGAAGATATTCAAAGGTAGAGAGAAACAAACAGACATACAAAAGCATTTTTAACCAAGCTGAAACGGAGACGCTTCGCTCGCTCGGTCAATTATTCTTACATTTCAATTTTAAACCGAGTGTCTTTATTATTTGTAGCGACATTTCGCGCGGCCGCGAAGAGATCCCGGTGCCGTGCGTGAACGAGGTGGACGACGAACCGCTGCCGGAATCGTTCACCTACGTCACCGCGCACGTCACGCCCGAGAACGTGCCCGTAGACAACACGTTACAGAGTTTGCAGGTATTTTTTTTCTTCCTATCTAATGGCGACACATCTTATGTAGACGTATTTCGCCAGTGACGAGTGATATTTGTAGATTTAAGATATATATCCTTGGATGATTGTTCGGTGAATAGGGAATATGCATAAAAAAAAAATGTGTTTTTCATAGCTCATCTGAAAGTATACAAAAATAGAATACTGACAGTCAAAACAGAATCAAAATTGATCGAAAAACAAACTAGATACAACATAATTAAACAAATATATCTGTCCCTATTTTCATCATCAACGAAAACAAAATGTTCTATGGCGGATGTATGGCCCGCATGACCAATGACGTCAATGGTCATGTTGGACCTCTCTGTCTAACCATCAACTTTAAAACGTTATAACTTTGTTTCTGAGTAAGATATTTGAAAAAATATTTTTTATGTGTTTATCTGGAACTTGAAATATTTCGTTTAATGAATTTAAATAAAATGTGCATATTCTCTATTGGGCTCAGTAATGTGATAGTACAATTACTGAAGCCACCACAAGGCCTCTTGGCATCATCTAAAAATGTCAGCAAAGTGTAAGCGATTCAATTGTTCTATTAAAGTTTATAGTCCCGAAACATTCACTGGATAATACACTATCGAAATTATACACTAAACACTTCAATAAACTAAAATAAAAAAATTAAAACGAAGACACGTCCGCCATTGTCAGATGCTGAAAAAAGACCCCCCAGTTTGCAGGTATTGTTACAGAAACAGGGGCAAAACACCCTTTCTACACCGAGACTTCTACAGCGCAATCTAGTTGAGTGAGTAACGCAGTCGAGAAGAGGCCTATACCCAGGAGTGGGTGGATGTGAGCTGAAAATGATGATGATGTTGAATCTAGTTAAATCTTATACAATACAATACAAATATTCTTTATTGACACCAATCACGAAGAATAAAATAAACTTATCCGATTTGCAACGCCTTTGCAACTTGTCCATCGATCTAATACTTTAAACGAGCAATTCTTGTATATATACACACCTATATAAATATATAATGAGAATCTTGGAAACGGCTGCAACGATGTCAATGAAATTTGGTATAGTATAGGGGGCCTCGGGGGCGAAAAATCGATCTAGCTAGGTTTCATTCTCAGTGAAACGGGCTTTCCCCATGTTTTCTGGCTTTAAAGAATTGGTACACCATATCATTAAAAGAGACAGGTAATTTCACACGAAAGCTCTGTTGGGGAACCGCGAGTTAATTTTGTGCATGTTTCTTTTTTATTTGTTATATACTTTAATATTCTTTCATTTTGTTATTTAAATGCAAAAATTTCTGATTTACTTTTTCGTGGTTCAAAAGTTTTCCAACAGATCGAGCAATTCTTGTATATATATAATAAAAATCTCGTTTCCGATCTCGGAAACGAGATTTTGACTTATTATACATATGCAGCCGTTTTGCTGCAACGATTTCGATGAAATTTAGTATATATGAGGTCTCGGGGGCAATAAATTGATCTAGCTAGGTTTCATTCTTAGTGAAATGGGGTTTCCCTGTGTTTTCAGGCATTAAAAAATAGCTATGCAATATCATTACCACAGATAGGTAATTTCACCGTCTTCGATAACGTAGCATTAACTCAGTCGGGAGACCACGTGACTATGAAGGCGTGTCTTGAGTTCGAATCCAGAAGTTCTTTTTTTATGTTTTTTATTTATTACTTACCGTTGTCGTTGTTACTTAATTATGTTTTCACTTAGTTCTTAAATAAAAAATGATGACTGTAGCGATGTGCAAACCGTACCAAGCCAATAAAAAAAGACCATACTCAACTCAAGAAAAACATTGACCATAGACATTAATATTTTTTAGAATGAAAGCATTCGTTCAATAACGTTATCGGTCCGTGAATCACAGAACACAGAATAGAATAGAAAAGCTTTATTCAGCTCTACACACCAAAGTACAATAAAGGACAATTCAGAGTAAAAAAATATTTTTTAAAAACAAGCTTTTATTTTAATGCGCTAAAAAGAATAAAATAAACTTTTCTTTTAAACCTTTTACTATCAACTTAAAACGTCATTACACAATAAATTTATTATGTAATAAAAGCTTGTCGCGATATTTACCCTATGTAGATAATCAGGTAAATTAAATAACTGAACTGAACTGATTGAATTTAATTTTTAGAATCTTAATATGAGTACTTAAATATCGCGACAAGCTTTTATTACATAATAAATTTATTGTGTAATGACGTTTTAAGTTGATAGTAAAAGTTTTAAAAGAAAAGTTTATTTTATTCTTTTTAGCGCATTAAAATAAAAGCTTGTTTTTAAAAAATATTTTTTACTCTTAATTTATTTTTTACTTTTTAGTTGTCGCTGGACAGGTTTCTCAGTCTGGTCATCTCTTTCAACGCATCATTGTTGCAAGGTCGTTTGCCGGATCATTTTGAACAATCTAGCTCTTCAATAAGGAGTCCTTCTAATGTTTTTACCCTACTTAAGGCCACGTAAGCTTGACCAGCAGCGAAGAGCTTCGGGCCTAAGTATACAACGGCATGGTCGACAGTACTACCCTACATTTTATGTACTGTGCAAGCCCAACATAATATAATTGGCAGCATTCTTCGCTCTGCAGTGCCGTGGCTATATTTTGCTGGAAATTGCACAGTCTTGGGTTGAATGAGATGAATACCGTCTTTACCGAAGTCTATACGGACGGATGGTATGTCAGTATCATACATTTGTGCTCTTCGGAAGCAGGGCCATATGATTTCTGTAATATGTCCAATGACACCATTCACCAGACCTTTGGACACATCTACATTGTAACGCAACATCACCTTGACCCCAACGAATATTTCTAACTCCTTAGGTAGCCCTCCTGTCTTGTTTACATCGGATGGTATAATATTATTTAAATCTATGTTGTAATTTTTTCGAGTACAATCTACTAGACTATCCTGTGCTAATATTTTGTTAATAGTTACACCACCAGCTCGGAAATGTTCGAGAACAGTTTTGTTATGATTGTATACTTGTTGGTTAGTGGGATAAATTCGCAGGGCCTTTTCAATCGAAAATTTACCAGTTGGTTCTTTGTTTAGCTGATTCATCAAAATAGCAAAATGTTCTGCTTGAAGTTCACCAATTCGTAATGCATTCAGGAGGTCTTTAAATTTGTGCTACCTTGTTGTCTCATATTTTCGGTCAATTCAATTAACGAGAAAGAACGCCATAGATGTGTTGCTGGGACAAATGTAGAAGGTTGATCAAACACTTGATTTCCTCGCACAGGAGGTAACTGCAATAAGTCACCGAATACACAAATATTTATACCACCAAAGAGCAATTCATTGTTTTTGAGTTGCTTAAGTCGGGAATCCACCATACAAAGCATTTCATATGGGACCATAGAAATTTCATCGATAAATAAAAATTCAATGTGTTGCCACTGTTGCCGCATCAAACGCAAGTAATTACCAGTGAGAATAGGCATTTGCACTATTCTACCATCATTTTGTACAGGCAACTATAGCGTAGAATGTAATGTGGATCCTCCCACTAAGCGCGCTGCCACCCCTGTAAGCGCACAAACTTTAACAACTTGCTTGCCGTAACACCGATTCACTTGATTTTTCAATAAGTTAAAGAGGAATGTTTTTCCAGTTCCTGCGTTTCCCGTTATGAACAACCTTAGACGCTCATCGCTTTGATTATTTAGCTGTTCTGAAATACTCCTTGTTATGAATAAAAATGCATCCTTTTGTCCAATATTCATTGCTTTTCTAGCATTAAGAAATTCGTCATCGGTCATGTTCTGTTCTGGCATCTCCAACTCTTCTTCAAAGTTATCCTGTTGAGCTTCTTGATTCAAGACTTCAAAAGCATGAATTTGGTTAAAAGCATTCTCCAGCAGTCTGTCACGCTCTCTAAAACGTGCGCTAGTTGCCGGAGATTCTCTTGCCAGAAAAGCTTCTTTGGTTGTATCATAGTCAACGATTAATTCGCTCTCATTCCTATACGGAACATACTGATGAAGTAAGCTATAGTAATAGTTTCCTGGATCACTGGCAGCAACAAAATATGGCACGCGTACGACGGCAGGAACATTCCTGATTACTATTTTACTATTATCTGTAAGTGTAATTAGTCGCTGTCTGGTTTGCCTTTCTGGTTCATATATATCAATACATTCTTCGGGTTCTTGGTTTGATTTTTCATAATAAGGTTCAAAGAGCATTGCAAATTTCAAAAGGCACATATTATCAAAATCGTAGTTGGGATGCTCTGTAGGCCGTTTTTCATAACGTTCGATTATGTTACTGCAGTATCCGGTAGCTATCCCATTAAAATCAAATTTAAGGACCTTGTACCTCTGTTCTGGCTTTCTTGTGTTTATAAAGGTACATTTTCTCGAACTATCCCTGAAATTTAAATGACAAAGCCTATAAGCACATACACACGCAGACACTTGCCTTTCCTTTAATATCCGCATACATACTCTAAACAATTTACGCGATATATCTGTTTCTTCACGTTGTATCTCGCGTATGGCTTGAGCTATACTACCTTTAAGCTGAGTAAGCTCAGATTTAGAAATATATTTGGCTATGTAAAATGCTATTGCTTCATTTGTTCCGCAAGGCTGAATATCCATATTGGCATTCCAGACTTTTAAAAGAGTTGGGTTATAATTATTAACCCATCCATCTTCTGGTCCGCGCTTCAGAATATAGATTCGGCCCCAGAAAAAGCCTACCATAGTCCCTGCGTTCCGACACAAGCGCACTCAAGGCGCGTACCGAAATTACTGTTATACGGGTATAACAGTAATTTCGGATTCCTGTCAGAGCTCTTCCTATAATAACCAGGGGGTTATTATAGGAAGAGCTCTGACAGCTTCAAAATTCTTCATACGACGACGTTAACAACTTTTTTTTATAATACGAGTATTCAGTTTATGAACAATAATTGCTATAAAGTGAAAAAAATAAACCCCCCATTTTATTTTATTTATATTAGGGAAACTTACAGCTTAGATAGTAATATCATAACTATAGCTAAGATACAATACTTGAGCCAATTACAAGCTTCCGCCTGTGAAACAATGTTGGATAATTTAATACATACACTCATAGATACACAAGTAATTATAAAATCTTAAACGTTCGCAAGCTGAGAACATAAGTAAAAACGTGTAAGATGAAAATTTTAAACAAACATTTATGGTTGAAGTTCACAAAAGGCGTGAACAAGTGCCTAATAAATCAGTCCACTATTTTATCATTCTTCATACATCATACATATACATACACAAAATTGTTTTTTTATGAGCCTATTTAGTGTCCCACTGCTGGGCAAAGGCCTCTCCTCCATCACGCCAGGCATCTCGATCGCAGTCTAATATGGACCAGTCTTTAATGTAAGCGTCCAAGTCGTCCCGCCAACGTCTACGAAGTCTACCTCGCCGTCGACGTTTTGCTTAATAAATAAATAAACGAAATAATATTAAATAGTTTTTAAAATTATAATTTGTCAGAGCTTTTCCTATAGTAACCCGGGTATAGCGGGCGAAACCCATATTATTATTTATTTTTCTAATCGCTGATTGTTTGATTCGGAACACACGCAGTCTGTGGCTGAAATTGGAACTACAAATATGGCGCGGCGATTAGTATGAAAATATCAACTCAACTTTTAGAACTGTCGTGATTGATTGAAATACAGTTTTGTATTACTACTAGCGCCGCCTTTCATTTCATACGTAGCTCAGAGGAAGGAGGCTTCTTTCTTTGTTTCTTTCTTTCAGGAAACACTGCCATCCGCTCGTCCCACACGTGCTGCCAAAGAAAGGTGCTTTCAAAACTTGACTAACATTATACGAGCAGAAAGGTCTTATGATTTAAATATTTTACGAGAGCGTGCAGCACAACGTGTGGCCACAGAAAGTAGCGAGCAACGTGAACGACGTTTACAAGATATGCGGCAGCGTGCGTCACAACGTGTGGCTACTGAAAGTGACGAACAACGGGAGCGACGCCTAGAAGACTTGCGGCAGCGTGCGTCACAACGTGTGGCTATTGAAAGTAACGAACAACGGGAGCGACGCCTGGAAGACTTGCGGCAGCGTGCGTCACAACGTGTGGCTATTGAAAGTAACGAACAACGGGAGCGACGCCTGGAAGACTTGCGGCAGCGTGCGTCACAACGTGTGGCTATTGAAAGTAACGAACAACGGGAGCGACGCCTGGAAGACTTGCGGCAGCGTGCGTCACAACGTGTGGCTATTGAAAGTAACGAACAACGGGAGCGACGCCTGGAAGACTTGCGGCAGCGTGCGTCACAACGTGTGGCTATTGAAAGTAACGAACAACGGGAGCGACGCCTGGAAGACTTGCGGCAGCGTGCGTCACAACGTGTGGCTATTGAAAGTGACAAACAACGGGAGCGACGCCTGGAAGACTTGCGGCAGCGTGCGTCACAACGTGTGGCTATTGAAAGTAACGAACAACGGGAGCGACGCCTAGAAGACATGCGGCAGCGTGCGTCACAACGTGTGGCTATTGAAAGTGACAAACAACGGGAGCGACGCCTGGAAGACTTGCGGCAGCGTGCGTCACAACGTGTGGCTATTGAAAGTAACGAACAACGGGAGCGACGCCTAGAAGACATGCGGCAGCGTGCGTCACAACGTGTGGCTATTGAAAGTGACAAACAACGGGAGCGACGCCTGGAAGACTTGCGGCAGCGTGCGTCACAACGTGTGGCTATTGAAAGTAACGAACAACGGGAGCGACGCCTAGAAGACATGCGGCAGCGTGCGTCACAACGTGTGGCTATTGAAAGTGACAAACAACGGGAGCGACGCCTGGAAGACTTGCGGCAGCGTGCGTCACAACGTGTGGCTATTGAAAGTAACGAACAACGGGAGCGACGCCTAGAAGACATGCGGCAGCGTGCGTCACAACGTGTGGCTATTGAAAGTGACAAACAACAGGAGCGACGTTTACAAGATCTGCGGCAGCGTGCGTCACAACGTGTGGCTACTGTAAGTGATGAACAATGGGAGCGACGCCTGGAAGACTTGTGGCAGCGTACGTCACAACGTGTGGCTACTGAAAGTGACGAACTACGGGAGCGTGGTGGGTTCGGGTCCTCCCGGAAGATTTACATTTTTGATTTTTGTCTATGAATCTAAAATATTTTACTGAAATTGACAAACAACGGGAGCGACGCCTGGAAGACTTGCGGCAGCGTGCGTCACAACGTGTAGCTACTGAAAGTGACGAACAACGGGAGCGACGCCTAGAAAACTTGCGGCAGCGTGCGTCACAACGTGTGGCTATTGAAAGTAATGAACAACGGGAGCGACGCCTGGAAGACATGCGGCAGCGTGCGTCACAACGTGTGGCTATTGAAAGTGACGAACAACGGGAGCGACGCCTGGAAAAAATGCGGTAGCGTGCGTCACAACGTGTGGCTATTGAAAGTGACGAACAACGGGAGCGACGCCTGGAAGACATGCGGCAGTGTGCGTCACAACGTGTGGCTATTGAAAGTGACGAACAACGGGAGCGACGCCTGGAAAAAATGCGGTAGCGTGCGTCACAACGTGTGGCTATTGAAAGTGACGAACAACGGGAGCGACGCCTGGAAGACATGCGGCAGCGTGCGTCACAACGTGTGGCTATTGAAAGTGACGAACAACGGGAGCGACGCCTGGAAAAAATGCGGCAGCGTGCTTGACAAAATGGACAGTCAATAGAAAAAGTAATTAATCGGGGTTACAGAATTATTGCCCATAAATTAAACACTGAAGCAACCGAAGGCAGATATTTCCAATACTGCGTGCAAGCATTTGGCTTTGACGACATTAAAAATCATCACGAAGATAATCAAGATAATTTAAATACTAATTCTATTCTTCAAGCTGTTATTGATACATCTTCTGAAACAAAATGCTTCTTCATTGATGGTCCAGGGGGTACTGGGAAGACATACATATATAAAACATTATACTATATGCTTACTGGAAAAAGATACAAAGTAAAATATATGTCTTTTACCGGTATTGCTTCTATGCGGACCTAATGGACGTACTTCTCAGAAAACAGAAACATTTATTTGTAGGACATCACAACACAAAACACATACATAAAGAATAGTACATAATGCAACAGACATGAAATTATAATACAAAAACAACATACTTACAAAATTGCCCCTGTGTTGCGACACCCAGACAAAAAGGGCTTCACTCAGCAAAAGCCGTAGCCTAGCAAGATAGACTACGGCGCTGATCTTCCGTGAGCCCTGCAGAAACGCGGCACGGACGAACATCATATACCTACTTCTCATAAAACTTTTGGACTGAAAGTACCACTAACACCAGACTCTGTCTCAATATTAAGCAAAATAGGCTTGTCTCAACTAACAATGAAATCAATGGATGAATGTCTCTAGACGTAAATTGTAATATTTAAACAGGGAAAACCGAAATAATTCCACATAAAAATTAATGATTATTGTTATTTTTACAAATTAAAATCAAATAAATACCCCCCCTGGCCCCTCCGCTGTAAACGTCAATCAGAACGTATTACGTCACATAGTGGTATGCCGCCATTGTTGTTTTGACGCTTGGTTAACTTTTTCATACAACAGCACAAGTGAACACAATCGCTTGCCACTATGTGACGTCATTCACGACGCCATGACACTTTCTTGTGTTTTTACGCCAGATTAAAAATATTTTCTTAAAACTTAAAATATGTGTTTTAAATATAATTTTTATCATGAAATATTATTTTTTTGGGGTAATACAGGTACTAAACTAACGAAATAAGCCATTTTTGAAATTTACGACACAGGCCTATTCTTCAAAAGCCAGAAAATTTACAGAAATTTATATTTTTCGTATGGATGAAGCTCCAATGCTTCCAAAATATGGTTTGCAGAACATTGATCAACTTTTGCGATCCATTGAAAATGCGGATCTCCCTTTTGATGGAAAAGTAATAGTACTAGGAGGAGATTTTCGCCAATGGTCACGATTCACACAGTCACGCTCTATCCTTAATTTAAGTTCGTCAGTCCTTTTCATCTTTTAAAGATTAAAAAGGGACAGGAGATGGCCATCCTAGTATTAGAGCTGTCAAATATCGAATTTGAACCTTATAAACGCGTTGATTGCACAATTTTAGAGAGCACGTAAAACAACCAACTTAAAAATCTCTTAATCTGATAGCTATACTCTTATTTTAGGTTTTCATTCATTCAAAATAATATCATTCGTTCGTCTGAATTCATCACCTCTCTTTCATTGGTCATAAAAACGAAAAGGATAGCTGGATTTTAAAATTAGAATGAGAAGACTTCCCGAATCGAGGCCAATTAGCCGCATGCTAATAAAACCGAGTTCTTTCTATTAAGCGATGCTCCTTCTGGATGCTTTTTAAGACCTTTAAACTAGAAGAAAATATGCGCGTTGATATGAGCAGCGGCAATTTGCTGATTATTTACTAAAATTAGGCAATGGCGACCTGCCTTTAAATAATATTGTTACGGTCAAGGGTTCGATAATTTGGATTAAAACACCAATGACTCGGCCTAGGACGTTGCCATGGCGAGAAGCGCGCGGGAGAGGAATGACCCTGACGGGGTCTTCCAGGATTATGCAGAACTTGATTGGGTCTACCGCGTCCCCGCCGGCGGGTGCGGTTGCTACCAGAAGGGCATTCTGTGGAGTGTACTCTATTGGCAATGGCTCTCTCAACAAAAGACTGGATGGGATCGACAGGATCGGACAGAACATGCTTAGGCCGACGTTTTGTACGCGTAGCGGGGAAAGGGAAATAACCGGCGGTTTTAACGACCAGAAGATTCGGGTGGTGAGGCGCGGCATCGAAATAGCGACGTGAAGCGTCTATCATAAAACCTTTAATGGACGGTAGCTCGAGATCTACATGAAGGTCGACGTTACGAACGAACCACGGGCAACCGGTTGCCCGACGTAGGAAGCGATTTTGAATGAGTTGAAGCTTACGAATGTGAGTGACACCGGTGTGAGCGAAAACTACACTAGCATATGTCATGATAGGACGAATACAAGCGGTGTAAAGCCTCACCTTATTCCTAAGAGAGACTTTACTCCGCTTGCCTATCATGGGGTGAAGACGGCCTAAAACGAACGCGGCGTGATTGCGAACTTTCTGGATGTGCTTACCGAACGTGAGCCTAGCATCGAGAGTGACACCTAGATATTTCACCTCACGCACCCAGGGTACCGGGTGATCGAGAAGTTTGATCTGGGGGAGCGTGGGCTCAGGGCCACGAGTGAAAATAATGGCGGAACTTTTGTCGGGGTTCACTTCTATTCTCCATTTGCGGAACCATTGCCCGAGGGCATCTGCCGCAGTCTGGAGATTCGAAACTATCTGAGAGAGACGGGGGTGATTGGAATAAACGGCAGTGTCGTCCGCATAGAGGGCGAGTTGCACGTTCCTAGGTCTAGGCATGTCGCTAGTGTAAAGAGAGAAAAGGATGGGAGAGAGCACGGAGCCCTGAGGGACTCCGGCGCGAATCGGTCTGCGAGTCGAGAGCACGCCTTCGTATCTGCAGCGAAAAGAGCGATCGGTTAAAAAGTCTCGTATGATGTGTACGAGACGGTCAGGCACCTCGAGTTTGTAAAGCTTGAAAAGCAAGCCTTCGTGCCAGACTTTGTCGATCGCAACTGAACTCGCGCAGAGCCGGCCGCCTTATATATGCGCCGAAATCGGGTCTAGAATCTTCCAGAAACTACCAGTGCAGTCCCACACCACGGCGAACATTCCGGAACAAAGCCGCCATCTAGCATCGAGTAGACGCATTACGTAAACAGCTCTCGAGCATCTTGAGATATCTAGATAGTTCCCGGCTCTGTGGATAGATGGCGCTAGTTGCTACTGCTAGACCGTAACAATATGGAAGAAATTGAATTGCCACAATATCATTTCCAGCAACAACCTTATTGATGAAGTATATGGTAATTGCTTAGCCAATGGAAATTATGAGGGGATGAAAGACAGATCAATACTCGCGCAATACTAGCCATGACTCCATATAAGATCAACCTAAAGGAGCAGTCGAATTTACAACAGAATTTCTTAATAGTGTCAACATATCAGACTTACCAACACACAAACTGAAATTGAAAAAAAAATACGTTACCCGTCGTTATCGTTCGTTCCGGAAAAGAAGTAAGTACATATACCAAGGATAAATTTTGAATAAAATTGAATTTGAATAATACATTTATATGTTTGCAATACATACACATACGTCATACATGTACACATGTTTGTATATACATTTATTTGTTTGTTATTTATATGGTTATATCTTTAGGTCTTGATTGAACTTGTTGTTATAATAACTAGGTTTGACTGATGTTTTATTAAGCATTTCATATTTGTATAATTGAAAGTTAGAACATAGGATTCCCCATGATATGTAACATCCTTAATGTATAAACATGTTCTGGCAAATAATGATTATATTATTATTATTATTATTATAACTCTCGACTTATCAAAAGGACAACTGGGATGCACTATGCAGGGTCACCAATTTCCCGTTAAAATAAAATAAAATAAATAAAATATGTTTATTTCAGACATTATAAGTCCATACCTGTTAGTAGAATTTAATTAATTAGTTAGTAACAATTTTACTTAAAGGTAAGTTAGTTTGGTTAGTAAGAAGCTAAAAGACATGTGAATAAATATAACCTATTTAACTAAACCTAAAGCGAGCGCCACCCAGTGCCTTTGTATGGGGCAATCGGGTCTATCAGCGATCGCTTTTAGGATGCCGTTCCGACTATTACGCAGGCGCTGCAGCAAGGAAGCCGCTTTCTTACGCATGATGGCGTGAAAGCCATCTGTATGAGCCTCAGCGAACATTCGAGATGCGCTGCAACGCCGCGGCAGTCGCAACAGCATCCTAAAAGCGTTATTGTACTGCACTCTCAGGACGTCGTAAGCTCGGCGCGAATACGACACCCACAACCCGCTCGAGTAAAAGTACTGGCAGAAGGCTTTAAAAAGACTTATTTTGACTTCTGCCGTGCATCGAGCGAACCTGCGGGCAAGCATATTGCTCCGTACCGCCAACGCCCTACGTTAGATCTGCATTAATAATAATAAATCTTTATTGATTAAGGCTAATTGTAGCATACAAGTGTAACGAATAGCTCCCAAACTAGAATAATCTGTATTATGGGAGCCAACGTTCCTCCGAGTGAGAATATTTTGCCATGACTCGCAAATCCCAAGGACAAGCCTTTGAATCTGTTGGGGTTGTCTTAAAGTCCATGTCTTTATGCATGGCATGCTGTACGTAGCATTTTCGCGGGTCAAGAGACCACTCACACTTAAAATTCTTCTTGCCAATGAAAATCCCAGACATACGCGAAACATTGTATGGAAGGAAATATTATTATAGGTTTAAATAAAGTGTTGATTTATGTGCAGTCATAGTTTTTATTTACGCTAATACCCTTTAACATATACCGTTCTTATGTACATCGTGGGTAGGCCCCCCACAAGGTGTACTGACGATATGAAGGTCGCGGGAAGCCGCTAAATGCGGGCAGCTCGTAGTGGAACCTTGGGGAAAACCTTTTCCCAGCAGTGGACGTCATCTACTAAGATGACGATGAGTTCTTATCTTATATGTGTAATGTTATAGACAGAATGTGCAGCTAGGAAAAATTGTTGCAAAATAACTCCTAAGTCAATGCTATAAAGTGATACTATGTCTAGCCGCGTCCGCTTTCTTCTGAACGTATAAAATAAGTAAATTGTTTTACAAAAAAATTAACACCAGGTCAACCAAGTACTATATTATAGTACGACACAATAGGGTAGACAAAAATTAGGGCGCTGTTAATTGGCAACACTGTTGATTTTTCGGCTAATCGTTGCCGCTTCTTGGTGTTGCCATTGATACATAATTTAATTCTCATATATTTTTTACTCTTATGTGTCGCACTTGTAGATTCTCGTAAATGTGTGTCTGATCTGGTCTACGAATAAAGAAGCTATACGAAGGGATCAAAAAGTAGAATGAAATAGAATATAATGACTATTGATAACTTAATAATTTATTTTTCTACATAGTCTCCGAGTCTCTCTACACACCGAGTCCAGCGCTTTTCCAAGGCTTCAATCCCTATAAAAAAAAAATTGTCTTGGTCCTGCAAAAAGCTCTCCACGGCATCCATCACCTCGTTATCGTCTTCGTACCTGTTTCCCCTTAAGTATTCTTTCAATTTGGGGAACAGATAAAAATCGCTAGGCGCCAGATCTGGTGAATAAGGGGGGTGGTCAACCAATTCGAAGCCAGCTTGCTGAATGGCAGCCATCGCAACTGCCGACCTGTGCGCGGGTGCGTTGTCGTGATGAAACAGCACGCCCCTTCGAAGTTTCCCTCTCCTTTTCTCTTTGATGGCATTCCTCAACTTGGGAATTAAAGCTGCATAATATTGGCCTGTAATAGTGGTTCCACGCTCCAGGTAATCAATCAACAATATCCCTTCTCAGTCCCAAAATATTGAGGCCATAACCTTGCCAGCCGATGCCACGGCACGAAACTTCTTCGGGGTCGGTGATGATGGCCGTTTCCATTGCGAAGATTGCTGTTTTGTCTCAGGATCAAAATGATGGACCCATGTTTCGTCCATTGTTACGAAACGAGACAAAAAGTTCTCAGAATCTTCTTGAAACTTGTCCAACAATATCTTCGAAATGTCAAGTCGATTTTGTTTCTGACTGTCGGTTAACATTCTCGGCACCCATCTTGCGGAAACTTTTCTCATATTCAAAGATTGTTTCAATATGGATTGAATACTTCCATATGAAATGCCTGTTTCTTGAATTAAGTATCGGATGGTAACTCTTCGATCGCTCAATACAATTTTCTCGACTTTCGCAACATTTTCTTGGGTGACTGACGTCGATGGACGGCCGCAACGATGTTCGTCTTCCGTGCTCGTTCTCCCTACTCGAAATTGAGAAGCCCACCTTGCGACAGTAGAATACGGCGGAGCAGACTCTCCTAATGTTGCCTCCAAATTGCAATGAATCTCTTGAGTCGTTAACTTTTTTAAACAGAGGTATTTAATAACGGCTCGCACTTCGTTTTTCTCCATTTTCGAGAACACGTTCCGACACGAAGCAAACAAATGACTACATTCAGAAAAAAACAAAAGAGAATCGAAGATTTTTTTTCTTTATTAATATTACAAATATGTATCTGAGCTATGCCTGCCAGTATTTTTTTTTCTTACCAAGGAGTATGTCGTTCTCACTACTTTTTGATCCCTCGTAACTTCAAAAATTCTCGTAACAAATAACGCTTCGTATCAAGGAACATAATTACTCTCTGGCCTTCGTATCGTATCGAAATAAAACTCTTCGTACTTGCACGTACTTGCGTTATATTTCAAAATAAAAGACTCAATGGTACTGGTCTGTACTGATTGACATGAGTGTAAATGGACGCACTCGAGGCAGAGGCAGGTCTCTCACGTGCGAGAGTGTATTTTTTACAGCCGCCATTATATTTTTTACATCGCCAACATTCAGACCGATTCATTCCGGGGAATTCCTGCACCGTGAACTTTGGCGTTTGTCGCTTCATTCATTTGAAAGCATGTTCCCTGCGTTCCGAGACGCGCTGAAATCGATTAAAGTACCCGTAATCGCGTTCCGAATCACTGTCAGCCAATGATATTATAAGTAAAATGGCATAGATAGGTCACTTAGCCGCTTTTTGAGCGTGCATGACTTATCTACACCTTTTTACCTAGTATATCAATGCTGTCAGCCATACATTTTTTGCTTTTCTGATCGCTGACAGCGCTGAAAGTCTGATTCGGAATGCGCCCTTGGTTACAAGAGGTTACAAGCACAAATTACGTATAGACAGATGGCACACTCGGAACTAAGCGCCATATTCTTACGCACACATTGACCATTCGCGTTTACAGGCCGTGGTCGGACCATGCTCGGACCACGTGCAGTCGGGTCGTCGCTCGCGAGTATTAACAACGTATTGATGTTCGGTGTGCTAAAAAAAATGGATAAGCGTTCTTATTACGGTTGTAGTGTCTTTGGCTGTTTCAACACAACTCAAAATTGCGATTACACGTTTTTCAAGTTTCCAAATAATATTGAAAGGTAGGTAAAACTCGGTTTCTCTTGTTAGTAGGTATAGATAAGTTTTGATAATGATCAATCACTGATTTCATTACACATTCAAACTCAGCAGAAATGGGCTTCTAATTTTTCCTCAACCTCTCGTTAGGTTTAGGTTTAAAGACATTTATTTCTCAACAAAGACAAAAAGTCACTTACGTGAGAAAATTAACATAAAAAATGAACATTAATTAATTTCGTCGCACACTGACTTAAACATATAAATTAAGTACACAAATGTTGGAACAGTTTAGTTTTAAATACATTTAACGAGTCTTCACTTTTGATATTTGAAGGTAGTTTATTAAACAGTTGTGCTCCCTCGAAAGTAAACATTTTCTTACCATAATTAGTCCGAGTTTTCGGCAACACAATATAGCTGGCTCGCCGGGTTGAACGTTTTGTGATTTGGTTTGTTTGTGTAAGGTTGATAGACGTGTGAATGGTTTTGTTTAATACTTTTTTTATAAGTATGCATGTTTGATAGATGTATAGTTGATTTATGGTCATAAGTTTGGTCTCCTTGTAAACTTTTGAGCTGGACGTTAAATATGGGTAGTGGAAAAGTAGCTTAATTATTTTATTTTGTGCAATCTGGAGTTCAGTTAATTTCGTTTTTGACGCACTACCCCAAACTTCAATTAAGTAAGTTAAATGCGATTTGACTAGAGAGTTGTAAATGTTAAACCGTATACTGCGCGGTAAAGAGCGAACTATACTACGCAGCGAGCCCATTAATGATGATAATTTGTTTTTGATATAGTCGATTTGGGTATGCCAATTTAAGTTGTTATCTAATCGCAATCCTAAATATTTTTCTGTAGTTTTAAGTTGTATAGGTATATTATTTAATGTTAGAGGTTGATATGGATGTATATATTTATTTTTGGCTTTAAATATTACATATGAGGTTTTTGATATGTTTATAGTTAGAAGGTTTGCCTTAAGCCAGTTTAATAGAGTATTGAGATCCTTTTGTACCGTAGGTATAATTTGATTAATAGAGGTTACAAAGTAGAACAAACAAGTGTCATCAGCGTACAAGGTCAAGTTTCCATGTAAACCCAGCTCGTCAATATTGTTGATGTAAATTAGAAACAACAATGGTCCTAAAATTGATCCTTGTGGAACACCAAAGGCCACCGGGAGAGGCGCACTTTGAAAGTCACCAATTTTAACCACTTGCCGTCTGTTAGTAAGGTAAGACTCGAACATTTTCAGAGCGCTGCCGTTGATACCAATCATCTCAAGCTTATTTATTAGTAAGTCATGGTTAACGGTATCAAACGCTTTTTTTAGGTCAATAAATACGCCTAGTACAATTTTTTTATCATCTATGTTCTGTTTAATTTTTGTTATTAAATCGATAGTTGCAGCTAGTGTATTACGTTTGGGCCTGAAACCGTATTGTCGAACCGATAGGAATTGTATTGAGTCCAAGTAAGTTTCTAGCCTTTTATACAAGATCTTCTCGATGATTTTTGATAAAACTGGTAGTACAGATATTGGGCGGTAGTTGCCAGGATCGGTTTTGGAGCCTGATTTAAAAATTGGACTAACCTTAGCAATTTTTAGGGAGTCAGGGAAAATACCGTCTTTTAGAAGTAGATTTATACATTTAGTAAGATTTTCAATAATGAGAGGTTTGATACATTTGAGAGCTTTAACACTAATACCGTCCACACCGGTACTAGAGTTTGGATCGAGGTTGTCGATGATTTTTTCTACTTCCTCAACAGTGCATGGGTCAAGATCAGTGAGTCTTTGATTGTTAGCATACGTATTGTTTTGATTTAGGTTGGATTGAGTACTATGCGTGTTTGCCGAAATCTCGTTAGCCAGAAGCGATCCAATTGAAGAAAAGTATTCGTTGAATGCGTCACAAATTTTAACGGGATCAGTTATCGTATTGGGTGATAAAGAAAGTTTTGGGGGAGCACAAGTTGTTTTTATTTTATTGATTGCTAGTGATTTAATAAGTTTCCATGTCTTCGCTGGTTTCTTTCTACAATTCATAAATAAGTTATAGTAATAAGCATCTTTCGTATTCTTGATCATTTTAGCTACATTGTCTTTTTTCGTCTTGTAAGCCTTTTGTAAAGTTTCGTTGTTTGGATCAGCTTTTAGCTGGACCCAAATTTCGTTTTTTTCGTTGATGCTATTAATAATGTCCTTCTGTATCCAATCCTCTTTAGGAAGATTTAATATTTTAGTTTTAGTGGTCTTACTGTTCTCAATTTTGTTTTTAATTGCAGATTCTAACTGTACAAAGTCGTTGTACTTATATCCACTATCTGCAACGTCTTTTTTAGTAGCATTGAATAACTTTTCATAGTCAAGAGCTCTATATGTAGTACGTTGCTTTGGCGGCGGTCTATATTTTTTAAGTCCCAAATGAATTTGCTTGTGATCCGATAAAGTGGATTCTATTATGGTGAAGTTATAGTAGTTGTTTTTGAGGTTAGAGCTGATATGATCTATTATTGTCTTTGAGGTGGGAGTTTCTCTTGTGCAGTATTTTTTGTCAATTTTATTAAGTAATTTATATCCAGCTTATTTGAGTAATGCGGTATACAGCTTCTTGTTCTTGTCCCTTTTTAACAAGTCTACGTTAAAGTCACCAAATAGAATTGTTCTTTTCCTATGTTGTATTTGCGAGTCCAATGTTTGTAAAAATTCTTTTTGATTTGTATTACCAGGGTTATATACCACACCTATATCTAAGGCATACTTATCCAAATGAATCCAGAGATAATTATTTCCGCAGTGGTATGTTGATTCAGATAGGCTATGCTTTAAATCATTATGAATGTAAGCTGAGACACCACCACCTGTTTTATCGTTTCTAATGTTATAATAATGAGTGTAATTTGTCAGATTTAGGCTCTCAGCCTGCTCATGGGTCTTAAACCAGGTCTCTGTTAGTAAAATTACATGCGTTGTAGTAGGCATGGATTTGAGCAAACACTTTAGCTCATCAAATTTGTTTTTAGCACGGATGCTCCTTGCGTTTAGGTAAAAGAAGTTCAAGCGGGTTTTGCATGAATGAAGATCAGCGCACTTGTTAATGATTTTGTACGTTACCTCGTTCGCTGGTATAACGCCAGTGTTTTAGTATTATGTGGTAGGTGTATTTTCTGTCGGCGCGCATCCGCCGCCGCCGCCGCCGTGAGGCCGGGAGACGCATGAGTGTTCTCCAGTACTGAGAAAGCTAAAGGAGCTATTTAATTCCGTCATAGCCAATGGAACTACCCCGAATGCGTGGATTGAGAGCAGGGTGGGTTGTTTTTTTTTTCAAGAAAGGAGTCAATTCTCTCCTGAAAACTTTAGACCAATTACCTTAGTCTATAAGCTGTTTTCGAGAGTCCTCACAAACCGTCTCGCCGCAAGATTTGACGCCTTCCAGCCTCCGAAACAGGCTGGGTTTCGAAAAGGTTTCAGTACCGTAGACCACTTCCATACAGTGAGACTGGTTATACAGAAGTCGCAAGAGTATAATCAGCCGCTGTGTCTAGCATTTGTGGACTACGAGAAAGCTTTCGACTCCACTGAAACCTGGACTGTTCTGGAATCCTTGTAGCGATTCCAAGTCGATTGGCGGTACGTGGAGGTACTGAGAAGCCTGTACAGTATGACGTCGATGTCCGTCCAAGTACAGAGTCATAAGACAAAACCCATCCAGTGGCTCAGGGGAGTGAGACAGGGGGATGAAATCTCTCTGAAACTATTCTCCAACGCACTGGAGGACGTCTTTAAAACCATAGACTGGAACGGATTGGGCATCAACATTAATGGCGAATATCTCAGTCACCTCCGCTTTGTCGACAACATAGTGATAATGGCTAAATCGTTGCAGGATCTGCAAAAAATGCTGCACAGTCTTAACGCTGCCTCATTGTCAGTCAGTCTCCGGATGAACTTGGACAAGACTAAGGTCATGTTCAATGAACTAATCATTCCGGAACTGATCCCGATCAATAGCGAAGTGCTCGAAACTGTCCAAGAATATAGACAAACATTGCAGTTGGGCAGAGACAACTTCGAGCGTGAAATCGCAAGAAGAGTACAGTTGGGCTGCACAGCATTTGGGAAACTGCGTCATGTCTTCTCGTCGCCACTACCGCAATGCCTGAGGAGCAGGGTGTATAATCAGTGTGTTCTACCCGTATTGACATACGGAGCCGAGACGTGGAACATGACGGTCTGAAGCTGGCCCATCGGCTATTATGTCACTCAGCGAGCCATGGAAAGATCTATGCTAAGTATTTCACTATGGGATAAAATCCGAAACGAAATCATCCGGCAGAAGACCAAGGTTGATATTATCGTATATTATAAGGTTGATATCGTCCAGAAGTGTAGCAAGCTGAAGTGGCAATGGGCTGGCCACGTCTGTCGCAGAACCGACGAGTGTTGGAGCAGACGGGTTCTCGAATGGAGACCACATCTCGGGAAACGTAGTGCGGGACGCCCCCCTGCCAGGTGGACTGATGACCTGAGGAAGGTCGCTGGTGGTGGCTGGATGAGGAAGGCGGTTGATCATGCGCTTTGACGTGCCCTTAAATCCGTTTTGCTTTTTTTTATTACAAATGAGACACAATTTCCAATTTAATTGTAAGATGGTCTGTGGGGCACATTTACACTACACACAGGTTCTTTAACCATTTTGAACACAAAATAAACGGTAATAGTTTTTATTCGTGTCAACTTGTAACCTCTTGTAACCAATGATTTCAAATGAATGAAGCGACAAACGCAAAAGTTCACGGTGCAGGAATTCCCCGGAATGAATCGGTCTCAGTGTTGGCGATGTAAAAAATATAATGGCGGCTGTATACTCTCGCACGTGAGAGACCTGCCTCTACCTCGAGTGCGTCCATTTACTCTCTCATGTCAATCAGTACAGACCAGTACCATTGAGTCTTTTGTTTTGAAATATAACGCAAGTACGTGCAAGTACGAAGAGTTTTATTTCGATACGATACGAAGCGTTAAAACTAGTGCCATGATATGAATAAAAGATATGTTGCCTGTTCTACTTTTTTATTTTGCTGTGATTCTACCCGTTTTGTTACGTTATTTTCAAGATTATTCGTACCAAAATCTAAGAACCGTAGTCAGTTCGGCGCTACCCACGCTCACTTAGTCGACTGCAGTTCCGTTGTTTATAGCTCGATTTCAATGATTTAAGGTTAATTAGAAAGCTGATAAATGTAACTATATTTTTTATAATAAGTTAAATTTCCATAATCCTAACGGTTTCCGAGTTTCTCACATGATAAAAAATGTTTGATTTTACAAAATGTAGTTTTTTGAAAATATTTCATTTGGTTTTAGGTTTACATTATTGAGTCTTTAAAATAAAATAAAGTTCATTTAATTATCTTTTATTTGAGACCCTTTTTGAGTAAATCGGCCCAGTTGTTATCTAAACATAGCGTTAATAGAATAGGCCCGGCCGCCATCTTTGTTACGTCATAACTACTTGTTCCACCATTTTAGAAAGCGACAACATGCGTTTTGGTAATCAGTAAATCACGCTGATTCCAACGATACCACTTGTCGGTATAAACCTTTCCAGTCCATCGAAAATAAGCTAGTTTCTACGAATTGGCCTCTCTACTATTAGTTCAGGTTTGTATTTCAACGTTAGTAATGGATACAAAATACAATACGAAAACG
Source organism: Carpatolechia fugitivella (assembly GCA_951230895.1). Lineage (NCBI taxonomy): Eukaryota > Metazoa > Arthropoda > Insecta > Lepidoptera > Gelechiidae > Carpatolechia > Carpatolechia fugitivella. Next base: position 17,102,279 of record OX579649.1, read on the forward strand.
TAAAAAGTTTGACACAGAGTAATGGCCTCTTCCCAAAAAAAGCACACAATCACACATTTAAATAATATATTATATAAGATTGTTTTAGTAAATAATGACAAAGTAATCTCTTTATATTATTGACGGAGAACCGTTTCCAGCAGGATCGCACATGGTGGATGGATCCCCGAAATAACGAAATCTAAAACGCAAGCAAAATTTTTTAACACAAAAAACTTTTGTCTGAAAAACATTCCATCAATATTAATATCTAAGTTTATATAGCCTTGACTCTTAAGGACATCTTCAGAAATCGTATGGAAGGTGGTATTTTAATATTTGATATTTTTAGCAACGAACTGAAGTATATAGGCTGAAAGAGTATATTATTAACTACGAGTCTGAATTAAAAAATATTTTTTATTTACCACCATTACTTTTCAATAATTATTTTAATATATTGTTAGTAGGAAACAAAAAAGTATCTGGCAGCACCATTGAAGCGGGTGCATATAATGTGCGGTGAATAACGTGCAGCAAATAATACGCAACAAATAATCTGCAGCAAATAATTCAGGTTTTTGGCTCAAATTATTGGACTGCACGTTATTTAATGCGTAATATTTTTTTAAAGTCTGCAAGTACATTATGTGACAAGCTCTTGGTATGCCTGCAAGCAGGCATGGGGGTCACAAGATAACCTGATCCCGAATGGTATGGCAGAGGGAGCAGGACTTACATTAGACGTTAGAAATAGGTACCAGCCGTAATTAGGTCATGATGACGCTGCGCGGGCGCTTGCGGTTGTCGTCGAGGAGCACGCGCCGCTGACTCGAGGGAACGTGGCGCGCCGCATGCTACTGAGACGGGCGACAGGTGGGCCGGGCTTTACCCTGGACTCCGTGGGCCGGGATTACCCTGGACACCGCTTGAACATGGGCCGGGCTATACCCTGGAGTCCGTGGACCGGGATTACCCTGGACACCGCTCGCACGCTTCTCTCTTTTCTCTTGCTGTCTTCTGTAACGTTTTTCTTCTTATTGTGTCTTCTATAAGTTATCTTCTATTCTTCTGTAAGGTTTCTTCGTTCTTCTGTAAGATTTCTTCGTTCTTCTGTAAGGTTTCTTTTTTCTTCTATAAGGTTTCTTCGTTCTTCTGTAAGGTTTCTTCTTTCTTCTATAAGGTTTCTTCTTTCTTCTTTCTTCTGTAAGGTTTCTTCTTTCTTCTATAAAGTGTCTTCGTTCTTCTATATTGTTTCTTCTTCTTCAGTAAAAAAAAATATTCTGCCGTCATCATAGTCTCGTTGCGTGGGTAAATTTATCCCAGTTTTCTTCTGGTTATTAAATTCTTCATTTTGCTTCTCAAAAGATTACAACAAGCTCGACTGCACGGGTCGCCATCCTATAATAGGAGGGGACGTAGGCGACGAAGTGAAACAAAGGACGAGTTTAGTTAGACATGTGTATTGTAGGAGCTCCAAAGTACAAGTGAAATCTTAATTATAATACAAATTAAAATAAAATATATTTGCTAAACAAGCAATACGTAATGCATGTTGCAGCTAGTAACAAAGTGCTGCGGTCAAAGTATGAACGTAGTTTATACCTTTACTTCAAAACACTTATTTTACTATAGTCTTACGTTGCTAATGCACTCGAGTGCGTTACCCCAGCCAGAAAATGTCGAAAACCGTCATCCAAGTGCAATAAATAATTAGATATACAGCTTCTGTAAATGGTAAGCAGGTTTTTAAATTTGGTAAGCTGATAGTTTTTTAATTATTTGATAAAAACAGTTCCGGCCGGCATATGTCAAAGACAAAGACGGTTCACTATTATTTTTATTTTTTGTGAAGAAAAGCCTTTTGATAAGTATAGTATGAATTCTGTTTTAGGGTTGCACATGCGAGGACGACTGTGCAGACGGGTGTTGCGCGTGCTGCACGCTCGGAGTGAAGCGCTGGTGGGCTCGGGGGCGCCTGATGCCCTCCTTCCCCTACCACGACCCGCCCATGCTGTTCCAGTGCAACCAGACCTGCCGCTGCAACGCTGTAAGCACACTATTCATATACTACCAGAACACTGATATTAGCCCCGATTCACACATTACATACATTTTACATCAACGGCCCGTTACAGTCCACTGCTGGACTATAAGCCTCCTCCGCTTAAGTGTTTGGTTTTGCCATAATCTCCACGCTTGGCAGGCGGGTTGGAGATCGCAGATTAAAAGGTTACTGTATCAGAGAATGCTGCTGCCCGTTCCCTGTTCAATGTGTAAGTCGCCTCTTACGACACCCACGAGAAGAGTAGGGGTTGGTGACAAATATATTCTACTCTGCCGTCACCACACGGCCTAAAACATACAGTACAAGTTAAATAAAAGCTAGTAATAAAAAAAAAACTACACCCTACATTCTTACATTCCAGAAAAAGTGCACAAACAGTGTGATAACGCGCCTGTGCAGTAAGGGTTCAGTGTTCGTCCGTTGCTCGGTGTTCCGTCTGGGCGGGGCGCGCGGCTGGGGGCTGCGGGCGGCGGCCGCGGTGCCGCAGGGGGCTCCGGTGGCGGCCTACGTCGGGGAGCTGCTGCCCGCGAACAAGGCCGACGCCAGGCAGGATGACCAGTACATGTTTGCCTTGGATCTCAAGCCGCATTTACAGGAGGTGAGTTTTTGTTACTGTTGTGGCGTAAACACGCCACTACCTATTATTTATGTGTAATCTAAACGCGCACTCAGTGCAGTGCCATCTCGTGACAGGATTGGGCAATAATGTTCACTCGCCGCTCAGTTCACTCTTGACAGCCTCTGTTTCCTTCTCTTGCTCGTCCGACGCTCTGATGGCTGGTTTACACGTATTAAGTTGTTTAGTAGTTAACTAAATTTTAACTTAATTTTAAGTAAATTAATGCGTGTAAACAGCGAATTTAGTAGTAAGTTGCAAGTTAAAATTTAGTGTGCAAGTAAACAAGTAGATTAGAACTTTTTCTATTTTTCGGGTAAGTAGGTGGGCGTGGCCTGTCACTTGACACGTTTGGAAAGGCGCGATTTAGTTAATTTTAAGTTAAATGCGAAGTACGAAATTTAGTGCGAGTATTATATGTTTATTTTTTTGAAATATTTATTATATATTTTTTTTATATACTTATTATTATATAGGTATATAAAAATAATATATAAATATTAATGATTAATATATTATTAATAACATTTATTAAAAATAATAATAATAAAATGTAATATAAAAAAATTATAATATAATATTAGTAATATAAAAATAAATATTTTATTAATTATACTTTATTATTTTATTTATTATATTTATTACAAATTTGAATTCGCTGTTGATCGTCCATCTTGGGCCAACTAAAGAGCTTAACTACTAAAATTACGTGTAAACACTTACTTAAAATTTAGTCGCTTAAAATTTAGTTAAAATTTACTTGCTACTTGACAACTTAATACGTGTAAACCAGCCATGAGTGAACGCGCGCGCTGCGCACAATAATTTGTGGACTGCGTCCTACACATGACGGTGCCAATAAACAACTGCTACTGAAGAACTTGTTTGCCCCGTCAACCCCGGACCTTCAGTCCTATACTGTCATTATGATTTGTGCTATTTTAAGGTGCTAAAGGGGGTCGATTGTTAGCATCCGTCAATGGCGGTCGGGCTTTCGTTTTAATTATCGTTTTTTAGTTTATTTGAGTATTTGGGGAGCGGGTCCGTGCCGGAAAGCTGAAGACAACGACGACCACGTCTCTCCAGATAGTTTGTGGATTAGAAGGATGGTGCTTGGATCCAAATGATAATGCCGGATGATGATAGCAATATTATAATTGGTATATCCACTTATTACAATTGTTAGGTTGCGTCTGCGTTTCGACGTGAGAGGCGAGAGCGAAATGTAATTATATCAGTCTGTCAGGCAGAGTGAATGACAGAATCCTGAACGAACGCATTAGGGGCGCACAGCCTAACCTGTGTTGCCAATAAACATAATGGGGCGCACAGACGAGACTGTAACGCCACACCACCCCCCCACGGAGAAAAGAACGCTAGGGAAAAAGAAAAATAAGAATAAAAATTACAAATCTAATATGTCCCTGGACTTGATCCTCCTTCCAGTCCTAGTAGTGACAGGAACAGGAGGCGATACAGGATTTGATGACTGAGAAGGAGCAGGGGTTGCTGGAGAAGGAACAGAAGTACGTGGTGGAACAGTTGAGGTAAAGGACGGTGAAGATTTTACTGCTGGCATAGGACGTGAAATTGCAATAGGTGGTGTACTGCCTTTTGGTGTACCAGCTTGGAAGGTCGTGGGATCAACGTCAATATGTGCAGGTTTTACCCGATCGATACTGACAGTGATCTGTCTTCCCCCAAGGTCCAAAGTAATTGTTTTATCCCTTCTGTTCAGGACACGGTGCGGCCCAGAATATGGTGGCTGTAAGGATCTCCGCACTGTATCATCCCGCAAAAGAACGTGCGTGGCCGTTGCCAGGTCTTTATAGACAAATGACGTAGGCTTTGTATGGTGCAATGCGGGAACCGGTCGAAGTGCCTCCATCCTGCTTCTCAATTGAGTCACAAAATCACAGATGTCATAGGGACCTCTCGAATCTGGTGGGGGCACAATGAGTTCGCCAGGAAGGCGAAGTGTCTCACCGTACACCAGTTCAGCGGAAGAACACTTTATGTCTTCCTTAAGCGCCGTCCGCATTCCAAGGAGAACCAAAGGCAGCGCCCTTGTCCATGTCTCCGAGTGGCACATAAGTGCTGCCTTAAGTTGGCGGTGCAAGCGCTCCACCATGCCGTTAGCGCAGGGGTGGTAGCTAGTAGTTCGAATTCTCTTGATTCCGCATACGTCCATAAGGCGTTGGAATAAAGAGGACTCGAACTGCCGGCCCTGGTCTGTGGTTAGGATGCTTGGTACACCGAAGCGGGCTATCCAACCTGCTACTAACTTTTCTGCAACTTCTTCCGCAGTAATAGACGTCATCGGCCAAGCCTCCGGCCACCGTGTATACCTGTCAATGGCAGTCAGGCAGTAGGAAAAACCATTGGAATACGGAAGTGGACCGATGATGTCTATATGCAGGTGTCTGAATCGTCCAGATGGCTTGGAAAACTGTGCAAGAGGCGACTGAATGTGGCGAGTCACTTTACTGCGTTGGCACTGTTGACAGAGGCGTGCCCACTTGTGACAGTCTCGTTTTACATCAGGCCAGACATATCGCTCAGTCACCAGGCGAACGGATGCCCGTGCACCAGGGTGGCTGAGGTTGTGGCATCGGTCAAAGGCAGCTCGACGAAACGGTGGCGTGAGATAAAGTCGCTGTCGACCAGTTGAGGTGTCACATAGCACTGTAACATTGCTGCCTGGGATCAAAACTGGTTCCAGTTTTAGAGAAGAATTATCTCTTATCTCAGCAAGCTCTTGATCGGTCTCTTGGGAAAGGGCCAGTGCAGCAAAGTCATCTTCTAGAGAAATAACCTCAATACGAGACATAGCGTCCGCAACCACATTGTCGACACCTTTGACATGTACGATGTCGGTAGTAAATTGGCTTATGAAAGACAACTGGTTCAGTTGGGCTGGCGGCAACTTTTCCCGCCGCTGTACGAAAGCGTAGACGAGGGGCTTGTGATCGGTATATATCGTCACATGCTGCACTTCCAAGATGTGCCGGAAGTGCTGTACGCTTTCGTATACGGCGAGAAGCTCTCTGTAATACGCCGGCCAATCCGATTGCTTAGGGCTTAGCTTTTTACTGAAATAAGCCAGTGGTTGCCAGTCGTCTTTATTGCTGCGCCGCTGTTGCAGGCAAGAGCCGATATGAGTGGCAGATGCGTCCGTGAAAAGACCTAAAGAAGCGTTGTAATCGGGGTGCGACAAGAGGGTGGCGGACGTCAAACTATCTTTGCAGGCTTTGAAAGCCTCCTCCGTTTCAATGGTCCAGGGAAAGGGCTTGGCACCTTTTCCTTGGGTGGCGGCAACAGCGTTGATCAGGGGCGCTTGGTACTTCGCAGCGCCGGGCAGAAAGCGACGGTAAAAATTAACCATGCCCAAAAACCTACGCATGCCTTGCACCGTCTTCGGCGGAGGAAAGTCTTTGAGGGCTTGGATTCGGTCCTCAGGAGGCCGGGTGCCTGCTGAGCTTATATGATAGCCCAAGAAAGAAACCTCATTTGCTCCGAAAACGCACTTAGATGGATTGACGACAACACCATACTCGTGCAGTCGCTGGAAAAGGATATGCAGGTGTTTTGCGTGCTCAGCGTGGTTCTTAGAGTGCACGAGTATGTCATCGATATAGGCGAAACAAAAGTCAAATCCACGGACCACTTCGTCGATAAAACGCTGAAACGTTTGCCCAGCATTGCGGAGTCCAAAGGTCATATAGGGGAACTCATATAACCCGAATGGTGTTATGATGGCCGTCTTGCAGACATCACCCGGATATACGGGTATTTGCTGATAAGCCTTGACCAGATCGATTGTGCTAAACAAAGAGGATCCGGCCAAGTTCTGCGAGAAGTCCCCTATATGCCGAACTGGGTAGCGGTCCGGTATAGTGCGGGCGTTTAGTGCGCGGTAGTCACCGCAGGGACGCCAGGTGAGGTCCTTCTTGGGAACCATGTGCAGAGGAGATGACCAGGAGCTGCTGGAAGGTCGTGCGGCACCAGCATCCACCATGGCATCAAATTCCAGTTTAGCAGCGCGGAGCTTTACAGGGGCCAAACGGCGCGGGCGAGCTGAAACAGGAGGGCCGTCGGTGGTGTGGATATAGTGGACCGTGGAGTGCTTAATCTCCCTGTTTATACCAGGTGGTTTGACGAGGTCCGGAAACTTGGCGAGAATGCGGTGGTACGGTGAGTCCTCAGACAGGTTAACAGTCTTAATGCTAGTCTGATGGGAGACTGAGGCTGTGCAGTGTGACGACAAACCAGATGTACCGTCCACCAGGCGGTTGTGTGCACAATCTGGCAGCAGACCGTAGTGTGCCAAAAAGTCGGACCCTATGATAGCACTCTCTACGTCGGCCACTATAAAGTTCCAACGGTAGTCGCGCCGTAGACCTAGATCGAGGCACAGATGGATCGTTCCATATGTGGAGATCCTGGTACCGTTGGCCGCAGTGAGCTGGTAAGATGTCGCTGGACGTCTCTCCCTCATGAAGCTTTTAGGAAAACAGCAGATGTCCGATCCGGTGTCAACCAGGAAGGTCCGGTTAGAATATCGGTCGGTTATAAAGAGACGGCGACTATTAGGAGGGCGATCGGTAGCCGTCATTACCGACCGCTGTTCTGGTTTACCTGGTTGGCACCAGAATCGTTCCTCCAGCTGCAGGGCTTCTCACATTTGCGAGCCTTGTCTTTGAACTGGTCGTGGTACCAACACAGTTGGGTGTTGCGTGGGCGGGAGCGGTTGCGATTATAGTTGCGCCCGCGGAAGTGTCCATCTCTACCACTGTCACCTGCGGTCATGGCAGCCATGTTGTAGGAGAGCTCTTCCACCGTCTTATGCAGTGCATAGAGGTCAATTTCGCCCGAGCAACAAGGAGCAGGTCGAGCTGATTGAACCTCATAGGATGCGGGTGGAGAGTGACGAGAGCTAATCTCCATCAGCTGATCAGCCAGATCACATAAGTCCTCGAGTGATTCCTGTTTATGGGATGCCAACATCATTTGAACTTGCTGAGGCAGTCTGTTAGACCAAATTGTCTTTAACAGTTGCTCGGGTAATGTTGGCCCAGCCAGTGAGCGAAGATGTCGAAGAAAGCTAGATGGCTTTCTATCACCGATGGGCTCATTTTCCACCAAGCGACGAATCTTCTCCTCGGAGGATTCAGAAAAAATTTTGATGATAGCATTTTTCAGCTTGGTATATGGCTCATCTTTTGGAGGTTGAAAAATGATATCCTCAACCTCTCGTGTGCAGTCAGTGCCCAAATGAGACGCAGCAAAATGAAATTTTGTGAGTTCTTGTGTAATATTATTTATATGAAATTGTGATTCCAAACTGCTAAACCAGACGGCAGGTCGATCTTTGCAAAATGGGGGCGGACGTATGGACACCCTATGTATGAATTGATCACCACCAGAATTGCCATGCTTATTATCATTATTTTTTTCAGGATCTTGTTCAGCCATATTAAAGCCGGAGTTAGATACAAGTGCGGGGAGTTAAAATTAGTGGGAGTGTGGTGTGCGTTGCAAATTATGTTAATACTATCAATAAGTAGCAATATTGTTATAATTAAAAAATGCAAACAATGCTTGTGAACACACACACACAGGCAATCAAAATTAAAACTAAATTAATTAAAACTTAAGTATATGTAAACACCTCTTAAGAATAAAATGTTCTTAGCCGTAACCTTGAGCAATTTGGAATGTACTTATTAGTTAGGTTTGTATTTGCACTGCATAAAATGTTAGTTCAAAACCGGCGACGCACACAAAGTTTGTAAGTAATAGTATGGACGGAAAGTACCTGTATTCACTGTTTGTCACCTGGATGGAAAATGCTGCGGTTCAGTGGCAAGTCCTCTTCTGCTTGTGCTCGCTAAGGTCCGTTGTGGGCGACAACTCGGTGGGCAGGTGGGAGTGATCAGGTTGACAACCTTGTGCAGCGGCTAAGCGGGGCAACCAGTTGCTTTTTACTTGCCACGGATGACACTGGACGTCACGGCGTGTCAGCGTCGAACCTTTTTGATGCAGATCCTTGTGCACTTGTGTTCAATGTCGGGGTCACCAATTTGGGGAGCGGGTCCGTGCCGGAAAGCTGAAGACAACGACGACCACGTCTCTCCAGATAGTTTGTGGATTAGAAGGATGGTGCTTGGATCCAAATGATAATGCCGGATGATGATAGCAATATTATAATTGGTATATCCACTTATTACAATTGTTAGGTTGCGTCTGCGTTTCGACGTGAGAGGCGAGAGCGAAATGTAATTATATCAGTCTGTCAGGCAGAGTGAATGACAGAATCCTGAACGAACGCATTAGGGGCGCACAGTCTAACCTGTGTTGCCAATAAACATAATGGGGCGCACAGACGAGACTGTAACGCCACAAGTATAATCAGTTCTGGCGTGCCACAGGGGTCGCATCTAGGTCCTTTGTTATTTACTCTTTATATTAATTTACAAAGATATGTGCAACTCTGGAACCTTACTTTATGCCGACGATACAAAAATATACAGAATAATAAAAAATACTGACGACTGTTCTATTTTACAAGATGACCTTCGTAAATTTGAATATTTCTGTAATAACAATAATTTATTTTTAAATTCTGACAAGTGCCATACCATAACGCTTACCAGAAAAGCTAACCCAATAATTTATGACTATACCTTATCAACTAGAATACTCACCAGAGTGAAGGAGGTTAGAGATCTCGGCGTAATTTTAGATTCTAAATTAACTTTTACTTCTCATATAGGTAGATACTATATTAAATAAAGCATATAAACAGCTAGGTTTTATTCTTCGCGTAGGTAAACCGTTTAAAACTCCATTGACTTATAAAATTTTATATAATAGTTATGTAAGAAGTCGGCTTGAGTTTGCTTCTGTTGTTTGGCAACCTTTCTATGCAATTCATGTAGACAGAATTGAAAGAGTGCAAAAAAAATTCGTGAAAGCGCTTGAGTTTAGGACTGGTAACATTTATGTTGATTATGAAACTTCTACAGCTAGACACAGTATCGCAATGCTTAAACATCGCCGTGATCGTATTGATGCTGTCTTCCTCTACACTACAGGATCTTGAATAATTTAGTCGATGCACCTGCTCTTTTGCAGAGTATTTCTTTCCGTATTCCCAGACGGAGGGAAAGATCTTGTAGAAGAAAAGAGCTGTTTAAAATCCCCCCCACAAAGACTTGTTATGCTCGTAATAGCTACTTAAGACGTGCTTGTAGTCTATTTAATGATAAGTTGAGTGTGATGGACTTATTTTCTGAAACATTAAATTCTTTCAAAAAACGTTCTTTGCAATACATTTCGGATGTACAAGATACTTAGTTTAGAGTAAAAAGATGTGTGAAACACCACTTTGCGGAATTCGTTAACGCTATTGTCTGGTAGGGTTGATGTTGTTTGTTAGCTTAAGTTCTTTGCTTATGTATGTTTTTTATTTTTAAAATACCTTGTTACTTTTTTGCACCCTGTTTATATAAATTTAGGGAACTATAGGTTTTTTCTTAAATTTTCTTTTAGAGTTAAGATAATTATGTAACTGTTTGTTTCTTATTCACAAATAAAAAAAAAAAACAAAATTAGATAGTGTATTATCCAGTGAATAACTCTGAACAATAAACTTTAACAGGACAATTGAAACGCTTGCATTTAGCCGTCATTTATTGATGACTTGCAGCGGCCACGTGGTGGCTTCAGTAATACTGCTATCATATTACTGGAGTCCTTCACCGTACACAGCATCCTAGACTTAAGCGCCCACTACACTCTCGTCCAAAGTTCTTCGACGAAGTGTCAAATTGGTGTCAAAGTGAAGCCCGAAACGAAGCGAAGTTGCACGAAGTGTCTCTCTATACTCTCGTCCTCGGTTTACTTCGATCAACTTCGTGAGTAGTGTAGTGGACGCTTTAGAATTAGGGATATCTGTGTATCTCATGCTACTTACTTAGCAAAACCACTTGATACTGGCGAAATACTGCAAGTGAAACGCCATAAATGAAAGATTGAATTGAATTGAAGGTGCTAGGTCAAGCTGCATCTTTAGGAGGTTAGTTTAAATGTCACGAAATTCTCTTTCCATAGAATTTGGTAATCTTATAAACAAAACATTTTTTTAACAATAGGGGATCGGAATACTTTTTTTTATTTTATAAATCCAAACTTCTTAGTTTCTGCTATCGAACACTAAAATAATTTTTGCTCTATGTTTAAAATTGACCAAGTTATAAAGGTTTGAAATTCAAGATTAGACAGCGGGGCACATACCCACTTGTGACGTCATTTGTTAGTAACGCCATATAATCTCCATACAAAAATCGTTTTTGAAAGAGACAAACATATTAAAACTTTAAAAAATCATTGTAAATTTGTTTTTCAGCCGATTCTGCTTTTTTCTTCGCGAATCGTCTGCTACTAATCTATATTGTAAAAAGAATTCATAAAATATACCATATATTTAGGAACAGTTCGATCCCCTATTACAATATACACACACTCTCTGCAAATATTTATCTCAATACAAATATTATGACGTTGACAGGTGCACAGTTATCATCAACAGCTCATATACGTCCCCACCGAGGGGCTCGAGCCTACCTTAAGAGCGATTAGGCCTTAGTTGACCACGCTGGCCCAGTGCGGGCTGGTCGACTTCACACACAACCAATAGATATCTTCGCAGTAGTGTGCAGGTTTCATCACGATGTTTCCTTCACTGTAAGAGCGTCGAATAAACGTCCATATGAATTCGAAATTCGAAAAGAAAGAAAGAAAAGGAAGAAAAAACGTTTATTTGCTTATATAATATTAAAGAAAACAAAAATCAAATTATATTGGTTGCGATTTGGCAAGCAAAGAGGTCCCAGCTCAGCATGGTGCTATGGAGGACACATAAAGTGCCCTCCATAGCGCTGGTACGTGAAACACATTGGTACGTGGTGGGGTGGCAGCGGCCCTAGCCACTAGACCTCTTTGTTATAAAAATTGACAATTGTTATCTCCGACAGCAACTCTCGGACAAGTCTCAGCTGTGCGTGGACGCGGCGTCATACGGCGGCGCGGCCCGCTTCATCAACCACAGCTGCCGCCCGAACCTCGCCCCCGTGCGCGTCTTCACCCACACGAGGGACCTGAGGCTGCCCACCGTCACCCTGTTCGCCTGCAGGGACATCGCCAAGGGAGAAGAGCTGCAGTGAGTTATACTGGGTGGCGCAAAAGTAATGACCCTATTTGGTTCAGCTACAACATCCATTCAAATTTTTCATATATGTATATTTAGGCCGTGTGGCATCGCATTCAGAGACTTAGTGAGACTATGGACTTAGTGAGGGACGCTTTTCCAGGCCGTATTCTCTCGTTTTGGTGATTTACGCTGGCCTGCAAGATCACCCGATTTCACCTGTCCAGGCTTCTTTCTTTGGGGTTATTTGAAATCTGTGGTTTATGTGAATAAGCCACAGACTCTCGCAGCCCTAAAAGAAAACATTCATCAAGAAATAAGGAACATATCGCAGGAAGTGTTACGGTAAGTTATGGTAAATGTCATAAATAGGGCTCAAATGTGCATCAACTCTGGAGGTCACCATTTAAGAGACATCGTCTTCAAATCGTAATGCGATGAAATTTCATGGCCTAAATATACATATATGAAAAAGTAATTCTAGTTTTCTAATTTAGAATAGATGTTGTAGCTGAACCAAATAGGGTCATTACTTTTGCGCCACCCATTATAATTACGCATATAGTGTGCCGCTGGTCTATAAACTTGTGCCCAAAGATTGTGGAGGACTTGTTGTGGCCCTAATTTGACTTACACTTGAAGTGGCGAGTTAGGTCACCAAAAATTTACTATGAAGTATATTTGTTAAGTCATCATCGTAATATTATTATTATAAACGCAATTTTCTTATATTTAAGGATCCGTCCGATGTTTAATAATTTGCGGTTTCTTTCGCAGATTCGACTACGGCGACAAGTTCTGGTCGGTGAAGTCTAAGTGGATGCACTGCGAGTGCGGAGCGCCGGACTGTCGCTACCCGACCAAAGCAGAAGACGCCGACGCATAATTTAATAACTCGTTTATATTATAGGATTATTTTCAAGACACTGATTTTGATTCCCTAAACCTAAAGATCAAGTTTGTTCATCTTCCATTACAGAAATAAGGGATGAAGATTAATTTTTAGAGCGTAGTGTAAATCATAAAAATATGTAACTGTTTTGTTATACTTTTTTTTTGTCATTATCATTTTATATCTCCGGTCTATATTAATCATGTACCTTATTTTTATTTGTAAGCAAAATTGTATACTAACTAATAATATTATATTTATTTCTGCAGAAATAATAAATAATTTTAAATCATTTTATCTGTTTCGTTCATTCAGATTTTTTTTTCCTTATGGCACTAGTTGTACTTTGTGCCAACGCAATAGGGAACATGCATAAAAAAATATTCGATTTATTCATAGTTCATCTGAAGATGTACAAAAATAGAATACTGACAGTCAAAACAGAATCGAAATTGATCGAAAAACAAACTGCAACACTATTAAACAAATACAACAAAATTTTCTATGGCGGATGTATGGCCCGCGACACATATGACGTCACATGTCACGTCGGACCTCTGTCTAACAAACAACTTTGAAGCCTTATAACTTTGTTTCTGAGCAAGATATTTGGAAAATTATTTTTTGTATTTATCTGGAACTTGAAATATTTCGAGAATTTTAAAAAAATGTGCATGTTCCCTATTCTGTTTTGTACAATAGCCTCCACTATTTATGCACTATTTGAAACTCCCTCCTAGCACTACTACTATCGACTTCAACGAGGGCTTGTTTGTTTTTTGCTGAATTTTTATAATATACTGTAAATTAAGATATAATTAGTTATCTCGGATTCCTTAAATATACAATTTAAAAGTTATACCTACTTAATAAATAAGTTAAATATTGATAAACATTTCAAAAAGGTCACAAACTATAGACATTTTTTATTTTTCTTTCGTCAACCTATAGACAATTTTCTACGTCATTGACAGATCAGCTGTATTTTGATTTTTGACATTTCACGCAGATTTCATTTCATTCCCGGACTGCAGCCGAGCCGTGCGTTTTATCGAGATATTTATTTATTTGTTAGTTTCTTGAAGTACTTACTGCACAGGCTATCGGTAGCCTTTAGCTTTATAAGGATTTCTGTTGTAGTATCAACAAAATCCATTGAAAATGAACGACTTATTCCTAAGTCCGGAGCACGTCCTGCAAGGAGGATACTTCCACTCAACGCTGCGGAAACTCCAGGAGCCGAACACCTGCATCGAGCCCCATAATATCATGTACCCCGTGTTCCTGTTGTAAGTGAAAACTTCTCGAGTTATTTAATAGAAAATCAAGGACGTTTCGGCATTAACATTATTAGCCGCGATCTCTCTTCCTCTACAAGTATGTAAGTGCGAGCGAGATGTATCTACTTATGTGATAATTTATAAAGTTGGTATTCCTTACCTTATCTTTATAATCCACTTTATTATGGAAACTATACAACATGAAGTATTTTTTATTTAAAGTGCCATATAGGTTGTATAAATACTTTTATAAATATTGTTTTCTAACTAAAAAATTATTCATTTTTATTATAAACCATACTATATTCTAATACACAAAAATTTAATTACAATTCGTCAACAAAAAACAATAATTTAAATGTAATCTGCACTCTAGAAAATTATGTTAAATGACAATTATTTAAACTGAAAGACTAAGTAACTACTTACAAAAGTTATCATTCGACGTTATCTGAATGACCTCTTCTGGTTATGCATTAATTTTCTTTTTTATTAATGCATTGTTTTTGTAAACTTTCTGAGTTTCACTGACTAAATACCAATTTATATCAGTGTATAATTTTAAGACAGAGATCTCAGCTATTATTATATAGTAAAATAGATAAATAAAACATGTACCCAAATATATATAGTCAGAATCATCAGTCTAGTGGCCAGCTAATCTGGCCCTTTTATTAAAAACTCGCTTTCCGCCTGCAGTTTCACCCGCGTTTAATGAGTTTTCCCATAGGAATATGTTTTCCCGCGGTAAAACGTAACCTATGACCTATTCCAGGACCTATTCTATATGTGTGCCAAATTTCATCTCGATCCGTCCAGTGGTTCAAGCGTGATTCGGCAACAAACATCCAAACTTTTGCATTGATAATATTAGTAGGATTTTCTGTCCTTAATTCCTCTACATTCCTAATGCCTTACACAACTGTGTAATGATTATTAATTTTAAATCTTCAGGGAAAATGATGATGCTGTGCAGCCTGTGAGCAGCATGCCCAATGTCTTCAGATACGGCATCAACCAGCTGATACCCGCACTTGCAGAGTTAGTGGAAAAGGGGCTTCAGTCCATACTCATTTTTGGGATTGTTGAGAATTTGCCTAAGGTAGGTAGGAATACTCTAAGTAAGTACAATGAATAGAATAGAATAGAATAATATAATAATATTAAACAAACAAAATAATAATAATATTTAACAAACATTATCCTATTAACTCTTTACTACGCCAATGTTTATACAAAGCTTATTCAATCATTATTCTAACAGATTATGAGAAATATATTATTATAATATTAATGCAATAATAGGCATTCCCACCTCAAGTATCCTCTGGATTACTTTCCGGGAAGTCTCCGCCTATGTAATAACTACAATTTATTGAAATAAAAGCCATTTTTTTTTTTTTTTTTTTTTTTTATTATAAGATCTATAAACATTATCAAAGCACAGGAAATTCCATTGTTTAGAGCTTATAAACAATGATTATTATATATAGTGAGGTTCCAATGAAACTTGAAACAAAAGCTATAACCACCAAAAAATAACGACTTATTTTGTCATTTTAGTATCCAATTTAGTCGTCTATTAAAGCACCATTTTGTTCATATTTTCCTTTTGTAACATCTTCAAATTTCAACTTTATTATAGCTCCCTTTCCCCAACAGGACCCCACAGGCTCGAGCGCGGACCACACTGCCAACCCTGTAATTAAAGCGCTACCCAAACTGCGTTCGGCGTTCCCGTCACTGTTGATCGCGTGCGACGTGTGCCTCTGCCCGTACACGAGCCACGGCCACTGCGGGGTGCTCACGGCGAGCGGCGCGATCGACCACGCCGCCTCCGCTAACAGAATAGCAGAGGTTGCGCTGGCTTATGCTAAAGCAGGTGATTTATTCTTCTTATGCTCGGGTTGTAAAGTCAATGACCGAACTCACGAACGCTGATTATTTCAAAGCAAGTACATATTTCTTTTTTATGTTTGATTGATTAGCTGGTTTCATTCATATGTTTTTTGATTGAAACCTGCTTTAATATTTTATATGTGGCGCGCGCGAATTGTAACATTCCTTTGTTTGCGGTGCTTAGCGTCGCCTGCGCAGCTGCGTCAATACGTCTTGACAGCCGCATACAAGGGGATAATAACTTTAAATTTTACAATTAGTTGCTACCCAAATTGATCTTTTGGTTTTTAGGTGCTTTTTGTTACTAGGTTACCTGTAATTTATTATTGGTAGAACTGCTACTTATTGGTTGTGGTAACCTTTGGGTGCCATGCCAGTTATTGTATTTCTTACCCTACGATTTTTTCAGGTGCTCATGTGGTCGCCCCGTCCGATATGATGGACAACAGGATAAAGGCGATCAAGGATGCTTTGGTTGCTAATAAGCTGCAGAATCAGGTAGATGCCTCCACGTCCTTGTCCTGGTTCGGACACTTGCATGACAATAAAAACTTGCATGCGAGGTTCAAGTTCTATAAATTAAAGTTTACAATTCAAGTAACTTGTACGCAAGTGTGACGTCATACTTGCATGCAAGCACTTGCACAATGGAAACGCGCCTTAAGTCTCAGCTTAAAAGCGCGGCAGTGGGGATTATCTTTATTTTGGGTAAAGTCGAGCCAATAGGTCTCCTCAATTAGAAAGAAAGAAGAAAGAAAAAACGTTTATTTGCTTACAATACTAAAGAGAACAAAAATAAAATTATATTTGTTGCGATTTGGCAAGCAAAGAGGTCCCAGCTCAGCATGGTGCTATGGAGGACACATAAAGTGCCCTCCATAACGCTGGACTTCCGCGGAACCTTTACTAAAATAAAAATAATTATTAAATTTAATAAACATACAAAACATAATAAAATAGATATAAATGGACACAAGTATAAGTATACGTAATTAACACAAAACTTAAAGATAGTTCATATAAAAAAGGCAATCTATAATTTTCTAAGTCCTTAATGATTTGCAGGTGTCAGTCCTATCATACTCATGCAAGTTCGCGTCCGCGATGTACGGTCCGTTCCGGGACACGATGAAGAGCTCCCCGATGGAGGGCGACCGCAAGTGCTACCAGCTGCCGCCCGGGAGCTCCGCCCTCGCCGCTAGGGCTGCGGTAAGCATGCGACCCTAGGTACAACACAAGAGAGACGATGAAGAGCTCCCCGATGGAGGGCGACCGCAAGTGCTACCAGCTGCCGCCCGGGAGCTCCGCCCTCGCCGCTAGGGCTGCGGTAAGCATGCGACCCTAGGTACAACACAAGAGAGACGATGAAGAGCTCCCCGATGGAGGGCGACCGCAAGTGCTACCAGCTGCCGCCCGGGAGCTCCGCCCTCGCCGCTAGGGCTGCGGTAAGCATGCGACCCTAGGAACAACACAAGAGAGACGATGAAGAGCTCCCCGATGGAGGGCGACCGCAAGTGCTACCAGCTGCCGCCCGGGAGCTCCGCCCTCGCCGCTAGGGCTGCGGTAAGCATGCGACCCTAGGTACAACACAAGAGAGACGATGAAGAGCTCCCCGATGGAGGGCGACCGCAAGTGCTACCAGCTGCCGCCCGGGAGCTCCGCCCTCGCCGCTAGGGCTGCGGTAAGCATGCGACCCTAGGAACAACACAAGAGAAACTCGATGAAGAGCTCCCCGACGGAGGGCGACCGCAAGTACTACCAGATGCCGCCCGGGAGCTCCGCCCTCGCCGCTAGGGCTGCGGTAAGCATGCGACCCTAGGTACAACACAAGAGAGACGATGAAGAGCTCCCCGATGGAGGGCGACCGCAAGTGCTACCAGCTGCCGCCCGGGAGCTCCGCCCTCGCCGCTAGGGCTGCGGTAAGCATGCGACCCTAGGAACAACACAAGAGAAACTCGATGAAGAGCTCCCCGACGGAGGGCGACCGCAAGTACTACCAGATGCCGCCCGGGAGCTCCGCCCTCGCCGCTAGGGCTGCGGTAAGCATGCGACCCTAGGTACAACACAAGAGAAACTCGATGAAGAGCTCCCCGACGGAGGGCGACCGCAAGTACTACCAGATGCCGCCCGGGAGCTCCGCCCTCGCCGCTAGGGCTGCGGTAAGCATGCGACCCTAGGTACAAATAAAGAGGGGGTCGGTAGCCAGATGGGCGCTAAGCTAAATTGAAGATAAAGCAACGCAGATGAGTATTATTAGTTATTTATTTATAGTTATTTTTCCAACTCTCCAATATGAAAATATCTTTTACTCGGTAGCCCGTTGACATCCCGAGTCAAAACAACAAAAAAGAACCATTCGATATTTCAAAATATTCAAATCCAATCGAACTAAACGAACAGCCAGTCACCTCAAAGGAGACCGCTCCTTACAGTACAACACAAGAGAGACTCGATGAAGAGCACCCCGATGGATATAAGTTAAAAACACTAAGTTCTGCGCCCTCAAAAAATATTACCTGTGTCACTCGGGCTGATGTAAGGATTCTAACGATACCCCACACATCCGTTCCAAATCCGTTCAGTCATTTAGACGTTACGGTGGTACAAAGAAACTCGCATACATACATACATACATTCATCAACCCTGAACACATTACACTCCTTACTTTGGGCAGTCGTGTAACGACGAGGTAACCCTCGACAGGGAGGTGTGTCGTGTGATATCAACATCATCATCATCAATCAGCCTATTGCAGTCCACTGCTGGACGTGTGCCTCCCCAAGGGCACGCCAAAGCGCACGATCACCCGCTTTCCTCATTCAGCCACCACCAGCGACCTTGTAATATACGAGGGGGTAATGTAAAGCGATTTCAAGTCGGGGCAAACAAATGCCCAGTCGCCTCCAGGGGCAACGAGAATTTTCATTCCCATTTGCCTTCGGTGGCAACTGGGAATAACCGCTATTATGCAGTTTCGAGTTTATTTGATTAACTAGCGGTCCGCCCGCGTCGTGTAAGATTTTACCGTGGGAATAAGACTTTTTCCCGTAAAAAGTACCCTATGTGTTAATACAAACTATCTCTATTTCAAATTTCATCCCAATCCGTTCAGTAGTTTTTGCGTAAAAGAGTAACAAACATCCATATATCCATACATACAAACTTTCGCGTTTATAATATTAGTAAGGACGTGTTATTGTTTTAGGCGCGTGACGTAGCCGAAGGTGCAGATATGCTGATGGTGAAGCCGGGGCTTCCATACCTCGACATAGTGCGGCAGACTAAGCAGCAGTTCCCTCATCACCCGCTCTTCATCTACCAGGTATTACCTTACCACACAAATCCTGGGGTTGGATGTCAATGTTGTTGCCCCCCAAAAACCAGCAATCACAAGTATTTTTAGATTCATAGAAAACAACCAAAAACGTAAACCTTCCGGCGGGACATGAACCCACGACCTTCGGCCTATACGCAGCCAACGTGCTTACCGACTACACCACGGAGGGCATAATGGCAGCGCCGAAATTCGTTCTTGCTTGTTTTATATGAAATTATGACATCACCATGATAGGCAACCACTTGCGCGCTTTTTTTAAAACTAATCACAAGGAAATAACTGTAGAAATGAATTGTAGGAATTGTACAATATTCGTATTATTTTAGTTTATGTGGACTTCTATACAGGTGAGTTCTCGTATGATATTTCTCTGAAACTAGTAATCAGATTGTTACAACATATTTACAGTTTTGAAGGCATGTACTGAAATTGAAGGTAAATCAATAATCTGATAATCAATAAAACAAAAAAATTGTGGTAATCTTATGATTTGTATAACCGAAGTGTTATTCCGCTGGTTTTAGGTGTCCGGCGAGTACGCGATGATCTGCCGCAGCGGAGACAGCGAGGAGATCAAAACCATCCTCAAGGAGACACTCACTTGCATGAGGAGGGCTGGTGAGATGCCCTTACATTAATAGTCGCGGCTAAATAAAAAAAAATACACGTTTTTTCATAACTTCTTTATTCTGTATTCACTCTCTCCTCTAAAACAACTCATCAACGGCCCGTTACAGTCCACTGCTGGCCTAAGAGCCTCCTCCACTCCGCGTGTTTGGTTTAGCCATAATCTCCACGCTTGGCAGGCGGGTTGGAGATCGCAGATTAAAAGGTTACTGTATCAGAGAGCGCTGCTGCCCGTTCCCTGTTCAATGTATCTATCTAAATCGCCTCTTACGACACCCAATTAAAACAGCTAGTTTTATTTCTAGGTATTTTTTATTATATTTTTTTATAATATTGGGGTGATTATTTAGATACCCATATCCTTGGTAAGAATTACTGAAAAAAACAATCACTTGTGCAGGATCCAATCAATATGGATTTTTCAAAAATTAAATTTAAAATTTTGTTTGAATTTTTTTTACAATTGATTTGTCTTCTCCATACAAAGTATTTTATTTTCCCCTGTCTGTAATACATTCTTACATTTTCATAATAATATTCATGAAGGTGACCTCGTCGCAATGGACATCCGTCCGTTAGATTTTTTTAATGCCTCACAAACTACAAATACGTCGGTGACATACTGAATAGATAGGGGATCGGACTGTTTCTAAATTTACCATATTTTATGAATTATTTTTAAAATATAGATTAGTAGCAGACGATTCGGGAAGAAAAAAACAGAATCGGTTGAAAAACTAATTTACAGTGATTTTTTAAAGATTCAATACGTCTGTCTCTTTCAAAAACGATTTTTTGTATGGAGATTACATGGCGCTACTAACAAATGACGTCACAAGTGTGCCTCTCTGTCTAATCTTGAATTTCAAACCTTTATAACTCGGTCAATTTTAAAGATAGAGCAAAAATTCTTTTAGTGTTCGATAGCAGAAACTAAGAAGTATGGATTTATAAAATAAAAAAAGTAGCCCGACCCCCTATTAATTTACATACGCTTTTATCTCTAAGGAGGTGAGCAGACTTTCAATATGCTCACACATACCAAATTCTAAACCACCACCTTATAAATTAAATAATATCAACTTATTTGTATCGGTATTTATTTTATGTGTTTGACGGTACTAAAGTTTATCAATTCTTGGTAAGTTCTGTTTTTCTTGATAAAGGTAGAGTCATTTGCGTCATGACAGGATTGGCTTTGTATTAAGATTGGATAGTGTTATTATCTGTGGTCTTCAACTGGGTCTTTGAAGCAGGCGGGCCTTTTGATATTCAATTCAGGTTATACTCAAAGATACTTCACGTAACTAACGTACGAACAGTAAATATACGTATAATAAGTACCTACTATGATTGGAATAATTCATGGTGAACAGTCCGATCCCCTATTGCGTGCGTTGTACGAACCTCTTTCGTATTAAGTAACAAGAGACAAAATATTAAAAACAGTCACGTTTTGAGTTGTAAAACATTCGTTTCTACTTGGAATTGGTTTCGTAATCCACAACTTCTCTACAATAATGTAGTTTGCAATTTTAACTGCTCTGCTTAAAAACGATTTTTTGTATGGAGATTATATGGCGTTACTAACAAATGACGTCACAAGTGGGTATGTGCCTCTCTGTCTAATCTTGAATTTCAAACATTTATAACTCTGTCATTTTTTTTGTGTTCGATAGCAGAAACTAAGAAGTTTGGATTTATGAAATAAAAAAATAGTAGTCCGATCCCCAATTAAAGCAACCGTTACTTCTTAGAAGTTCTTTTTTACAACAATATAGGTAATTACAAACTAAAAGCAACGGTTAAAAACAAATACAATTCGCTTATCAATTTGTACGGAATTGGCTAGATATTTCCATTTGCATAGTAATTTTAATCATCATCATCATCATCGTGTGGGTTGTAAGGTCGACAACCGACCTCACAAACCCTGTTATACAGCCGCCAAAGGCCACTGATTTGGTTCATGTAACGACTAGATAGTAGCCGGGACAAGCGGCTTA
Source organism: Carpatolechia fugitivella (assembly GCA_951230895.1). Lineage (NCBI taxonomy): Eukaryota > Metazoa > Arthropoda > Insecta > Lepidoptera > Gelechiidae > Carpatolechia > Carpatolechia fugitivella. The sequence continues at coordinate 17,124,195 of OX579649.1, forward strand.
ACGTGCCTTCCGAAGCACGGAATCATCTTTCTTTTAGGACAATCAGGTGATTCAGCCTGCAATGTCCTAACCAAACTGGGGAAAGTCTCACAAATAGATTTTTGCTTTGTGTCTCAACCGGGAATCGAAGCCGGAACCTCCGTAATGGGCGGCGAAATCTCGGCCACGGAGGGTTTTTAATGACATGTATAATATTAGTTTTTGAGATTATTACGAGTATAAATGTGATTACACTGGTAAACACTGTTTTTGTCACACGAACTTTGTGATGATTTTTGTTTAATTATGTTGGTGTACTCTCATCAACAATATATTATAATAATTTTGTTTCAATCACGTCCAGATTTTTTGTGACAGCTACATATACATTTCTGACCTCATATATGTCTTTGTTTGAATAACTTCATTTGGGCGACTGTATCACAATTGCATTCAACTAACTTAATATTATATACGTTTGTTACATCGTAAACATGCCACAAAAATGTTCTAACAATCCCGGCAGTCTTTGTTATGTGTGTGGAGAATTAACTTTACATCTCAGCGTCGAATTTTCACATCATTAATTGAACAGTATTATTTTTATATCTGAAAGAGAAATTCCCCAAACTCAGCGAGGCAAAAATTAAAGAGGGTGTAATATGTCCTTGAAAATACTCAATATGCTGAACTCTCATCTGGATTTTTTTCCGGCAAATTTGGGTGCTGTGAGTTCACAAGGAGAGAGGTTCCATCAGGACATTTCCATAATGGAGAAGCGCTATCACGGGAAATAGAGTCCAGGAATGCTAGCAGATTATAGTTGGAGACTCAGAAAAGACCTTCCAGAAGCCAAATATTCACGAAAATCATAAATATTTTTTGTATATTAAGCAATAATTTCTCTAAGTGTAGCTGATGTTTGCACTTTTTACAAAAATATATGTTTTGATGTCACAAGGAAACCTGACGTGTCAATTTTTTTTATTCATATATTATTGTTTGATGGCCCTAGTACATTCAAAATTTGATATAAGTTTTCATGTGACAAAAAAAAGTTAAAATTTTGTTGACCAGTGTTATTTGTTTCAGGTGCGGATTGCATCATCACCTACTTCGCGCCTCTTATTTTGAGCATAATATCTGGGAAACAAATCAGTGAAAACAATTAATTTAAGGTTTACATTTATTTATAAGAGCAACGGAAATTACTACATATGGTAGACATGAATAAACTTGATTTGGCAAGGTGTAGGATATATTTTTGTCATAATTAGCTGATTAGATATTTCTTTTTGGGGGGGGGGGTAATTTCTGCAAGTGCCTTTCCAACATCTTCAGCTCATATACGTCCCCACCGAGGGGCTTGAGCCCACCCTGAATTTGGGCGATCAGGCCTTTCTCGGCTACGTTGTTGGTCATTTGGCCCAGTGCGGGAGGGTCAATTATTTTCACACACAGCATCATCAACAGCTCATATAAGTCCTGATATAGAGCGATTAGACCTTAGTCAAAAGAATATTAACGGGAAGGTGAGCATAAATTAACAAATACACCAGAAAACTATACTTCTCATCAAAAAAATCGAAACATCTTGCAATTTTATGTTTTGTAAGGAATAACAGAAAAATTTGTATATATTGTATTGTATTGTTGAAAAGTGTGTATATTGTAATTGTGTGTGTATTCATAAATATACACACTTTTATTCCTTACAAAACATAAACTTGCAAGGTGTTTCGTTTTTTTTATGAGAAGTATATTATCCCTATTATTTAACACATATTATTATGTACCGTATTGACTGCATAATCATTATATTATTCTAAATACATAAATCTGTTAAATATTTCTAAAATTCGAGAAGCCGGCCAGCTAACATGCCACATGCCACCACCTTTTATGTAGATACGGTTTAGGGCACATCAGAATATGAATTTATTAATTAGGTAAATGTAGATAATTAATTATGTTCCTTTTTTGTAAATGGTGCTTATTATTTGCTCAATTTTTTTTTTTGGGTTTGTTCTCTTTTCATAAGTACACTATGACTGTTGTTAAATGTTCATATTTTAAATAAAGTGTTTTAACATTAATCTGTATTTTTTTATCGATAATTTCTTCTTTTATAAATTCTCAAGGCGGTATTTGCTAAAATCATGTCTACTATTAAATAGACAACTTAAAATATTATTAGAATAATCAATACTGTTGGCAAACTGCAAGAACTATAAATAGGTAATAAGATTAATAATTTGTGTCGTTTAACCACGCCAACTATTCTTCTTTCTCTTGTCCTAGGTAACATGGATGTAGGCACATGTTTCTCTTTTCATTTAACTCTATTAGCAGCAGAAAACAGTGTGAAAAGTTAAATATTTTGAATCATTTTAACGCCGCCGCCGCCGCATTGTTAATCAAAGTTAAAATTATCGTATTACGATCCCTTAGCAACAAGAGCAAAGTCAATTTCTTAACAAGATATTGTGGAAAGCAATATTTCTACAACAGTGATTTTTTATCACAATAAAATAACTGACGTGGTCGTTTGACCAACCGCTCGGCGCGTGGGATGTGATTGATAAGGATGACGAAACTTATGTTAATAACTTTTTTAAAGATTACTGTCGATGAAAAGATATTTTCTGTAGATATTTAAACTAAAAGCAAAATGCCAATAGTACATACTAAAACAGCTAATAAATACAAATTGAATAACTAAGTAAAGGAGGGGAAAGGTTTTCATAATAAAACAATAATATTTACGTTTTGATCGACACAATCTAGCATCCCAGCTAATTAAAGTGATTCTATGGATGTAAATCGTTATTTTCATAAATAGTTTTGGTAAAAGACCTGTAAAAGTAAGTTTTCTCATAGTTTCATTACGAAACTTCTACAAAAAGTTTTGAAATTCATGCCGAAATCAAACGTCCTATTCCGTGCCAGATATTAACGTGGGCCAATAGGAAAGCGACAAATAGGCACACTTGGTCCAATCATATGAGAGTATAATTTACGTCATCGAAGTGTGGACCAATCAAATTAGCCCACGATCGATGCTAGCGCTAGTTATGAGCGGTGGCGGCGTGTCAAACTTCAGTTTCTCGCCAAAAATCGAAGAAGATAGAACTGTGATCGTGTGAATTTCGCTTGTGACTCGCGCAAAGTGCTAATAACGTGGCTGTGAACTACATTTTCTTTAAATAAGAACGCTACATTATCCACTGGATTTATCGGTAATTATTTTCTACTACAATCATAGCATTTTTTGTCAAAATTCCATACTCGATCATTAGAAATTTATAACCTGTCATTTTTTCTTGTCATTATCATTGATTTTCATCTTATTTCCCAAGTAGTTTTTATTATTACTGTTCTTCGTTGCTTTAGCAATCTATTCCAATAAGAATTTCAACGATATTAATATAAGATCTTTATCAATGGAAGGTGGTCGTTAGCAGAATTTTCTCGATGGTAGGTACGTGTACGTGGGCCGGCGTGATGGCTTACATACATGTCTTTGGTCGGGACGCTCTGAAAAGTCCCGTTACGTTACAAAGTGCCGTTACAGCCGTTATTGGTGTTACTTTCATTTTCCGTGGAGGTTAGAAGTGGTTTCCGCTGGCCGGCGGTGAGTGACGTGTCTCGGCAGTTCTGTGACGTGTCCTTGACTTGGATAATTCGTTGAACTTGGGCATGAGATGATTCTATTGTAGCGTGTCTCTTCAGCTTCAAATAGTGCGCCTGAGGAATTCTTATTGCAATTACAATATTAATGGCACCCAATTATTTTCACAATTTTCTTATAAACTTGACAATGGGCGGATACAATTTACGTGGCTTAAAATTCCTATAATTCTTTAATTTCTTATTAAAATAACTAATGTATATCTCAAGTTCAATTTGTTGCTTTCATTAGTAGTTATAACAATGAAGTTTTATGTTAAGAATATCCAAAATTTTAAACATTTCCCCTCTTATACTTTCTCACTTACAAATTCCAATAATATTATTTCCACGAATGCCTATTGAATAATACAAAATTTGCCCTGTCATGCTCTTACCTCTTCCTTACCATTAGATTTCCCTGTAACAGAGATTCTATGGAAAATAATACTTGAATCAGAAATGGATGGATACCTATGTATTTAAATTTATCATTTAAATATATGCCTGGCCTGCCCCGTTTTCCCTGGAATAATTTTAAACAGTTTGAGAATAAATAAGATTCATCTTGGGTAGATAAGTGAATAAAACTGGAGGCCTCTTGCATAGATAGCAGTACCTTTTGTATAAGCCACTGAGCGTAGTATAAGCTATGAATAATTTTTTTTTTTTTCTATCTAACAACATCTTCTAACAGCCAACTTTATTCTTTCCAGAGCACAATAATAACACAATCAAGATGAGGTGGAGTTTACTAGGATTAGTGTGCGTGTTGGCGGTGGTCCTCGCCGACGAGAAGAAGGAGAAGGACAAAGATCTCGGCACCGTCATCGGTATCGACTTGGGTACCACTTACTCATGGTGAGTTGAGTTGATGTTTTATGCCTTTTTCACTTAGAATGCTGTTAAAATACTTTCAGTCTGTGTAAACCCTATACTTCTATAAGAAAACATTGAGGTAGTTTGGCAAATTATTATTTCATCCCCCCAGCTATTAGATCTTTATACTTAGTAGGTATTTAAGACAGAAGAACACTAAAAAAAAACTCCAACACAAAAACTTGTAATGCATGGTGACTAAAAATTTTGACATTTTAACCATGATTGTTGATGATTGATGTTCTACTTTTGCTAAATAAATCAAAGATTATCTATATTTCAAAAAACTATAAATCTATCTGTTTAAAAATTGCATATTGCCTAGCTAAGTTGAGCAACCAAAATCAAACATGCTTGTTCTTATCTTTTTTGATATAATTAGGATTTTTATTTTCACAATAACAGATTGCAATCCAGAAACTTCAGTTAGGTAATTCTGATATGAAAATTCTTGCTTATCAAGCTTATCAAACAGCTACAGCCACCTTATCTTGTTTTAATTTCAATAATATGTTTAGCAATATTGTTACTAAATTATATTTTACATGTTTGTATAAATGAAGTAGATTTTTATAAGAAATTTGACTAGTTGGAGTTATTATAATATTGAATTATTTTATAATTGCATCATCATCATCTCAGCCGAAAGACAGCCAAGATTTGATATGCAATTCAACATAACTAGGTTGCCTGGAAGAAATTGCTATGAAGCAATAAGGCCACCTAACTGTACATGACTACCTGGGCCCTGTTTCACGAAGCAACAAGTTACTAGTAACAAGTTACAATTTGATATACATTGCGTAGTCAATTCGCCTAAACTGTAAACCCTTATCGTTTTCTCTAATCGTCTACGCAAGGTACGTTAAATTGTACTTGTAATTTGTAACTTGTAGCTTCGTGAAACGGCCCCCTGTTCTTACTTCCACTCTGTCATTTATTATTTCTGTGAGTGCAATAAAGAATATTCATTCATTCAACTATTTTATAACCACAAATATATTTTTATTTATTAACTTCTTTATAATTTGATTGATCTTTAGTTTACTAACTTTTTATTCTTCCTTGTCCACAGTGTGGGTGTGTACAAGAACGGCCGTGTGGAAATCATCGCCAACGACCAGGGTAACCGTATCACCCCCTCGTATGTAGCTTTCACTGCTGACGGCGAGCGTCTGATCGGAGACGCCGCCAAGAACCAGCTCACCACCAACCCTGAGAACACGGTATTCGACGCCAAGCGACTCATCGGTCGCGAGTGGGGAGACTCCGCCGTCCAGCACGACGTCAAGTTTTTCCCGTTCAAGGTTGTGGAGAAGAACAGCAAACCCCATGTCGCCGTTATGACTTCCCAAGGAGAGAAGGTCTTCGCTCCTGAAGAAATCTCTGCTATGGTCCTCACTAAAATGAAGGAGACAGCCGAAGCTTACCTCGGCAAGAAGGTCACTCATGCTGTGGTCACTGTACCGGCTTACTTCAACGATGCTCAGCGTCAAGCCACTAAGGATGCTGGTGTCATCGCCGGTCTGAACGTCATGAGAATCATCAACGAGCCTACCGCTGCCGCCATCGCTTACGGTCTCGACAAAAAGGAGGGTGAAAAGAACGTTTTGGTCTTCGACTTGGGCGGTGGTACCTTCGACGTGTCTCTGCTCACCATCGACAACGGAGTCTTTGAAGTAGTCGCGACTAACGGTGACACTCACTTGGGAGGTGAAGACTTCGACCAGAGAGTCATGGAGCACTTCATCAAACTATACAAGAAGAAGAAGGGTAAGGACATTAGGAAAGACAACCGTGCCGTCCAGAAACTGCGTCGTGAAGTCGAGAAGGCGAAGAGAGCTCTGTCCTCAAGCCACCAGGTTAAGATCGAAATTGAATCCTTCTTCGAAGGTGAAGACTTTGCGGAAACCCTCACCAGGGCTAAGTTCGAAGAGTTGAACATGGATCTGTTCCGTTCCACCCTGAAACCCGTGCAGAAGGTGCTCGAAGACGCCGACATGAACAAGAAGGACGTTGACGAGATCGTGCTCGTCGGTGGTTCCACTCGTATCCCTAAAGTCCAGCAGCTGGTTAAGGAGTTCTTCAATGGCAAGGAGCCGTCCCGAGGCATCAACCCTGATGAAGCCGTCGCGTACGGAGCCGCCGTCCAGGCTGGCGTGCTCAGCGGCGAACAGGACACCGACGCCATTGTGCTTCTCGACGTCAACCCTCTGACCATGGGTATCGAAACCGTCGGCGGAGTCATGACCAAGCTCATCCCCCGCAACACAGTCATCCCCACCAAGAAGTCCCAGATCTTCTCCACGGCCAGCGACAACCAACACACCGTCACCATCCAGGTGTACGAAGGTGAACGCCCAATGACCAAGGACAACCACTTGCTCGGAAAGTTCGATCTAACTGGCATCCCACCCGCGCCACGAGGAATCCCTCAAATTGAGGTCACGTTCGAAATCGACGCCAACGGTATCCTCCAAGTATCGGCCGAAGACAAGGGCACAGGAAACCGGGAGAAGATCGTCATCACAAACGACCAGAACAGATTGACGCCCGAAGACATCGAGAGGATGATCAAGGACGCTGAAAAGTTCGCTGATGACGACAAGAAGTTGAAGGAGCGCGTTGAATCCAGGAACGAGCTGGAAAGCTACGCGTACTCAATCAAGAACCAGTTGCAAGACAAGGAGAAGCTCGGGTCCAAGCTTACCGAGGATGAAAAGACCAAGATGGAGGAAGCGATCGACGCTTCGATCAAATGGCTAGAAGAAAACCAGGATGTTGAATCAGAGGAATACAAAAAGCAGAAGAAGCAATTAGAGGAGGTCGTGCAGCCAATCATCGCGAAGCTCTACCAAGGACAGGGCGGAGTCCCGCCTCCCGGAGGACCCGGCGGCGATGAAGACGACTTCAAGGATGAGTTGTAACATGATGGACTGTAGATCGTGTGGTAGCCAAATGTGATCTCTGGTCACTGCGGGGTGAGAAGCGCGCGGGCCTCGCGTCTTGCACACTCCGTAAGCACGAACTTATGTGTTGTGTATATTTATTGCGTGACTGGTCGTGTCGTGTGCGGTGGACTCGAGATTTAATCCAAGTTTTTTCGTCGCGCATGTGTGTGTTTGAATGTTTGTTGTTAAGTATGTATAAATTGATGCATTTTTAATTTTAGATAAAGCCAATAGATTCATTCGTGTGAAAGGGCCTGTTTCCATGACTATCGATTCGTCTTCCTTATCTGATTGAAATTCTGTCGTCTGATGAATCGAAATAAGTCTCAGCACATTCGAGACTACCTCAGTGTTTGTATGTAATTATTTTTGAGACTGCAAGAACTGTTAGCTGTTAATTAGCAAAATAATGTAGTAATTTTAAATAATTTCAATCGAAGTACGGAGGAGTACATTAAATAAAACATTTTTCTAATGAACATGTTTTAATTTTATTTTACGAGAATCCATATTACTAAATGTCGTTTTCCCCCCCGAGGTATGTTTCCGACACGAAGTTACACATTATTTCCACAAGCAACAAAGTGGATTCATTAATAATGTTGATTACGCACCTCGATAAGCGCGTAACTTTGTTTTGTCCCAAAACTCCACATAACAGTAAAAAACACGCATACTACATACAAGTATATTCACATACAGGTCATACTAGTAGGACATTCTAGTAAAGACACTGATAAGAGTACATGATATGAACACGTTCCTATCCCCGAAAGGGTGAGCTGAGCGGGCACACAAAGACTGCACACTAAAACCACCTTTGGCAAAATATTACGCTCTCGCCCACGCGAAATATTAAAAAAATATAACAGTAATTATTCTCTCTCAAGAAGACTAGTCCGCGCGAACGTTGCGAATTTGATTGCCGCTGACGATGTCGAAGGCAGGCGCCATGATCACTGCAGCCTGGATCTTTACTTGGATCTCATCTGGAAAAACCATCACACATTGTGAGCATCAGTCACCTTGCAATGCAGTCTTTTTCTGTGCAGAGGGCAAAGGTTCTGGGCCAAGTGGTTCGATCACGTAAAGAAAGCAATGATGAATGAATCGCTCGCGTACTTCCGCTCACTCACGCGGCAGTTTGTACACCAACTCTCGTCCAAGCTAAACAAGTTAGTAAAGAGACATCTTCACCAATCGTGTCGTCTTCCGTATTAATCTCCACCGCAGTGATGCCGGCTGCCGCCCGCAGCTCGGCCACTGCTTCAGAGAAGAACTGCTCCAACTGTGAACCGAGAGAGACAATCACCTCCACAGGTAGGTAGTCTTTTTTCAGAAAAACGACACGTTTAACATCTGGGTAAGGTATCGCAAACGCAATGCTAAACATCAATCTACAAATTCGTAAGGAGATAAGGGTAAAAATGCCTCTGGGCGTGTTTTTCTGAGTCTGGCCAGACGGATGGGTCATTTTCATTTAGCATCCCCCGTGCTTTAAAAGACATGTTAGCCGTTGGTTTCGACAGTCACAGATAGTGGTCCCGGGGCGGGGGGGTTAATTATCATCAACGGCCCGTTACAGTCCACTGCTGGACTATAAGCCTCCTCCACTTAAGTGGAGGGTTTTGCCATAATCTCCACGCTTGGCAGGCGGGTTGGAGATCGCAGATTAAAAGGTTACTGTATCGGAGAGCGCTGCTGCCCGTTCCCTGTTCAATGTGTAGTCCCTAATTCGCCTCTTACGACACCCACGGGAAGAGTAGAGGTTGGTGATAAATGTATTCTACTCTGCCGTCACCACACGGCACCTTGGGGGGGGTTACGCTGAGGAGGAATTCCACTTTTCCCACCTGCACGCTGCACGTAAAATAAGCAACGATTGGTATAGTAGCCAGAACACGCGGCTGGACACTGACCGTGAGAGTGGCTTTATCCCGTAGCTTTTTCTTCATCGTCGACAACCGACCTCACAAACCCTGGTGTTAGTGGTATAAACCCGCCAAAGGCCACTGACTTGGCTCGTGTAACGACTAGATAGTAGCCGGGACCAACGGCTTTACGTGCCTTCCGAAGCACGAATCATCTTCCTTTTCGGACAATCAGGTGATTCAGCCTGCAATGTCCAACTGCAATAACCAAACTGTGGAAATTCTCACAAAGCGATTTTTGCTTGACAGTGTCCCTACCGGGAATCGAACCCGGGACCTCCGTAATGGGCGTCGAAATCTCGATCACTCGTCCACGGAGGCTGTTATCCCGGTAGCTGTGAAGTACGAAAGAAAAGGCTATTGTTTTTAGATCCTGGTGACACAGGACTTGTTCTAGCTGGCCTGACCTGGACACAGACTGGCTATGCTTACTACATTCATTATTATCAGCCTAGTGGCAGTCTACTGCTGGACATAGCCCTCTCCCAAGGCGTGCCATTTAGGTCGATCTTCCAATAGCTGCCAGCCACTTTTAGCAGATCATCGCACCACCAGCCGGGGGGCGTCCCATGACACTTTGTTTTCCCAAACGCGGTCTCCACTGCAGAAGCCGCTTGCCCCAACGGTTATCGGTTCTGCGACAAATATGACCAGCCCAATGCCTATATTAAGTCTTGTACTTTATCTGTACCATGTTGTCGATATCCTGCTCGGTCTTCCCGGGATGCGCCACGACCCTGGGCCCAGAGCCGACGACCGCTCTCTTGCCGGTGCACCAGTCCACGCCCACGTTCAGAGCCCGCTGCTTGCATGTGGCCATGTCGGCGTTTAGGATTATTATGCTGGAAAATTATACCAACTGTATGCATCTGTCTGGACGCTTCTGACAATTTTGTTCTACAAATTTTAATTTGCATAATAATTTATTTTTTTAAACTTTCAGAAAAATTACCTATAGAATCGATCAGTTCTAAACAGTCTCATTTTTTTTTAAGATTTAGGGCAATCTTACTTAAGTAGTTTGAAAGATACAACAGCATCTTGATTAACGTGAGCGTCACGGTCATGGAATAGACCTCGCTGAAAGGTGGTTGACCTAGCTACTTAGTACATTTATTTGTCATTTTTAGATAAACTTGTTAGCACTGTGATAAATTGGTATGAAAACTGGGTGACAAAAACGGCACAGGTAGAGAACAGTACAAAACAGCGTTGAATTAATTCGGTGGTTTAGTGGCTAGGGCCACTGTCTCCTGTCCGGGAGACGCGGGTTCGATCAATTACCAATATGTGTTTTCTAATTTCGATATCATAATGTACGTTTACTTGACACTCTTACGCTAAAGGAAAACATCGTGATGAAACCTGCACATTTCTGCGAAGAAATTCAAAGGTTGTGAAGTCAACCAACCCGCACTGCCAGCGTGGTCGCCCTATCGCCCTAATTTAGGGTAGGCTCAAACTACTTGGTGAGACGTACATACGTAAGTATTGTTGCTGATGGATGACAGTTAATTTACTTTTCCAAGATCGCCTACAAATGGTTTGGTCTGTGGCGATGTGCAAACCCGCACCATGCCATTAAAAAGAAAACGACGTCTTGTTTACGTCATTGTACGATATCGCGTTAGATTGATTGGCAAAAACGCCATTTTTCTATTTGGGCTTGCAAACACTCACTTTCGCCGAAGTAGAGCGTTCACCGAGACAACTTTTACTGTTAAAGATAACTCTAGTTTTTGTACTTCAACGTTCTCTTTCGGTCAATGACACATTGGCCTCGGATGTCATGCTTTAATTCTAATTTTAAAATCCAGCTACCCATTCGTTTTTATGACCAATGAAAGAGAGGTGATGAACGAATGATATTAATTTGAACGAATGATATCTTAAAATAAGGGCATAGCTGTCAATTTAAGAGATTTTTAGTGCTCTCTAAAATTGTACAATCGACACGGCCATAAGGTTCAAATTCGATGTTTGACAGCTCTAATATTAGGATGGCCATCTCCTGTCCCTTTTCAAACTTTAAAAGGTAAAAAGGACGGACTAACTTAAATTACCTAAGGATTAGAGCGTGACATCCCGAATCGAGGCCATTGTGAGGAAATCTAGCTGCTCCCAGAAAGAAAGAGTTTCTGTATGTGTGTAGTCGTCGTCTTCGTCAAAAGCCACTGACATAGCTCGTGTGACGACTTGGATGAATTCGTCCAAGCAGTGTCCCCACCGAGAATCGATCCTGTAACCTCCGACCGATGTTGCTTATGTTGTTGATGATGATGAATAATGATGTGAATAGTAAAAACAGCGCTTACCGATTCGGCGGTGTGTCCATGTTATCTATGCACTCAAACTCGACGGCTGTGTTTGGATAGCCGGTCATCACCCAGCCATTGTCCACACAGTCCTTCAAACAAACTATACTGAGTAAAATTAAGGAAATATAGATTTATGGATAGAAATTTGTTGGCTAGATAGAATCCACCATACTCTTACACGTTTCTTCTGCTCTCTATAGTTTAGTTCTGTCAATATACGTTCCGTCTATATACTTAGTTCTGTTTATAACCAAAGATAACATATGAACTGACTTAAAAAATCTTCATCAATCAATCATCAATGGCCCGTTACAGTCCACTGCTGGACCGACCTCCTCCACTTAAGTGGAGGGTTTTGCCATAATCTCCACGCTTGGCAGGCGGGTTGGAGATCGCAGATTAAAAGGTTACTGTATCAGAGAGCGCTGCTGCCCGTTCCCTGTTCAATGTGTAGTCCCTAAGTCGCCTCTTACGACACCCACGGGAAGAGTAGGGGTTGGTGACGTATTCTACTCTGCCGTCACCACATGGCTAAAAAATCATCATCATCCTCATTTTCAACCCACATCCACCCACTGCTGTGTATAGGCCTCTTCTCGACTGCGCCACTCCTGACTGCCTCACGGTCCTGTGCCATCCGCATCCAGCCTGATCCTGCCAGTTTGGCAATGTCGTCGGACCATCGGGCTGGTGGTCTGCCCACTGGCCTTGTTGTTCCCCTTGGCCACCACTCTGTGACTGCTTTGGTCCACCAGCCGTCATCCCGTCATTTAAAAATAAGTATAAGTATTTAAATAGTCTTGCAAGGGTTTTATTAAATCAAGATACCTAATGAAGATGATTTAACAAAATAACTCAAAAGAATAAAAAAAAAATATAATAAAATTATTCTTATTCTTCTTCTTAACTAACTTTTAATACGTAACTCGACCAATCGGCACAGGACCAACGTGTCCGATTAAGGCTGTAGCCGTGAGCCCCTTAGTGGGGATGGGCCGCTCGGAAAAAGACGCGCGCGCGGGTTCGTTACCTCCATGTAAGGTCGACCAATAAATTGGTTTATCACCCTAAGGTTGATGTCAGTTGCAAATTATAGAACAATACAAAGATTATTTTCGTTTGCAGATCTATCTGTCAGATACCGAGTATGAACCTTATTGAAAAATGGTAAACCACTTTCTTGGTCGACTACTTTGATTAAAGAATTTTTATCTTTAACCTGTTCAAGAAGTCGCCGGCGCACGATCTCGGCCTTGGATTTAGCGCTCGGGCCATATTTGCGAAGTTTGTCTCCAATCTCGTCCTTCTTCAACTTTGCCTCGTTGTACAGTTCTTCGAAGTCCACTGTTCAAAGAATATTTGAATCATTAGTTTTAGTTTTTTGGTCGACACTTTATAGAAAAAGGCGTGGTAAAGGGTAGCTTAGCGTCATCGGTAGTGAGTGGCTAGGAATTGTAGGAATGCTAGTATGCTGCCTCCCGATCAATCATATTAGGAGGCTTATCTTATCTTATCTTTGAAGGGACCGAGGACGTCAGAGTCTCGGAGCATTGCGACCCTATGGGATCTTTTGTGCCTATATTAGGAAGCTGCTGATGTCCGTTCGCTCTTCCTACGTAAACAATATAAAAAAACAGACGTCCAGAAAACACACACAAAAAAGTTCTAATTATGTCTAATAACCCTCCTTTTTACTTTGCCGTAGTCGGGTAAAAAATATCTTTCAACAGACCACAGATCTTGAGGAAGTCCCCAACACACCTCCTATACCCCACCACTTACAATAAGTCCATATACTATATTATTGTGTTTGTGTTGTGCCGTGTAGTGTCGGCAGAACACTCTTCCCGTGGGTGTCGTAGAGGCGACTTAGGGACTACACACGGACCAAGTAGTCATAGTCCAGCAGTGGACTGTAACGGGCCGTTGATTTGATTTGACTGTCGTAAGTGGTACATAGGTATTATTCAACCACTTACGACAAAATGCATCTCCAACATGCTCGCCTGAGTCTTCCTGCCCGAGCCGATGGGGCCCACCAGCAAGCAGCATGACGCGGATTGGGGCCCCCACCACGTGAAGCTTTGGGGACCCTTTAACGTCAGTTGTATCATATGGCTACCACCACAGCTACTTACGATATAAAAGTCCAAAATGCCTCGCTAGCATCCTCGCCTGCGTCTTCCTGCCCGAGCCGATGGGGCCCACCAGCATGACGCGGTATACGCTGGGGGCCCCAACCACGTTAAAGCCCTGCCCGGGGCCCTGAGCGCCGGCTGCGCATGCGCGGATCGCGTTGAAACACTTCCCCGACATCTTTTCGATTGAGTCCTCCGGTTCGATGTGGACTTCCTAGAATTAACGGAAGGTTTTCTTTTCTTTTTTGGCCGAGGTCCGTGCCCATATTATGGCGCCCCCAGCCCCCGACGTTTACTCTGATTTAGTTTAGATCTATTAATGACTATGTTTTATGCAAATAAACGATTGATTTGATTTGATTTGATTTACATAAATATTTAGGGGTCTGAGGCACCCGCTATATTAGCACTTTGGTAGAAATAGCGATTAGATCTGTCAAAGCTCTTCTCCACAGATTCCGCCATTGTGTTAGTGAACTCACCCAAAAAATGTAATGACGGATCTAAGTGATGTAATATCCTATGGAAATAAATAATTATGACTTTGATTTTGACAAAAAAAAAATTTATTTCTTTCTTTTACAAAAAAAGTAAAAATAAGAACTTTATTTGCGAGGAATCTCTATGAATGTTAAGCCAGTGCAGCTGCAGAGATATATATAGACACTCGCTTGCTCGCATTATCTGTGCGAGTGTGGGGAAAGGAGCAACGACGATTTCTCCGTACGAGTAATTTATAAAAATAAACCCCTTTAATTCAACAGCAATACAAGTCAACTGTTTCCTTATTTAAATATCTATCCCACTTCTGATGTCTTTCTATTCTATACAAGGTGTAAAACAACAACCCAAGGAATATAGGTCGGAATATGAAAAAAGATACAAATTATTCAATCAGCTGACAATCTTATGGAGACTGAGGAAACGTTGTTCAGTTTTAAGAGTACTGTCGCTTTGTTACGGGTTGATTGGTACCCTATACACGCACCACACCACACCATAAAAAATACACGTCTACCTTCAGCGTAGCCTTGTAAGCAAACTTGAGGCCCTCGAAGTCCTGTTGGAAGAACCCTCGCTGGGGTGTTGCTGCGCTGACGACAGGGGGCGCCACCGCCGGCGTCGGCATCAGCAGCAATGTCACGGTTGGCAGGACGCCATCTTGTTGCAGACATCTCGCCTCGCGCAACGTGCATGGATGATCTATTATTTACAATTTAAACCAATATAATGATTGATTGTAAATGCGTAAGTTGTAAACGGAAAACAGTCTAAATGTTATCTTTGCAACTAAGAGCACCCTAAATTACATAGTTTGTTGATAACGAAACAACGCCTGTTGGTACTTGTTGCGACGTTAAAGTATACAAGACTATCATTTTAATGGGTAAAGAGAGTAGGCATATATTTTTTTACTATTTGAACTTGCCAAAATATAGAGATAGGTAACGCCCACTGCTGGACATAGGCCTCCCCAAGGGCATGCCAAAGCGCACGATCACCCATTATAACGCCTGATTAAATCACAGCCAATTCTGCTACACGTAGCCGTAAAAATGCTAGTAGGCGTTAGCGTTATTAGTTAAAGACTTGCCAAACATGATCCATCCTGCAGCGGCGACAGCTTCTTTGGTGGCCAGGTTCTTGGTAACTTGAGACATGAGCACTGGCGATATACAGCCAGGTTCATAATCGTCATGCTAAAATGAAAAAAAAATGTTCCATCACAGCGCATACACTACCCCACCGAGCGGCTCGAGCCTACTCTGAAATAGGGGGATCAGGTTCGTCCAACGCCCAGTGCGGGTTTGTCGACTTCACACACAACCTTTGAAATTCTTCGCAAGAGTGGGCAGGTTTGCTCACAATGTTTTCCTTCACCCTGAGCGTCGAATCAACAACGAACATTTGAATTCGAAAACATGTTGGGGATCGAATCCGCGTCTCTCAGACGGAAGGTAGTAGCCTAGCTAGCCAACTACACCACAGAGACTTACAGCTTCATATTTGTCCATAACGAATCGCCGAGTGATGACGAAGAAGCCGAGATCCTTAATAATTTCCTTGACAAGTTTTTTGACGTCTGCAAAAGATAACAAAAATTCTTCAGCAGTCTCGGTTAACTGTTTATGATATAAAGACCGGAAAATGTCTTGAACATTTTGCAGATGAATTGTACTCATGTTCCAGGTCGGGAGTGCCAGGCGCCTTTAGACTTGGCTAAATGGAGACTCTAATTTATACGTTGCTGTGATTTGGTCGCACTTAGGATAATGAATTAATTAGTACTGCAACCGCAATGACCTGTATAATACTCTATGTCTCTCTCTCTCTCTAATTCCGCAAATTATGCTGTATTCTGCACGGAGTAATCGCAAAAAAATATCCTTGCTAAGTCGCGTCGTCGTCGCTCGCTAAGTTGAAAATGTTTGCCGGTTACCACCGCACCTACCGATGTTAAGATCCGGTGAAACTAATATCATGACTCTGTCTGTGTCCTTGGTGCTGTTCAGGTGCTGGTGGAGGAACATCCTCATGTGCTTCAAGTGGTCCCGCGGCAAAGTCACTATCAGGTCTGTTAGCATATCCTGAAATCAAACCATCTCATATAAATTCTCTATTCAGGTAGGTAGGTTATGTAATACTGCACCCTTCGGGGGAGACGCGACAGGCCCAGACTATCCGATACGTACGGCTCCATTGAGGGGATCCCTGTATGCCCACATGTGGGCGGCTTAGAGTATTGCACAGTGTGCTATGTTAGTACTATATTAATTCTGTGACTGTTTTGCTTCTCCGCCTGGCTTACTTGCGCGAAGCGTCTCCGTTTCAACTTGGCCAAAATTGTCTCTCTGTTTGTTTTTAACAGGTCGCGTTTCTCAACCGATTTTCGTGAAATTTTGTGAACAGGTTCGATGATCTCTACAATACAATACCTTAAACATTCTATAGATCCTATATTTATCCAGGTAAGGTATAAATTTCTCTGGCATGGATAAAGGTCTAGTCGTTGCATCGGTTTCAGTCATTTTGAAAAAATAATACTGAGTCTCTCGATACCGAGAAGGAAAATTACAAAATACACGCACGAAGCAGAAACAAAATCACAAATTCAATTCAATTCAATTCTTGGGTGAATGGCGTTTCCGTGGTGATTTCGATATTTATTTTATCTTATTTTATGATATCATTCAGTGTCAGTCAATCAAAAGACGGGTATGATGCAAAAAAAAAAAATACGAAAAGGAAAATTTTTTGTTATACTTTCAGAGGCAGAATACTTTTTGTTTTTGTCTAGCCCTATAAAAAAATAAGAAAGAACAGCTGATTGTCATACACGCATGGTTATTTTGAGGTTATGTTTGAAAACAATCTCCGGAAAATCGCTGATTACTAGAAATAATCGGATCGTTTGTACTTTTGTGTTGTTCAATGGAGCGGGTCAAATGTCACAATGGCTATTGATAAGTTCTTAAGAGGCTAGTTATGTCGTATGTGATAATTTTGTGAAGATTGGCGGTCGGGTGATTGCAGTCGATTCTCGAGGTCGTTGTTGGTTTAAATGCGAGTGAATTACGTAGTTCGGGGCCTGTCTCGCTGCTGGCTAGTGCCTAGGCTCAGTATGCTTCGCAATTTTCCCGCGTACGGAGTCGCTAACATGTCATCTTCCAAGTTTAGCTATGAGGTACTTAAACTGTGTATTTTTCTTACGATTTACCCTATTGGTTAAATTTAAATGTATGTCATTGATAAGTTGATACATAAATACTGTTATTGAATCATGTTTATTTCGTGTGCTTTAACTAATGGTTAATTTGTATGAATGTATGTATGTATAATGGGGACGTCTGCGAGGAGCGCAGACGGGTGACCTGCTCTGTATATAAGAACTATTTCACCCTTAATCCCAGTTAATGGTTAATTTAGGTTGCAAATTGTTTTACAGAAAATCTATTTTGCTACCTAGCTATTAAGTTTAAAGCAATATGTTTAGTAAGTTAAGGTGGTTTTCCTCTGTTAAAGTTTTACTTACTATAATTGTGTATAATTAACTTACTACCGAGAATTTATAATTTTGTTAATTAAAAAGAAAATAATTTTGTTACCTATGCTAAGAATTTTGTTATCCTAAAATGAAAAAAGACAATCATTACCTAATTAATCACAACATTAACAACAACAATACATAATTGGCCTTGATTTTCCATGAATATTCATGCAATATAATGAAGCTTATTTTACTACCAGTCTACAATTAGCACTGCTTAGTTTAATCAAAAGAAGAACTAAATTTAAAAGGAAATAAAGATGTTAGTATATTTTTTCAGGAGGCTGTGCAGAAGTTGAATTCCCTGCAATCAAACAAGTCAACCCTGGATCAGATCAGGAGGAACATCAAGGCCGGCACCGAAGTAAGCCATTAGTTCCTTTTTATTAATTTAAATCGTCAACAAATGAAAGTTTAATGCCTTTAAAGATTGAAGAAAAAGAAGGTATAGAAATACCTCCTCTACTTCCGGTTACCATTAATTATTTCAAATAAATATTACGTTTACCTATTAGGTACATACCTATTTTCTATATATTTTTTAACTTTTAATTTCAGTTTATTTGTGAAGAATAGGGATATTTATTTATTGGTGCTGAAAATGAATTTAACTAAACTAAATAACTAAATTCTTATATTTGCCTCATGTATGATTTCTCTGTAGTGCCTAAACATCTAGACCAAAATTACTATTTTTAATAGATTTATTTATTAAAGAAAATTTACAGCATGACAGTCTGTTATAACTAAGGCACTGTAAATTTAAGACTAGAAAGTAAAAATGACAATGACAATGCAAATAAAATAAATACAACTCTTATAAACCCTCAGCATGACATAAACAAAATTTGCTGAGCACCAATATAGAGTCAGCAAAAATGTCGACATATTATCTAAATTATTAAAGGATTTTTTAAATACTTATAACAATTATAGTAGATTTTCTGGTTTCTACATTTTGTTGAAGGTAAGCTACAAGTCTACTGGACCGAATTTGATAGAATCTTCACAAGTGAGTTTCCTGAGCGAGATCTAATCATCAATTTTAAACCTGTGCATTAGTCTTATGGGGGTCATAGATTCTATTAATTGTATTTGGCTCATTTGTAACAATATCCATTACACCAGCATGCCAGGATATGTTAATTGTTATTATCAGGCCGCCATCAAATGGCGCGTGACCTTGATGCATGTTGACACTATCATGCTTTCCTATTTTCACAGCCGCGTTGCGGTGTTTTTGGTAATATAAAAATTTACAATGGGCGATTTTCTGACGGCTCTTTAAAAAATAAAAATAATAGTTCTAATTAAGGCGATAGATGGCGCCAGGTGTACTTCGCACTCGGACTCGTCGGATTTCTTCGGATCCACGAATCGTCAACGCCAGCTATCGAATATTTATGAACTATTTTTTTTTTTAAATTGGCTGTCGGAAAATCCCCTATTTTAATTCGACATTCATTGCGTAGCCAATAAACTCTATTTTTTGGTATATCACTTACCTACTACTTACTCACTGCGCCGGCTCAGCGACCCGAAAAGAATCTTGGCCTCCGATACAAGATTCCGCCATTCGCTTCTGTCCTGTGCAACAGCGCTCCAATCAGCCACTTGCATGTCCCGCAGGTCTTTTTGCACTTCATCTATCCAGCGATATCTGGGCCTTCCGATTGGACGTTTGCCCCGTGGTCTACCCAGATACGGCCTTTTGACTGCACGATCCTCTTCCATCCTCTCCACGTGGCCGAGCCAGCGAAGCCTAGCAGATTTGATCCCGTTACAGTCCACTACTGGACTATGAGCCTCCTCCACTTAAGTAGAGGGTTTTGCCATAATCTCCACGCTTGGCAGGCGGGTTGGAGATCGCAGATTAAAAGGTTACTATATCAGAGAGCGCTGCTGCCCGTTCCCTGTTCAATGTGTAGTCCCTAAGTCGCCTCTTACGACACCCACGGGAAGAGTAGGGGTTGGTGACAAATGCATTCTACTATGCCGTCACCACACGGCTCTCGCCTATAATGTTTGGTATGTCAGCTACGCAAAATTGAAGTTTCAACAGGCCGGAATTCATTTATACCTCTATTTATGGATCTGCTTCTTTCCAGAAATGCACCAACTTGGAGGATATGGAGCGGTATTTATCAAGGACAGGAGTGACGTTATCAGATTTGGATGAATTATCTGTTATACACGTCGCCGGGACTAAGGGAAAGGTACCTGTTTATAAATACAGTTGATGATGATCTTTCCGAGCGTTTTCAGCCATGGCAACCATGTCGGCTCCTAGTCAGTCGGGCGCTGCTGGTGCACCCGAAGATGGCTTATTTAGCATAGGTCGTGGGAACAGTATCAGAGCGAGCACGGAGCGAGGTGGTGGGAAGGTTAGCTAGGCGCATTTGAAGGAGCGATATCGTGGGAAGCGACATGGTGGGAACAATTCGATTTCTAACGAGTCTTCCGCTCCCCCGCAAGTCCGCGCCCGCTATATTACCACTGGTAGAAAAGGCGATTAGTCCGTTAACTCGGACCAACCACCCACTGGACACCGCATTCTGTATAATTTACTAACAAACTAATTACGAAAAATTTGCGGTGCGGGGGCGCGGGGAACACGTCGTGCGTAATTGGTTCACCTCGCATTGGTCGAAACTGAAGTGAGCCGCGAGGTATTGGCCGCCCAGAGATATCTACATGTGCAAATGCACCTATGCGTTTCGGAATGTAGCGCCCTGACATGTGGTGTCCAGTGGGTGGTTGGTCCGAGTTTGTGTCTTATAGTTAGAGTACCCATACTGACCCATCTAGCTAAATGGGCTACCTTGTTTAGTGTTATATCTACAATTCTACAGCCCGCGCAATAGGGAATATGCACATTTTTTTAAATTCATTTATCGAAATATTTCAAGTTCTTGATAAACACATAAAAAATAGGAAGTGTATAGAGTGCCGCAAGCGGCTTTTTATCACAATCGATTTGGGCATCGTAAGTTTTGCGGTACGTTGTCGACTTTGCAACCCACGCGAAGAAGACCTTGGAGTAATTCTCACACACGACCATCTGACCTTAAACTAGGCAGCGCCTGTACTGTACTATTGGTCATCACATCACACGAGTGTTTACCCTGGGCAGGATTCGTAACCGAGACCCTGCTTCGTACTATCTACTAGGCCTCTAGGCTACTCAAGTACCCAATAATAAATTGACAGTTATTTTAGGGTTCAACGAGCGCGATGTGCGAGTCGATCCTGCGCTCGCACGGGTTCCGCACAGGGTTGTTCACGTCGCCGCACCTGGTGGCGGTTCGCGAGCGAATTCGCCTGGACGGCGCGCTGATCAGCAGCGAACAGTTCGCCAGACACTTCCACCGCGTGTACGATCTCCTGTATGACTCTCAGGTATGTGGATTAGTACTACCATCATACAGAACGGCCACTCATCCCCTCCCGCTAATCCACGCTTTACAGCCTCCGTGGCCGAGTGGTCGAGATTTCGACGCCAATTAAGGAGGTTCCGGGTTCGATTCCTGGTGGGGACACTGTCAAGCAAAAATTTCTTTGTGAGACTTTCCCCAGTTTGGTTAGGACATTGCAAGCTGAATCACCTGATTGTCCGAAAAGAAAGTGGATTCTGTGCTTCGGAAGGCACGTTAAGCCGTTGGTCCCGGCTACTATCTAGTCGTTACATGATAGAGCCAAGTCAGTGGCCTTTGGCGGCTCTACGACACTGACCCCAGTGAGGTCGGTTGTCGACCTTACAACCCACACGATGATGATGAATCCACGCTTCCTCACTCCGCCTTGTAGTTCAGTTGTGCTAGGAATACAGGGAGATGAGTAACTTTGAAAGTAAAATACATAAAAAGATCTGTTCTAAAGAACCATGTCATCGATTTTAGTGACAAGGAAAAATGCACTCATTGGTGTTTAAAAAAACTCATACATAGTTCAGAGATCGAACCCGGTCGTATACAGGGTATAAGAAAAAAAAATCGATCGAGAATCGATTACATGGTTTCTTAGAACAGATTTTTGTGTCTTATAGTTAGAGAGTTACCCATACTGATCCATCTAACTAAATGGGCTTTTTATTTATTTATTTTTTAGTCTTCTACATCCCGCAATAGGGGATAGGACTGTTTATCATATTTTATAAATAAATAATTAAATATTTTTTTTATTCGTGAAACCAACAGTTAATTACAGGTAATGAACATTGTATATCAGAAATTCTAATTAACTAATTATAGGTATCCACCTATACATTATATGGTTAAAAGACGTTAACGTGTAAGTAAGTATGCTAGCTAGCTACTAATTTGAGGTTTTACAATTATGAAATTATGAATTATTTTTAAAATATAGATTAATAGCAGACGATTCGCGAAGAAAAAAACAGAATCGGTTGAAAAATGAATTTACAGTGATTTTTTAAAGTTTCAATATGTCTGTCTCTTTCAAAAACTATTTTTTGTATGGAGATTATATGGCGTTACTAACAAATGACGTCACAAGTGGGTATGTACCTCTCTGTCTAATCTTGAACTTCAAACCTAATAATAACTCGGTCAATTTTAAAGATAGAGTTAAAATTTTTTGTGTTCGATAGCAGAAACTAAGAAGTTTGGATTTATAAAATAAAAAAAAAGTAGTCCGATCCCCTATTCTTAGAATGCTCGAAGGAGGATAAACTTATATCCTCCATGGGAAAATATATTATTTCCACGGGAAAAACTGTTATATTTTCCAGGAGTTCGAAGGCGATATGCCGAAGTACTTCGCGTTCCTAACTGTGATGGCGTTCAATCTGTTTCTGAGGGATAAAGTGGATGTTGCCATTATTGAAGTCGGCATCGGCGGGATTGTGGACTTCACTAATGTTTTGAGGTCAGTAACATGTTTTCACTAAATTACAAACGCGAAAGTTCGTGTGATGAGCACTCGGATATTGTATTTATTTATTTACTTAAGTATGAGTATCGACCGAGTCCGCAATACCACTCTTGCTTCGCTCCAAAACCCGCATTGCTGATGTTTGCGAGAAAGCCGCGAAGCTAAAATGGGAGTGGGCGGGTCATGCGTGCAGGCTGCATCCGGACAGATGGGCCCGAGCTACCACTGAGTGGACACCCCTCGTCAGCCGACGCGGACGAGGGGGGCCTAGAAAACAATGGCGAGACGACCTGGACATATTCGAGGAGAAATGAAGTGAAGTGGCCTTGGATCGAGATCGGTGGAAAGAAAAAGGAGAGGCTTTTGCCCAGCAGTGAGACGAATAAAGGCTATATAAAAAAAAGTATGATTATCAGCTGATACTCATAGTAGTACAGTACAGTACAGGCTGTGGTAGATAGATCAGGCAAATTCAGACAATAGATAACAGATACGATTTTTAATACCCCTTCTGTCCCACTGCTGCGCAAAGGCCTCCTCTTTCCACTGATCTCGATCTTGGGCCACTTTTATCCATTGCCGCTCGAATGCCTCTAGTTCGACGCGCCATCGCTTCTTAGGCCTCTCTCTTCCCCGACGGCTGTCTAGGGGAACCCATTCGGTAGTGGCTAACGCACAAGATAGGATAATTGGACGTAGTTACACGAAAAGGATCCAATCCACACAAAGTTACTTTTCAGATATTGAAGTTTGAAGTTCAAAATATTTCTTCATAGGTATTTGTTTCAAGATAATTTTACGTGTTATGTTTTGTGAGAAACATTAAAACATTTTTATTGTTAATAGTATATTTATGGGACGATTGGTATTATTTGCGGTCAGTTTTGTGTACGTAAGTCATTTTTGACAATGTTGTGGATTGGATCCTTTTCGTGTAACTACGTCCAATTAGTTAAAAACCAGATATTTAACAGGATTTATATTGGCCTCGATTCGGGATGTCGTGCTCTAATTCTAATTTTAAAATCCAGCTATCCTTTTCATTTTTATGACCAATGAAAGAGAGGTGATGAACGAATGATATTCATTTGAACGAATGATAACGTAAAATAAGGGCATAGCTGTCAGTTTAAGATATTTTTAAGTCACATGTTTTAAGTGCTCTCTAAAATTGTGCAATCGACACGGCCATAAGGTTCAAATTCGATGTTTGACTGCTCTAATATTAGAATGGCCATCTCCTGTCCCTTTTCAATCTTTAAAAGGTAAAAAGGACGGACTAACTTAAATTAAGGATTAGAGCGTGACATCCCGAATCGAGGCCATTGTCACCATGATCACGGGTCGGCCGACACAAATAGAAACACAAACCACGATAAATATCTGATAACGCAGCCGATTGATCGATAATCGATTATCCGGCAACACTAGAACGAATGACTTTATCGACTTTTTCTTTTTTAAAGGAACTGTTCATAAAATGCCAGGCATGCACAGCGCCATCTTTGAGATTTTTTAGGAACGTCGTCGCCAGGAAAGCTCCTCATTATTACAAAAATGTGAACATCCGTGATAGTTTTAAAATGTATAACTACTCTCTATACTTGGGTTACTGTAGGATGAGCTCTGACAGATTAAAGTTTTAAAAACTTATTAATATTATTTCGTTTATTTATTTATTTATTAAGTAAAATTACATACTGTTTAATGATAAAATAAGAGGTAAAGTTACTTTTTTTTTTATATTTTAGCTATTATGGTTTTTAAACTGAATATTATTTAAAAAAGTTGTTAACGTCGTATTAAAATTTTTGAAGCTGTCAGAACCCATCCTATAAAGATAGGATACTTTTACCAAATGATTATGTATGATGTAAGTATGACCTCGGCAAAACATTTTCAGAAAAGTCCCAGTGGTGGGTATAACAGCACTGGGTCTGGACCACACGTCCATCCTGGGGAGCACGATAGAGCAGATCGCGGCGGCCAAGGCGGGCGTCATGAAGACAGGCTGCGAAGCCTTCACCGTGAAGCAGCCCAGCCCCGCCATGACCGTACTGAGGCAAGTCGCCGAAACGGTGCAGGTGGGAATCTAAGAGTTTTTGAGACATTGAACAAGTTTTACAGACCTATCATCGTATCTGTGAATGTCTGTATGGAAATGTCTCGGACCATCCACCCACTGGACACCATATATCAGGGCGAAACTTTCCGAAACGCATAGGTGCATTTGCACATATAAATATCTCTGGGCGGCCAATACCTCGCGGCTCACTTCAGTTTCGACCAATTATGAGACCTGTCAATACGTTGCGTAAGCGAGATGAACCAATCACGACGTGTTCCCCGCGCCCCGCACCGCTACTTCGTAATTAGTTTGTTAGTAAATTATACAGGATATGGTGTCCAGTGGGTGGTTGGTCCGAGGGAAATTTCAACTTTCAGGACTATCGTGATTGGTTGAAATACTATTCTGTTCTACTACTAGCGCCGCCTTTCATTTCACAGATAAGTTGGTAGCTCTGTGTCATCAACTCAACAGCTCATGGGATGTAATATCGGGATACCGCACGGTTTTTGCAGGACTAATCCCGCATATAAATTTAGCGGGATTTGCGGGATTATTAAACAATTCGCCTCTGAGGGTCTCGAGCCTAGCCTGAGTTAAGGCGATCAAGCCTTATTCGACCACACTGGCCCAGTGCGGATACCGCACGATTTTTGCAGGACTAATCCCGCACATAAATTTAGCGGGATTTGCGGGATTATTAAACAATTCGCCTCTGAGGGTCTCGAGCCTACCCTGAGTTAAGACGATCAGGCCTTATTCGAATCGTGCGGTTGGTCGACTTCACACACGCAGGAGTGTCCTCAATCCAGATGCACACATATATGATATATACAAAGATACCTACTTTATGAACACCAAAACAGAGACCGATTTACCATGCTGCACACTAGCGCCACTCCTTTAATCATAACTCCGAGAAAACAAAATATTTTCTCGGAGTTATGATTAAAGGAGTATTTTAGAGCTGATAAATTTATGAAAATGTGGTTAACTGTAGTCACAGATAGCAAACGTGCAAATAACGGCCGTTTCAAATAGCTTGGCTAGGTATAACGTCACTGCTGCCATGTTAGGATCGTAGTTTGATTTGTAAAAAGAGTTAAAACTAGCCATTTGGTTATACAAATATTATAGGCTACTTATTACTTTGATACTTGTAGACTGAAGCAATTAATTACAAATATAGTCAACTATCCAATAATGTGATGAGATCATAAAAACAAAAATAGATTTAAATAATAGTTTAAAAAACTAAAACACACGCTTTTAGCACGCACTAAAAATTACAAAAGCCAATCCGCCATCTTGGATGTCCGCCGTGTTGGATTTAAGTCACGTGACTATTTTTTTCGTATTCCTGACAGCAAACCCTTTCATTTGATACCCATATCATGGGGGTGCATTTCAAATAGCCTGTCCGCCATCTTGGACGTCCGCCATATTGGATTTAAGACACGTGACTATTTTTTTCGTTTTCCTGACAGCAAACTCTTTCATTTGATACCCATATCATAGGGGTGGATTTCAAACAGCCAGTCCGCCATCTTGGGGAGGCCGCCATATTAGATTTGTAATGACGTTTCTTAGCTAGTCATGTATTGTCATCAAAACTCAGAGCGTGTGCAAAATTTCATCCTAATCGAAGACCGGGAAGTGGGTCTAATTAAGGCTAATAAAAGCGTGTTAAATACATGACAAACAACGGATTATCTCACGTGATGTAATAAATAATACTAAATGAGCAATTTATTTACAAATATATTGTTACGTACTAGGGTTCGATAATTTGGATTAAAACACCAATGACGTAATTCGAGGGTTTATTCGACGATGAACAACTGGTTCCAGGGCAAATCACACTATAATCCAATTCACAGAGTCACTCGTAATCCGTAGGTATCGCTTAGGTCGCAGGTTTCTTCGCTCTTGATCGCTTTGAAGTTTTCACCCTGATAGCTCACTCGAAACTGAACTGAACTCGCGCAGAGCCGGCCGCCTTATATATGCGCCGAAATCGGGTCTAGAATCTTCCAGAAACTACCAGTGCAGTCCCACACTACGACGAACATTCTGGAACAAAGCCGCCATCTAGCATCGAGTAGACGCATTACGTAAACAGCTGTCGAGCGTCTTAAGATATCTAGATAGTTCCCGGCTCTGTGGATAGATGGCGCTAGTTGCTACTGCTAGACCGTAACACTACCTCCTCCTTAGTTACGCTCGTCCCGAGCGTTACTGTTGTTGCCGTGGTACCGTGCCAAGCGGTCTATATGCACCACCTTAAATGCTCCTCTCGGCTGCCATAATGTATGTAACATAATTTATTCTGGTGACGACCTTATAGGGACCTTCCCACCTCGCTTGCAATTTTGGTGATTTTCCTTTACGGCGAGTCGGGTTGTGTAGCCAGACTAATGCTCCTTCCTCAAAGCCACTTGTATTCGTCCTTCTATCGTATCTCGTTTTCATGTTCTTGCTCGACTGCAAACCATTTTCTCGAACTATGGCATAAATGTCCTGCATCCTTTCTCGTAGCTCGGAGACATAATCTTGCTCAGTCTGGGGATCGTCTGGATGTCTTCCTGTCAGCAGATCCACTGGTAAGCGTAGTTCTCTACCAAAATTCACATATGCCGGAGTCACCTTAGTGCTTTCCTGTTCCGAGGTCCTATACGCCAGCAGGAATAGAGGAATATATTTGTCCCAGTCTCTCTGGTGGTTGTCGACCAGTTTCGCTAAATGCCTCTCTAGAGTCTGATTAAATCTTTCCACCATGCCATCAGACTGTGGATGATACGGAGTGGTCCTTGTTTTGTGCATTCCCAATATCTTACAAACTTCCTGAAATATCTGTGACTCGAAGTTCCTTCCTTGATCAGAGTGGATTTCTAAAGGTACACCGAACCGGCATATTACTTCCTCTACCAACTTAGAGGCTACTGTTGCAGCTTCCTGGTTAGGGATAGCGAACACTTCTGGCCACTTAGTGAAGTAGTCCATGACGACCATGAAGTATTTATTTCCGGATTCAGTTACAGGGAATGGTCCTGCCACGTCCACTGCGATCCGTTCCCAGGGTGCACCAACGTTGTAGAGTTGAAGGCTTCCGCGACTTCTTGTTGGTGGGCCTTTCACAGCAGCGCAGACGGAACACTTACGGCACCAATCCTGCACGTCATCCCGACAATGAAGCCAGTAAAACCTCTCTCTTATTTTCGTTAATGTCCTCTTGACGCCTAATCTCAAAAATCATGAACTTCACGCAGTACATCCTTCACCTTGGGCCTCGGAACTACTACCTGAAGATGAAACTCTTTGCCATTAGGTTTTTCCCATTTCCGGTAAAGTATTCCATCCTGTAAGATGAAACTGTCCCACTGAGCCCAGTATGCCTTAGTAGTGGGGCTTGTAGGGGCTACCTCCACCCATTCTGGTTTATCTGTACTTCGCTTCTTCCAAGCGCTTATAAGCCTTATATCTTCATCATCTTCTTGGGCTTCCTTGAAAACCTCATCTTTCCAAGGTCCCGAAGGGCTCGTCCTCGTAAGCCTAACCAACAGCTCTTTCGACTCGTGCTTGACACAGTGCTTACAATCTTCCGGACACGGCCTCCTAGAGAGCGCATCAGCATTTCCATGGGCCTTCCCACTGCGGTGTTCAGTGGTAAAGTCGAACTCTTGGAGTTGTTCAATCCATCGAGCAACTTGTCCTTCCGGATTCTTGAATTGTAGTAACCATTTCAAGGCAGCGTGATCCGTCCGGAGTATGAACTGTCTGCCGATGAGGTACTTGCTGAAATGATGTAGTGTTTTCACCACAGCGAGGAGTTCTCTTCTCGTTACGCAGTAATTTCTTTCAGGCCTTGACAGTGTTTTGCTGAAGTAAGTAATAACAACTTCTGAATCGCCCTGTTTCTGTGACAAAACTCCACCAATTGCCATGTTGCTTGCATCAGTGTCAACAATAAACTGACCATTCGCCTGTGGATATCCCAAGATTGGAGACTTACACAGACACTCTCTCAGTTTTTGAAAGGAATTCTCACAGGTCTCGTCCCATCTAAATGGTTGCTTGTCTTCAGTCAGGCGGTGTAATGGCTTGGCAATTTCAGCGAATCCTTTAACAAATCGTCTATAGTACGAGCAGAGACCCAGGAAAGCTCGCACTTCCATTTTGTCTTTGGGAGTAGGCCAACTTTGTACTGCTTCAATTTTATCCGGATCAGTTCGAATACCCTCACTACTGATTACGTGTCCAAGGTAGTGAACTTCCTTCCTGAATAGGTGACATTTCTTGGATTAAGTTTTAAGTTGGCTCCCCGTATTTTTCTCAGAACTTGCTCCAGGTTCCGCAAGTGATCCTCGAAGTCTCGACCCATGATGATGACGTCGTCCAAATAGACCAGACAGGCAGTTCCTACCAACCCAGCCAGTACACACTCCATAAGTCGCTCGAAGGTAGCTGGCGCGTTGCATAACCTGCCTTTCGAGGCATAACATTGAATTGCCATAAACCTTTTCCGGTTGAAAAAGCAGTCTTCTCTTTATCTTTCGGATCAATTTCCACCTGCCAGTAGCCAGATTTCAAGTCAAGGGTTGAGAACCAATGCATGCCACTCAGCGTATCCAAGGTGTCGTCAATACGTGGCAATGGATAGCTGTCCTTTTTCGTGACTTCGTTTAATCGCCGATAATCCACACAGAAGCGCGTGCTGCCATCCTTCTTTTTAACTAGAACGACGGGAGAGCACCACGGACTTGCAGATGGGTCTATCACTTTATTTCTTTTCATGTCTTCCAACAGGTCTTCAACTTCTTTTTCCTTAGCAATCGGTATTCGCCTTCTCTTTGACGGATAGGTGTTTCGTCTCCAGTATCAATTCGGTGTCGAACTAACGATGTCCTTCCAAGGTCTCCCTCTGCTGAAGAGAAGACATTTGCAAACTGTTGCAGCAGTTTCTTGGCTTTCACGCTTTGCATATAACTCAGGTTACCTTTGCAATCTTCAAGAAGTTCGGTTACAGCAAATCCGCTTGCGAAACTGGGCTTAACTGAGTTCGATGTTGGATGACACTTTTTCATCCAGATGACTTCTTCGCATTTTCCAACAACATCTCCCTCATTTAGCATACCCTCGCGGTCTTCTAGATTCACTACCCTCACCACTGCAGTATTGCCTCCTCTGACTAAGGTTCTTGCTGTCATGAGTTTCCGAGTCGTGGTCTTATTCGCTGCATCTTCAATTAAAACGCATCTGTTTGGATTGTTTTTAATCTTTCTAGCTGATGGCAGCTTTACTTTTACCTGGGCTTGTGTTCGCCCAGGAACTACGACTTTACCCAAACAAGTCACTTTCCCCGTTGGTGCGCCAAGGATGAAGATCTCTTCATTCCCACACTTAAAAACACCGTTGGTGACATCGATTCGGCAGTCATGTTTCTTCATGAAGTCTAAGCCCAAAATGCAGTCATCCAATATTTCAGCCACGATGACATTGTGAGTGTATGCTGCATCTCCTACACTCAACGTGACTGATAATTCTCCTTGGGCAGATATTGGCTGGCCGGAGGCGGAAAGAAGCCGACAGTTGATATTTTCCATTCGGCTTGTCATAACTTTCACCAGGTCCGGTCTGACTATCGTCCTAGTGGCTCCAGTGTCTATTGTTATCCTGCAGCTTGTCCCATTAATGGAGCCACATATCCCCAAACTGTTCCCATTACATGCTTGTGAAATCATCATTGCCGGGGCTTCCTTCATGCCAGCCAGTACCCGCCCCTTGGTCCTGCTGGCTGTTACTCGTTTCCCTGACAAGCAGCAGGAGATAGGGCCTCCTGCCTCTTTGCCATCTCGTCAACGCGCTCCTTTAGCTTACTCATCTCGTCAGCAAGCTTTGTCGTCTGAGTCTCTTTTTTGGGGCAGGTGAACTGAAGATGACCCCCTTCTCCACATCTGTAGCACATTGGGCCAGTCATCTTGTTCTTGGGTGGTGGCGACGTCTTGATCCCCTGCAATTCTTCCGTTACCTCCCGCAATTTGTGAGCTGGCTTTACATCGCTCCGCACGGCTTCAACTTCAAGAGCGTGCGCAAGGGCTTCCTTCAGCGAGGCATGATGGCGAAGTCTCACTGCAGCCCTAAT
The DNA here is from genome assembly GCA_951230895.1 of Carpatolechia fugitivella. Classification (NCBI taxonomy): domain Eukaryota; kingdom Metazoa; phylum Arthropoda; class Insecta; order Lepidoptera; family Gelechiidae; genus Carpatolechia; species Carpatolechia fugitivella. The sequence goes on from OX579649.1 coordinate 17,155,211, forward strand.
CTCCAGATCTCGGATTCCATCGACGAATGCTTGCAGTATATTAGAGTCTACCATCTTCGCATCGGCAGACGGATACGCCTTGCGGACGAGCTTTTCAATTTCGAGAGCCCACTGCTGCAGTCCTTCTCCTGCGCGCTGGACTCGGTCACGTAGTTGGGCGCGGAAGACGTGCTCCAGATGACGCTCTCCATAACGAGACTCGAGTGCCTCCATCAGGTCTTTAAATGTACTGCCTGAGCTGGGCAGCGCCTCCAAGACGGAGAGGGCCGAGCCCCGAAGTGCGACGGTGAGAGCAGTCAGGCTCTGTTCCTCTGTCCACCCGTTTGCAGCGACGACGGTCTGAAATTGTTGGCGGTACGCAGCCCAGGATGTAGTGCCGTCGTAGGCGGGTACTTTCACCCTCGGTGCCTGGACAGTGTAAGCAACTTCACTCGACGCGGCTGGTCCTGCAGTCTTGAGTCGCAAAACTTCTTTCTGTAGTCCAGTGAGATTCGTTTTAAAGTTGTTTACATCGGTCTCCAGGATAAATACTCGCTCTTCCACCAGGTTTACATTTTGCTGCAGTTTTTTAACCACATCAGTAACCGAGTTCACGGCAAGCAGCATTTTATCCTGTTTCTCGCGCATTACCTCCTTCATTTCTTTCTGCTCCCTGAACATTTCCTCCTGTTTCTCCCGCATTACCTCCTTCATTTCTTTCTGCTCCCTGAACATTTCCTCCTGTTTCTCGCGCATTACCTCCTTCATTTCTTCCTGTTTCTCGCGCATCACCTCCTTCATTTCCTCCTGTTTCTCGAACATGCATTCCATCATCAGGATGAATCTGCTATAGTCGAATGCAGATGCCCTTGCTTCTTGAATGCGGCTGCTAACCGGAGCTTGAGCTGTGGGCGTGGCCCGGTGGGTCAAGCCAGTGGGTGGGGCTTCCATGGTGGGCGTGGCCTCCATAGTGGGCGTGGCCTGGTGGGCGGGGCTTCCGTGGTGGGCGTGGTCTCCATAGTGGGCGTGGCCTAGTGGGCGTGGCTTGTGGTCCAGTGGGCATGGCTTGGGGGGCGTGGCCGGTGCGCGTGGCTTGGTAGGCGGGGCTAGGGGGCGTGGCCTGAGGTCCGGTGGGCGGGGCTTGGTGGTCAGTGGGCGTGGCAAGTTGCGCCCTCGTTCTAACGCCGGTAGTATCGTCTCTCGGAGTCACTGGCATCTCCAAATTCCACTTCCAACACCAAATGTTACGTACTAGGGTTCGATAATTTGGATTAAAACACCAATGACGTAATTCGAGGGTTTATTCGACGATGAACAACTGGTTCCAGGGCAAATCACACTATAATCCAATTCACAGAGTCACTCGTAATCCGTAGGTATCGCTTAGGTCGCAGGTTTCTTCGCTCTTGATCGCTTTGAAGTTTTCACTCTGATAGCTCTCTCGAAACTGAACTGAACTCGCGCAGAGCCGGCCGCCTTATATATGCGCCGAAATCGGGTCTAGAATCTTCCAGAAACTACCAGTGCAGTCCCACACTACGACGAACATTCCGGAACAAAGCCGCCATCTAGCATCGAGTAGACGCATTACGTAAACAGCTCTCGAGCGTCTTAAGATAGTTCCCGGCTCTGTGGATAGATGGCGCTAGATGCTACTGCTAGACCGTAACAATATTATTCTGAGAGTATTATCTGCTATTACTTACATAATGATGAGAGCGTGTCGTCGGTGGAGTAGTGGCTAGGTCTGTTGCCTTTCGTTCGGGAACGCGGATTCGATTAATGTGCCAATGGGTGGGTTCTATGTGTGTGTGTCCTCGTACCAATGTGTTTTTGAATTTCAAATTCATGGGCTCATTCCGAATCAGACTTTCAGCGCTGTCAGAGAAGCATAAAAAGTATGAGTTTTGACAGCTGGGGGCCGTTTCACAAAGCTACAAGTTACAAATTACAAGTAAAATTCGATGTACATTGCGTAGACAAAAAGATAAAACGATAAGGGTATACAGTTAAGGCGAATTGGCTAACGCAATGAATATCAAATTGTAACTTGTTGCTTCGTGAAACGGGGCCTGACAGTAATTCGGAACGCGATTACGGGTGCTTTAATCGATTTCAGTGCGTCTCAACGCAGGGCATTACATTACATACAGTACATTTATTCGACGCTCTTACCGTAAGGGAAAACATCGTGAGGAAACCTACATACTCCTGCGAAGAAATTCAAAGGTTGTGTGAAGTTGACTAACCCGCATTGGGCCAGCGTAGTCAACTAAAGCCTGATCGCCCTAATCCTGGGTAAGCTCGAGCTCCTCTGTAGGGATGTACATGATCTATTAATGATGTCTCTATATGATTACATAATAATTGTCTCTTTATATCTTTGTTTTAGTGCACACTAAACACAGTTCCTGATTACGCTTCCTACACATTCCCTCAAGACTGCAAGAATGTCCTTCCAGTAGAGTTAGACGCATACAAAACCAACGCCTCTCTCGCCATACAACTAGCGCACGCCTGGATGAAACTATCGAAACTACAGGTCATAAACCAACGCAGTAAACTGAAGAAAGCTGTCAGTGGAAAGATCAGACAAAACGGTTTCATAGATATAGATCCGCCGTACGTAGGCAGCGATAAACAGGTAGACGGTGAGATTACAACAGTGCCAAGGGAAACTGTTGAGGGTTTGAGAACGTGTCATTGGCCGGGGAGGTACCAGACGATTCGGTCGGATTATGCGACGTTTTACCTCGACGGCGCGCACACGAGGGAGTCTATGGAAATATGCGCAGACTGGTTCTTGGATAATAACAGGTAATTAGTGTTGTTGCGATAGCGATAATCTATCGATAGTAGTGGTATAGTATCGATAGACTATCGCGACCTTGAAAATCAAGGCGTATTCCGAATCAGACTTTCAGCACAGTCAGCGATCAGAAAAGAAAAAAAACGTATGAGTTTTGCCTGCTGACAGTAATTCGGAACGCAATTACGGGTGCTTTAATCGATTTCAGCGCGTCTCGGAACGCAGGGTCAGTTACTATTTCGATAGGCCTATCGAAACTATCGGACAGTGGGCGCATTCCAAATCAGACTTTCAGCGCTGTCAGCAAAAAAATGTATGGCTGATAGTGATTCGGAACGCGATTACGGGTACTTTAATCGATTTCAGCACGTTATGGAACGCAGGGTGTGACAATACTATCGATAATATCGATTGATAAAAACAATATAGTATCATTACAGAAACTATCGATAGTATCAACAAAAAAATTTATAGTATTTATGTTTTTTTGCTATGGATAGTATCGATACTATCGACATTCTTCAGTAGTATCGATAGCAAAAAACAAATATTATTATACTAGTTTATTATCGACATTCTTCAGTAGTATCGATAGCAAAAAACATAAATATTATTATACTAGTTTATTATCGACATTTTTCAATAGTATCGATAGTCCTATCGAAATAGTAATTGAATTTCAAGGTCAACTATCGATAGCGAAACTATCGCTACCGCAACATTACAGGTAATTAATTTATCTTGATTTAGAAACCCAGGTCAAGTGAGGTTTTAGAACGGGGTTCATTGGTAATTAATTATGGTAGGGCTGAATTTAGTTATTTTGTATCAGCTTTACAGATTGAATAGTAGGTAGTTTATATCCAGCATTTTGTTGTAGTACACACATTTTAAGGGACTTTATAAATGTAATACTAATTATTAATTTGATAAGGTAGCATGGTCAACTTAAAAAAAAAAAAGATTCTTTAATAAAATTGATTAGTTTATTAATATACAGTCTTATATAATAACTGCAAATCAGTTAATCACAGGCTTAAATTTCTTAAATCATATATTTCGACGGCGCCTAAGTAGATACGGACAACTGAAAAAAGACAATTTTACAGGACAGCAGATTAAGGGTAAATTATTGAACATTTTCTTTGTTTTTCGGTGGATTTCAATGAAACTTGATAAAATGGTTTAAAATATTACTGTTCAGGATACGAATGACAAAAAGTAGTCGAAACTGCATTATTTCAAGAGTTATTGTAGAATCTTTGTCTATTTTGTTTCAAATCAAACGCAATGTGAGACATCTGCCACTTAACTTATTTTGCATACAAAATTTAACTTAAGAAATTTTCATGGATATTATTTTTTCAGCAGTGAATGTCTGAATAATATATTAGAAAACCAATTTATACTGCAACCTGCAACAGCTTTCAAACATTAGCCAAATTAGTAAAATTTTGACCAAATATTATTATGTAGATGTCTCCTTCTACGTTGTTCATATTTACACATAAAAAGAGTTATTAACCACATAAACGTAAAACTAGGTAGTGACTATGTATTGATAGTCGTAAGATACTATTAAATTAAAAGAATATTTGATAAGAGATAAAACAAATCGTACGTGTTAAATCAATAAGAGTTTATTTTTGGCAAATAACGAGTTGTTAATAGAGTTGAAGTAATTTGACCGCGTTTACTTTGCTTAACGCCCGCGATACCATGCAGATGTCTCCATCTACGTTAATTTATTTAAGTAATTATAGATATTTTTATTTTTTTATTTTTACGGGGTATATGCAAATTAGACACCATTTACGAAAAAAAATTTTTTTTGTAATATGTAGTATTGTCTTTGTTTACTTAGACGCCGTCGATTTAATAAGCCTGGCTTATTTCATCCATGTTATAGCTAGCGGCAAAATTTTTGAGCAGCAACCTTGAATGCGCAGAAATAAAAAATAGGTATTTTTGGTGGTGCGGTGCGGGATGAGGAGGCGGGGCGCGCTAGTTACCATGGCAACACGCACAGGATTGGTTGGTCACTTGACCCTTGCCTCCCGCACCGCGTCGACGTCGTCTGTACATGCGCAAACTTTCCCCTGCCACCTCACGCGATGCTCAAGAAGTTTGCCGCTAGTTATACTAAACAGTATTTTATTCTATGGTCAATTGTGTGTCATTTGTGTTTAAGAGTCTATCAACATCTGTAAGCCAAGATATCAGTCTGACTAAGTAACCACCATCTTGTTTATAACTCAGAAGGAGCAACTGCATATGCTGGAATGCCATCTGTTGACCTAATAAGTATTCCAATCTTTTATCCCTCAGTGATAATAACTTCACTATAACTATTGCTATCAAAGTCCACTGTATTGGCTTGAACATGATGTTGTTAGCTTTTAATTTGAATGTGTTTACAATCAGTCGAACGTCTGAGTTGATTGATAATTGTAACAGACCTAAAGATCTAAGTAAGTCTGGTAGAACTTTGTTTAAATGCTCACAGACTATTCTTCGCCTTAAAGCATTTTGCGCATTCCTGTCCACCAGGGGGATTTGTCTAACTGCAGAGGCATCTTCAGGAGTGCTTGTTTGATCAGTTGTCTCTGCATTTACTTTTGCTATTTCTGTTTCCCCGGTAAAGAACGCTCTCACTTTCAACTGCATTTTCTTACTCTCTTCTTTAATTATAGAATAGTCTGGTAAAGGCTTTGTTTCTCGATTTAAAGTTTGTGTATCAAGTTTTCTGTCTTCTAATTCTAACATGTTTAGTTTTCGACATAGTGCTTGATATTGGTCATATGTGTTTGCATTATAAGCTATGCTTTTAGCAAAGTTATTAAGATAATCCTTTATACATTCCCCTTTATCTGCAACCATTTCTTTGACTTTGTCTTCACCAAATAGAAATATTAGTGTATCTAGTGAAAACCATTCAGCCAGGCATTTTTCTACTTGAATTGTTATTACAGTAACTGGAGGTGTCTTTTTCTTTGCTAGTTTTTTAGTAGATAGGCCTGTGTTTTTAGATGTAACTTTTGCTGTATCTTCAGGTTTGACTTCAGGTGTTGAAACTAGTATTGGATCAACCTTTCTCTCAGGTTTTTCAATTATGTCTCCAACAATGTTTAAAGGATTTGATTTAATTTTTGGTGTTTTAATTAATTGTTCTTTTGCTTTGGGTTCTTGTAATTCTTCTTTAGTAGGTGGTATATTAAGTTCTTTAGTTCTATATTCTGTTTTTGAAGCCTTGTGTTTATTAATCATGTTTTCTTTATTTACTTCTGCATTGCTAGATGTTTCTGGCGACTGTTTTTCATTAAGCTCTTCTTCAGTTTCTTGTAATCTATCATTTTCTGGTTTGACATTGTCTTGGCATTCTGTACCCTTTATTTCATTTTCCTTGATTTGTTCAGTATCAGGCATGTCATTCAAACTTGCACTGGCAAAGTCATTGACAGATGTAAAAGTATCCTGGGGCTTTATTTTAATTCTGTCAATTAAGTTCATGTCTACTTCCTGTCCAAGACTGCCAACAGTACCTAAAGGCATTAAATGGAATTTTGGTATCTCTTCGTACTGTCTAAACCACAGTGGACTGGTCAACATCTGTTCCTTTACATGCATCGCTGATTTGTAGCAACTATTGCTACAAAAGCTTTTTCTGGCAGTAATATCATACACTTTATTAGTTTTTAGGGATATTCTGTACTTCTGCTTGGGAATATCTTTCTTGGATAGCATTTTAGTGCATATTGGATAGCCACAAAGATGCAAAATTGCCCTTTCCTCAAAAATATCTTCAAAGTGCGATTGGTTGATGTCGGGTAAACATTGGAGGAGGAATGTTTCCGTAATACCTGCTTCAAGTAAGCTTTCTAGGATGCTCTGAGCTTTTGCGTTGCATTCGCGCTTTTTAAGAATCGCTTGACGAATTTGCTCCTTAGACATGTCTTCCATTTTTTTAGGCTTCCTGCCTTGGAACTCCATGCTTGTATAGGAATTTCAACACGCGTTTTATGACCCAGATATTTTTTTTTTTTTTTTAAATGGCTTCACGTCTAATCGAAAAATTAAAGAAATAAACAACACGACACGCGAACGAACACAACGCACGTAACCTCAAGACTCAAAACGGCAGTTTGACATTGACATTAGTTTCGTTCTGAAATATTGTCGTTCATAATTCTATATAAATCGATTCGGACGTCTACAAATCGATCAATTGTTTTCATTGAATGTATTATTTTTATTTTCAGGGACAAGAAGAAAATCTTAATTTTTAGTGCTACTGGTGATCGGGATGCAGAACTCTTATTGAAGCAATTGACAGATATTGAATTTGAAACAGTGTATTTCGTGATTCCTACAGCATACAAAGCCGTAACTGAAAAAAATGACAATTACTCTGTTTTGTCAGAGCAAGAAGACTCAATAAAACGGTGTTACAAGCATTTTAATATTTGGAAAGAATTCCAAAATGGATCAAGTCCAAATATTTCAATATTAGAATGCGTATCAGATGCTCTTGTTAATATCAAACGCAACTATAATAACGACATAGATCGGAGATCAGTATTGATATCTGGCTCCCTGCATTTAGTAGGAGCAGCGCTCTCTATATTAGATCCTAATTTATGTAAAGAATAATAACTTTATATTATACCATGTTAACTTTTTAAGTGCCTATTGAAATAAGATCTATTTGTGAACAATTTCTAAAAAAAGAAATTGCTTGATTTTAATTTATTGTTAATGTTTAAGGATAATAACCTAATATATTTAATACATCCGAATTTAAAGTTATATCTTACATTTAGAAACGACGTAATTTGAAAAGGATCTTCCTTAATTAAATATAATTAATGAGCTAAGTTGTTCTTTGTTTTGTTACAACCATTATTGACAGAAGTACATACCAGATTGTAATAAAAACAACGACATGAATTAAATGTATTCTTATTCTTAAATAGAAGCAAAATAAAGATGTCTATTTCGATTTTATCAAATTAAAAGGCAACCGTTGTTTAAACTTACCTTTGCAACAGTTATTAATTTAAAATTATATTAATTTATAAACTAATGAATTAATGAATTTTTCAAAATTCAATAATCGTAATATTTCAAGTCCCAGATAAAAACATGAAAATATATTTTATTTTTTAATATCTTGCTCAGAGACAAAGTTATAAGGATTATTATTGCTATATTACAGATTACGTCTGTTAAAGAAATATCTAATAATAAATATTAAGGAAAAAAGTATTTTTAATTTTCTGCTTTACAATAAAGTTATAAAGGCTTCAAAGTTTACGCGGAAGCGTTTAGGAGAGTCACGCAGGCCATACATCCGCCATAAAAAAAATTGTTTTCGTGAGATGCTATTGTGAGGGCTATTTTTGATATTTTGTGTTTTCACTAAGTTATGATTATTTATCCATGTGGCGCTAGTGTTCACATAGGGTACCCCCTTAATGTTTGTTTTCGATCAATTTCGATTCTGTTTTGAATGTCAGTATTTTATTTTTATATACTTTCAGATGAACTAAAAAAACAACATTTTTTATGCATATTCCCTATTAACAAAGGATGCATTCTAAATCAGCTTTCAGCGATCAGTAAAGCAAAAGAATGTATGAGTTTCCCCTGCATCAATTACCGCAGTTAACGCAGGGAAAATCGGCATCGCCGACGCCAATTCTAATTGATCAATGCCAGTTAATTAATTAAATCAGACATGGTACGTCACTAAAATAGGCTGTCAAAGTGACAGCTCTGTTTTCATTCATTTCACGGCCGACCTTTCCTTTTTCTACACCCGTTCCGAGCTAATTATTCAATAATAAAATTGCTTTCACGATTCAATTCAACGTTCAATACAATACTTGTTAATCCTGATTATAAAATATTAATACATTCAAAATAACTTCAGTGTTTTCCGTTTTTTGTTTCGTATAAAGTACAGTGAACTTTCTCAGGGCATTATCGGTTGAAATTCTATTTATTTTTCACTAGTTTATCAATAAAATGATAGATAAATTCATGTGTGTCGCCTGATAGAAGTGTGTCGGTAAACAAATGGCAGACAAACACTTGAAAAGACTCCTTAGTTAGGTAAGTATTCCAGTTTTTCACTATAATTTCCACGGAATATAAAATTCCGTGATAATTTCCCACCAACTTGATGAAAGTTTGTTCGTTATATGTAAACACTTTCTGATGGGTATCAAGAGTATCTTAACCCATTGTAATAAGGGATACATTTGAATTGATATGGGTGATTAATTGTTATTCATGAAGTTTTATTTACGGAAATTTAAATACCTATTCTAACTTGATATCAATATCTATTGTTGGTTTCGTTGACGTTAAATGGAGGTGCGTACATACCTTTATCATATTTTAGGACATACATCACTGATGTATGTTAAAACCTCATTACTTACTTATATTTATTTTATTGTGTTTAAGTTGGTATATGAAGAAGAAAATTATGTTGAAATGTCCTTTTTACAGTCTCACTTTTCTATAGGTACATATCCAAAATTATATTAATGTCACATGATGATGAAAATACTGCAAGAGGTCCTAATATAAATTATTTTCTAAATAAACTATCAATTTTAGAATAATTAAAGTGTTAAAATACCATTTAAAATAAATTTATCTTTTGGAATTAATGATATTGTAACTTTACAGGTATATGAATTACATTTTCTTAATCAGAACAGAATGAGATACAATACAATGAATAGGTAGTGAATTCAATATATTCCAAAGTGCTATCATGATAACAATACATTAATTATCTACTCAGCCATGTGGTGACGGCAGAGTAGAATACATTTGTCACCAACCCCTACTCTTCCCGTGGGTGTCGTAAGGGGCGACTTAGGGACTACACATTGAACAGGGAACGGGGAGCAGCACTCTCTGATACAGTTACCTTTTAATCTGCGATCTCCAACCCGCCTGCCAAGCGTGGAGATTATGGCAAAACCAAACACTTAAGTGGAGGAGGCTCATAGTCCAGCAGTGGACTGTAACAGGCCATTGATGTTGATGAATTATTTACTACAAGTGTAAGTATCATGAAAAGTAGTGCAAGAAATTAATCAAATATTTATAACAATACAGGGTGTAAATAATTATGTTGTAATTGTTTGTACTACTGTTTTGTTCTAGTCTAGAGTATTCTTTTATTTCCCCTAATTTAAGGTAGGTACTTTGCACCTTTCTTGCTTTGTAAAAGATTTCCAATGGATAACCCAGGGGTTAAAGAAAATATTTATCAAATATAGACTACAATAAAGCCCTTTTCATTATTCTATTTTATTGAAAAGAAATTGCCAGTTTGTCAGTAAAGTCAAACATTAAAAACATTAAAGACTATACATTCCAAATTCCTGTTTCCTTATACGCGTTCAGTTTCCCTACCTTGTACTTATGTAATATAAATTAATTACTTGGCACTGGCACAAAGTCTACTAGAGCCAAAAAAAAAAATGTTCTTACATAACAATGTACCTCTTGTTTTTTGCAGGGAATAAATACTAATAATAATATTAAATATTGGTATGACATTGTACTGTACAGTTATTTATCGGTATTTTGATACTATAAATAGTATTATTCATTTCAATACTAAAATGTAAGTATAGTGACTTCTTTTTAATACCATTATTTTGGGTACGTCGGTTTGCGGAAACCAGCCCGCTATACCATACCATACCATACCATGGGTACTATTATCTCTTTCTTTCAAAGACTTGCCTGCACAGCAGTCACGGGCAGTATGCGCACCACCCCGACAGCCGCCTTGGAAATTATCTTAGGACTTAGGCCATTGGACCTATGGATCCAACATGAGGCGAGGATGTCGGCCCTTCGCTTAAAACTTTTGGGGCGAAAGGATGTACCAGGACGGCCATGTCGCGGCACTCTGGAAAGATGCTATAGTATCACAGCCAATGTGCCAAGCTCCATGCGACAGGGTCCCCAAAACCTACATATTCACCAAGAACTACGAAATTCAACTATCTGAAGCTAGCAAAGATCATTCAGGCACGGATGAACTAAGAATATACACTGATGGTTCTAAAATGGAGTCTGGAACCGGAGCAGGAGTATTTTCACTAGACTTAAACATCAGAATATCACTGGCCTTAGGCGACTATAGCTCTATTTTCCAATGTGAATGTGTAGCAATTACCGAGGCAGCCACCGCTATCCTAAGAAGGGAGGTTGAAGATTTTACCATCAGAATACTTTCCGACAGCATGGCTGTGCTCCAAGCACTTCGAGGCAACATCTGCAGCTCAGTGCTTATCTTCGAGTGTCACTTAGCCTTAGAACGAGTATGTGCAAAGAATAAGGTCATCCTTCAATGGATAAAAGGACACAGCGGATCACTGGGTAATGATGCGGCTGATGAACTGGCAAGAAGGGGATCGGAGGCTCCGGTGTTGGGCCCTGAGCCTCCTGCCGATACCGTTCAGCCAACTGAGAACATGGCTGCGCAACATTACCCGGGACGAACACAACGCCCAATGGGCTAGTCTAACAAGCTGCAGACAGTCGAAGGCGGTGATCCCAACACTATCGCCGAGACTAACACACAGACTTCTCAGCCTAAACCGTAAAAACCTCCAAATAGTTGTAGGCAGTTTAACAGGTCACATACCTCTCAATAAACACCTATTCACCATCGGCGCGACGGACAGCCCTCTATGCAGAGGATGTCTGGAAGCAGAAGAAACGGTCACCCACGTAGTCCTGGAATGCGTAGGGTTGACTGACCAACGGGCAAAAATCCTCCAGAATGTGGGGTCGCTCCGCGAAGCCTGTGACAGTCCCAGGAGGCTTCTGAGCTTCTGGAAGGAGCTGGGCTGGTTGGAGTAACCAGCCAAAACCGAACGTAAAACGGACCAATTCAGAGTCTAATTGCGGAAACGGGAGCCCACCAACTAACTATTATCTCTTATCTTTGAAGGAGCCGCGACGTCAGAGTCTCGGAGCACTTCGACCCTATGGGATCTTTGGTGCTTCCCCAGATACTGTAACGAGGCATTCGTCCTCTTTCCTGTTTTATAACTGGCAACCTTTCTTGCTGGCAGTTTTATCTTTCATTTTAAATTCATTTTCAAATTTAGATTTCTTACGTTTCGATTTTGTCTTTTCCTGCCAAATTCTTCACTTCATGTCCTGATCTCCGATAGTAATTGTCTCCTAAAGCTTATCTTCTATTTTCTACTATTTTTCCATGTTTGTTATTTAATATACAGGGTGTTTGGAAGATGGGTGCAAAGCTTTAACACATTATTAGTATAGGCCATTTAGAACCATTTTGGACTATACTTAGCTTACACGAAGTATGATTTAATTTCATACCAGAATTTAACTGTTTTTGTTTAAAATATCCAAAATTTTGCAGTTGGCTGCAATTAATGGCCAATCTGGAAGGTAAGTGAATTGTTTTTAATTTTATTTGAATAAAGTAATAAGTAAACAATCTAATAAGACCTGATTAAAGCATCTGTGTCATGTGGCTATTTTTTTACAGACATTTGAAGTTGATGAATTTATTCAAGATTCAAAAACAGTTAAATTCTGGTATAAAATTAAATCATACTTCGTGTAAGCTAAGTATAGTCCAAAATGGTTCTAAATGGCCTGTACTAATAATGTGTTAAAGCTTTGCACCCATCTTCCAAACACCCTGTATAATACAAACATATATAAATACCTTTTTCTACGGACTGTGCCCTGGATATTGCCACACTTTATTGTATTTTATTATTTCTGCAACACGTCGTGTGGTGGTCAGCAGCTTGTGGCGGTTGCTGGGCCACAATACCTAATCTTCATCACTCCCCAGTTTGTCAAACAATTCAGCCATGAGTCGTATTTTGGGTACTATTTCAAATCACGAAACTAGCCGAGCGCCGCCGCCTGCGTGAGCTACCCCCGCACACCGCGTCACGCCATTCAATGTTATTCTAGTAACAAAAAAATAACGATTAACTCGACGTAACTTGAGATACAAAATTATTTTAGTTAATATTATTCCTTACCATGATTTTATTTTTAGTCTTAATTTTCTATCCAAACAGTCTCGTAAGTACAATAGATCTGAAGTTAGCATTAGTCAAAAAAACCTAACTATGGGTAAAACGTATTTTTTTCTCTTTAAACTGCTGCACTGATTAGTTGCTAAAATTGTTAATAGGTGTCGAAATATCTGTTGTGATAACAAAAAATCTATTTTAGTAAAATATTGGTAGAGTCTGAGTATCCGTGGAATTAAACTGAATTGGTATAATGATACTAAATTGGTATACCTGTATAAATACTGGTATATTGATACCGATTTTTTGTATGATTTTACTAAATATGGATTTAGTTAATTCCTATGAGTCAACTACAGTTTTGGTCAACCTTTGGAGAATAGGCAGATTTTATGCAATACGTTATACAAATATGGCAAGTTGACTAATCCATCAGATCTATAATAATCAACCCTATGTATAATAGCTATTTTTATAACATCATATTAGTAATGCTAAGAATGTCAAAACATCCATCTGCTTCCTTTGTCCTACCTGGTTTAATACATTAAGCTATGGAGTGCCTATAGTAGGATCTGTCAATGTTTAACTTGCCAAAAATGTATCCTACTCAATGTTATTGTTAGAGCAAATCTTGGGTGTACCATTGTCTTATTGTAACTTATACAAACATTAGGCTATTAGCAACGAAAGTTATTTAGTTGAGCTGTGACCAATCTCAGAATAAGTTGGCGTAATAAGGGATTTTATAGGGGATTTTATTTTATCTGGTTTTCAATATTAATAGTAAAACTTATACGCCTATTCTATCTGTGCTTACGTGAATGTTATGTGCTACAGTAAGTAATCATCAAATTATTGCATTACTTTTTTTTTCTTTTACCGGTCAGGTATTCTAAATGATTTTAGATTTAGCCTGTAGTGTCCCACTGCAGGGAAAGGCCTCTCCCCTTCTTCCATTCATCTCTGTTTTGGGCCATGTCTTGCCATTTAGTGTTAAGGGCGTCTAATTCGTCGCACCATCTCCTCCGTGGGCGACCTCGACGTCTTCTGGTGTTCTCGGGGGCCAAGTCGGTGGTAATCTTTGCCCAAAGATCGGATGGCATTCGGGAAACGTGACCGGCTTCTAAATGAAAGTATTATTTTTTTATTTTGAAGATGTTTGCATTAATTATATTTTTTTATTTTGTTTAGGACACAAACATAAGAATAATCAGCTTAATTATGTCCCCACAAATTTAATACCTGTACCTATTTTAGAATAATATGCCTGTTCTGTTGCGAGCTAAACCCGCGTGGTAAAGGTCACTCTGTCTATGTATGCACACAGTACACGCTTATCATTGTCCAAACTTTGTTAATTATTGTTACTCATTGTTAATTATTTAGTTATGCAGTGACTATTGTGCTTTATGTTTTTGTTCACAAAACAATCTAAATGTATTAGCAAATACTATCATCCATTCTGGTTCATCTTTCGTACAATAAAACTGGAAAAAATAGTTCGCGCTAGCACAGCACGAATAAATAATAATAATATAAGTGTCGTTGGTGTTGTTAGCATTAGCAACTACTGTTTTGCCTCCCGTCCGGGAGACGCCGGTTCGATCCCCACAGTATAAGTATATGCAAAGTAATATGTGTACGTTCATTCAACATTCTTAATTAAGTTGAGGGAAAACATCCTGAGGAAACCTGCACAGCACACGCCTGTGAAGAAATACAGAGGTTGTGCGAGCGTGAAGTAGACCAACTGGCCAGCTTTATTTTTTATTTTTACGATTCAATACTTATTTCAGATTAGCTGACCCGGCAGACGTTGTCCTGCCATTTTTCCCAACATCTACCCTACACCTACCCTTGACCATTTAGTATTGGAAAACTAAATTGTCGCTTTTTTTCTGTTACTTATTATTTATGTTTCTCACCGTTTAAACCTTCCCTGAACTTCCACAAATATTTCAAGATCAAAATTAGCCAAATCGGCCCAGCCATTCTCGAGTTTTAGCGAGACAAATGAACAGCAATTGATGATTATATATAGGTATATATAGTAGATATGTTTCCGTAATCCCTAACCAGACACACACAGAGTCACAGAGTAGATTATCCTAATGGGGGGAGCTCTCACAGATGACTATGAGGTGAGATCTGAACCCTTTACTTATAATCCAATAAGTCCGGTAAAATATCTGTGGGAGCTCCCTAGTGTTAACGAAATAATATGTAATAAAATGCCACGTAATAAATTCGACTGCACGAATAGACAATCGCATACATAAATGGCAAAGCGCCAAACTGCACAGCTGTGTTATCACCATAATATGCACACAGAAGATCACGAGCGTGCTAAATGTGTTGTAGAGCTTAATGTTTTTACTATTATTTTACACCTCAATGTCGTAGATAAATAAAAACGACCATAGGTACTTTTTTGCACACGTAAAGACGTAAACTGTTATACATACATTAGAAAAATAAAATAATAATAATAAAAACATGAAAAGGAGATGGCTCAGCTTCCGTTTGAGCAGAATTACATCCTACGAAACGCTGACTTTCAGCCACCCCTTCTATAGTTATAACCCTATAGTTATAGGGAACCCCTTTCTGTGATCTATGGTTCCCCCCTATATAGTTCTATCTGTTTTTATCTGTAACGTAACTAATCATCAGATCAACAGCACTGTGCTCCTCTTTCAATGTGAATCCTGACACTAAGGTTTGTGAGGTCGATGCAACCCTCACGATAAAGAAGAAGGGGCAGTTGAGACCCTGATTAAAACCCTCGTTTGTCCTCAGGCAGCCCCAGCGCCCACGATGCATATGTGGATGTGGTTCGGGTACAACCTGGGGGACTTCATGTTCCCCGGGTTGAACGTCAGCTCGCGCTGGGCCTTCGCCGTCACCTGGATCCTGCTCTTCGTCGTGGCGCTTCTCTTCGAAGGCTCCAAGGTTGGTAGAACCAAAGATTTCTGACGCGCGTCGCATCGCGCTCGAAGCGATCGTCTTTTGTTCCTCCGAGGGTAGAACTCGCTTCGCTCATTACCGTCACTCGCGACGTGGGAGATCCCGAATGAATGAATGAATGCCATCACATTTGACGGCTCCATAGCCAAATAGTAATACGCCTGGCTACGAAGCACAGGATCGCGGGTTCGAAACCATGGTACTCGTACATGCTCATACCCATCGGCTCTGCCTGGTTTGGGATCACATGGCAGGGTGAAATGTCCACATATTTTACATCATCAACAGCTCATATACGTCCGCACCGAGGGGCTCGAGCCTACCCTGAATTAGGGCGATTAGGCCTTAGTTGACCACGCTGGCCCAGTGCGGGTTGGTCGACTTCACAACCTTTGAATTTCTACGCAAGAGTGTGCAGGTTTCATCACGATGTTTTCCTTCACCGTAAGAGCGTCGAATAAACGTACATATGAATTCGAAATTCGAAAACACATTGGTACGCGGTGGGGATCGAAACCGCGTCTCCCGGACGTGACTCCACTAGACCACCGACGCTCTATCGAAATATTTTACATTACATATGCAAAATATCTACCTCTATGATTAGTAATTAGACTTATCTAAAAGTCACGCTCGCGAAACGTCTTATTCTGTATTGCAAGGAATTCGTCTTTTCCGGATAGGAAGCTGGGCCTTCGCCTAGATCCATCATTTACATCATGGCAACGCTCGGCTCGAAAATAAAATAAATAAATATGTGGGAACATCTTCACACACGGCTGATCCCAAACTAAGCAGAGCTTGTACAATGGGTACCAGACAGCTGATACACATTACTTAAATAGATAAATACATACATATATAGATAAACAACAACTAGACACAAGGCAAACACAAGTGCTTATCACACGAATGTTTGCTCTGGGCGAGATACGAACCCGGGACCCTGAACGTCGGAGGCAGATACACTACCACCTAGGCTACGGGGTCGTCCGGGGAAAAACCCTTTTTTCAAATTCCTTGTCCCCACCAGATTCGTACCTAGATAAAACCTCTAGCTCATCATCATCATGAGCTGAACGCTTAAATTAAAAAAGCCATCAACTAAGGATGCGTTCAGTGATGTAAATCTTGATTTATTGGCCTCGATTCGGGAAGTCATACTCTAATTTTAAAATCCAGCTATCCTTTTCGTTTTTATGACCAATGAAAGAAAGGTGATGAACTCAGATGAACTAATGATATTAATTTGAACGAATGATAACCTAAAATAAGGGCACAGCTGTCAGATTAAGAGATTTTTAAGTCGCATTTTTTAAGTGCTCTCTAAAATTGTGCAATCGACACGGCCATAAGGTTCAAATTCTATGTTTGACAGCTCTAATATTAGGATGGCCATCTCCTGTCCCTTTTCAATCTTTAAAAGATGAAAAGGACGGACGAACTAAAATTAAGTATTAGAGCGTGACAGTAAGAATTAGCCTCATTATTGTAGATTTATCCGACTGTTCTATTCAAAACAACATCATTTGAAAATACGGATGATACGGGTGGCGCAATAGAACGTGCATTTACTAACTATAGGCTAAAAAATAAATACAATAGTTATACTATAGTTGAATTAAAAGTTAGGAATGATTAGGTAATTAAATGGAGAATATTTTTTAAAAATAACGTCGTCTAAATGACTCGAAGACGGCACTCTACTAAACGCGAACGAAGATTTAGAAAACTCTCGTCAATCTCTCAATATCCTCCTGAGTTCTCCACTCTCTCAATATTGTCTGCGGTCCTAGACGTTCTTCGACGATCTTTTGCTGGTGGTTTAAACTTGGAACCGGTCTCTTCAAAACGCTTTATCCGTATTTTAATTAAATTTGTACTCGGAGCTTCATTAATGTGTCTTAATCCATATTCAGAACAATACAGTTGCCTTGTAGACATGTACGATACGAGCGACTGTTCTCGTAAAACGTGCAAACACAAAATGCGCTATGCTTTTCGTCGAAGTGACTCATGGCTACTGACCCTGCGTTCCGAGACGCGCTAAAATCGATTATGGCTGGTTTACACGTATTAAGTTAATTTTAAGCAACTTAATGCGTGTAAACAGCGAATTTAGTAGTAAGTTGCAAGTTAAAATTTAGTGTGCAAGTAAACAAGTAGATTAGAACTTTTTCTATTTTTCGGGTAAGTTGGTGGGCGTGGCCTGTCACTTGACACGTTTGGAAAGGCGCGATTTAGTTAATTTTAAGTTAAATGCGAAGTGCGAAGTTAAGTGCAAGTGTTTTATGTTTATTTTTTGGAAATATTTTAATATATATTATTATATAGGTATATATAAAAATATTAATGATTAATATATTATTAATATTAAATATTAATCATTAAAAATAATAATTATATAATATTAATTATATAAAAATAAATATTTTATTATACGTTATTATTTTATTTATTATATTTATCACAGATTTGAATTCGCTGTTGATCGTCCATCTTGGGCTAACTAAAGAGCTTAACTACTAAAATGACGTGTGAACACTTACTTAAAATTTAGTTGCTACTTGACAACTTAATACGTGTAAACCAGCCATTAAAGTACCCGCAATCGCGTTCCGAATCACTGTCAGCTAATCTTTATGAAAAGTGCGATGTACTAACAGTAAGGAAACTATTTATCTACCAAAGCCTGAGAAGATATCACCGAGTTACAGTACCAGTTCTTCCCCCAAAAACAAAAATAATTTATAACTGTCCTTTGCCTATATGCAAAGCTGTAGCTGCGCGTAGATTCTACGACTATTGTGCCCCGATGATTTACAATAAAATAATCCCTGATATTTCAATTTCAAAAGCATATAACAACCATAAATTTAGGATAACTATTTATAACATTTTGAAAACTTTTGACTATGAATCCACCGAAAAACTATTTGATCGAATTACTTAAAAATAAGAAAAAACAAAAAAAGAGGACTATATATATATTTATTTATACTATAGTAATTTAAACAATTATATAAATATAAAATATAATAACTTTTGTGCAAACCAATAAAATAAATAAAGCATACTCAAACACGACAACAAAATATGCATTCAAATACACCTCTATATTTACTATACATAAGAACCTTTTAAGTAGCTAATTGAATAATATCATTAACTTTGTATTGTAACTAGTGAGTGTCATTAACTGTGGGAAGACGCTGAAGCTTGTAACACAGTTTTTAACTAGCACAAGCTTCAGAGTTACAACATAAGCGAACCATGTAAAGTTACAAATAAAGAATTTATTTATTTATTTATTATTATTAGGTGACTTTTGGGAGTCCGAGCCGTAGGCGAGGGTTTACAATGTCACGAGTTTGTTATAAAACCTAAGATCGGTGTGTTGTACGACGTTTTTCAATACACTTGTGAGAAAACAAAACAAAAAAACAAACACATGAAAAACAATGCAAATTCTACAAAATTGGCGCCAATCTCGTACTAGAATTTTTTTTTTTTCGTTTTCGCATGTACTAGAAATTGGTTTCCTTTCTAAAAGTATAATATTGAGAAAAGGCACTCGCGAACATCGCCTCTACGAAATTCGATTATCATTAATCGATTCTTCATTAAAATCGAGATAATCTTATTTTTATTATTAAAATGATACTGGCTGATAATGTTTTTCATACAGATTTTAACGGGTTTATAATGTCACGAGTTTGTTATAAAACGTAAGATCCATGTTGAATAAACATTTTATTGCTTTTCTGATCGCTGACAGCGCTGAAAGTCTGATTCGGAATGCGCCCTAAAACTCCACGAGTGTCACTATCCAATCATACAAGACTCCCCCCGCGCCGCCCGCGCTGGTAAAATGCAATATGCACGTTCTATTGCGCCACCCTGTATAATGTAGACAACCTGTGCATGCACCTGCGACACACCTGTGACCAAGAAAGAAAGGATAATTATTATGATTCATGGATATAAAACTATATTCGTGTAGGTGTATTGTCCGATTAGTCTACCATCTTCTTTTTCGTTTTTTTTGACGGTAATTGGGAACATGCACAATTATTTTAAATTCATTATCTAAATATTTCAAGTTCCAGATAAAACACATAAAAAATAATTTTCCTAATATCTTGCTCAGAAACAAAAGTTATAAGGCTTCAAAGTTGATGGTTAGACAGAGAGGTCTGACGAGACATGTGACGTCACATGCGGGCCATAGAAAATTTTGTTTTCGTAAAGAGGGATAGATATATTTTTTTAATAATGTTGTTTTTCGATCAATTTTGATTCTGTTTTGACTGTCAGTATTCTATTTTTGTATACTTTCAGATGAACTATGAAAAAATTTAATATTTTTTAATGCATGTTCCCTATTATATATTTTCTTCTTAGATTTGGGAAAAACAGATGGCGATGGAGTCTCCGTTTCAACTTGGGCAAAAATCCTTTATCGAAACCAGTTACGAAACTGCGGTTACGTAGACGGCGACAGAAAACCAGCGTCTATCTCTCTGGAGATAGACATTTTGCTGAGTCGCTAGCCTTTTTTATTTAATATTGCGTCACATTGCACATGGAAGTACAATTGTACTCTTTATCTCTCGATGTACTTTGTAGTGTAGTGTAAATATAATACAAATCAGGAGTGTGCACTATCGGCATATTACGCGTATGCATACTCTTGGTTTAGGTACGCAGACCTTTATTTATACAGTACAAAATGCTAACCTTCCCGTGCATATAGATCCTAGAGACGGCAAACGTTGTCAGAAAGAACCTGCATCTATACGAGTTTATAAAAAGTGCCCGTCGGAAAGACCTTTTGCAACTTCCCGCCCCTAAACTACAATTATTTAAGTCTAGCCCATACTATAGTTCAATAGTTATATATAATAAAATACCTTACAAGATTAGAAGCAGGGAGAAGGATCCGACCTTTTACAGCGAGCTTAAAACATTCCTATTACAGAAATGTTATTACTCAGTTGACGAATATATTCATGACAAACTAATTGATAAATAAAATAAAATTCCAATGCACACAGCAAATTATGATATAGAAGAATACATATTTTAAGTGTAAAATCATTTGCAATACTATTTAATTTTAATTATTTTATCTAATGAATTTATACACTTTACAATTTAGTATTTTACAATGTTATTTTTTTTTTAGTAAAATTGACTGCTATGAGAATAATTATTTTAATCTAATAACTTAAAGAATTTTATATTTTACAATTTATTTTTTGTTAATTTTGGATTGCATTGTTTTGGTTCTGTTTTAAATCAAATTACTTAAATAATTTTGCAACACCCTTACAGGGTTCATGTATGCCACTTACTATTATATTTAATACCTACAATTTATGTACATGATTGCAAATAAATGAATAAATAAATAAATAAATAAAATTGAAATAAATGGTTTTTCTTTCTTCCTAGACGGCCGAAGCGAAAATGCTTTCGTTTATCCGGCTGCTCCTCTTCTGCAGGTCGTATTTCCCAATTGATTTTCGTGAAACTTTGGGATCAGGTTCAATAAATTATACTTAGTTTCAGTAGAATTATTATGATGATTATTCTTTATTTGAAATTTTTCAATTTGGTAGTTGACAACGTAAAAAATACGTATTTCAGCCATTTCGAATAAACGCAATTTCGCATAAATTTCAAAGGGTCGCAGGTATAAAGAGGTGGAAAATAATGAAAAATAAAAACGCAAAAAGTCAGACTCGCGAAGTCTTCATCTTGCATCAATCAGCCTATTGCAGTCCACTGCTGGACTACTACCTCACCAAGGGCACGCCAAAGTGCACGATCACCCGCTTTCCTCATCCAGCCACCACCAGCGACCTTCCTCAGGTCATCAGTCCACCTGGCAGGGGGCGTCCCACTCTACGTTTCCCGAGACGTGTTCTCCGTTCGAGACCGGTTTGTGCATTAGCGAAGGCCAACTATATTAAAAACAAAATAGTTTCGGCTGATAATGTTGTAAAGACGATTTGGAAGGTGATAAACTGCGAAACGGGAAAAGCCAAACTATACGACAACAGACATTCATTAAATACTGTTAGTGGTATCATTACTGCAGATGAAGATATTGCTCAAGAATTTGAAACATTTTTCACAAACATTCCATTAAAAACTACAGAGCCGCTTAATTCCTCACCTTCTTCTGCTCGCGATCTGCTGAATGCTAATGTTCAAAGGTGCCCAACTGCGTTTGAGTTTAGGCATATAAACCCGCAGGTAGTGATTAAAACTTTTAAGGAATTAAAGCTAAAAGATACTGAAGACTTATTTGGTATGTCGGTTAAGTTGTGTAGTTCTATAATCGAAACTCTGGCACCTTACCTAGCATTTTTATTCAATTCTTGTGTTGATCAGGGTGTATTTCCAGATTTAATGAAACATAGTAAAATAATACCTTTATTTAAGTCAGGAGATAAAAAGGATCCCGGTAACTTTAGGCCAGTGTCTATACTTCCGGTACTCAGTAAAATTTTTGAAAGGATAATACTTAATCAAATGCTGTCTCATTTTAATCTGAACCATCTACTCCATAATCAACAGTTCGGATTTACTAAGGGGCGTTCGACCACCGACGCTGCAGTTGCTCTCTTACATCACGTGTACGGGGCTTGGGAGGAGTCGCAGGATGCTATTGGGGTGTTCTGTGACCTATCTAAAGCTTTCGACTGCGTCGATCACGAGACGCTGCTAATAAAGCTGGAACATTATGGAGTTAGAGACGGAGCCCTAAATTTGATCAGTTCCTATCTAGAAAATAGAATTCAAAGAGTTCAAATAAACAGCACGAAGTCACTGGGATCTAAAGTAAAAATCGGCGTGCCACGGGGCTCAATTCTTGGACCGTTCCTATTCTTAGTATATATAAATGACCTGCCTTTTATGGTACAAAACCGATCTAGGATAGTGTTATTTGCTGATGATACTTCTCTAATTTTCAAAGCTAGCAGACATAATCAAGATATTGACGAAGTAAATGACGCTCTTTCCCAGATCCATGATTGGTTTACGACAAATAATTTAATGTTGAATCCCAAGAAAACAAAATGTATAAAATTTTCATTGCCTAATGTAAGGAACAACAACTTAGCTATTGTCTTGAATAACGAAAATTTGCAATATGTAAATGAAACAGTTTTCTTGGGGATCACTATCGACGCAAGGTTACAATGGGACCCTCATTTAAATGCGTTATCCGCAAGGCTCAGCTCGGCGGCATACGCAGTCAGAAAGATTCGTCAACTGACTGACGTTGCTACTGCCAGACTTGTATATTTCAGCTATTTTCACAGCATTATGTCCTACGGAATTTTATTGTGGGGTCAAGCTGCTAACATAAATAACATCTTTGTGTTACAGAAGAGGGCGATACGTTCCATATATGAATTGCGTGGTCGCGATTCCCTAAGGGAATTGTTTAAAGAAATTGATATCCTCACAGTATCCTCACAGTACATATTTGAAAACATCTTGTATGTCCGGAAGAACACAATGCTATTTCCTAAGAATTCTGATATACATAATATAAATACTAGAAATAAAAATAAAATAGCGCACCCAAAGTTTAGACTGTGTACAGTTAATAATTCATTCATGGGGAACTGTATTCGCTTCTATAATAAAATACCAGATGATATTGTAAATCTGTCCGATAGCCAATTTAAAGCTAAAATTAAAACTATTTTATGTTCTAAGGCCTATTATACGATAAAAGATTACTTAGATGATAAAAACGTCTGGTCAACTGTTGTTCCAAATCAGCGGAGTAGATTGTAATTATGACTCATGTATGATTCTTTATATATTTAAAAGAAAAGTACAAAAGATACAATTCCTGTGGAGTTTCTTCTGGCCGTTCTTCTCCACAGAGGGCGTACACTGGTAGTGAACGTGCCATCCATGATAGCTTTGACGTCGAAAAATGATTTGTAAAAATCTTAATTCGAATAAAAAATTTTGACTTTGACTTTGACCCCGTCTGCTCCAACGCTCGTCGGTTCTGCATCTTACATAGCCACTGGTAATCATAGTACCGTACTGAAGTATCTCGTTTTGAGATGCATGCATCCATCATGCGGTCGGTCTCACTGATTCACGGTATATCTACTTCAACTGCATTCTGGCTGGTTCGTACATACAGATCAATCAGAATAGACCTAACTGCAGCCCTAACTATAAAATATGTGCTATAAACTAGCGCTCTTGCTCGAAACTGCGCATGCGTGATTATCTCCGAGATGAGCTTTTCTGAACAAAAAATATCTTTATAAGAAGAAATATATCTATCTATTTATATCTTTTTTCGTCATCTTTAAGATATCTCTGCTTCTGGCGACGTATCAAGATAAAGCATGCAACAGTTTTTGACCTCCACTACTTCCTTAATTTATCTATGCCTCCACCAATATTTCGTTCAGTATAAGCTTTTGTGTACTTGCGAAACGTGGTGGCGGCAGACCAATGCTGCGTTTCAAGGATTGCGCAAAGCGCGACGTGGTGGCCTTTGGTATCGACCCTAAAAACTGGGAAAGCCTGGCTAGCAGTCGACCAGAGTGGTGAAAAGTCATTGCTGAAGAACGCACTACCCATGACGCTGCATGGCTTCAACAGCTAGCCGAAGCGTGAAGCAAGACAGCAAGTTCCCGCACTGGACTCGCAATACAAGTGCCCAAAATGCGGTCGTCTCTGCCGCTATCACCTCGGCTTGTACTGCCACGAACGCCTGCAATCAGACCGTTCATGACGCTGCTTAAAACGTCTGACGAAAAAGGCCAGTGATGATGACTTTGCGTGATGCACGCAAAGTCAAAGTCAAAGTCAAAATTATTTATTTCCATAGGATGTTATTACATCACTTAGATCCGTCATACATTTTTTTGGGTGAGTTCACTAACACAATGGCGGAATCTGTGGAGAAGAGCTCACCGAAGAAACTCCACAGTCGTCGCATCTTTTGCGTTTCCTTTTTTAAATAAAATATTGTCAATTACAAAATTAATGCTTATTATATATCGAAAATCGCAATTATAACGCAAAAACGCAATTATAGAGACAGACAAACAAAAATTCTAAAGTCTAAAGTCGAAATTATTTTATTCGAATTAAGATTTTTACATACGATAATACGATAGCACTTAATAAGTATAATTTCTTTCACTAATCTATACCTATAGATGTGCTATAGATAGATGCGTTGCAAAAATCAAATCAGTTCAAATCAATTAAAAATATTTTATTCGAATTAAGATTTTTACAAATCATTTTTTGACGTCAAAGCTATCATGGATGGCACGTTCACTACCAGTGTACGCCCTCTGTGGAGAAGAACGGCCAGAAGAAACTCCACAGGAATTGTATCTTTTGTAATTTTCTTTTAAATATATAAAGAATCATACATGAGTCATAATTACAATCTACTCCGCTGATCTAAAAATAGTTGTTCGGCTTCTATTGGTCTTATAAAGACATTTCATAATATATATATATTATATATTTAATATCTTCTATGTACAGAGCATATTATATCAGCCAGATACAATTTTATTATTAAGTGTATAATTCTCTGTACTTTATTTATATTGTCTACAGTGTCTACCATTGTGTGTTCGCCATCTGAATGGGCTTTATTGTATTATGAAATCGTCATAACTAGGCAGGCATGTATGACATTACCTTAACATTATGAATTCCTATTATTACTGGTTAAAATAAACATCTGTGCGTTAATAGTCCAGTGGTATAATTAAGCTGCATTATTATTGGAATCATCACTGACTAATCTTGGAATTAAAGAGCATTGTTCTTGTCGGTGCAGCATCCATGTTTATTCAATTATGTAACTTCCTCCACCCTTCTCTGTCCAGTGCCTTTTCCTTGAACTCCTTATAAGACATGACATTGATCTTTCTTTTAATTTGTGATATGTAGCTTATCCTTGGCCTTCCTCTCTCACGCTTCCCTCTATCTTTCCTTCGATGATGTTGTTTATGAAACTGTCATGTCTTATAATATCTTATAATTGACCAATACGATAGTATTATAAATATCATCATTATCATCAACAGCACGTCCCAACCGAGGGGCTCGAGCCTACCCTGAATTAGGGTGATTTGGCCTTAGTCGACCACGTTAGCCCAGTGTTGGTCGACTTCACACAACCTTTGAATTTCTTCGCAGGAGTGTGCAGGTTTCATCACGATGTTTTCCTTCACCGTAAGAGCGTCGAATAAACGTACATATGAATTCGTAATTCGAAAACACATTGGTACGTGGTGGGAATCGAACCCGCGTTTCCCGGACGGGAGGCAGCGGCCCTAGCCACTAGACCACTGAATTCTAAAACATCAAATTAGCTTGAAATTATGAACTCTGTTCACCCTTTAAATGCATGACTGATTATTAGTGGTTTTCATTTAGATTTGAGTACATTCCGTGCTTCGGAATGTACGTTAAGCTGTTAATTCCTGTGTGTGACAATCGGGTTAGGTAGGTGGTTGTAGATTCGAGTCCTGTCTATGGTACAAAAAAAGATTTTTATTTCTTTTTTCGCTTTATAAATTAAAAGTTGTACGATTGAAAAACAACTGAAAAAATGTCCGAGAGCTCCTGCGCTATAGTTACTCATAACATAGTTAACACATTTTAGTTGTAAGCAATGATATTTTCAGAAAGATACGTCACGTTCGTACTGCACGCACAACATAAATTGTTCCGCGACACATATACATACCTACAGACACGCTATGAGTGCAACAGGAAATAGGCAAAGCGTAAGAGTGAAAGAGACAGCGGTCACAGCTCGACTGACTGCAATGGTCACAATTAGGACCAATAGGGGATCGGACTACTTTCATTTTATTTTATAAATCCAAACTTCTTAGTTTCTGCTATCGAACCATAAAATAATTTTTGTTCTATCTTTAAAATTGACCGAGTTATAAAGGTTTGAAATTCAAGATTAGACAGAGAGGCTCATACCCACTTGTGACGTCATTTGTTAGTAACGCCATATAATCTCCATACAAAAAATCGTTTTTGAAAGAGACAGACATATTGAAACTTTAAAAAATCACTGTAAATTCGTTTTTCAACCGATTCTGTTTTTTTTTTCGCGAATCGTCTGCTACTAATCTATATTTTAAAAATAATTCATAAAATATGGTAAATTCATAAAATATGGTGAACAGTCCTATCCCCTATTCACGGCTCGCGTTTGGTGCGTTGGTGGCGTATCTACCTCTCCTACCTAGGCTGGATGGGTGGTAGGTTTGTTGTATACTAAAACAAGTATGCTTTGTTCAAGGTGTACCTGGCCAGGGTCCAGCGAGACGCCCACAAGAGGCTGTATCCGTACCGGTCTGACGAGAGGAGGAACCTGCTCTGTGAAAGGTAAGGGAATTATTTCCTCAATCATACTTTGTTCATTGGTTTCTTGTTCTTCACTCACGCAGACAGAGCAAGGATTGGACGATATTTAGATGCTGCTGGACCAATTTTCATGAAAGATTGAATGTATATCGGGGCACAGCGGACACGCAGCGAATTGTTTTTTTCTTACAATAATATTATATAGGAAGAGACGTCTTTTTTCTGGAAGTAGTTATAGAAATTTTCCATAATCTCATAGAGTATGTAAAGAAGCTCATTTTTTTGTCCAAGTAGATATATTCTATATTATATTAAAAGTTAGTGGCGTACTCATAATTTTTACAAGTGTAAGGCTCAATTCACATTGGCGCAGAGTCGAAGCGCATCGAAGCGTCATGTTTTTAAACTTGAAAATATATTAATCTCAATTTCCATTACGTAAAATCCAAATATTCTATTCTATTCATCTCGTTTCACCGTTAGCGGCTTTTCCGCTACGGCGTAGCGAGCGTACCAAAATGTCTACGACGTAGAACGCTATCGTAGTCGGTAACCGCCGCCCTGCAGATCCCAGATTCGATTTCCAGGTAGAGAAAATAAACTTACGGCTATTTTATTATAATAAAATGGAATGTTATTGAGCGTTGGCGCAGCAAATCAGTTGGTATGCGGCAGTTTAGCGAAACAAAGTCGAAACAATAGGTCATATGAATAGTAGCTTCGTCATACATACCCGTTTTAATTGCTATTGTTGAATCTGAATAGACATATTGTTAATCAAATGCCTGTATGTTTCTAATACGCGTGTCATAGTGTATTAGTTCTACACCTACTTTTTTAATAACTAAAGTTGTGGGACTAGTTCTCGATGTTACGCTGCGCTCTGTTCCTAATTTTAAAATCCAGCTATCCTTTTCGTTTTTATAACCAATGAAAGAGAGACGATGAATTCGGATGATATAGCTGTGTATTTTTTTCTCTGCATGAGCCTATGCAGTCCTCATCCTATATGTTTCCTTCACTGTCACGATATCATCTGACCATCATCGGCTTGTGGTTTGCCTGTGGCGATCTAAACCCGGCCGCCATTGTCACTATTATGGTCACCCTCTCATTGAAAGAACTTGTTCTTGAGTACTTGTGACAACTCTTTCTCTTTGTGAGACTTTCCCCAGTTTGGTTAGGACATTGCAGGCTGAATCACCTGATTGTCCGAAAAGAAAGATGATTCCGTGCTTCGGAAGGCACGTTAAGCCGTTGGTCCCGGCTACTATCTAGTCGTTACACGAGCCAAGTCAGTGGCCTTTGGCGGCTCTATAACACTGACACCAGGGTTTGCGAGTCGGTTGTCGACCTTACAACCACACGATGATGATGATGAACATCATTATTTGTGTGTACTTTCTCATTGTGTTATGAATAAATTATTTTCTTTCTTTCTTTCATCATCATAATACGAAGTACAGACAGACTGGCTTACAAACCTAAAATTGAAACTACGACCATCATTTACAAAATGTAAATGTTCAGAACTGGTGTGATTGGTTGAAATAAGTACATGTTACTACTAAAGTCGCCTACCTTTTCATATTATCATCATCATCATCGTGTGGGTTGTAAGGTCGACAAACGACCTCACAAACCCTGGTGTCAGTGTTATAGAGTGGACTCATGTAACGACTAGATTTCGAAGCACGGAATCATCTTTCTTTTCGGACAATCAGGTGATTCAGCCTGCAATGTCCTAACCAAACTGGGGAAAATCTCACAAAGAGATTTTTCTTGACAGTGTCTTCACCGGGAATCGAACCTGGAACCTTCGTAATGGGTGTCGATATAACCTCCGTTATTATTATTAATGTTTGTGACCGCTGTCTTCTTAGGTCTTTATAGGACACACTTTGTGTGAATATTAAAAATACGTACTACGCGAAGTGTGAATATAAAATAACCTTTTTTACTTCTGTCCAATCCCATCTGGGACAGAGTAGCTTGGTTTAGTGAGAGTCGAGCCCACTGTCCACTTATCCCTATCTACGGATATTTTATCACAAGTACTTATGTGTCCCATAATCCTGCAATTTGTTGTGTTTTTATTTGCAATAATGTTGCGATGCTTGTGATCCAACTTATATCAATCAAACGTAATACCAGTAATACTTAGATAAGTACTTTTTACGTTTCATTATTATTAACTTATACTACAATTAAACTAAAACAAAATTCTGACGCCAACTGAGTTAGTTCATCATCATCAACAGCTCATAGACGTCACCAGCCCCACAGGGGCTCGAGCCTACCCGCTTTTAGTTCAGTTTAGATATTCGTAACAGATGTCGTAATCTGTAAAAAAACCTTGGTAACTTGTTGACTATACTACCTACCTATCTAGTAGGTAACAAATCATTTGTGTGGTTGATCAGTCTGTGAAAGTTAACTACTTTCGGCTTTAGGACTTTTAATTTATCTTTTTTTTTTGAGAAATTGTAAAGTATTATGGAGCAAATGTTCAAATTCATGGGTTTTACTACGCTTAATCAATATAGGTGCAACGCGTTTTAACAAACACGTAACAAAAAAAAACGAACAAACAATCAAACAAAACACAACAACAAAAAACAAACAAACAAAAAAAACAAATAAACAAAACATAATAATTTTACAAATAATTATCGTACGAATAATTTTACTATTGAACTTCAGTCATATTCCAGTACTAGCGGTCCGCCCGCGGCTATACTCGCATTGTGTAAGATTTTCCCGTGGGAATTAGACTTTTGCCCGTAATAAGTATCACATGTGGTAATCCAGTGCACAAACTATTTTATCCCAATCCGTTTCGTACTTTTTAGTACGCGGAACAAACATCTAAATATCCAAACATACTTTTACATTTCCGGACCATAAAACTTCAAAAAAAAAAAAATAGAAATCCAAAGAGTTGAAAAGTCCAAAGCCCTGACAGAATGTCCTAATCATGAAAAGGATATTCTAAACTTGAATGTTACAAAAAACAAGTACAGTTTGATAAATTGCGCAGGAAATATTACTTATCTTAAAACCTGATCACTAGAGCATATGCTGGTCGATAAAATTATCGTAAATTAATTACGAATTTTGTCATACATAATTATTCAAATAGCAGGAACATTGACGCGGTCGGCCGGACCTTTCACTCGACTGGAATGAACAGATAATTGATCACCGCTTTGTTAAGCAACTTACTGGTACGGTTAGCGGCACGTATCTTTCTTTAGCTATGAGCGAGCGGTGACTCTTTGTCGCAAGGGTGGGATGACTCAGACCCTAAGAACAAGGCTGGAAACCGGTATTTTTTTAACCTGTGAATTTCGGTTTCAAACCAGATCCCAGGCGAATCACTCGTAAAGCGAAACCGACTTACGAGCGATATCGCTTCTGGGATAAACCTGGTTAATCCCAAGCAGCGCGTGACGAGTAAAGCGCAATGCTCTATCTCTTTCTTTCTTGTGCATAAGTTGTGAATAAATGCAGTGAAACCAGATCGAGGACCAAAGAGTGAAGCAAATCAGTCCGATATTTGAGCAGGAATCAAAATGAAAATTCTCTATGATCAGAACCGGAAAAAATACCGCTTCTTGCGAGCCGAATTGTAATGAAAAAGCTCTTCTTAAAATGTATGGACATGCGCGCAAACTATGGTAGGTATGGTATGGTATGGTAGGTAGCCTTGCCTAAGGGTGACCCTAAGGGTGGGGTACCGCTCGCTCAGAGCTAAAGATACGTGGCGCTAGCTGTACAGAAGGTATTCTACATTGTAAAGTTGGTAAATGACAAAGGACAGGAAAAACTAGAATCAATATATGAATAATTTTCTTATTTGTTCTTTAACCAATTGTTAACAACAATGTTTGTGTACCTATAGTGTCACGGAGGTGAAGAGCGGAGTTCTTCTGTCACAGGCACTATAAAAGTGCTTACAAGAAGGCTCCCAATGACTTGCTTATAAGAAATTATGGTATCAATACAGTTTTTGTATTTTTTTTGTATTGTATATCGTATAAGGTCTCTGTGACCTTTCTGTTGAAAGAAAATAATGAGTCTGAAAGACTTTACAAACCCTGGTGTCAGAATTATTGATCCGACAAAGGCCTTTGACATGACTGAAGTAACGTCTAGCTCCGTAGATAATAGCTGGTACCAACGGTTTACCATACCTTCCATAGCACGGCAGATGCGTTGTGCAAGTAATCAAAATAAACTAAATAATATTTTTAAAATAATTTAAATAAGGTTCTAGACAGACGGATTGAAATTGAACTGCAATTTGGCAGTCTGTCTAGAGCCAAAGTTTAAGCTCATTTTAATAACAGGTTCAGTAACTAACTTAAGTCTTAACTAGCTAGTTAATTTATTCGCTAGATAAGCCGAAACCAAACTGCAAGGAAGTCGTAATCTAAAATGAACTCCTCAAAGAGTGTATTTCCTATTCGGTGTGTGAAACTAGGTGTTACGGCGATAACTTATCAGTGGGCAATTGATTGTTGATAAAAGCGGAAAATTCTGAATTGCCGGCGAAAATCGTTAGTTATATGGAGCGTGAACTAAATTGAACATAAAAAACATATGCGATAGAGTTTACGCATCAAATCAGCCGTGAAAATAAATACTTAGCTATACGATTGCTCTTACCTGCTTATTAAAATTTAATCAGGTTTTTTTTCACTTATATGTATGCTGTCGGGAAAACATGACAAGATAGGGCGTCATAGAACGGACCACAGAGAAATGAGAACGGACCCACTGCCATTATGGACTTCTATCACGAATAGCACATATTTTGCTGTCTTGTCACTTGTGCCCCTTCAGCTGCACATATTTTGCTGTCTTGTCACTTGTGCCCCTTCAGCTGCACATATTCTGCTGTCTTGTCACTTGTGCCCCTTCAGCTGCACATATTCTGCTGTCTTGTCACTTGTGCCCCTTCAGCTGCACATATTCTGCTGTCTTGTCACTTGTGCCCCTTCAGCTGCACATATTTTGCTGTCTTGTCACTTGTGCCCCTTCAGCTGCACATATTTTGCTATCTTGTCACTTGTGCCCCTACAGCTGCACATATTCTGCTGTCTTGTCACTTGTGCCCCTTCAGCTGCACATATTCTGTTGTCTTGACACTTGTGCCCCTTCAGCTGCACATATTTTGCTGTCTTGTCACTTGTGCCCCTTCAGCTGCACATATTCTGCTGTCTTGTCACTTGTGCCCCTTCAGCTGCACATATTTTGCTGTCTTGTCACTTGTGCCCCTTCAGCTGCACATATTTTGCTGTCTTGTCACTTGTGCCCCTTCAGCTGCACATATTCTGCTGTCTTGTCACTTGTGCCCCTTCAGCTGCACATATTCTGCTGTCTTGTCACTTGTGCCCCTTCAGCTGCACATATTCTGCTGTCTTGTCACTTGTGCCCCTTCAGCTGCACATATTCTGCTGTCTTGTCACTTGTGCCCCTTCAGCTGCACATATTTTGCTGTCTTGTCACTTGTGCTTCTACAGCTGCACATATTTTGCTGTCTGGTCACTTGTGCCTAGGGTTTCGGATTTCCCGGGGTTTTCACGAAAAAATATCTATAATTCCCGGAAATTCCCGGGATCGGGAATTTTTGTTAGTTTTTTTATATTAGGGAGCAATAATTTAAAAAGGATCATTTTTATTATTCGTAAAACAGTCTTAATTTTTTAATCACACAACAACAGCATCTTTTCAGTCAGAATACACTTTTATAATCAAAATTACTTGAAATTCTTAATTCTAATTCTAAATGTAACAACATACTAAAAACTATAAATTTAAATGTAAAGCTAAGTAAGTTGTTAAATTTAGAATTCGAATTAAAAATTTCAAGTCATTTTGATATTAAAAGTGTATTCTGACTGTTTGTGGCCACTTCAAT
Source organism: Carpatolechia fugitivella (assembly GCA_951230895.1). Lineage (NCBI taxonomy): Eukaryota > Metazoa > Arthropoda > Insecta > Lepidoptera > Gelechiidae > Carpatolechia > Carpatolechia fugitivella. The sequence continues at coordinate 17,188,374 of OX579649.1, forward strand.
TGGCAATCTTTTGTTTTTACCTGTTCGAATAATGATAACGCTCAAAAAAGCTATGTTTTATTCGCTCTGCTACAATTGATAGTCACTGAGAGTCACTGTGTCATTGATATTTGCTTGTCTTAATATAAAACGCAGTTCATAAAACAGTTATTTTAACTTTTTAAACGTAATTTAAATTCCCGACATTCCCGGGATCTCGGGCGCATATTTCCCGGGATCGCGAATGAAAAATTTCCCGGGAATTCCCGGGAACGGGAACCCGAGAACGAGACCCTACTTGTGCCCCTACAGCTGCACAAGAGAGAATTAAACATGGTGTCAGATACCACCGCCGTGTAGATCTGTCTGAGTTTGAGTTTGTCAACCAAAAAAAATGCTTTATATCTAGAAGACAGGCTATAGTACACTGTGAAATTTACATCGTTTTGTTCCCGCCGTGTAGTGATAGTACCCGTCAAACTGAACAACTTTTCACGAAAAAAAAATTTCCTGCGACAAAAAAATTTTTGGCCTCTCCATACAAAGTGAGACTCCCGACCGACCCATTTTGTATGGAGACCAAAAATTTTTTTGTCACAGGAATTATTTTTTTTTCGTGAAAAGTTGTTCAGTTTGACGGGTACTATCACTACACGGCGGGAACAAAACGATGTAAATTTCATGCGTATAATCTATAATGTAGAATAATCAAGGACCTCCACCAAAATGTGGACTGCTGCATTGAGTTTGAGCACAAAGTAGGTGGCGGGAGAAAAAAAAGGAAAGGATAGGCAAGAAAAAAGGAGAGTTAAGTTAATTATAAAGTAGATGTCAATAAAGACATCGTAAATAAGTATAACAATACTACCTTTAACAATAAAAATTTGACACTGGCACAAAGAAAAAAAAGGAGGTGGTGCGGCCTAGCGCGGCGCGGGGCCCCCGACAGATAGTCCACTCAGAACAAACTGCCATTTCGGGCACGCACACATTGACGTATCGTTTATAGGCGTTGCCACGCAGTTCCCAAACAGTGCAGTGCTTATTTTTGAAGAAGGCGGGAGTAGTCCTTCTGTACCTTTTTATTTTGTGCTCAAACCGCACTACGGGCCGAGCGCTAGTTTATTTATGAAGGCTACTTGATTACAGAGATCCAACCGCAGCCGACGGCATGGAACCTACGACCAGCCGCAACACCAGCTCTGGCCAGATGAGTCGCTGGACCTCCTTCAGGGTCCGCATGCTGGTGAACTTCCACCAGTCCTTCGTGTTCCTACTGCACAACATCGTAGGCTACCTCCTGATGCTGGCCGTGATGATCTACAACGTGCATCTGCTCATTGCTGTCGTGCTCGGCATGATGCTAGGTGAGAAGTGCAGTGTTCAAGTTGTTGCTCGGAGTCGTGTTTACTACAGCTATTAGTTTATATAGTGAGCCTGTTTCTGGCCCGGATAGCCAAGGAGATGTAGGTTCGAGTCCTGTTCAAGATCGACAAAATTTTCCATTTTCTGCTTTATAATTATTTTGAGCGTCGGTGGTCTAGTGGCTAGGGCCGCTGCCTCCCGTCTGGGAGACGCGGGTTCGATCCCCACCACGTACCAATGTGTTTTCGAATTTCGAATTCATATGTGCGTTTATTCGACGCTCTTACGGTGAAGGAAAACATCGTGATGAAACCTGCACACTCCTGCGAAGAAATTCAAAGGTTGTGTGTGACCAACCCGCGCTGGGGCAGCGTGGTCGACTAAGGCCTAATCGCCCTAATTCAGGGTAGGCTCGAACCCCTCGGTGGGGACGTTTATGAGCTGTTGATGAATTATTGGATATTTCGCTGACAGACGTAATCTGGAACAATAATAAATCTATAGTTCGTTTTCTTTCAGGTTATTTCTTATTCGGGACGTCTCTGACGCGCCTGCAGATGCAGTGCTTCAGCACTAGGAGGCAGGTCATCTGCACCCCGGAGTGTGACGACACAGGTAAATAGCTTTTGTATCGTCTCATGATGTTACCAATTATGTTAGGTGTTCATATCTATACGTCTCAGCCTCGTTGGTTATTGCTGGCAGTAAATACTGGCAGTAAACAAATATATTTGGAACGCTCAAGAGTGGATTCTATCGTAGACGGTCTTTGAGTAAACTGATGTCGTAATTAAATTAATGACTTCAATCTTTTTGTGTGGCACTACTATAACTGTTGGTGCGATCGCGTGGACTGAAACATAGGATAAGTGCCGCACAGGACTATTGCTGGGATTGGGCCGTCCGGTTGAGGGTCGTCGAAAAGAAACACCAGTATTCTGTGCAGGATCGCTTCCTCGGTCCGCTGTACCACACTACACCGTTGAGGTACTATTTGCACTGCCGCTGCTACCGTTCCTCTTTCTGTTTTCCTCTTGAGGCTTCCGAACTGTTTACTGTACTGTGAACCACTGCTTAAAACACACTGTCTGTGCAGCGGGCAGTGCTCCGTATTTATACTCCTACCCGTTAGGGTAAGGGGAGGTGAAGGCGGAGTGAGCGGGGCGAGGGACCGATGTTTGTTTATTAAACAATAGTTGTTTACAACAAATGACAATGGGTTGTTTACCTATTATTTTCTAGAATTTTCTAGCTAACTATGACGAATGTAAACAACATCGTAAACAACATAAAAAACATCGGCTCTATACTATTCTTTACCCGACTAGATTAAGCGAAAAGGTGGGTAAAGTTCGAGAATATAAAACTGTAAGCTATTAAATATCTATAACTACTTAGGACACTAAAGTTCTTCCCTATAAACCTATAAAATACTATTCTAGTAGGAAAAAAGAGTTTAAATCAATAAACTTAATCTACAATATCTATAAGGCTAAGTCTTATGCTAGCAGTTAATTAGAGGCCGTCCCGTACATTCTCCCGCCGTGCGTCGTCCGTCGCCTCGGTCGACGCATCCTTGTTCCGTGGAAGGGACGCCTCTTCTGTTGATTGTAGCACGACGAGCTTCTTGGTCGGTCTGCGTAGGATGCCTCCTTTGGTCTTCACGTCTGCTGTTCTGACGATCCCATCTGTGCCAGGGTAGGTTGCGACGATCAGTCCGCGTGGCCATGTATTACGCGGCAGAGTGTTGTCGGCGATTAGGACGACGTCTCCGATGCGAAGTGCTGGTCCCTTGCTTCGAGGCTCCCGCCGGTGTTGAAGTTCGGGAAGGTATTCACGAATCCACCGGGACCAGAAGATGTCAGCGAGACGTTGAGATGCTCTCCAGTGTGTTCGTCCTATCAGGTCAGAGTCGTCGAACGTCCCTGGTGTTACTACTCGAGCAGATCCGCCCAGCAGGAAGTGATTCGGTGTTATTGCCTCTGGATCGTTTGGGTCTGTCGATACGTGGGTGAGTGGTCGACTGTTGACTGTATATTCGACTTCAGCGAGTAGTGTGTTGAGGACCTCTTCTGTCGGGTTTGTTTCTTTCAAAGCGACGTAGAGTGCATTCTTGACGCTCCGTACTAGGCGTTCCCAGGCCCCGCCCATAAATGGTGCTGCAGGGGGTATAAAACGCCAGCTGATCTTCTTGTTCGTCGCTTCTTGTTCTGTTGCTTGATCGATTGCTCGGCGTAGTTCCTTGTCCGCGCCTTGTAGATTTGTTCCGTTGTCGGACCATATCTCTGTTGGGCAGCCACGGCGCGCTATCATTCGACGAAGCGCCATGATGGCTGAATCTGTTGTGAGTGAGGCGGCGATCTCCAAGTGGACGGCTCGCGTGGTCAGGCAAGTGAATAGTGCGACGTATCTTTTCTGTTTACTCCGGCCCACAGTGACTGTGAGAGGACCGAAGTAGTCCAACCCAGTATAGGTGAAGGGGCGCTGATGGTGTGCTAGGCGCGCCAGCGGATGGTTCCCTGTCGATGGTTGAGGCGGAGCTGTCTTCCTCAGTCGACATGGCAGGCATCTGTGGATCACCATGCGTGCTGTTGGCCGCAGTCGAAGTATCCAATAATGCTGGCGGCATTCGTTGATTGTCGTCTCGACATTGGCGTGGTGCAGCTGCCTATGTGTGAAGTCGATGTAAAGCTTTGCCGTCGTATGGTTTCCGTCGATAATCGCTGGGGTCTTCACCTCTTCCTGGATGCCAGTTGTCGCGGCGATACGGGAGACGATCTTGATGACGCCGTCGACCAATTGAACTGCAAGTGGGCGTAGGCGGCTGTTCGTCGCGATATCACATCCTTGCTGTAGCGCTGCTATCTCTTCTGGGAACGAATCTCGCTGACTCGCTATGATGAGCAGCTTCTCTGCCTTGACCATGAGCCCGGCTTCTATTATTCTGTAGCTGCGATCAGCTTCTGTTGGCTTCATGGTCACCTGCGGCTTCGGCTTGTCTGTTTGTTTTCGTCCCCAGGCTGGATCAGCTTCTCTATTCTTTTTCGTGCGCTTGTAGTTTATTCTTTCTATTTTCGGACGACAGAGTGCTATGAATTGAAGCACGCGCGCTGTGGCTCGAAGTAAGCGTTCCCACTTCGAAAATCGGTTGCTATCGGGGATCGCGTCTGTAAGTTTCGATGTTGCCTGCTGTCGAACGTAGTTAGTCCTCTCTTCCCCAGTTTTCTCCTCGGACGTTTTCTGTTTGTCTTCAGGCCATGTTGTCGGATCTTCGAGTAAGAAGGGTGGTCCCCGGAACCATCTGTGCTGTGCGTCGAAGTCGCCCGGTACGTTGCGGGTGGCGTCGTCGGCGACGTTGAGCTTGGTAGGTACCCAACGCCACTGGCTGAGCTTGCTGTTTTCTTCTATGGCTGCAATGCGGTGGGCGACGTAGGGCTTGTATGAGCGCGCGCCTGTCTTCAACCATGTGAGTACTGTTCGGCTGTCTGTCCAGTACGTGACGGAGTCGGGTTTGCGATCGTGTTCGTCGATGACTGTCGCGGCCATGCGACTTCCCATAACGGCGGCTTGTAGCTCGAGGCGTGGTATCGAGGTCACTTTGAGTGGTGCGACCTTTGACTTTCCCATGACCAGGGAAGTGATGACGTGGCCGTCCGGTGCGGTGATGCGCCAGTATAGTGCGGCGGCGAAGGCGGCCTCGCTGGCGTCGACGAACACGTGTAGTTGTAGATCCGATGCGTCGCTGTAGTGTGGGTGGCAGCGCGGCATAGTGATGCCGGCTAGCTTCTGTAGGTACCCCGTCCATTCTGTCCACTGTGCTGCGAGGTCGTCGTCGATGCGTTGGTCCCAGTCGGTTCCCCTTCGCCACACTTCCTGTAGCAATTGCTTCGCTCGTGATATGACCGGTGATGCGAAGCCCAGTGGGTCGAAGAGGGACATGACGATTTTCAGTGCTTCTCGCTTGGTGGGGCGCGTGTTCTGTAAGATGTCTTGCGGTAGGCGGGCAAGGTCGAGATTGAAGGCGAGCTCGTCTGTGTGTGGCTTCCATACGAGCCCGAGCACGCGTTCCGTCGTAGTCCCGCCGTCCAAGGTGACCGGTTGAGACGCTGTAGTCGTCTCGGCGAGGGCGGCGACAATCTCTGCCGAGTTCGATTTCCATTGTCGTAGCTCGTAGTGTGCTTCGCTGTGTGTGTTCGCTTCCATCTGTTCTTCGTATTTTTTCTTGATGAGAGGGTCCTTGTCTATCTTCTTTTCTGTAGTTTGAAGTCTCTTCAATGCGTTGTCGTAGTTGTTGGGCATCGGTGCATCATCGATGCGCCAGAGGAGGGACGTTTCATAGCGGCCGTCTTCGCGTCGTACTGTGCGCTCTGCTAATATGTTGAGCGCACGTTGTTCCGGATCGCTGTGTGGTCTTTTCGGTGTTATGGCGATTGACTCGATGGCGAAGTATTGGCGGAGCTGTTCATCCATGTTCTCTTCCTGGGTGACGATGTGGTTCACGTAGTGTACGCGCTTTCCGAGCGTGCGTGTATGTGCCCCGTGTAGTACCCAGCCGAGGGGGGTGAGGGACGCGACGGGTTGGTGCCGCTCTCCCCGCTTCGTCTCTGTAGCCAACAGCAACTCCCAATTATCTTGACCGATGAGAATCTTCGGAACGGCGTCGTGAATCAAGCGCGCGCTAATGCCCGCCAGATGCGGGCAGTTGATGACGTCACTCCTTTCGACTCGCTGTGGTGAGAGACGCAGGCTGTTGATGGTTCGCGCTTGAATGCTGACTTTGCTCGATGTCCCCTGTACTGTGATCTTCACGCGTTGAGACTTAGCTTCGCCCATTTTGTTCGATAGGGCTTCGATGTGTAGTGGGTCGATCGGCCCCTTTGCGCCGATCTTTCTAGCGATGGCGGCGTCGATGAGCGTGACTGTAGACCCGTCGTCGAGTAGGGCGTAAGTACTGTAGTCGCCCCGCGGTCCGGTGACGGTGACTGGAAGAATCTTCAAGAAGCTGTGCGTCTTCTCTGTTGTCCTGGCGGTGCTCACGACTTCTGTTTCGTTTTCGCCTTTCTTGTCCCATCGTTCATCGACCCCTGCGTCGATGTATTGCGGACACTTCGTCGCTGCAGTGTGTCCGGGCTTCTGGCATACCGGGCACAGCTTTTCTGTTGCTGTAACTGTAGCTGTGGGCTGCACTGTGGCGGCGTACGTCTTCTGTGGTGGCCGCCGTGGGAGTGTGCTGTGGGTTGCCACGCGTTGAGTGGGCGCGGCCATTGTAGGTTGCTCGGGTTGAGCGTACGGGGCGCAGCGTTGGGCTTCGCGTTCCAAGAAGCGAGACAACTTCAATAGCTCGGCGTCGTCGTCCTCTGGCTGGAAGGCGGCGAAGTCGTACCATCTGTAACGCAGCACCGGTGTAAATTTTTCTATGGTGAGCTTCGTAATCTCCGGGTTGTACAAGTAGTGTTGCTTCTTCAATGCGCGGAGGGTGGCCACGATGTTGTTCACCTTTGTGGCGAACATGCAGACATCTCTGGCGGAGTCGGTGAGTCGCGGTAGGGCTCGCAGACGATCGAGTTCGGCCTGTGCGATGGCGTCGGGGCGGCCGAAGCGGGACTGTAGTGTCTTCATGACGTCATGCGGGTCCGCGTTGTACATAAGCAGGTTTTCGACCGCTTCCCTTGCTGTTCCCTTGAGGCTCTTGCGTAGGCGGGCGAGATTCTCGACGTCGTTGTAAGAGGGCGCTGTTGCAGTGTAGGCTGCGTTGAATGATAGCCACTCTTGACGTGACCCGCTGTAGCTCGGTAACTCGAAGAAGTTACGTGACGTCGGACGTGTTGATTGCGCAGCGAGTGTGATGGCTTGCGCGAGCTCGGAGATGTCGAGGCTCTGCTGTTTGACTGTCATTTCCCGCGCTCCCGCCGGTACACAGACAGGGGGGGAACACTCCCCGCACTCCGGTTTTGCTGCTGCGGGGGCGCCGGGGGGGTGTGGCATCTTCCGTGTTTCTGCCTTCTCGTTTTGAGGCAGAGGTGGCAGCTCTTTCTTCGATAGGGCTGTAAGTTGATGCTGTAGACTCTGGTCGACCCAATCGGCGACGCGGCGTTGTGACTCGTTACCGCCGTTGTCTTCCTGTATGTCCTCCTCTTCCTCAGAGCTCTCTGCTTCAATGCGGGCGATGCGGGCGAGTTCATATTCTATCTTCAGGCGGAGGAGTTCTTCTTTTCGTATTGCTAGCTCCCGTGCTCGCATTGATCTTGCTTTCGTCGATGTTGATGCTCGGGATGCTGCAGCGTGGCGCGCGGGGAGGTGCGCCTGAACGGCGGCGGCGGAGGGGCGGTCGGAGTGTGCGGCAGTTACACCCCGACCGTCTTCTGTCGGGTAGGGCTCTTTCATTGTGGCCCCGTCTGTGTTGCTGGCTCGCTGGACAGCTTCTGTGGTGCCCTGGTTGCCCAGTAACGTCGGGCAGAGGGGCGTCTGTTTCATGATTCCGCTTGCAGTGGAGTGGTGGGGGGCGACCTTAATGGGTGCGTCCTTGACGGATGGCTCGGACGTTGACGTAGTCTGTTCCGCGTGTGCGTCGGTGTCTTCGATGCTGTTGCCTCCTAATGTTGCGATTTCACCGGTGTGACGGTGATCGGTGTGGCTGCCTTTTCCGCTTCTGGTGACGACCATTCTTCTGTATTGACCGCAATCCGGCTCGAAGGACCAAAATGTGTGGCACTACTATAACTGTTGGTGCGATCGCGTGGACTGAAACATAGGATAAGTGCCGCACAGGACTATTGCTGGGATTGGGCCGTCCGGTTGAGGGTCGTCGAAAAGAAACACCAGTATTCTGTGCAGGATCGCTTCCTCGGTCCGCTGTACCACACTACACCGTTGAGGTACTATTTGCACTGCCGCTGCTACCGTTCCTCTTTCTGTTTTCCTCTTGAGGCTTCCGAACTGTTTACTGTACTGTGAACCACTGCTTAAAACACACTGTCTGTGCAGCGGGCAGTGCTCCGTATTTATACTCCTACCCGTTAGGGTAAGGGGAGGTGAAGGCGGAGTGAGCGGGGCGAGGGACCGATGTTTGTTTATTAAACAATAGTTGTTTACAACAAATGACAATGGGTTGTTTACCTATTATTTTCTAGAATTTTCTAGCTAACTATGACGAATGTAAACAACATCGTAAACAACATAAAAAACATCGGCTCTATACTATTCTTTACCCGACTAGATTAAGCGAAAAGGTGGGTAAAGTTCGAGAATATAAAACTGTAAGCTATTAAATATCTATAACTACTTAGGACACTAAAGTTCTTCCCTATAAACCTATAAAATACTATTCTAGTAGGAAAAAAGAGTTTAAATCAATAAACTTAATCTACAATATCTATAAGGCTAAGTCTTATGCTAGCAGTTAATTAGAGGCCGTCCCGTACACTTTTACACGTTCGAATCTTTTAATAATATCGCCTCCACCTTTCCTCAAATTATAAATATACCTGGGCGACTAATACTGAGCCATAAATTTAAAAAAAAATCATAAATAAAAAATAAAAATAATTTACTCAAGGATTCGAACTCGAGACACATACTTCTAAGTCACGCGGTTTCCCGACTGAGCTACGTCATTGATGATAGCGAAATTATCCGTCTATTCTAATGAAACTAAAAAATTATGCTTAGCAATATTTTTATGCCTGAAAACACAATGAAACCTAACTAGATTTATCACCCCCGAAACCCTGATACGTGTTACAAAAAATACCAAATTGTTTTAATGTGAATGTTATGGTACAAGTGTTACGTAAACATTTTTAACCATAGCGGTAAAAATAGGCACATTGACCTAAATTACATATCTGGTCCGAATAATCTTTGACACAGCTGATCACTAGAGATGGGAAAATTTTAATTAAATGCCTTTGATAAAAATATTCTTTTTTTTTGGTATTTTTTGTAACACGTTGTACCTATATACTAAATTAAATCTAAATCGTTGAAGCCGTTTCCGAGATTCTTATTATATATACAAGAATTTTCGTTTAAAGTACCTATTAGATGTAGAAACTATTTTTTTTTTACAATTTGGTTGAGTATTTTTTAACTACTTAATCATATAAAATTAAGATTTTTACGCCTTTCTTGTAGGTTGAACAAATACATTTCACTTAAATTCATCTGAATTGTGTCATGTGTGCTTAAGATCTGCTTACCTTAAGCTGCTTACACATAGCCTGAATACAAATTCCACTTGTCAGTGTGACCAGATTTAGCAAGATCTTGTGATTGAAAATAAGTTAAATGAAAACGAATCTTCCAATTTTTTACTTAGGAATCTGGAAAACCCTAATTTACTTAATTCTGCTAATCCTCGCAGAATCCTGGTAAATCTGGCCACACTTATTCCGTCTCGCTCTAACCCCGGCATTGCTTTTCCCTCATCCCAAGACCGTTGCAACACTGAGAAGTGTAGCTGGGAGGTGTGCGAAGGGAAACTGTGCAAGAAAATGGGCGCTATAGAACTCCAACAAACGGACACCCGACTAAAGTATTGCCTTTGTGATATTTTTGACGTTATTCGCAATTCTAGATGTTGAACCAATCGTAGTCATTTGTAGCAGTGGCCCCGATTCGCACTGTCACGCTCTAATCCTTAATTTAAGTTAGTCTGTCCTTTTTACATTTTGAAGATTGAAAAGGGACAGGAGATGGCCATTCTAATATTAGACCTGTCAAACATCGAATTTGAACCTTATGGCCGTGTCGATTGCACAATTTTAGAGAGCACTTAAAACATGCGACTTAAAAATCTCTTAAACTGACAGCTATGCCCTTATTTTAGATTATCATTCGTTCATCACCTCTCTTTCATTGGTCAAAAAAACGACAAGGATAGCTGGATTTTTAAATTAGAATTAAAGCTTGACATGCCGAATCGAGGCCAGTGTTGCCATTTTAGAGCACTTAAAATTGTATTAAAATGTAGATGTGATAGTATTGTATCTAGAATAATGTAAATTATTGATAATTTTGCACTCCAAATTTCAGCTTTATCTAAGGTAATCTAGCTCATTTTTCTTGTAGGTTCTTGTATATTTCTTTAAAATACGAGTATATTACCTTCTCTTAGTTCTATGTAGAAAATCTTAGTGGAGACTTACCGTAAACTGTAGTGTAAGTAAATAAATACAGATAAAAAATAACTTATGCAGGGAGTGTCTAAAAGGTTACAAAGAAAACAAAAGATGCCACGGTGGAGTTTCTTCGGTGAGCTCCGCCATTGTGTTAGTGAACTCCCAAAAAAATGTAATGAAGAATTTATGTGATGTATGTGTTTTGTAGTGGCTCTGTGAGCTGTAGAGCTATATTATTTTAAATGGCTGATTATGATTTCTTTACGTTTTCAACCCTCATAACTCCGTATTTTTATTTAAATTTCCAAAAACTGACTCGACAAAAAAATTCGTTGAATTAACCACACCTGCTCACAAAATTTTACGAGAATCGGTTGAGAATTGCGACCTGTAGAGTGGAACAAAGAGACTGAAGGACATACAAAAGCAATTTTGGCCAAGCTGGAACGGAGACGCTTCGCTCGCTCGGTCGATAAGATAAACTTATTTAATTCCAGCTGAGAACACGACGCCCCCGCTGCTAGACTCTTCTTTAAGCTCCGAGTCGGATCTGTTCATCTGCCGCACGCGCACCTGCATCCAGCCCTCGCACTACTTCCCCGCGTCGCCAGATGGCGCCTCCGAGCTCAACGCCACCTGCTACTACGGGGCTAGGCAGTGCCCCAGTAGGTCAGTTCGTTAGGGAAATAAAACAATACACACTTTACACTAATCAGATCACAATCACACTATCACACAACAAAAATATGTTTGTTTTGTGAAAATAATGTTTAGATGTTTGTTACGTTTTCACGCCCAAACTACTGAACGGGTTTGGATGAAATTTGGAATGGAGATAGTTTGTACCTTGGATTTACACATAAGGATACTTTTTACAGAAAAAGCCTTATTCCCACGGGAAAATGTAACACAACGCGAGCGTAGCCGCGGGCGGACAGCTAGATATTATACTTAATTGACACCAAATAGTAACAGAAGAAAATCCAGTACATACAGAAGAAGAGTCTAAATGTGGCCTTATTGGCTAAAGTAGCGATATTTTCCAGGCAACCTCAGTATATTAATAGGTACTAATATTCAAGAATATAATTCTTGCGCTCGTCATAAAAAGTGGAAATTATTCAAGGTCAAGACAAAATTTTATTACAAGAGCGGACGTGACTTTAAATAATTACAAATATATAGAATCGACTTCTTGATTTATAGTTTTCCATTTGCATAGAAATTCAGTTTGTAATAAAAGTTATTATTTAGATTTTGCCGAAATAAAAATTATTTTGTTTCATGGGCTAAGTTACTTCGCTAACATGTTGTACATATGTTAACTATAATTAAAATTGTAGGGTGGCCCGAGTGAAGCGAATGCAGGCTTCCCATTGCCGGCACTCGAGCGAGAAGGAAGACAGCCCTAGCGTGGAGGACGCCCAGCTACTGCGGGCGGAGCGCCAGGGCTGCTGCAATAAGAAACAGGTCAGTATCACCAGCCTAGCACCACCTGAAGGGAGACAGCCCTAGCGTGGAGGACGCCCAGCTACTGCGGGCGGAGCGCCAGGGCTGCTGCAATAAGAAACAGGTCAGTATCACCAGCCTAGCACCACCTGAAGGGAGACAGCCCTAGCGTGGAGGACGCCCAGCTACTGCGGGCGGAGCGCCAGGGCTGCTGCAATAAGAAACAGGTCAGTATCACCAGCCTAGCACCACCTGAAGGGAGACAGCCCTAGCGTGGAGGACGCCCAGCTACTGCGGGCGGAGCGCCAGGGCTGCTGCAATAAGAAACAGGTCAGTATCACCAGCCTAGCACCACCTGAAGGGAGACAGCCCTAGCGTGGAGGACGCCCAGCTACTGCGGGCGGAGCGCCAGGGCTGCTGCAATAAGAAACAGGTCAGTATCACCAGCCTAGCACCACCTGAAGGGAGACAGCCCTAGCGTGGAGGACGCCCAGCTACTGCGGGCGGAGCGCCAGGGCTGCTGCAATAAGAAACTGGTCAGTATCACCAGCCTAGCACCACCTGAAGGGAGACAGCCCTAGCGTGGAGGACGCCCAGCTACTGCGGGCGGAGCGCCAGGGCTGCTGCAATAAGAAACAGGTCAGTATCACCAGCCTAGCACCACCTGAAGGGAGACAGCCCTAGCGTGGAGGACGCCCAGCTACTGCGGGCGGAGCGCCAGGGCTGCTGCAATAAGAAACAGGTCAGTATCACCAGCCTAGCACCACCTGAAGGGAGACAGCCCTAGCGTGGAGGACGCCCAGCTACTGCGGGCGGAGCGCCAGGGCTGCTGCAATAAGAAACTGGTCAGTATCACCAGCCTAGCACCACCCTGAAGGGAGACAGCCCTAGCGTGGAGGACGCCCAGCTACTGCGGGCGGAGCGCCAGGGCTGCTGCAATAAGAAACAGGTCAGTATCACCAGCCTAGCACCACCTGAAGGGAGACAGCCCTAGCGTGGAGGACGCCCAGCTACTGCGGGCGGAGCGCCAGGGCTGCTGCAATAAGAAACAGGTCAGTATCACCAGCCTAGCACCACCTGAAGGGAGACAGCCCTAGCGTGGAGGACGCCCAGCTACTGCGGGCGGAGCGCCAGGGCTGCTGCAATAAGAAACTGGTCAGTATCACCAGCCTAGCACCACCCTGAAGGGAGACAGCCCTAGCGTGGAGGACGCCCAGCTACTGCGGGCGGAGCGCCAGGGCTGCTGCAATAAGAAACAGGTCAGTATCACCAGCCTAGCACCACCTGAAGGGAGACAGCCCTAGCGTGGAGGACGCCCAGCTACTGCGGGCGGAGCGCCAGGGCTGCTGCAATAAGAAACAGGTCAGTATCACCAGCCTAGCACCACCTGAAGGGAGACAGCCCTAGCGTGGAGGACGCCCAGCTACTGCGGGCGGAGCGCCAGGGCTGCTGCAATAAGAAACAGGTCAGTATCACCAGCCTAGCACCACCTGAAGGGAGACAGCCCTAGCGTGGAGGACGCCCAGCTACTGCGGGCGGAGCGCCAGGGCTGCTGCAATAAGAAACTGGTCAGTATCACCAGCCTAGCACCACCTGAAGGGAGACAGCCCTAGCGTGGAGGACGCCCAGCTACTGCGGGCGGAGCGCCAGGGCTGCTGCAATAAGAAACAGGTCAGTATCACCAGCCTAGCACCACCTGAAGGGAGACAGCCCTAGCGTGGAGGACGCCCAGCTACTGCGGGCGGAGCGCCAGGGCTGCTGCAATAAGAAACAGGTCAGTATCACCAGCCTAGCACCACCTGAAGGGAGACAGCCCTAGCGTGGAGGACGCCCAGCTACTGCGGGCGGAGCGCCAGGGCTGCTGCAATAAGAAACTGGTCAGTATCACCAGCCTAGCACCACCCTGAAGGGAGACAGCCCTAGCGTGGAGGACGCCCAGCTACTGCGGGCGGAGCGCCAGGGCTGCTGCAATAAGAAACAGGTCAGTATCACCAGCCTAGCACCACCTGAAGGGAGACAGCCCTAGCGTGGAGGACGCCCAGCTACTGCGGGCGGAGCGCCAGGGCTGCTGCAATAAGAAACAGGTCAGTATCACCAGCCTAGCACCACCTGAAGGGAGACAGCCCTAGCGTGGAGGACGCCCAGCTACTGCGGGCGGAGCGCCAGGGCTGCTGCAATAAGAAACAGGTCAGTATCACCAGCCTAGCACCACCTGAAGGGAGACAGCCCTAGCGTGGAGGACGCCCAGCTACTGCGGGCGGAGCGCCAGGGCTGCTGCAATAAGAAACTGGTCAGTATCACCAGCCTAGCACCACCCTGAAGGGAGACAGCCCTAGCGTGGAGGACGCCCAGCTACTGCGGGCGGAGCGCCAGGGCTGCTGCAATAAGAAACAGGTCAGTATCACCAGCCTAGCACCACCTGAAGGGAGACAGCCCTAGCGTGGAGGACGCCCAGCTACTGCGGGCGGAGCGCCAGGGCTGCTGCAATAAGAAACAGGTCAGTATCACCAGCCTAGCACCACCTGAAGGGAGACAGCCCTAGCGTGGAGGACGCCCAGCTACTGCGGGCGGAGCGCCAGGGCTGCTGCAATAAGAAACAGGTCAGTATCACCAGCCTAGCACCACCTGAAGGGAGACAGCCCTAGCGTGGAGGACGCCCAGCTACTGCGGGCGGAGCGCCAGGGCTGCTGCAATAAGAAACTGGTCAGTATCACCAGCCTAGCACCACCCTGAAGGGAGACAGCCCTAGCGTGGAGGACGCCCAGCTACTGCGGGCGGAGCGCCAGGGCTGCTGCAATAAGAAACAGGTCAGTATCACCAGCCTAGCACCACCCTGAAGGAAGACAGCCCTAGCGTGGAGGACGCCCAGCTACTGCGGGCGGAGCGCCAGGGCTGCTGCAATAAGAAACTGGTCAGTATCACCAGCCTAGCACCACCCTGAAGGGAGACAGCCCTAGCGTGGAGGACGCCCAGCTACTGCGGGCGGAGCGCCAGGGCTGCTGCAATAAGAAACAGGTCAGTATCACCAGCCTAGCACCACCCTGAAGGGAGACAGCCCTAGCGTGGAGGACGCCCAGCTACTGCGGGCGGAGCGCCAGGGCTGCTGCAATAAGAAACAGGTCAGTATCACCAGCCTAGCACCACCCTGAAGGGAGACAGCCCTAACGTGGAGGACGCCCAGCTACTGCGGGCGGAGCGCCAGGGCTGCTGCAATAAGAAACAGGTCAGTATCACCAGCCTAGCACCACCCTGAAGGGAGACAGCCCTAGCGTGGAGGACGCCCAGCTACTGCGGGCGGAGCGCCAGGGCTGCTGCAATAAGAAACAGGTCAGTATCACCAGCCTAGCACCACCCTGAAGGGAGACAGCCCTAGCGTGGAGGACGCCCAGCTACTGCGGGCGGAGCGCCAGGGCTGCTGCAATAAGAAACAGGTCAGTATCACCAGCCTAGCACCACCCTGAAGGGAGACAGCCCTAGCGTGGAGGACGCCCAGCTACTGCGGGCGGAGCGCCAGGGCTGCTGCAATAAGAAACAGGTCAGTATCACCAGCCTAGCACCACCCTGAAGGGAGACAGCCCTAGCGTGGAGGACGCCCAGCTACTGCGGGCGGAGCGCCAGGGCTGCTGCAATAAGAAACAGGTCAGTATCACCAGCCTAGCACCACCCTGAAGGGAGACAGCCCTAGCGTGGAGGACGCCCAGCTACTGCGGGCGGAGCGCCAGGGCTGCTTCAATAAGAAACAGGTCAGTATCACCAGCCTAGCACCACCCTGAAGGGAGACAGCCCTAACGTGGAGGACGCCCAGCTACTGCGGGCGGAGCGCCAGGGCTGCTGCAATAAGAAACAGGTCAGTATGTTATAACAGCTTATTGTCACTCATAGTCATAAAGCGTCCGCGTTCGCTGCGAAAAATGTGGACACGCAACGGACCAGCTTATGTTGGAAAGTTCAACATGAGTACATCAAGTAGCCTAAATAGAGCTTTCTCGTTCGGATTGACCCATCGCTTTAACTTATAATGCTTAGTGCCCTTAGAGTGAATTCTTAGTCATAGCATAGATACAGAATTTAATAGTACTAACGTAGGCCATTCGCTGCCCCCTGTAAATGACAGACACAGCTCCCCACACCCCTCCTTGTTCGGAGAACGGTCCCCGTGAGTTCGGAGTATCAAAATAGAAAACCTCTCCTTTATCCAGCGTTCTAGTTTCGTTTATTAAGTTACAAAAACCCTTAAAACCATTCTTACATTCCAGGAGCCGCCTCCCGAAGTAAAGTGCTGCAAGAAGTCCACTCAAGTGGAGGTGGTGGTAGAAAGCTCATGCTGCGAGGAGCCGCCGCGCCTGCACGAACGCGAAGACAGCCCGCAGGTCTCTTGCTGCAGCGCCAGGCAAGCGCCCAGTGATAGCCAGGAGCAGATCGTGCAGGGACAGTGACCGGGGCAGATAATAGTGGCGGCAGCAGATAATAGTGACAGGAGCAGATAATAGTGACAGGAGCAGATAATAGTGACGGGATCAGATAATAGTGACGGGAGCAGATAATAGTGACGGGAGCAGATATAAAACTATATCGTGAGTGAAACCGTTACAATAATTTAAAACAATCATTTCCTCAGCCGGGCAGACGTCGAGCGATAGTCATTAGCAGATCGTGAAGTGACAGTGACGGGGGCAGATAGTGACAGATGCAGATAATAGTGAAAAAGCGGCAGTTAGTAGTGACAGGGGCATATAATAGTGACAGGAAATCAAATCAAATCAAAAATTATTTATTTTCATATGATGTTATTACATTACTTAGATCCGTCATTTAATTTTTTTGGGTGAGTTCACTAACACAATGGCGGAATCTGAGAAACTCCACAGTCATCACATCTTTAAAGAACAGATAAAACTACATTCCAAGTGGACTGGTTTAAATATTTTTTAACAAACAGCCCTTTTATGACAGCCTTATCATTTGCCTATAAACGCAAATGTCAATAATAGTGACAGCGGCAGGCCAGTGCGAACGCTGGATATAACTACATCGCCTGTGAGACTTGTCAGGAGCAGATCGTATGTACCGTGACAGCGAAAAGTATATCCACTTTTATAGTGACGGGCAGTTAATTTAAAAAAAAATATCCGTCACCGTAAGATTGTGAACGCCGTTTGTTTATAATCTTACTCGCGATATTATAAACTTACGGAAGATTGTGAACTGAAACCAACCATTTACAATTTACGTATTATTTCTCGTTAGTTTATAATCTTACGATGTCAAACCGTCAAATTGTAAACAAAGGTGCAGAGTTCATAATCTGTCGGGTTTTATCACCCGTAAAATTGTGAACCGTGTTCCTGATTGGTCGGTTTTGGCAGTAGCTACCTACAGATTGACAGCCAAGAATACCCGCGCTGGACACGTGACACGTCAAACGTTTAACCAATCAGCGTGCAAGGTGCGTTCCGTCGCATGCCATAATCAGTTCACAATTGGACGGTTTGACATCGTAAGATTATAAACTAACGAGAAATAATACGTAATATTGTAAATGGTTGGTTACAGTTCACAATTATCCGTAAGTTTATAATATCGCGAGTAAGATTATAAACTAACGGCGTTCGCAATCTTACGGTGATATATCCAAGGCAATATATAACGGACAGGTCTTCTAATCTGGGTGCTAAGGGTAAAATACATGCTTGTACAATAGAAGGTAAATATTTATGTAAAACTACATCGCCAAACTCATAGTGACAGACACAAATAGAGACAGGGGCAGATAATAATAGAGACAGGCAGATTATAATAGTAACAGAGGCAGAAAATAATTCTGACGTATTATTTTTGACGAATGTCGTGGCTATGTTATTATAGACAGCGGCCCCTGGTGGCGCCTTCAGTTCTCCAAATATGACCAAAAAGGCTCCACTTCTATTCTATATTTTCAGTAAATGACAGTGAAGGCGGACTCTGTGTTACGCAATTCTAATTCGTTAAAATAATTGTTTTTTTATCTCTTTACCTTATTTAGCCCAGACTGTCCCATTGCTGGGCAAAGGGTGGAAGAAGAGGCTCTCCTCTACCTTGGGTTTCCTGAGCTCCAGCCAACCCCTTGAAAAAGAGTCGAGCTCATCCCGCCATGTCCTACGAGGCCGTCCACCTTGTTTTATTTTATACGCTCACGTTGTGTAAGATTTTCCCGTGGGAATAAGAAATTTTCCCCTAAAAAGTATCCTATGTGTTAATTCAGGGTACAAACTATCTCTATTCCAAATTTCATACCAATCCGTTCTGTAGTTTTTGCGTGAAAGAGTAACAAACATCCATCCATCTATACTTACAAACTTTCGCGTTTGTAATGTTAGTAAGGATTGATTCAAATATGACAGGGATCAAACTATTGATTCAAAGAATAATAACTTGTGATTGGAGATGTACGTAGATAGATAGTAAGAGTTGTGGTACTGTTTATATTTAATTCACCAAAAACTGTTGCCATGTCCTCTTGCCTGGTGCAATTTAAAATTCCTGAGTCTTCCCACTAGAAACGGACCACAAAGTTATTATAAGGATATAAGGTTGGAAATATGTTGGCACATCTATGAAGGAATTTTGTTTTTTTACTAGGTTAGAGCTTCAGGAAGCAGATTAAAACAAATAATATTTAATTAATTTTTGTTAATAATGGAATGGTTGAATTTAAAACCAAACTTAATTTAATATCAAGGTCTTTGTAAAGTTATTTTTTATTAAGTGTATGACTGTTTGTTGCCTGAAATTTAAAATAAAAATAAAAGCTACTCTTGGCGAATAGACTTCCAAGGGATGAATGCATGAGTCCACAGATCCATCACGGTCGTCTGCTTAATATTAGGATAAAATTATTAATATTTTTTTTTTTGGTGGACCTAATCGCCATTTCTACCAGAGTGGTAATATAGCGGGCGCGGACTTGCGGGGGAGCAGAAGGCTCGTACCCTTTAGGAATTTTATGACAACGTATCTGGGGGCGCCCTCAGACGGGCTCGGACCGCGCCCAGAACGTTGCCAGGGCGAGAAGCGCGTCCACCGGGTCTTACTGAATTAATTCTACTACTAAACATATTATTATGGGGAAACTTCTTCAGTTCACCTTATTATTATTAATAGATCTAAATCCGCGTCCCCGCCGGCGGGTGCGGTTACTACCTGAAGGGCATTATTAATATCAAAATTATACTTACTTTGTATACACAGAAGAAAGTAAAGCAAGATTTCTTCAGCAACTTGAACCTTATTTTCTTAGTAATTTAGCCCAAGGTCCTCATTTGTTGATGAAACGCACTGAACATTTTCATAATAATAAGTTATCAATTTATCATAAAAGCTAAAGAGGCCGCTACGTGTTCATAATTTTGACGTAATAATGTTTAATTTGTTTGTAAGTAGTTGTATTATCGTAACGTTTTAGTTTATTTACATATCATTATGTTAGACCATGCTAGTATTAATTTTGGACATCGAATTTAGTTACCAAACCAAGCACTTGCCAGCTAAAGCATTGGGCCGATTTTTTGCAAAAGAAAAAAAAAGGGTAAGAAGATAAACATCTGGTTTTGGACTTATATGTACGTACAGTTAGGAAAGAAGATAAGTATACAAACGCCTCGAAACTATCGCCTTTGTTGACTGTACTTTTTTATAATTATTTTATCTCCTGCCTCTTTTTTTCGTCGTAGAATTGGGCTTGATTGTCACGCTATTTTTAGAAGTTATAATCGGTCCCACTATGTTTTAAAAAAATCCAAAGATGTATGACAATTTTTTTGAATCTATAAATTTTGGTTTATTTTTTGTATAATTCGAGTTATAAATTATATTTTTGGATTATTATTTTAAAAGTTAGATAGTTTTGGTTATGTACATAAATAAATGTGCCTTTAAATAGTCATATTGCGGTGCCAAAAGTTAAAAATTATGTAGAATTTATTTATATTTTGTAAATATTATAACTTGTTATTGAATAAAATATATTCTTATTAATTGTTTATCTTTTTTATAACAGGGGGCCGTTTCACGAAGCTACAAGTTACAAATTACAAGTACAATTCAACGTACATTGCGTAGACGATTAGAACGATAAGGGTTTACAGTTTAGGCGAATTGGCTACGCAATGTATATATATCAAATTGTAACTTGTTGCTTCGTGAAACGGGGCCCAGGTGTCCCAGGTAAATCATCAAATCAGTGTGTTGTGTATCAATATTTTATTTTATCAATTGAATAATAAAGAACATTAAATGAAGGTAATGTCTTAAACCTAGCTTATTCTAGTTGTTACATAAAATCACATTGCGGTGGGCACGGCGCGGCGGCGGCGGCGAGATTCATGTAATTATGAAACATTCATCAACTATTTACATTGTCGATTTTGGTAGTTGAGTAAAGGCAAAAAAAAAATGTCTCGAAATAAACATTTCTAAAATCTTAGCTATATCTCACTGTCACGCTCTAATTCTTAATTTAAGTTCGTCCGTCCTTTTCACCTTAAAAAGGGACAGGAGAACATCTGTTCTCAGTAGTTCAATGAACAGTTCAATTGATTGAACTAGTGAAACTTTTTGGGAAAAATTAATAAAAAGAAAAATTAAAAATAAAATAAAAATATAAAATGGGGGTTTAAGTATTTTAATAGAATAAATTTAAAAATGTATATAGTAATAGCACCTGCTAAAACTGGTAAAGATAAAAGTAATAATAAAGCTATAATTCCTACTGCTCAAACAAATAATGGTATTTGATCAAATGATATACAGTAGTTCAATAGGTTTTAATCATCTGTACAATAAGCAGTTCAATTGATTGTACTAATGAGATTTTTGATTTGCAACAGTTCAAAAGCCATTCTATCTAATATTAGAGCTGTCAAACATCGAATTTGAACCTTATGGCCGCGTCGATTGCACAATTTTAGAAAGTATTTAAAACCATGCGACTAAAAAACCTCAATCTGACAGCTACGCCTTTATTATAGGTTATTATTCATTCAAAATAATATCATTCGTTCATCTGAATTCATCTCCTCTCTTTCATTGGTCATAAAAATGAAAAGGATAGCCGGATTTTAAAATTAGGATTTAGATCATGACTGTGTGAATCGGAGCCATTAGCATAGAAAACCATAACAGTTACTGATTATAGAAATGTGTTTTTATAAAAAGACCTACCAAGGCTATTTACCTTTAGTTGTATCTAAATTCATTATTAAAGATGATATTGTAAAAAAAATAGATGTCGCTAAGCACGCTGTAGCGTGCCAAGTGGTTGCCTATTATGGTGACGTCATAATTTCATAGAAAACAAGCAAGAACGAATTTCGGTGCTGCCACTATGCCCTCCGTGGTGTAAATGGTAAGCACGTTGGCTGCGTATAGGCCGAAGGTCGTGGATTCAAGTCCCGCCGGAAAGTTTACGTTTTTGGTCGTTTTCTATGAATCTAAAATATTTGATGATATTGTTATTGTTCTAAAAAAATTGATTTCAAACTAATCGAGTCAACGCAGCTACACTTTCTATTAAATCACCAACACCACTGTGACAGATCAACGAAATCGGAACTAAACCTTCTCTATCAATACTAATTATTTTTTTAAATCAAGAGGGTATAAACTTACGACAGGGCCAGCGCATCGTGAGACGGTCGCTTGCGGCGTGCGAGCTCAGTATATGCTGGTCACTAGAATATTTAAGCACCAAACAGCATAAATTGAACGCACGCCCAACAAATTTATGCTGGTTGGTGCTTAAATATTCTAGTGACCAGCATATACTGAGCTCGCACGCCGTAGACGACCGCCTTACGATGCGCTGGCCCTAAGATTTATTTCATATTCATCCATCATTGAATGTTTCCCTTGAAAATCTCACATATGTGTATTTCTAGAACATAACAATTGTAACAAAATTGTATAAATAATACAAAAATATAGATCAGTTCCATTTACTAAATCAACAGTAACAAAACATAAATAAGGTACAATCAAAGTTATAGTAAGACAACACAGACTCGGTGAAAAGAGAAATTCGTACTTCATGACAAACTTTCTAAAGAGTGCGTTCTGAAACATGCGAGAATATCTAACTTTTACTTATTTGAAATCCAATGAGTGCAAATGAAACAGACTATTGTCACGAAATTGCTCTACTTGTTTTTTGAACGCACTTTGTTTTTTTTATTTATTTTGTTATTAGAGCCCTTTGCGCGTATGTACTTCATTCCCTTTTCACTGCGTCAGAAACATGAAAACAGGAAATATTTGAATATAGCAGCCGTACCCTGAACTGCGAGGTTTCGATAACATTAAATTAACAATAAAGTTAAATAAATATGGCGGATGCGTTACTGATAACCCGGCGCTTGTACAGTGCGTCCAAACAGTAGAAGTTAAAAAGTGGCAATACAGTAGTGTCGTCTAGTGTTGCCGAAAAATCGATAGTTTTACAATCGATAGTAAGTCGTCAAAAACATGTACAGTGATAAGCCTATCGATAGTATCGATATTGCTTAGTGCAATACTATTGTAAGCAGCAATAGTATCGATCGTTAAAAACGAAGAAACTATCGATAGTATTGCTCCTCAATATTGCATAAACTATCAATAGTGATCTTTATTTCAATATTGATAGTATCGAGGTAAATAAAGGTCACTATCGATAGTACAAAACTGTATCGATAGCTCGTTCATACTTAAAATATCGATAGTATATCGATATTGGACTATCGAGTGGCAACACCTAGTGTCGTCATGCTCTCACCATCAGTTGATTTGAAAGGGACGACACTACATTATTGCCACTTTAATTTCTACTCATTTTAGGCACACTATATTATAATAAATCAACCTGTGCGATTGTCAGACTTTATTTAAGTCGTCAAAAAATAACACATGATATCACCTCAGTTGATTTGAAAGGGCGACACTATACTTCATCTCAAATAACATTGGAAAAAAGACAAAAAATTTGTATGGCAGAAAAAAGGTTATTCGTGATTCACACTTGTCAGCTAATCGTGATTGACATGTATCTAGAAATGTATCCTACAAAAGATTTTTCCAATGTTATCTGAAACAGGGTATTTGCCACTTTAATTTCTACTCATTTTAGGCACACTATCTCTATATCATTAATAATAAATCAACCTGTGCGATTGTCAGACTTCATTTAAGTAGTAAAAAAATAACACATGATAGCTTATTAAATACAAACAGCGCAAGCATAACAAGTCAGACTCCTTTGATTATCATCTTTTAGTGCGTTCCGAAACGTGCAAGAATCACTCTAGTCCCGGGCGCTCGCGGTGACCTGTCAATGCAGACTGAGCGGGCGATGAGTGTAGTTTTCAAATTGAGTGGAGTTTTAGTGGAACACGATTAGAACCTACTTGCTTTATCTAGTCCCTTCTGTGATCGAAGCTTTCAGCCCATTTTGGAACGTACTATAATGATTTTAATTTGTTAACAAATAGACAAGCGCCGGGTTACCCTATATTAGCAAAAACAGGCGAAAGGAAGACGCGATTAACAATGTGTTAATTGAAAATATAACTCATAATTTTACTTTAATCATAATATTACAATATTAAACTTAAAAGGTCTTATTAGCGCTTACATTAGTATGGTAGGCGCCTACGTCTATCAAACCTTATTTCTTGATCACAGACACAAAATGTACGAATACATTCCCCTATAAGGATTTCTAAATTCGCTGTCGCTACTTGCTAGTATAGAATAGAATAAACTTTAAAAAAAAAATAAAAAAAAAATACCTTTAGCCTATTTAACAAATACTTAATCGATTTTTTCATATGAATTGACTTAGTCAGTTATTTGTAGCAAAAATCATAATCTTTAAAACTTTACAACGGTATAATGTATTTTTATGTTTTCGCAGTTGTTAATATTAACAGAACCATATCGTAGTAATAACCCGTACAAACATGTGTTATTAGATCTTATATGCGTTTTAAGTAAAATTGGTATTAATGATTAATTACTGGGCGAAATATACATACAGGGTTACTTCGAAGACAGTGCGATAATTTTACGTACAGAAAGGTTTTAAAAAATTAAAAGACAAGTGTTTTTTCGTTTTAACATGTTTCGAACAAAAATATAAAAAATCGTATGAAAATATCCTCACCAAAACCAGTATCATGGTCACTCTACGTAGTTACGACAGCGAGATAAGAGCGTACGCCCGCGCGCCGCGCCCTCACCCCCTTGCACTCCCGTGCCACAGCCCGTGCGTAGAGTGACCATGATATTTGTTTTTTGCAGGAGATAAACTAATAGTTCGCAAAAAAAATGATTCTTTTTCGTGAAATGTGTTCTATTAACGATACTGATAGCATGGAAAAAATATGCGCACTGTCTCCGAGGTAACCTTAGATAAACAACTTATTTCACTCAGTAATACTTGTCATTTGTATTCTATCTTTATTCTTTGAAATAGAACAGACAGATTAATTATATAAGCGAACGCGAATTTAGAAAGCCTTTGAACCAACATGAACTTTCAATAAAATTCATACACTATTTCGTTATCTCCCTTCGATCAACAATTACTTATAGATATCGGGTCGGAGTAAAAAAACCGTCTCGGTAAATAACGCTGTCGCCCGGCAGCCGCCACACGCTGCTGCAACACACGAATAATGTTGTAGAGGATTGATATGTGGCAATATCCAGGGCACAGTCCGAAGAAAAAGGTATTTATATACTCACCGGCACATCTAACCGCCCACCCTTCATTTCAGGGAATACTCGTGATTCTTTATAATTCTATTAGTTACAGCTGATGTTAGTTAAAAAGTAGTTAATTTAACGTTTATTTAAGTGTGTTTAATTTATCGTAAAATTATCAATAAAACAATTGTAATGTATAACAATAAGTGTAGTTTAAAATTAACCCGAAATACAAGGGTGGGAGTGTATATTATATAACATGGAAAAATTCTAAACATGGATAAGCTTAAGAGTTTACTGTCGGAGATCAGGACATGAAGTGTAGAATTTAGCAGAAAAAAGACAAAATCGAAACGAAAGAAATCTAAATTTGAAAATGAATTTAAAATGAAAGATAAAACTGCCAGCAAGAAAGGTTGCCAGTCATAAAACAGGAAAGAGGACGAATGCCTCGTTACAACGCCTCACTTGCGGCGTGAGGTCTTATTGTGAATTAGTTCGGTTGAAAAAAAAAAAAACGAATGGTCGTAGTTAAGAGATTATAATTTGAAGATTTGCGATTTTATTACTTGGTATTAGAGTTGTTATTAGGTTGAACTTAAAACTGTTTTAAAACGTTTGTCTCGGTTGGTCAATAAACAAATGTAGTTGTATAGAGTATAAGTATATATTGACGCAGACAGCATTTAGCTTTCATTTTGTATGCGACCCGTTATCTAGTTGTAATTGTTGATGGAAGTTATCTCCCTTCTGTATAGGGAGTTTTGTCACAGCCACTATATTCGTGGGTTTGAACAAAGCTCCCGAACAGGTTCGGAGTACCGAACGCATTTCCCGTAAAAAAATAAAATTAACCAATTACAACACGTTAACATCTAGTTACCTCTAACAGAGTGCAAAAATTTATTTAAATTCTTACAAATACAGTTACATTTATACTTCTCTTGTCAATAAATAATACAAGGTGTCTTAAGTTGGTAGCTAAAGAGGTGGATAGACTTTGCTATGCAAGTCGTCGTTTGGAGAAAACTATAAAATATATATAAAACTAACAATATCAGCTGTAGACTTTTATTCAAAATAAGGCTATCAATGACTTATGGTATTTATAATTTTATATGATCCCCCGAGGATCGTTATGGAACAGTGAGTTCGGTCTAGTCTCCGAGGGTTACTAGTGGAACAGTGAGTTCTGTCTAGTCTCCGAGGGTTACTAGAGGAACAGTGAGTTCTGTCTAGCCTCCGAGGGTTACTAGTGGAACAGTGAGTTCTGTCTAGTCTCCGAGGGTTACTAGTGGAACAGTGAGTTCGGTCTAGTCTCCAAGGGTTACTAGTGGAACAGTGAGTTCGGTCTAGTCTCCGAGAGTTACTAGTGGAACAGTGAGTTCGGTCTAGTCTCCGAGGGTTACTAGTGGAACAGTGAGTTCGGTCTAGTCTCCGAGAGTTACTAGTGGAACAGTGAGTTCGGTCTAGTCTCCGAGAGTTACTAGTGGAACAGTGAGTTCGGTCTAGTCTCCGAGGGTTACTAGTGGAACAGTGAGTTCGGTCTAGTCTCCGAGGGTTACTAGTGGAACAGTGAGTTCGGTCTAGTCTCCGAGAGATACTAGTGGAACAGTGAGTTCGGTCTAGTCTCCGAGGGTTACTAGTGGAACAGTGAGTTCGGTCTAGTCTCCGAGGGTTACTAGTGGAACAGTGAGTTCGGTCTAGTCTCCGAGAGATACTAGTGGAACAGTGAGTTCGGTCTAGTCTCCGAGAGTTACTAGTGGAACAGTGAGTTCGGTCTAGTCTCCGAGAGATACTAGTGGAACAGTGAGTTCGGTCTAGTCTCCGAGAGTTACTAGTGGAACAGTGAGTTCGGTCTAGTCTCCGAGAGTTACTAGTGGAACAGTGAGTTCGGTATAGTCTCCGAGGGTTACTAGTGGAACAGTGAGTTCGGTCTAGTCTCCGAGGGTTACTAGTGGAACAGTGAGTTCGGTCTAGTCTCCGAGAGTTACTAGTGGAACAGTGAGTTCGGTCTAGTCTCCGAGGGTTACTAGTGGAACAGTGAGTTCGGTCTAGTCTCCGAGGGTTACTAGTGGAACAGTGAGTACGGTCTAGTCTCCGAGGGTTACTAGTGGAACAGTGAGTTCGGTCTAGTCTCCGAGGGTTACTAGTGGAACAGTGAGTTCGGTCTAGTCTCCGAGAGTTACTAGTGGAACAGTGAGTTCGGTCTAGTCTCCGAGAGTTACTAGTGGAACAGTGAGTTCGGTCTAGTCTCCGAGAGTTACTAGTGGAACAGTTAGTTCGGTCTAGTCTCCGAGGGTTACTAGTGGAACAGTGAGTTCGGTCTAGTCTCCGAGGGTTACTAGTGGAACAGTGAGTTCGGTCTAGTCTCCGAGAGTTACTAGTGGAAAAGTGAGTTCGGTCTAGTCTCCGAGGGTTACTAGTGGAACAGTGAGTTCGGTCTAGTCTCCGAGGGTTACTAGTGGAACAGTGAGTTGGGTCTAGTCTCCGAGGGTTACTAGTGGAACAGTGAGTTCGGTCTAGTCTCCGAGGGTTACTAGTGGAACAGTGAGTTCGGTCTAGTCTCCGAGGGTTACTAGTGGAACAGTGAGTTCGGTCTAGTCTCCGAGGGTTACTAGTGGAACAGTGAGTTGGGTCTAGTCTCCGAGGGTTACTAGTGGAACAGTGAGTTCGGTCTAGTCTCCGAGGGTTACTAGTGGAACAGTGAGTTCTGTCTAGTCTCCGAGGGTTACTAGTGGATCAGTGAATTCTGTCTAGCCTCCGAGGGTTACTAGTGGAACGAGTGCGATTCGTTTTGCGTTGGAAAAAAATCGACCATCTACAGCTTCCTTTATTTCCACTAATAAAGACACCGTGTATAAGTGTCCCAGTAACAAAACGTTTTCGTTTTCACGGACGATACAAAAATAAAGCATGACAAATAAAAAAAAACTTGAAAAAAATAATTATTATAAAGCGAAAATGAAAAATTTTGCCGATCTTGGACAGGACTCAAACCTGCATCTCCGACAGATGGAGCTGTAATGCACTCTAAGCATTAAAGTAAAAAGCAGAGCTTGGTGGCATAATTGGTAATGCGCCTGTTTCTGACCCGGATAGCCAAGAAGATGCAGGTTCGAGTCCTGTCCAAGATCGACAAAATTTTTAATTTATTGCTTTATAATTTATTAGATATTTCGTTAACAGACGTAATCTGTAACAATAATAAATCTATTGAAACCGCGACGACAATCTAAACTAGGATGTGTGTCGCAGTAAGATAGTTGTAGCCACAACCGGATGATAGTCATACGAAAGCTCCTATGTACTATTTTACTAGGGATATGATGATCATGTTACTAAACTAATCTAGTGAAATAGTTATTATAGCAGGCATGGGTGGTAACAAGATAACCTAACCCCGAAGGCTATGGCGGAGGGAGCCAGGCGAGCGAATTCTAACCTAATGTCGGGGTGCCCCGAACTACCGTGCTCGCTACGCTCGCACCCGCCCTGATTGTATTTGTACTGTTACTGTACTTTATCCATTTTTTAATAATAATGGAATGCTTCGTACAGTCATTTGATCGATAGTAACTATTTCACCAGACTAGTTTAGTGACATGATCAAATCACTAGTAAGATAGTTATAGACATCTTCCATATGACTATCATCCGGTTTATGACTATATCCCTAGTGATATGGTCATATTACGGCTATTACTCTCTTACGGCGACATGTATAAAACCGTGCAGCATTTAATTAATTAACTATACGATGAACTTAATGGTTCTTTGTTAAGTGAATTATGACTATATTTACAATAAAGTCTCTTATTATTTTAATGAATGCAACTAAAAATATCTAGCTAAAAACAACGTTTTTGGAATCAATAAGACGAAAGGGTCAAGTATTTTGTACAATTTCCAAAACGCATATTATTTTAATTTTCAGTGACTGTCTTCTACATGGTAATTTTTTGATTTAGCTGTTGGGTCATTTTAAAACGTATGAAATATCGAGATTTCGATGTGTGGGGATGTACGAGCGGGGTGCTGGGTGAAATTATTCTTTGAAGAAGTCGTGTCTTATAGGCCCCGTAGACGGTCAAACGGTTTGATTCAAACACGTAAAGTTTGGTTTGACTCAAACCACTTTGATCGTTTACAAAGGTGGTTTGAACGGTTTGTCAAACATTTACGTGTTTGAAGCATGTTTGATGCAATTTCGTATTTGGCGTCATCGTATTGGGAGCAATCCTGTAATGATGACGTCTTTTGTAATTATTAGTTTTTAATAAATAAATACATTTTGTTGTGTTTGACGCGTCAGAAGTGTAATTACGACAGCTTACAGAATCAGACTGCGCAGAGCCGTTTGACAAACCGTTCAAACCGACCTCAAACGGTTTGATCAAACACGTAACAAACCGTTTGACCGTCTCCGGGGCCCTTTAGGCAACAGGCACTTGCCAATGGTCCTGTAGGCTGCTAGCTTTAAACAGGGCATATAAAATAATAAATCGGATTGGTCGAGCGTGCCTAACAGCATTTTTTACAATGATATAGAACAAATAGGAAGATATGCACGAAAAAATAATTACATACTTATGTACAAAGACATTGGTTCTTTCGGTTCATTAACAAACACCTATCACCTTTTTCCACTGCATCTACGCTTTGTTTGCAGTCTGCATCTCTACATTTCTCATGCAAAAAGAAGCAGATTTTAATAAATTGTATAAAACACGGATTCGGATGATCAAGTTGTTTCATATCGATCATGTAAACCCATTTTCTTTGTACAAAGAGTAAGAAGGTAACAGACAAAATTTAACTTTGTATAAATAAAAAAGAAAAGAAAATCCTTTTATTTTAGTCGTCACATGAAAAACGAGCGATTGTTCCGACTCAAGAGCCTTACAATAGGGGATCGGACTACTTTTATTTTATTTTATAAATCCTTACTTCTCAGTTTCTGCTATCGAACACAAAAAATTTTTGCTCTATCTTTAAAATTGACCGAGTTATAAAGGTTTGAAATTCAAGATTAGACAGAGAGGCACATACCCACTTGTGACGTCATTTGTTAGTAACGCCATATAATCTCCATACAAAAAATCGTTTTAGAAAGAGACAGACATGTAGGTGTTCCTACATATCACATATTTAGACGGTAGTTTAATAATGAATTTAGTATAAATAGAGGCCCACGGCCAACAATAAATCAGTTCTGCACTTGAACTCAACCTCTTATCATTTACACCTAACCAGCTAATCAGTACGCATCTGAATAGCATCCAAATCGACAACTACTTACCAGCGCACGTCTGGTAAAGACATATTGAAACTTTAAAAAATCACTGTAAATTAGTTTTTCAACCGATTCCGTTTTTTTCCTCGCGAATCGTCTGCTACTAATCTATATTTAAAAAATCATTCCTAAAATATGTAAAATTTAGGAACAGTCCGATCCCCTATTGGTCAATGAGTTATTTTTTTAATCTAACTTGCAACTTTATAAAATATCAGTATAAGAAATAACATGCTAAATTTTTAATACGATTACCTCTTACACTTTGTAAAATTCTTATCATTCTATGTACCAATTTTAGCATATAAATATTGCCAGACCTGTGGTTGGTCTGCCAAGCTCTATGTCTCCTACGAAGAAGGGATCTTATACTTCATAATACTTCCAACAAATCCATTATAAAACATTTTTTTTACAATATATAAATCAAATAAATTATGTCTATAGAAAATAATACATCATGTTAATTTTCATAAATATTAAATGCATTTTATACTGATCTTAAGAGAATCTCTTTGTCAGTGCAGTAGCAAACAGAAGTTTTTTCAATAAAAATCATAATTTTCTATAAGTTAATTATTCACAAATGCTTTAATACTTTTCAGTGGAAGTAAAATACTAGGAATAAAAAAAAAATATCTGTAATTCTTGTAATTTTGTACCTAATTCTCCTATTTAAAAAACTTGATATTTGACAATGAGGATGTCCAAAAATCTCTTCAAAAATATCTTAGTAATTCAGCGAATTACCGGGATGTTCTTGAAGAGAATTTTCGAATGAAACCGACGATGCACGATAGTGATTTAACTAATTTTACTATAAATTTTACCTGTATACCAAAAAGTTACCAAACATTAATGTACAATAACACCCACGAAATTTAGACAATTCGTTCTAATGTGAATATATTAATACCAGGGCCCCGTTCACGAAGATACAAGTTACAAATTACAAGTACAATTCGACGTACATTGCGTAGACGATTAGATACAACGATAAGGGCTTACAGTTTAGGGGAATTGGCTACGCAATGTATATCAAATTGTAAATTGTTGCTTCGTGAAGTGGGGCCCTGTTCTAAAAGCGATAACTGTAAATGATGACTAATTGGCGGAATTTAGCGTGCAAGATGTAGATATAATATCATCATTAACCATACGAAAAACTACGAATTAAAATTTTGTTTAGTTGTAAAACTTTTCTGAAATCAAAAGTAAAACACATCCTTTATCTCCTTCAAAGACATTTATCATCATCTTTAATGACTAAAAAGAGCATTTTTCTCGACATGTAAGTGTTTGAAGTTATCGTGTTCTTGATTCAGACAAAGTTGCGTCTATTGATCCAAACTCCATTCCGTATAATTTTTTAGTTTTCAAGATTAGACCTTGCAACACTAATGTTGAATGTATAACTCAAATTGAAAGGTGAGTTTCAATCTGGTGGTGTTTTGTTAGCTCCCTCACCGTTCAGGCCATGAGCTCGTAGTACTGGAACAGCCGCTCGCCGGAGGGCAGCGTCATGCCCTGCGGCCGCACGAACGTCATCTCGATCGTCTTGAAGCGCTTCTTCAGTTCTGCGTCGAAGAGCTGGAAGAGAAAAGGTAGGGTTAGATTATTTCAGATCCTTTACCCGCCTGTCTTTTTCTCCCGCTAGATAGCAGCATGTTTTTTGAGCTAAATGGAAGTTGGCGGCAATATTACCGGTGCAGATATTAATACATGGTTACTTAAAGTTAGGAATTTTGAAGTTATCCAATAAATGACAAGATAACGCAATGGTTCAAATCAAAAGACTAAAAAAATAACAATGATAAGGTTTAAAAAGTGACAGTGGAGCGACTCAATAAATGACAGCCATCGAACCTGTAATAACATAATAACAATAATAAACGAAACAGCGCAATGATTGACACCAGAGTGACTTTGTCAATTAGGACATCAAGGCGGACAGACGACTGGGTGAAAGTGGCTGGGCGCTGTGGATGCAAGTAGCGCAGGACCGCTGGGAACCTATGGGGGAGGCCTATGTTCAGCAGTGGACGTCTTCTAGCTCAGATGGTGATTATTAACTTTTGGATGTTACATTTCTTAGTTTCGTCATAATTTTTTTTTTTGAGTGAGTACACTACACAATGTGCGGACTGATGATGATGATGCTGACCTGGCTGCAGGTGGGCAGGCTGGCGGGCTGGCGGTCGCAGGCCAGCACGGCGCGCGCGGCGCTGCAGACGGGCGGGGCGAAGTGCCGCGTCAGGGCTGCCACCTCCCACAGCATGGAGCCGAGCGCGAGCGAGCTCTGCGCGTTCGTTTCTTCCATCACGTACGGGTCGTTTGACACTGCAATTAAAAAGAGAGGTTAGTAAGTTAGTATTGTAAAGGCGCGCTAGGCGCTTGCATATGAGCTGCTGATGATGACACTCACTGATGGCGGGCGAGTCCTCGTTGCAGACCATTCTCTTGAGCGGCGGGTGTCGGGCGATGATGTTGGCTACCAGCTGCAGCAGTCCGACGGCGTCTTCCGGCCGCGCCAGCAGGGCGAGCCGCGCGAGGCGCTTGGCGAACGCCGCGACCAGGCCTTCGGGCAAGTGGCTGGAAGGAAATTAAGTGTTAGTGTATAACGGAAAAAACTAAATGTGGTAATAGAAAGTGCCTATGTAAAGCAGCTGGTATTTTGTGTAACTCAAGTTTAACTTATTCAAATAAGTGATAGAGATTCTTGCAACATACTTAAAACTGAGTCACCAATTTATTTTATTTGTCATAAAAATATGAGAGAAAAATACAAAGACTTGGTTGATTAGTAAAGCTTTATTTTTTTATAACACTAAAATTGTCACAATTTTCTGGTTTGTTACCACGGTTATATTTAATAGTGTTACCAGTCTACTCGTGACCATGGAGCGTGCAACCGTTCCGAAATATCGAGGTAACAATATTAAATATAGCCGTGGTAACAAACCCGAAAATTGTGACAATTTTAGTGTCGTGAACAACCACGAGAATCTTAAAACATTTTTTAAGGTTTTTTTTTTACTTCTGAAGAGAAGATTTATGACATTTTGAGTTTTATTAATTACATTTATTATATAAATAATTATAAATGTCACTTCAACATCTTCTATTTTTACAATAAAATCAAATCAATCGGGAAACGCAAGAATTTCATAACATAACCAAAATGCTTAACTGAACTGAAAACCTAGTTCTAGCCGATGATAAATAGGATACACCTAAGTTTATCCACCTGTATGTAACCCCTACTTCGGCTATTAACCTAGTTGTAGCTGGCTAAAACTAGGGGTAACCGCACTTCGGCTATCAACCTAGTTGTAGCTGGCTAAAACTAGGGGTAGCCGCACTTCGGCTATTAACCTAGTTGTAGCTGGCTAAAACTAGGGGTAGCCGCACTTCGGCTATTAACCTAGTTGTAGCTGGCTAAAACTAGGGGTAGCCGCACTTCGGCTATTAACCTAGTTGTAGCTGGCTAAAACTAGGGGTAGCCGCACTTCGGCTATCAACCTAGTTGTAGCTGGCTAAAACTAGGTGTAGCCGCACTTCGGCTATCAACCTAGTTGTAGCTGGCTAAAACTAGGGGTAGCCGCACTTCGGCTATTAACCTAGTTGTAGCTGGCTAAAACTAGGGGTAGCCGCACTTCGGCTATTAACCTAGTTGTAGCTGGCTAAAACTAGGGGTAGCCGCACTTCGGCTATTAACCTAGTTGTAGCTGGCTAAAACTAGGGGTAGCCGCACTTCGGCTATTAACCTAGTTGTAGCTGGCTAAAACTAGGGGTAGCCGCACTTCGGCTATCAACCTAGTTGTAGCTGGCTAAAACTAGGTGTAGCCGCACTTCGGCTATCAACCTAGTTGTAGCTGGCTAAAACTAGGGGTAGCCGCACTTCGGCTATTAACCTAGTTGTAGCTGGCTAATACTAGGTGTAGCCGCACTTCGGCTATTAACCTAGTTGTAGCTGGCTAAAACTAGGTGTAGCCGCACTTCGGCTATCAACCTAGTTGTAGCTGGCTAAAACTAGGTGTAGCCGCACTTCGGCTATCAACCTAGTTGTAGCTGGCTAAAACTAGGGGTAGCCGCACTTCGGCTATTAACCTAGTTGTAGCTGGCTAAAACTAGGGGTAGCCGCACTTCGGCTATTAACCTAGTTGTAGCTGGCTAAAACTAGGGGTAGCCGCACTTCGGCTATTAACCTAGTTGTAGCTGGCTAAAACTAGGGGTAGCCGCACTTCGGCTATTAACCTAGTTGTAGCTGGCTAAAACTAGGGGTAGCCGCACTTCGGCTATCAACCTAGTTGTAGCTGGCTAAAACTAGGTGTAGCCGCACTTCGGCTATCAACCTAGTTGTAGCTGGCTAAAACTAGGGGTAGCCGCACTTCGGCTATTAACCTAGTTGTAGCTGGCTAAAACTAGGGGTAGCCGCACTTCAGCTATTAACCTAGTTGTAGCTGGCTAATACTAGGTGTAGCCGCACTTCGGCTATTAACCTAGTTGTAGCTGGCTAAAACTAGGGGTAGCCGCACTTCGGCTATTAACCTAGTTGTAGCTGGCTAAAACTAGGTGTAGCCGCACTTCGGCTATTAACCTAGTTGTAGCTGGCTAAAACTAGGGGTAGCCGCACTTCGGCTATTAACCTAGTTGTAGCTGGCTAAAACTAGGTATAGCCGCACTTCGGCTATTAACCTAGTTGTAGCCGGCTAAAACTAGGTGTAGCCGCACTTCGGCTATTAACCTAGTTGTAGCCGGCTAATAGCCGAACATATACATTAATGAAATGCTTTAACTTATACTCACGTGGAGGCTAGGAACACATCGGCCAGATGCAGTGTGCGCTGCTTGTACCGCGTACAGAACATCTCCGGCTCAAACATGGCGTACAATCGGTCGTACAGCATGGGGTAGGTGATGTTGTGTCGCCGGACCAACTCCAACACGCCTTGCAGCGCTAGCATGCTGATTGGGCCGCCTGGAAGACAGTTGCAATGTTAAAACGCGGTTACATACATAGTACTACTATACTATTATATATTCTGTGGTTTTAGTGTGAATAAACTAAAGATCTTTTCACTACTTAGGGGAAATGTGCGTGACTAAGAAATAATATCGTTGTAAAAACGTGGTCCTTTTGAATACTTACTCCTTTAAGGACTACAGCGAACTACCACTCTAAGAGAGAATTAGTTTGTTAAAACCAAGTTTGTAAATAACTAAAGAAATACGTGCCGCCTCCTTTAGAAATAAGAGTGTGACTTTCATGTATGAAACAGAAGTTTGTGTTTGTGTGGTGGTGAGTGTATGTGGTAAAATAAATAAATAAATCGTTTATTCAGTTATTTTTTAACAGTGACTTAGATTATTATAGATTCCGCCAAACTGCATCTCCGCTATTATAGATACTGTTTTACATTACTTGCTATCTAAATGCAATTTACATACGGTATATTATTATTATGTAATGCCTGATCACCCTGATTCAGGAAAGAATCCGTTCAAAACTGTTTATCAAATTAAATTATTAATATTTTGAAGGCCACATTTTACTCTAAAATGGCCAAGATCCTGATTGCGACTTGCTATACTGTTTTCAGATAGGGACAGGATAAAAAAAAAACATGTTTTGAAATTCTACTTCAATGCGTAATCCCACTTCTGATGTCGTTCGAATAACTATAAAAAATACAGCATTAATACTGACCTGCGTCGAGACTGTCGACTAACATATCCGTAGCCAGATGAGGTTTGTTCAGCAGCGGCATCAGCCTCTCCACCAGAAGCAAGAGAGCTCGGCGATGAGTCTTCGGGCACTCGAGCAGCGGCCATTGGCAGGCGAAGCCCCAGCAGCGGTTGGCATAGCGACGGCATACGCCTGGGTTGTATGGGAAGGGGGCTTTGTCTGGGGAAGAAAGGGGTTGAATAATATTTGAGCCTCCGTACCGAGTGAGTACCAAGTTACAGCCTCCGTTCCGGTTCCGGGTTCGATGCCCTAAATCTCTTTGAGAGACTTTCCCCAGTTTGGTTAGGACATTGCAGGCAGAATCACCTGATTTTCCGAAAAGAAAGATGATTCCGTGCTTCGGAAGGCACGTTAAGCCGTTGGTCCCGGCTACTATCTAGTCGTTATATGAGTCAAGTCAGTGGCCTTTGGCGGCTCTATAACACTGACACTAGGGTTTGTAAGGTGATGATGATGATGATGAATATTTGAGATTTTTTTGTTCTTAGTTTTCACGCAGTCGTGAATTCAGCGCCTCATGTCTACTATCGATCCACACAGTTCTGATTAAGAAATTGGATCCGTTATTTTAATCACTGGCGCATGAGTAGTAATTGTAAACGCGAAAGTTTCTAAGGATGGATGTTTGTTACTCTTCCACGCAAAAACTACTGAACGGATTGGAATGCAATTTGGAATAGTTTGTACCCTGGATTAACACATAGGATACTTTTTACGGGAAAAGGTCTTATTCCCACGGGAAAATCTTACACAACGCGAGCGTAGCCGCGGGCGGACTGCTAGTTGTAAATAAAATCTTATAAAATGTTAAGAGGTTTAAAATCGTGATGGTTATAAAAAAAAACATGTTAATTATTATAAGTCCAACATCCGTAAAATCACATATAAGTATTAGCTAAGTTTTAAAATGTGAAATATTATTATTATTTTATTTTATTATTATAATTTTTTTTTATTTTAAAGAAATAGTTGAAAGTCAATTATAATAAAGCCATTTAAAAAATATATATTCTTTAATTAATACTTAACTTTATGTTATGGAGCGTCGGTGGGTCGGACCAACCACCCACTGGACACCACATGTCAGGGCGCTACTTTCCGAAATGTGCATTTGCACATATAAATATCTCTGGGCGGCCAATACCTCGCGGCTCACTTCAGTTTCGACTAATCATGAGACCTGTCAATACGTTGCGTAAGCGAGATGAACCAATCACGACGCGTTCCCCGCGCCCCGCACCGCAACTTTTTCGTAATTATTTCGTTAGTAAATTATACAGAATGCGGTGTCCAGTGGGCGGTTGGTCCGAGGTCGGTGGTCTAGTGGCTAGGGCCGTTGCCTCCCGTCCGGGAGACGCGGGTTCGATTCCCACCACGAACCAATGTGTTTTCGAATTTGGTATTCATATGTACGTATTACGGTGGAGGAAAACATCGTGATAAAACCTGCACACCCCTGCGAAGAAATGCAAAGGTTGTGTGTGAAATCGACCAACCTGCACTAAGGCCTAATCGCCCTAATTCAGGGAAGGCTCGAGCCCCTCGGTGGGGACGTATATGAGCTGTTGATGATGAAGTTTAAAACTGGAGTACTGAACTACTGACCTTCGACTCCACACAGCACCTTTTCCTGGCACTCGTCTTCCGGCAGACCCTTGGGCTTGCGCGTGTCCGTGGGGATGTCCGTCACCAGCAGCTTGTCCAACAGCTCTAAGTAGTTCTGCATATAGGTGCGTGTTGGGGATCTGGGGAAAATAATCAATCATCAACAGCTCATATACGTCCCACCGAGGGGCTCGAGCCTACCCTGAATTAGGGCGATTAGGCTTTAGTCGACCACGCTGGCCCAGTGCGGGTTGGTCGACTTCACACACAACCTTTGAATTTCTTCACAGGAGTGTACAGGTTTCATCACGATGTTTTCCTTCACCGTAAGAGCGTCGAATAAACGTACATATAAATTCGAAATTCGTTAACACATTGGTACGTGGTGGGGATCGAACCCGCGTCTCCCGGACGGGAGGCAGCGGCCCTAGCCACTAGACCACCGACGCTCTCAAATAATCAATAGTTTTATTATAACACTTTGATTTGGTTACATTTTCAAGGAGTAAAAAGTAGATACAAAGGCATGTGGATTTATTGTTTTGTTGCTGCGTAAAAGAAGAACAAACAAACACACATTCGCATTTACAATTCGCATTATGAGCTGAGTCGTCGCGTCGAGGGGATCGAGCCTACCCTGGATTACGGCGATCAGGCCTTAGGCGACCACTGGCGAAACTGTTGGTCTAGAGGAGGTTATTTAACACCGAAGGTCTGACTACAATAGATCCATCTCGGGTCGCAGTGGTCATTGGGACATAATTTGCCCGATCCCTTCTACCTAAATCATAAATTATAGGCGACCACGCTGGCCCAGTGCAGGTTGGTCGACTTCACACACAACCTTTGAATTACCTTGTAGGAGTGTGCACATTCCTCAAGATGTTTTCCTTCACCGATACAGTCAATAATTTTATTGAATTTATACTCACTTGCGGTAGGCTAGTGTAGACAACACTTTGAGCCCATACTGCTGGACATCTTTGTACTCTGTGAACTCCTGGAAGCGAGTGATAAGCGCCGACATCGACAATTCCGCGTCCAGCAGGGCCGAGAATATGTTCTGGAATATACGGTTAAGTCAGGACAGATTCATATTATATAGAAACATCTTAACTTAAACGCTTGTCTCAATAGGGAATATGCACATTTTTTAAAAAGCCATTAATCGAAATAATTCAAGTTCCAAATAAGCACATATAAAATATTTTTCCAAATATCTTACTCAAAAACAAAGTTATAAGGGTTCAAAGTTGATGGTTAGACAGAGAGGTCCGACGTGACATGTGACGTCATATGACACGCGGGAATTATCTATAGTCTAGAAGAGTAACTACGCTTCACACTGTGTTAGTGAACTCACCCAAAAAAATGTAATGATGGATCTAAGTGATGTAATAACATCCTATGGAAATAAATAATTTTGACTTTGACTTGACCCCACCAAATGAATACCAAAGAAAGCAAAACTATATCATACGACATTGAATACGCTAAAGTTTAAGTAAAGTTTAGTTTTTGGTGGTGACAGAATATCACCAGTAGGTGCAATATGCTGAGTTGCTACCATTTCTTGGCAAGTATTTAGAAAGCAATTTGTAAAGTGCGATGCCTTGAATAAATCGTTTTTCCTTCTTTCTAGTTTGAAAGTTAAAGTTAAGTGACTACTTAACCCATTTACCAACCTTTAGGGCACGTTTAATCACCCCTCCGACTACACGTGACCGCGTGACGCGGACGTCGCGTAACCATGCCCGTAAGTTAAAGTTTAGTTACTACTTGACAACTTAACACGTGTAAACCAACCTTTAGGGCACGTTTAATCACCCCTCCGACTACACGTGACCACGTGACGCGGACGTCGCGTAACCATGCCCGTCTTTCACAAGCAACAACGTTTTAACTACCTACTTCCAGTTATATAACGCGCGGGGAGCGCACGAGCTTTCATATATCTGACTACTTAGAGGACAGATATCCATGAATCAATTTAGTAAATGACTTATTTGACAAAAAAAGAAACGCCAAAGATGCGACGCATGTGGAGTTTCTTTGGTGAGTTCTTCTCCGCAGAGTCTGCACATTGTCTAGTGAACTCACCCAAAAAAATGTAATGACGAAACTAAGAGATGTAACATCAATAACCCTCCTTCTAAAGCAGTCGGGTAAAATCTGTGATAGCTTTGACGTCGAAAAATGATTTGTAAAAATCTTAATTCAAATAAAAAATTTTGACTTTTTTTAAAAGTTAATAAACTATTAATTTAATTTAATTGTCTAACTGCAGCCTTACTTCTTAGACTTTTTAGCACATCCTTTATTCTAGTATTATTACTTATAAGATCTGAAACTTTTTAAATGTTTTATTTATTTTATTTTACTTTATTCGCAAAGTTACAGCTAAATAATACTATTAATAGATATAAAAGCAGTTTGAAACAAAGCCATTTACAACTTTTAGGATTTACATCTCTTATTTCTTAATATTTCCAAATTATTTTTTTATGCTAGTATAACTATTTATTTTTCAAAAATCCATTATGTTGTTTTCAATCTACAGTAGTTCTAAGTGAACTTGGAAAATTGAAGTTGTTAGATTTTTTCAAATATTTTATTCGATGAAGAATTGAAATTTTTAAGGGATTTTATTATGTTTGTTTATGCTTACGTAATTTTTCTCTTCTTTGTTATGTCATAAATAAACATGTGGGGACATCTCACAACTACTACTTGGAAATCTGAATTAAAACAGAAATATATAATCTAGACACCACAAGGTTCATAAGGATTATAATAATAATAATAACTTTATTTATTTCCACACCACAAGATTAACTAAAACTTGTATATATGTATGTATGTATGAGGCGGACATCTAAGCAAACCGCAGAGGGCAAATCTAATACTTTAAACGAGCAATTCTCGTATATACATATATACCTATATATATATATATGTAATGAGAATCTCGGAAACGGCTGCTACGATTTCGATGAAATTTGGTATATAGGGGTCCTCGAGGGCGATAAATCGATCTAGCTAGTTTTTGTTTTTGGTAAAACAGGATTTCCCCATGTTTTCGGGCTTAAAAGAATTTGTACGCCATATAATTAAAAGAGAAGGTTAATTTCGCCGCTATCCATAACGACGCGGTGGCTCTGTTGGGGAACCGGGAGGCAATGAAACCGAAGGTCAGACGATCGAATCCACATGAATGTACTTTTTTATTTTTTTTGTTTCTTTTTTTGTTTGTTTTTAACTTTTTAATTCTTTCATTTAGTTATTTAAATACAAAAATGACAGAAATAAAAATTTCTTATTTAGTACCTTATTTTTTCGATTTTTTCGTGGTCTAAATTTTTCCGACAGATAGAGCAATTTTTATAGGTATGTTTTTTTATTTATTACTTACCGTCGTTGTCGTTGTTATTACTTATTTTTTCATTTACTTAGTTCTCTTATACTTTAAATGAGCAATTCTTGTATATATCTATATTGTAATAAGAATCTCTGAAACGGGTGCAACAATTTCGATAAAATTTGGTATATAATATATAATTGGGCGATAAATCGATCTAGCTAGGTTTCATTCTTAGTGAAAATTGTTTTTCCCGTGTTTTCAGGCATTAAAAAATAGCAACGCAATATCGTTAGAAGAGATAAGAAATTTCACCATCTCCGATATCGTAACATTAGCTCAGTCGGGAGACCGCGCGCCACGTGACTAAGAAGACTAAGGCCTCGAGGTTGAATCCTGAAATTTCCTTTTTTATTATATTTACCGTTGTCGTTGTTACTTTTTATTTGTTCTTTTTATTTTTTCATTTAGTTTTTAGATAAGAAATATAAAAATGTTCTTCTATATTTCTGCTTTTTCTTAGAGCGAAGACGAAATGTTCTTTTAAAAAAGTATTTTGTAGATATTTAGATACAAAGAAATGGGAAATTCTATTTTATCCACGCAACCTCAATAAATGCAATTTTATATTACTACTTGCGCCGCCATTACTACTGTATCTGTGAAGTGGCCAAAATTGGAACTACTGCTAATAAGTTTTCTATATTTCTATGTTTCCTCGTTTTACTCGGGCCATCTGATGGAAAACTTTCAGACCACCAAGAAATTTATCAGAATTTTTCTTTCATTTTTGAATTTAAATAACTAAATGAAAGAAAATACAAATAAAAAAAGAAACAAACGAAAAAAGAACAAAGAAATTAAAAAATATACATGTCGAGATTCGAACTGCAAACTCGCAGTTTCCCCGACTGAGCCAAAATTACCTTTCTATTTTTTAAGCCTGAAAACACGGGAAAATCTTTTTTTCTAAAAATTAAACCTAGCTAGATCGATTTATTGCTCCCGAAATTGCGAAATTGTTGCAGCCGTTTCTGAGATCCTTATTATTCTTATCTTGCTCGTTTAAAGTATAAGATATAAGATGATTGTGGTGATGATGTGCAAACCGCACC
Source organism: Carpatolechia fugitivella (assembly GCA_951230895.1). NCBI lineage: Eukaryota > Metazoa > Arthropoda > Insecta > Lepidoptera > Gelechiidae > Carpatolechia > Carpatolechia fugitivella. The sequence goes on from OX579649.1 coordinate 17,230,126, forward strand.
AAGCCAATAAAAAAGGACCATAAAAACGAATAGGATAGCTGGATCTATTGCTCATTGAGTAGCTCATAAGTCATTGCTACTCGTATAAAGTGCTACATCTAGCCACATGTACTTCTGAACGTATGAAGTAAGTAGAGTTTGTGAGGTAAAAACTCAATTGGCGAAATTGTTGGAGTTGTCTATGGCGGCTGCATAGCAACCGATTATTGATAGTTTTTTCATAGCAGTGTTTTATCTATATTGTCGAATAAATATACGCTTTATATGCTATCAGAGACTCTGCATCGGCCCATAATCCGCTACAGAGTTTATATAAATGCGTAGGTGTCTTACAAAAACAATAAACGAGCTAAGCTTGGTCAACCAGGTACTAATAAATAAATAATAATAATAAATATGTGGGGACATCTTCAAACATGGCCATCTGATCCCATACTAAGCAGAGCTTGTACTATGGTTATCAGACAGCTGATATACATTACATAAATACATACTTATATAAATAAACAACAACCAGACACAAGGCAAACACAAGTGCTCATCGGGCGGGATTCAAACCTGCGACCCTGTGCGTCGGAGGCAGATACACTACCACCTGGGCTACGGAGCCGTCAACTAAAAATGGGTGACAACTAACACTTACCCTAAGTCTTACTGAAGGGAAGTAATATCCAGGCGATTGTTTTTCCATGGGGCACCGTCCTTCAGCCTGCAACAGCTTGCAGAGAGTAACGACAGCCTGGCAACGGGAGCTGCTGCGTCCTTTCTTCAAGCACTCCAGTGAGCGTGTCAGGGCTGTCTCGTAGCACTTTTTGACCCATCTCCTGTATTCGCCTTCTGGGCTGTGATCTGAAATTTTAAAATTTTTGATGTAGAAAATTCATTACAATAACTCAATAATTTAAACATTTGGTGTAATTATAACCATAAGTGGATACCTATAATTGGTTAATTCGAATTTCTGATATACTATGTCCATTACCTGTAATTAACTGTTGGTTTCCTGAATAAAAATGAATTGAAATTTATTATTATTATTTTTTTTAGCTAGACCAATGTTGATGAGAAATAAGACTGGTCAATGAAACTTGACCAGCCTTAACTTGAAACTTGAACTTTAGTTAGCGGATTTTAGTCCTAGGTTGTTGAAAAATTTAAGTGATATTTAATTGAAAAAAAAAAAAAATGTTTGGTAGGTACATTCTTTTTTTTTGGTAAATTCTTAAAACAAATTGCTTTTAATATAAATTTTGGTTTGACTGGGTGCAATTACTTTATAATAGCAATGTAAAACTAAAGAGTCAAAGACAAATTGTTTTACAACATAACAGCTGAATAAAGAACACTTCATTTATGACCTTGAAACAACCAGGTCTAAGGTTAGGTTCTGTTTCAAGCTAAATTTGGCTAAAATATGCTAACTAGCTTAAAGTCAGATTTTATATTTTATGCAAGGGTTGTAAGTTTTACATAAAGAGAGAGTCAGTAGGCTGCCGTAACAAATTACACAAGTCAGTTTCACAGTGCCTACATTTAGCAATTTATATAAGCTTACAGTAACATCACATGGAATGAAATGTGACCATTAGTTTCGGGTAACAACTTTTAGAAACCAGTATATTAGACTTATTTATCGATTTCTAAAGCACTAAAATGGGGACAATGATGAAAATATGATTTATTGTTCTAATATCACGCTGAAAAAATGGCTACAAAGGTTAAATACAGATCAGAACAGACACTTACCTAAGCCCTTCAATGGGACAATATCCTCATACAGTTCACCTCTTTTCAGTAATTCTGTGAATAATACTTCCAGGGTCAGTAATAGGGGCGAGTAGTTTTCAGTTTCGGTCTGAAATAAAAGAGAAATATGAGCAAAAGTAAGGGTAACCTAAGACGCAATTTGTTTAACTGTCTTTTTAAATGTATTGGGAAATGGATACCTACCTCAAACATTTGGAGGATATCTGCAAGATTATTGGCATGTTTTCTTGAGTTTAAAAACTCGTTTGCTTTATTGCGTAGCTGTGCCGAAACCATTTTCGATAAATTTTGTTGTACGGTCGCCATTTTTGTATTGAATGAAAAGAAAGAACAAAATTGTCAGTTGCTCAAGTAGGCAACATAACGAAATAAAAAAAAAGCTTTTTGTTGTACATGACTGAACTAGTGAGTAAGTTATCTCAATACCGTAAAATGAATAGTTTTGAGATATTGCGATTTAACGAACAGTTTTTCATGTTTATAACAAAATACAACGATGTTTTTCTTCCAGCGTAGCCTATTTTTATCTTTTTTACTATTCTATTTTATAAAAACATATTTTTAATTAAAATAAAATGAGTTATGTCCTAGTGAGTCAAGAGGGACAACCCTAATACAGTTACAACAACATAGCGAAAATATCGGGCTTGGTTTATATAATTGTTTTGTTCATTTAGAAAGAGAAAGCGCTATACAATTAAATAATATTCTTTCCTTGTTTTGGCTTTCTCTTTAAACTGAAGAACATAAAATAATAAAGCACGCCAAGCGCATTTTTGAGGTTACTATATTTGTCAATTTTTCTTCAGCGGCATTTGTATTTTGTTTTGATTACAGTTTTTAAGTGCATAATTTTGAATAGTTTTGTCGATAACTAGTCAAGATGGACGGTGATCTGTACGACGAGTTTGGTAATTACATTGGGCCGGATTTGGAGTCCGATTCTGAGGATGAGCAGAGTGTGTATGGCGGTGATAACCGTGATGCAGATGAAGACGCGATGGAAGAGGACGATGATGTCGATGCGGAGCCTGAAGTGGCTCCGATGTCCGTCGTGCTCCATGAGGATAAGAGGTAATGTACATTGGAAGCTTGATGTACATTCTTAGCTGTTTTACTCATATTCTAAGATTACCACTAGGGTTACCATTCGTCCAAATTTCTCTGGACATGTCAGGTTTGTTAACTTCCCGTCCAGACGATCCAGGCTTTCCATTAGTCCATAGATTGGGTTAGATTTAGAAACTATTGGACTCTTCCATAACGTACGACTCTTCAATAATGTACGTTGACCTGTTATTACCTGTCTCTGTTACTCCTGCGTAAATATATCGCCGTCCCCCTCGGGCATTGCATCTGTAGGAATGAGACGGCAATACATTTACGCAGGAGTAATAGAGACAGGTAATAACAGGTCAACATACTAAATTCTTTCTGCTCCATGCATGGCGACCATGCTTTAACAACTTCTTCAAAGCATTCTTTTGAATACATTATTTTTTAACTTTACAGATACTATCCACAAGCCATTGAAGTCTATGGCCCTGATGTAGAGACAGTGGTTCAAGAAGAAGACACCCAGGCCCTGGACAAGCCTCTAGTGGAACCTGTTAAGAACAAGAAGTTTCAGCTGCAAGAACAGACCCTCCCTGACACCAAATATGATATGGAGTATCTGGCTGATATGCTGGATAACACCAATTTGATGAGGAATGTGACATTAATGGGGCATCTGCATAATGGTGAGTTTATTATTATTTCTATTGAATAACCTGACTATCTTGTTGTCAGATATCTTAAACTGCAAAAAAGCTGAATAGAGGTTTTGATTGATGGACACCAGCACTGCCCTGGCTCTGTGTGTCTTGGGCTTTATTATTGGTACGTTAGGTAGTATGTGTAGTATTTGATAATTCATAGTAAATCCTTTTAATTTATTATTGACTAGCTTTCTACCCGCGGCTGCACTTGCATTATGTAAGTTTTTCCTGTGGAAATAAGATTTTTTCCCATAAAAAGTTTTCTGTGTTAATCCAGGGTGTAACCGCACACTTGATCTCTATAATAATTAAAATTGGCCAATGATCATCTAGTAGCGGAATCATACTACTTTGTGTGAGTAACCCAAGCTCTTTTAGAAGATTACAGTGTGCTCATTTTTCTTGGGCATTCTAACTACGAAATTAAACAAAGTGTCTCTGTACAACATCTATGTAATTCCTAGCTATCAATTCCTCCCTGCTCGTTCATCAGGGAAGTGATAAAAATGTAGGAAATAACATTGAGTAAACAATGTATTCCCCATATAGCATATCGCCCCAGGTTTTGGTCTTTTATCAACCTGAGCTTCCTTTGAAGCTCTAGCTCAGTATGAGCTTCTAGTTCTCATTAGAACTTTCGTTGAGTCTCTCTTCCTCAACAGAATAGCCGTGCTCCAAGTCTCTCTAACTCTGCTCGGAGACGGCCACTCTTGCCCTCGCCCTGGGCAACCTTTTCCTTAAGCTATGTCAACCGTATTGAAAAATACAGTTACATAATCTCTCTGTGTCTTCCATACTACCATCCCACAAGGGATCCAGCAAGATCCAGCTCTGACGAAGGAACTAGTTTTAGCTCCTTCAGCTAGTTAATTGCTAAGACCTCAGATCCCGAGCAAGGCAGCAGTCTAGAAGCAAAGACCCGATACGCTCACACCTTTACAGCAAACCAACTGTTAAAGCATTTACGAGACGAGTGAGAATAAACACCCCACCAACGCGCTCTCTGTGAGACACTGCCCATCCTGTCCTCCAGAACGCTCCTGACCTCCCCTCAACACAGAGGTGTAGGAAAAAGGTTAAAAAATAGACAATCCCGAAGGATTGTCTACAGCGGACTCTGGTCCGACCGGTGCGCCTTAAGCGATGGAAGGAGACCAAAGTCCCTTCGTTGAAAGCATAAGCTTCTCGTTGTAAGCCGAAGCTAGTGGACTACGTCCAATCGATACTAGCCGTAGCGTTCCCGATACGGCTGAGCCGCTGTGGTAACCTTTTAGGAGGCTAATCCCTGTCTTCCACCGAAGTGTCCGACGTAATGCGTTCGAAGGGAGTGAAGGGAATATAACCCCTTATATATACATTTAAATACTTATTTAAACATATTAAATAACTCCCAACTCTCTGCTCATCTCCTGCCGAACTGATCCACTGGTTCGAGTATGCTCCACGTTCCCTTCGCTGAGTGCAACAATATTTCTCTGAAGGGAACGGTGCTATATGCACCTGGTCCTTTTGGGACACTGATCTTTTGGGCTTGCATAACTATCCCTTGTCTCGCGTGATCTAAGCCACAGCAGCATGTGGTCATAGATTCATTCACCAAAGCCCATTTAGCAGATGCATTTACAATCATATGCACTGATATCTCTTTACGATATTCGGGTTTTATTCTGCTTTGTGATTATATTTTACTTAGAGCATAACTCGAGCAGCTTCACGTCCAGAGCAGGAAACTTCACAGAAAGTCGCTCCGCAGACTTGCGTCTCGGAGGAGTCATTAGCTTTCGCCGACGCCACTACCGGGGGTAATACTTGAAAGACCTTCATCGATACTAAGCAGATTGAGGTCCACCGCGCACAGATGTGGACAAGTCCCATCGGCGAAGATGTATTCAAGTTGCTATGTGCGTCTCGATCAATCAGCGGTTCAGAGCTAGGCATGTAGTGTCAACGTCAGCTAATGACGGGTATACCACATCTTCAAGCGTCAGACATGGTTTTGAGTGCCCATGTCCGGGGTAAAGGATCGCGAATCCTTTTCCCTAGTCATGGCCGTCGTTAATAGTTAGAATACATTGCGGTTGGGCCTTTGCCATTTCCTCTCCCCATTCTGCGTGCTTGGGCGACACGTGAGGTGGTTCTTATTAGGACAGCGGCATTGGAGACAACGCGGATTCGTGAGAGGTTCCAGATCCATAATGCGTTGCGGCCGATGGTCTACGTATGCTTGTCCTCTGTTAAGTAACTCTAGAGGTGTAGGCTCCAGCCGGCGTCTGTATCCGCTATTTAGCATCATCCACTCGGCCACCATAATATATTCTACCAGGTTGTGCAGACCACACTGGTTAGTTTGGATTAGTCAATAAAGGTTTAAGGGTGCCCCCTTTGCCTCTCAGGATGCCGTCGTCTTAAGCTAGGCGGCGTCAGAGACGAACAGGGGAAGTTTTTAGCAGCGCCTGTAATTTTGGTTATAGCAAATATTTTCATATTTTCCAAACCTATATTGAACTTTTCAGTCAATATCCAAACTTTAACATATTATGAATTTTATCATTAATACTTGTCGCCTCCGACCATCACTGGCCGACGGCTGCCTTCCCCATGAGTATACGGACGATACCCATCGACGGTACGCGTCACTTCAACACGGATTTTCCAACAAAGTTTTTCAATTTTTCTGAAACTCACAATATAGATGTAAGTCGGTCTCAGCATCCCAAGTATGCTTTTAGTTTTAAGCTATCTCTTTTAGTTTTTGAGTTATTCGAAAAAGTTCAATACAAGAACGTATAACAGAAGTGAAAAATGTCCAAATACGGTTTTATACCTTGTATTCGGAGTTCCCATGCACAGGGATAGCTATTGCTCGTTCGTTGGCATCGTCTGCTCTCAGCCACATGAAACATAAAGTTTTCGGCTCCGCGCCATGATTTTTTATTTAGCCTTATTTCGATTTTTTCTATGCCATTCAACAGACACACGTTGTTCGACATAGTTTTATTTTACATTAGGGTTGTGGGGTTACAAGGGTACTAACTATCTCAATTCCCAATTTCATCCAAATCCGTTTTGTAGTTAAGGCGTGAAAGCGGAACAAACATCAAAACATCTAAACAATTCCAAATATATTTTCACATTTATAACATATATTTCAAATTATGTACTAGGATGCCGTAAGTTACGGCATCCTAACCAATTGTATTATGTTACCGCTTGGGGCACTCTTTACACTGCCTTTATAATATTAGTGTGATGTGAAGTGTAGTGTGATGTGATGTGATTTACTGTAAGCCTAGAATTAACTAAAAGAAGCAGGCAATTATTATTATTACTTTATGATTTTCTTTTATTCCAGGTAAAACCTCCTTTGTTGACTGTTTAATCAGGCAAACACATCCAGACACAATCAACAATGACACCACAATCCCCATGAGGTATACGGACACATTATTCGTGGAGCAGGAAAGAGGGGTCTCTATCAAGAGTATGCCAGTGACATTGCTGCTGAAGGATGTGAAGGGAAAGTCGCATCTGCTGAATATTATGGACACTCCAGGACATGTGAACTTTAGTGACGAGGTTACAGCTGCTTTGAGGATTTCTGATGGTAAGAATTCAGTTATCAGCTTGCGTTTGAACTTTTCTAGGTGCTGTGCTCTGCTCCAGCAATTTTAAATAGAGTTTACATTAAAAAATTTACTTGTTGGTGTGATAACATCAAAAATTATCAAACAAGGTAAAATCTATTTAAGTAAGGTAAAATCCAATCCTATATTCATGAAAAAAGTTGGGTTTTGATTGAAACATCCATCTGTCTGTAGGGCCAAAGGTTTCCAAGGACCCTAACAGTTAGTCCCTCGGACAACCACCGGTCCGAGGTTATATTAGTCCAATGTACCATTATTACCATTGATAAGCAAATAAATAAATATGAATATGAATGTATTATGTGTTTTTTTGAAAGCTGTTTTCTTAAGCACAGTACTTATGTTTGATCTATTAAAAATTTACTAATTACTATTGCACTAATTTACTAATTGCTATTGCTTATTGTACTATTTTTACTTCTGTAATTACTGTATGTTTCTGTCTGTGTGCAATAAAGTATATTTCATTCATTCATTCATTTGTTGCGAGCTGTAGACATAGCGAGTTTAAAAGAAAAAATAGTTGAATTATGATCTCCACCATTTTGAAAAATTGTGAAACACTGAATCAACTTAAAAATTCTATGTACTTATTCACAAAATTCCATGAGAATCGGTTGAGAAATAAGACCTGTAGAGTTGAACAGCCGGACATCCTCTGGACATACGAAAGCATTATTGCCCAAGCTGAAACGGAGAAACTTCACTCTCGTTTCATTTCTATATTCTATTCTAAGGTTGCCTGGAAGAAATTGCTACGAAGCAATAAGGCCGCCTAACTGTACATGACTACCTGTTCTTACTTCCACTCTGTCATTTATTATTTCTGTGTGTGCAATAAAGTATATTCATTCATTCATTCATTCATTCTTATTTTACAGGTGCAGTCCTATTTGTTGATGCGGCCGAGGGCATAATGTTGAACACGGAACGTTTACTGCGCCACGCCGTCCAAGAGCGCGTTCCATTGACGCTTTGCATCAACAAAGTCGACCGGTTGATGCTGGAGCTGAAGTTACCCCCTGCTGACGCTTACTACAAGCTACGGCACATCATTGACGAGTTGAACTCCATGTGTGAAACCCACCAGCCTCAGGATAACCCAGATCAACCTCCCATTGTATTTTCACCACTGCTCGGTAAGTGTACACCTGACGTTTTGCAGCATAAAGGTTAATAAGTGCACCCTATCAGCTGCTATCAGCTTGTAGTGATCTATCCCTTACTTCTTATACATGTTACAAAAAATACCAAAAAAATATTATATTTTTCGTCACAGGCATTTAATCAAATATTCCCATCTCTAGTGTCAATCAACCAGAGATTGACACCTAAAATATAGACAACGGTATAGTGTTTGTACACTATTTGTGCCTACATTTTTAAAAGAGATGTACTAAATGTTAGAAAACATTTTTTTTATCTTTATTATCTTGTTTACGTTTTTACAAACATGAATATTATTAATTTATTATTTCATAACAATTATTTAACAAATCTTTTTTTATTTATTTGTAGTTTTTTTTCATTTCGAAATTAATTGTTCCAATGTGTACACATTTTTAACCGTAGCAGTAAAAATAATTGCATTGACCTAAAATTACATATCTGGTCCGAATATTCTTTGACACAGCTGATATCTAGAGATGGGAATATTTAACTAAATGCCTTTGGTAAAATATTTTTTTTTTTTGGTATTTTTTGTAACATGTTGTCGAGAACCCTCATATTATTTTTTCTCAAACATCTTCTATGTACGTACAGAATTCAATCAGTTACAATTTTATTACATGTATAGATTATGTATTCAAGCTAGAAACATTATTTTCAGGTAACGTCTGCTTCGCTTCGTCCCTATACGACGTGTGCTTCACCCTGGAGTCATTCGCGGCGATGTACGCCGCTGCCCACCCCGACTCGGGTCTGCGTTTCAAAGAAATGGCGGCCTGGCTGTGGGGTGACGTCTATTTCAACGCTAAGAACAGAAGATTCACCAAGAAACAGCCACACGCGTCCGCTCAAAGAAGCTTCGTCGAGTTTATTTTAGAGCCGCTGTATAAGATCTTTGCTCAAGTAAGTTATATGACTTCTATATGACACAAAACTCTTTTAATATCAATAGTGATCTAATAACAGCTTGGCTGTGGGGTGACGTCTATTTCAACGCTAAGAACAGAAGATTCACCAAGAAACAGCCACACGCGTCCGCTCAAAGAAGCTTCGTCGAGTTTATTTTAGAGCCGCTGTATAAGATCTTTGCTCAAGTAAGTTATATGACTTCTATATGACACAAAACTCTTTTAATATCAATAGTGATCTAATAACAGCTTGGCTGTGGGGTGACGTCTATTTCAACGCTAAGAACAGAAGATTCACCAAGAAACAGCCACACGCGTCCGCTCAAAGAAGCTTCGTCGAGTTTATTTTAGAGCCGCTGTATAAGATCTTTGCTCAAGTAAGTTATATGACTTCTATATGACACAAAACTCTTTTAATATCAATAGTGATCTAATAACAGCTTGGCTGTGGGGTGACGTCTATTTCAACGCTAAGAACAGAAGATTCACCAAGAAACAGCCACACGCGTCCGCTCAAAGAAGCTTCGTCGAGTTTATTTTAGAGCCGCTGTATAAGATCTTTGCTCAAGTAAGTTATATGACTTCTATATGACACAAAACTCTTTTAATATCAATAGTGATCTAATAACAGCTTGGCTGTGGGGTGACGTCTATTTCAACGCTAAGAACAGAAGATTCACCAAGAAACAGCCACACGCGTCCGCTCAAAGAAGCTTCGTCGAGTTTATTTTAGAGCCGCTGTATAAGATCTTTGCTCAAGTAAGTTATATGACTTCTATATGACACAAAACTCTTTTAATATCAATAGTGATCTAATAACAGCTTGGCTGTGGGGTGACGTCTATTTCAACGCTAAGAACAGAAGATTCACCAAGAAACAGCCACACGCGTCCGCTCAAAGAAGCTTCGTCGAGTTTATTTTAGAGCCGCTGTATAAGATCTTTGCTCAAGTAAGTTATATGACTTCTATATGACACAAAACTCTTTTAATATCAATAGTGATCTAATAACAGCTTGGCTGTGGGGTGACGTCTATTTCAACGCTAAGAACAGAAGATTCACCAAGAAACAGCCACACGCGTCCGCTCAAAGAAGCTTCGTCGAGTTTATTTTAGAGCCGCTGTATAAGATCTTTGCTCAAGTAAGTTATATGACTTCTATATGACACAAAACTCTTTTAATATCAATAGTGATCTAATAACAGCTTGGCTGTGGGGTGACGTCTATTTCAACGCTAAGAACAGAAGATTCACCAAGAAACAGCCACACGCGTCCGCTCAAAGAAGCTTCGTCGAGTTTATTTTAGAGCCGCTGTATAAGATCTTTGCTCAAGTAAGTTATATGGCTTCTTTGTGTCTACCTATTAATATCAATAGGTGCCTATTTTGATTTGGTTTTGAAGTGGTGACAATTTTAATGTTAAGAATAGAAAATTCCTTAAGAAATGGCCCCACGCATCCACTTAAAGAAGCTCCGTCGAATTTATCTTACAGCAGATGTATCCTTGCTCAAAGAGGAAGTTATGACTTCTACACGACACATTAATATCACAAAATAAAAAGGTTTACAGAAGAGCCACTCTTCAAAAATAATTACGTCATCTTGCCAGACTCACTCTCTCACTCACTCTTTGGGCAATCGCTATGGAGCACTGTTTGAGAACTGCGTGGCAACGCCTATAAACGATACGTCAATGTGTGCGTGCCCGAAATGGCAGTTTGTTTCGAGTGGACTGTCGATATTTGATCTAGCTGAGGGTGAGGTATGCTTCAACGCTAAACAACCCCATCATTCGACCTAAAAAAGCTTTGTTCAGTATACATATTTTAAAGAAAAAGATATTTCCTTAAGTCAATTAAGTGACTTACATGACTTCTACAGGAGACAATACGCTTATAAGCGATATAAATATCGATTAATAAATAAATAAATAAGTCTTTATATCTTCCTTAAAAATTGTCGATTGGAACCTCCTTTCAAGTTTTTGCGGCCTGTATCAGGAGATTCCACTCTTCCTATGATAAACATGTAATTAAAATTAAACTAAACGATTATATTTTAACCTAATTTCAGAATGACGTGTATTCATTAAAATTAAAGGTTAGGACGATATTTTTGGTTGCAGGTGGTAGGTGACGTAGACGACACGCTGCCAGCAGTGCTGAACGAGCTCGGCATCAGGCTCAGCAAGCAGGAATCCAAACTGAACGTGCGCCCGCTGCTAAGGCTTGTCTGTAGCAGATTCTTTGGCGACTTCTGGTGAGTATTACATTAAACTAGTTGTAAACTGAAGAACGCGATGATAACCTGTTCTTCCACTTTGGTGAGACCAATGGTCTCTACGGAGTCGGTTTTATGGTGGCGAAAAAGTGGACGAACAACGTTATCGAATTTGTTGGATACTCAGAAAGAATAGCCGCGTTGAAGTTTCGGGTCACTGACACAAGAACTCTAACACTGATACAGGTATATGCACCAACATCTTCACATTCAGATGTCGACGTGGAAGAGTTCTCTGCAATAAAAATTGACGGGCAATGCTTCCATGATTTTTTGTGCAAAAATTTCTTATAAAGCTTATAGGTTAATTTTTTTTAATATTACTAATTTCATACTAATTCTAACACTAGGTTAACGCACATTTTGAATAGATTTTGTCGGTCTAATCACAATAGGTATTGTTATTTAGGTAAATTGTTTTTTTTTTTCAACGTTACCTAGGTTTTAAAAGTGTGGAAATCGCGAGTTTATAAAATACAACGCACAGCCTACAGAGTAAACCCGTCTAACCATAAGCACGAAATATTTCAGCATTTCCTTGCAAACCCCTTTTCTTTAACCTTGAAAACCAAATCATCAACACACTTTCAAGACACTTATACAACTAAATTCTCCTACAGTGGTTTCGTAGAGATGGTGGTTCGCCACATTGCAATCGAGGGGTTTCAGGACCGCTATACGATGATATGATCAAATTCTAGTAGTGAATGTTAAACAGATAACGCACATTTTAAACTGGTTAAGCGGGTCTAATTTCGAAATATTATATAGGTAACGACGGGCGAGAAAGGTAATATTTACCTAAATAATATATCGCGATTAGACTCGTTAAACGAGGTCTGAAATGTGTAAAAATAATGAAAGTTTAAAAAGGAAAACGCAGAGACTAAACCGGTCGGTCTATAAGCAATTCGGCCCAGCATTTCCTTACCAACCTTATTTCTTCAATTACCATAACTTAAAAACCAAATCATGAACACATTTTCAAGACACTTATACAACTAAATTCTCTTACAGTGGTTTCGTAGAGATGGTGGTTCGCCACGTGCCGTCGCCCCTGGACGCGGCTCCCAACAAAGTGGCGCATTGCTACCGAGGGGCTTCGGGACCGCTATACGACGACATGATAAACTGCGACCAATCAGGGAGGCTGGTCGCGCATACCACTAAGATGTATCCCACTGATGACTGTACTTTCTTCTTGGTAAGTTTTATAAAGGTTTTGTAGCAGTCGTATAACTGTTTTCAATGTCTACTATACTCACCGGCACATATAACCGCCCACTCTTGTATTTCGGGTTAATTTTAAACTACGCTTATTGTTATACATTACAATTGATTTATTGATAATTTTACGATAAATTAAACACATTTAAATAAACGTTAAATTAACTACTTTTTAACTAACATCAACTGTAACTAATAGAATTATAAAGAATCACAAGTATTCCCTGAAAGGCAGGGTGGGCGGTTAGATGTGCCGGTTAACTTTAGTAAAATATTTCACTTCATTAAATTACTTTATTTAATCTACTATATCTTTACTAATATTAATGTGGAAATCTGTTTGTCTGAACAACTTTTACGGTTAACCTACTGACCCGATTTGGATGAAATTTGGTACAACGATAGTTTGGTACTGTAACGACTCTCCGGGAGAGAGCCGCCACTTAAGAAATACAAAAGGCACTTATAACACAAACACTATTTTATTAAATTATAAAACTGCACTCGCACTGAGATATCATTCAATCGTCCGCACTCGACGGCGGACGGCAGGCGAGAACGTCAAATCCCGACGGCCCCAGCCCGTCCGAAGTTTCTATCGCTCTCTTTCTAAACTGAATAGTTAAAAGAGAACGAATATATTACAAAAAGAATACTATCGCCAGTATCAAACTACATAGCACTTGGACCAACGAGGCCCGATGCTACAGTACCTAAAATGGATAAATTACTTTTTATTGCAGGATCTTATTCCCCCGGGAAAATAAAAAAGATCGGGACCAGGTTCAGGCTTATTTCTTTACTGAGAGCGTAGCTGTAAAAGAAATATAAAAACCAATATGACCGAGTGGTCGAGATTTCGACGCCCATTACGGAGGTTCCGGGTTCGATTCCCGGTGCGGACACTGTCAAGCAAAAATCTCTTTGTGAGACTCCCCAGTTTGGTTAAGACATTGCAGGCTGAATCACCTGGGTCCCGTTTCACGAAGCAACAATTTACAAGTAACAAGTTACAATTTGATATTCATTGCGTAGCCAATTCGCCTAAACTGTAAGCACTTATAGTTTTATCTCATTGTCTACGCAATGTACATCGAATTGTACTTGTAATTTGTAACTTGTAGCTTCGTGAAACGGCCCCCTGATTGTCCGAAAAGAAAGATGATTCCGTGCTTCAGAAGGCACGTTAAGCCGTTGGTCCCGGCTACTATCTAGTCGTTACATGAGCCATCTCAATGGCCTTTGGCGGCTCTATAACACTGACACCACCCACACGATGATGATGATGATGACCGAGTCGTATTTTCAGGTGTTAGCAAGGATAATGTCGGGAACGTTGTACGCGGGTCAGACTGTGCGAGTCCTGGGCGAGAACTACAGCACGCAGGATGAGGAGGACTCCAGGATCATGAGCGTGGGCCGGCTGTGGATTTACGAGGCCAGGTATAAGGTATGTCATCAACAGCTCATATACGTCCCCACCGAGGGGCTCGAGCCTACCCTGAATTAGGGCAATTAGGCCTTGGTCGACCACGCTGGCCCGGTGCGGGTTGGTTGACTTCACACACAACCTTTGAATTTCTTCGCAGGAGTGTGCAGGTTTCATTATGATGTTTCCTTCACCGTAAGAGCGTCGAATAAACGTACATATGAATTCGAAATTCGAACCCGCGTCTCCCGGACGGAAGGCAGCGGCCCTAGCCACTAGACCACCGACGCTCTTCAGACGCTCTTAAAGTATGTGGCCGTCTAAAAATGTTTTCTATTGCCATTCTTGTTGTGAGTTTCATGGATTGGTGAAATAAGCTGTAAAATCATTAGTCCATTTTTTTAAATTAGCTAATTTACTTGTTTTTTTTTTATCTCTTTATTTAGACATACTAGCAAAGCGACACACTATTAGGCTTGACCTTGGACCATCAAGAGCTTGACACATAACTCAGTTGTCATGGGCTACTAGGAATATTATTATACCATGAGTTAACCTTTATAGTTAGGTGGAAACTATCATAGTCATGAATTTTCAAGGGATTCTCAATAAATATGCACATTTTTTTTAATACATCAAAATATTTCAAGTTCCAGATAAAAACTTAAAAAATATTGTTTCAAATATCTTGCTCAGAAACAAAGTTATGAGGCTTCAAAGTTGATGGTTAAACAGAGAGGTCCGACGTGACATGTGACGTCATTGGTCACGCGGGCCATACATCCGCCATAGAAAATTTTGTTTTCGTAAGAGGGACAGATATATTTGTTTAATAATGTTGTATCTAGTTTGTTTTTCGATCAATTTCGATTCTGTTTGACTGTCAGTATTCTATTTTTGTATACTTTCAGATGAACTATGAAAAAATTAATATTTTGTATGTATATTCCTTATTTTCGATTTGTTCCCCTAGGTGGAACTGAATCGAGTCCCCGCAGGATGCTGGGCGCTCATCGAAGGCGTGGACCAGCCCATAGTCAAGACCTGCACGCTGGTGGCCGCTGAAGAAGATGAAGAACTGCACACCTTCAAACCACTCAGGTAAGATAAAAAGATATCAATCAATCAGCCTATTGCAGTCCACTGCTGTCTCCCCTTGGGCACGCCAAAGCGCACGGTCACCCGCTCTCATCCAGCTATCACCAGTGACCTTCCTCAGATCATGAGATTAAAAGACAAGATAAAATGTCTTTGGGGGAAAATGGTTCTCTTCTGGTAACCACATACCAAAAGTTGAAAGATGACGTCACAAGGTGGACCAGACAGCGAATAGGGGATCGGACTGTTCCTAAAGTTACCATATTTCATAAATTATTTTTAAAATATAGATTAGTAGCAGACGATTCGCGAAGAAAAAAACAGAATCGGTTGAAAAACGAATTTACAGTGATTTTTTTAAAGTTTCAATATGTCTGTCTCTTTTAAAAACGATTTTTTGTATGGAGATTATATGGCGTTACTAACAAATGACGTCACAAGTAGGTATGTGCCTATCTGTGTAATCTTGAATTTCTAACCTTTATAACTCGGTCAATTTTAAAGATAGAGCAAAAATTATTTTGTTGTTCGATAGCAGAAACCAAGAAGTTTGGATTTGTAAAATAAAAAAAAGTATTCCGATCCCCTATTGTTCTTAGGGCGTAGGTAAGCTATAAGAATGGTTTTGGAGTTAGTGTGAAACTACCGTTTTAAAGAAAAACAAAGCGGGCGAAGTCGTGAATGGAATGCTAGTAAAAATAATTGTATGGTGTTTGGGAGAGACCTGTTAACTCCCAATTTGTCAGTTTTTGAGTTTGGTAATACAACATTATTATTAAAAAACATAGATGCTCGGACCAATCACCCACTGGACACCACATGTCAGGGCGAAACTTTCCGAAACGCATAGGTGCAGTTGCACATATAAATATATTTGGGCGGCCAATACCTCGCGGCTCACTTCAGTTTCGACCAATTATGAGACCTGTCAGAACGTTGCGTAAGCGAGATGAACCAATCACGACGCGTTCCCCGCGCCCCGCACCGCTACTTTCTTCGTAATTAGTTTGTTAATTGTTATAGTTATACAGAATGCGGTGTCCAGTGGGTGGTTGGTCCGAGCATAATAATAATAATAATTAATTTATTTCAGATAATTGTATCCATAATTTGTTAGTAAAGCTTAATCTAATATTCGTAGGCACTTAAAAAATAAAATAAAATAAAATTAAAACTAGTTACGGGCTGTGCGTAAGTGCACCCAGCGCCGCAGCGTTGGCGAGTCCCACCGATCACCGAACGTGCGCAGAACACTGCTCGGACGGCGCGAGCACGACTAAGCATCGCCGCACATCGATTGCGCATTATAGCGTAGAAATCGTTCGTCTTAGCCTCGGCGAACATGGAAGAGGCGCTACAATAACGCGGCGGCCTAAACAGTATTCTAAACACGTTATTATATTGGAAAGTTGACCCACAAACTGCATGTGTAAAAGGATTGGCACAAAGCTTTAAAGAGCGTCAGCTTGACCTTGACCAGCATAGGTGTTTTTGGTCTATTTTTGATAATTCTATGTTTCATAGAAGTGAAGCAATACACTGGTAAAAAGATGATGATAAGGATTTTTCCATACAAGATTTTTATATTCAAGATATTTAATTAAACGCTTATTCTGAGCAATAGCCAATTTGGAGTTAACAGGTCTCTCCCAAACACCACATTGTAGTCTTAAAAAAGGGCAGAAAGGAAGGGAAAGTTGAAATAAATATACAATTTTTACTTGTTTTGTAGGTTTAACACACAGGCCGTAGTCAAGATCGCAGTCGAGCCAGTCAACCCGTCAGAACTACCAAAGATGTTGGACGGACTAAGAAAGGTAGGTTAACATTTACATTTGTAAGCAAACAAAACCAAAATAATGCAACAACAAACAAATATGGAAATAAAAAGCAATTACAATTTTACAGTATCTGCTCATTCCTTTTCTTCATCGTGTGGGTGGTAAGGTCGACAACCGACCTCACAAACCCTAGTGTCAGTGTTATAGAGCTGCCAAAGGCCACTGCGCATTTTCATGCCACTATGTTAAGAAACAACTTTTAGAAATAAAGATTATTGTATTGTTTTTTTTTGCCTAATAGCATGCATAAAAAATATTAGTTTTTTCATAGTTCATCTGAAAGTATACAAAAATAGAATACTGACAGTCAAAACAGAATCGAAATTGAGCGAATAACAAACTAGATACAAGTCCCTCTTACGAAAACAAAATTTTCTATGGCGGATGTATGGCCCGCGTGACAAATGACGTCACATGTCACGTCGGACCTTTCTGTCTAACCATAAACTCTGAAGCCTTATAACATTTCTTCTGAGCTAGATATTTGAAAAAATATATTTTATATGTTTTACCTGGAACTTGAAATATTTCGATTACTGAATTTAAAAAAATGGTGCATATTCCCTATTGGTCATTTAGGAAAAAAATCGAGATCATTATATCTTCTTTGTAAAGTACCTTTTCACCTCTCCACCTCGGAAAGTTGGCTTTTATGCCCGAAAACAGGGTCGCAAATCGCTTATTCATTTCTAGACATGCAAACCATTCTCATGTCTAGAGAGGAGAATTAGTTTTAATTTCGAACATTATCTTACACAGGAAAAAATTTTTCATATATCCGCGCGTAAAATAAGTGACGTGTGCCATATTTTTTTTTATTGGGTGTGTTCAGAATCAAACAGTCGGCGATCAGAAAACCAAAAGATTGTATGGGTTTCGCCTGCCTTGAGTGCGCTAAAATCGATTTCAGCGCGTCTCGGAACGCAGGGATAGGTTTACATACAATTTTGGAACACACCTTAAAAAAACAACCTAAAAGTTTGTTTATTGTTTTGGGTGTTTATTTTTATCTTAATAACTAAAAATTTAAAAGAATTATGATAAAATACAGTAATTTAATCTCAACTTATAGAATTATATCTAAAATAAGAGAACTCTTGTAAATTTTTAAGTACCTAGGTAATATTTACGTAGGTAAGTAAATAGTTAAATAATTTCCTTTCAGAACAGGTGAAAAATAATGTGTTGGGTTTGAGAGGAATCTTATTCTCACCTCGAACCTTAGAATCCCTCGCGAGCTTCAGGAGTCTATTTTTAGGAACACTCGCTTCGCTCGTCCTTTTATTATAGACTCCCTCGCATGTTCTGGATTCAATATAAGTTCTCTGAGAAAAAATCAACATTCTTCTCTTACCTAACACATAACTATTGTAGAACTAGGCGTTTGTTGATGGCGTGTCCGTAAGAGGATTTTAAAGGAAAGATGGTACTTGACTTTAACAGTGGCCCCGATTCACACTGTCACGCTCTAATCCTTAATTTAAGGCAATTGTTTATTTGTTTATTTTTAAGGCAATTGTATACGCTATTACAATAAGGTCCCTACTGATATTAAAAACTTGCCTTTAGACAAGTTTAAAATAATTATAAAACAGAAATTGTATAAAAAAGGTTACTATAGGATATCTGATTACTTAGAGGACAGATGTCCATGGGAATAGATTGCTTGAGTGGCAGGCCTTTTCGATATTTAATTAGCATTAATTTTGTAATATTTTATTTTTTTATTTAAAAAAGGAAACGCAAAAGATGCGACGACTGTGGAGTTTCTTCGGTGAGCTCTTCTCCACAGATTCCGCCATTGTGTTAGTGAACTCACCCAAAAAAATGTAATAACATCCTATGGAAATAAATTAATTTGACTTTGACTTTAAGTTGTCCTTTTTACCTTTTAAAGATTGAAAAGGGACAGGAGATGGCCATTCTAATATTAGAGCTGTCAAACATCGAATTAGAACCTTATGGCCGTGTCGATTGCACAATTTTAGAGAGCACTTAAAACATGCGACTTAAAAATCTCTTAAACTGACAGCTATGCCCTTATTTTAGGTCATCATTCGTTCAAATTAATATCATTCGTTCATCACCTCTCTTTCATTGGTCATAAAAAAGAAAAGGATAGCTGGATTTTAAAATTAGAATTAGAGCATGACATCCCGAATCGAGGCCAGTAATATAATAACTTTAAAAATACAAAAAAGCGTACACGCGTACACTCGTGCGTCCGGTGGTGCAGATTTGAAAGAAGTGTGGGGGCTCGGCGGACGCGGCTCTGCGTGGTGAGCCGAACCAGTTTTCAAATAACGTCGTTGTGTGCGTGTGGTGTAGCGACAGTAGCTCGCTCGCAACACACGCAAGGCGTCAACAACCTTTTTGTATCCAGGTGAACAAATCGTACCCTCTCCTATCGACCCGCGTGGAAGAGAGCGGGGAGCACGTGATCCTGGGCACCGGCGAACTGTACCTGGACTGCGTCATGCACGACCTGAGGAATATGTACTCCGAGATCGACATCAAAGGTCAGTTTACAATCACATCATCATTATCTCAGCCGGAAGAGTTCCACTGCTGAACATATGCCTCCATAGGTTTCCACCGTGAACGGCCCTGCGCTACTTGCATCCACCGGCGCCCAGCAACTTTCACCAAGTCATGTGTCCACCTTGTGGGAGCCCCTCTTTCCCCTGCACACTCCTGCGAAGAAAGTCAAAGGTTGTGTGTGAAGTCGACGAACTTCCACTGGGCCAGCGTGATCGACTAAGGCCTAATCGCCCTAATTCAGGGAAGGCTCGAGCCCCTCGTTGGGGACGTATATGAGCTGTTGATGAGATGTCCCCATATTTATTAAAATACTCTTCCGCAGTGGCCGATCCTGTGGTCTCATTCTGCGAGACAGTAGTGGAGACGTCTTCTCTGAAGTGCTTCGCGGAGACCCCCAACAAGAGGAACAAGCTGACGATGATAGCGGAGCCCCTGGAGCGGGGGCTGGCCGAGGACATCGAGGCGGGCGCCGTCTGCGTCACCTGGGACCGGAAGAGGCTCGGGGAGTTCTTCCAGACAAAGTGAGAACCATCATAATAGGGTTTTTGGAGTTTGTATAATGGCTCCGGAACCCCACACATTTGGTGCTCGAAGACAAATAAAACCGTTTTTTTTATACTGTCTCCCTCCAGTGTGGTCATTGCAGGCTGAATCATTAGACTGTCTTAACTTCTCAAAGTTAGATCCTGTGCTTTGGGAGACACGATAAGCCTTTGGTTCCGGCTAATATTTACGGAAAAAGTCGTTTTATGAGCCATGTCAGAAACCATTGGTCGCTCAATAATTCTGACACTAGGGTTTGTGGGGTTGGTCATCGACTTTACGTCCTATATGATGATGATGATAGGTTAGGTAGATAGTTGTAACAAGAGAAATAGCTGACGATGATAGCGGAGCCCCTGGAGCGGGGGCTGGCCGAGGACATCGAGGCGGGCGCCGTCTGCGTCACCTGGGACTGGAAGAGGCTCGGGGAGTTCTTCCAGACAAAGTGAGAGCAGTCATGATCGGGCAATTGAGAAATGAAAGCGAAATAGGCTACTAGTGGCTCTGTGAGCTGTAGACCTGGCGAGTATATATATTTTTTCAAAATGGCAGATTTAAGGTTTTTTTACATTTACAACCCTCATAACTTCGTCATTTTTTTAAATTTCCGAAAACTGATTCGACAAATACCGCCTTCCGAAGCGCGGAATCATAAGCGATTTTTGTTTTGACAAACGTTGCAAAAGATAGGGAATATGCATAAAAAAATATTAGTTATTTTCATAATTCATCTGAAAGTATACAAAAATAGAATACTGACAGTCAAAACAGAATCGAAATTGATCGAAAAACAAACTAGATACAACATTATTAAACAAATATATCTGTCCCTCTTACGAAAACAAAATTTTCTATGGCGGATGTATGGCCCGCGTGACCAATGACGTCACATGTCACGTCGGACCTCTCTGTCTAACCATCAACTTTGAAGCCTTATAACTTTGTTTCTGAGCAAGATATTTAAAAAGATATTTTTTATGTGTTTATCTGGAACTTGGAATATTTCGATTAATGAATTTTTAAAAAATGTGCATATTCCTAATTCTTTTTATTTCTCAGATACGACTGGGATTTGCTAGCAGCGCGTTCAATATGGGCCTTCGGACCGGACGCGACGGGGCCGAACATCTTAGTCGACGATACATTGCCTTCTGAGGTCGACAAGCATCTACTGGCGTCAGTCAAAGACAGCATTGTACAAGGTATGAATAACCTTACGTATTTACACGACACGTTAAGCTGTCTAGCTTGAATTAATATAAATAGCGCGCCGTCTTGTGAATTTCTCTTATATATAGATAAGTAAAGTAAGTAGGGCCGTAGCTGAAAAACAGCGCTGTGTTGTAGTGTCTACTTAGTGTGCACTGCAACGCAGCACGATGCTGGGCTTTTTGCAGTGCGCGGAATAGAACGCACTCTGTGCACGTTTAATATTGTATTTTTAAGTAATTTTATTTTATTGCTGTACCTTTTTTATTTTAATTTTATCTCTGTGTGTTCTGTTTTGTGTACTGTGAATAAATGTCTTATTATTATTATTATTATAATATAGTTAAGTATATTCTTTTCTATTCTATATAGAATCATAAATACAAGGTGAAGGGTGCCAGAATAGAAACAATGGTTGACTTTATAACTTTATTGAACAGTCGTAGTAATTATAAAAAATATAAACTTAGTGCTTTGACTCATAGATAGGTAACCTAGGTAAACTGTAAAGAAATACTTTCATTAGGGGTGGACTGCTAGGGCTGGCTATCGCACCCCCTTTGCGTATCGTGGTTTTGGAGATGACTGCTAGGTATGGCTATCGCTCTCCGCAACCGAGCTACCCTGAGGGCTATCGCACGGGCTCGCTCTCTAGCTACGAATGAAGATTACTTATTTTTTTTTGACGGACCTAATCACTATTTCTACCAGAGTGGTAATATAGCGGGCGCGGACTAGCGGGGGAGCAGAAGGCTCGTACCCTTTAGGAATTTTATGACAACGTATCTGGGGGCGCCCTCAGACGGGCTCGGAGCGCGCCCAGAACGTTGCCAGGGCGAGAAGCGCGTCGGAGAAGAATGACCCCTACCGGGTCTTACTGAATTAATTCTACTATTAGTTCCGCGTCCCCGCCGGCGGGGGGGTTGCTACCTGAAGGGCATTCTGTAGTAGTGTGTGGCCTACACGCAATGGCAGCTTTAATCGCGACGGTGATCTCATCGTCCGGATCTGTGAGAGCGTGTCTAGGACGACGCTTGAATCGCGTAGTGGGATGAATGAAGATTACTGGAGGAGGACAAGATTTTATAGCCGCCGCGCCGCTGGTGCCGTGTGCAAAACTGGTGGAGGGCCGTGCAAGGGAGATAGATAGTCGGTGTGTGAGTGAGAAGGTATTCGAGCCCTCGCGTACCGCGTTGCAAGAGTTGTTTTATATTCAGTGCACAAACTTTAATATGTTGTTCAGACCATGAAACTAAACAACTTTCCCGAAAAAAATAGGTCCGGAACTGAAAAAAAAGTCGATCTCCCATACAAACTGCCGCAGCCAACTCAGCAATTAGTATGGGAGGTACAATTTTTTTTTCGTTTCCGGATCCATGTTTCTTAAAGTTGTGCAGTTTCATGGTCTGAACAACATATTAAAGTTAGTGCACTGAATAAAAAATAACCCTGTTTAATGGTCCTTAAAGGGGTGAGCAGAGATTTTGTTAGCTTACAGGAAGCATACATTAAAACTACGTTTAGCAACATAAATAACTCGATATCGTTCATTGGCCCAGTGCGGGTTGGTCAACTTCACACACAACCTTTGAATTTCTTTGCTGGAGGGTGCAGGTTTCGTCACGATGTTTTCCTTCACCGTAAGAGCGTCGAATAAACGTAAGGTTTCAATAGAATCCGGCAATAATGTAAACAAGATAATTTTTGGACACTAACTATCCGACTTTGATGAGTAAAAATTAATATGGTAGTTTTACAAATTATTGAAAGTTTTGTCGTCCGAATATTTTTTATTAAAATAACTATGATAAAGAAGTGTGGTTCCTTGAGAAATGAATATGATCAGGATTGATACTCAAATGTAAGTAATTACGGAGTAATCGTGTTTAAATTGGTTTGTTTACATTATTGCCGGATTCTATTGAAAGTGAGAATACATATTAATTCGAAATTCGGAAACACGCGGTGGGGATCGAACCCCAGACCTAGCCAGTACAACACTGGTGTCGATTCGGCATACGCCCAACTAAACTAAACTTAAAATTAGTCCTGTCACTTTCTATCATTTTTAATTGAAAAGGGACCAAAGATCATCGGTGATGTTTTTGTCCATGACTTCACGACTAACTGTCAAATTTAGTCTTGTTTTAGTGCCTACCTAATCACCATGACGAATAAAAAGCTACTAAAATTGACAGTTAGTCGTGAAGTCAAAGACAAAAACAAAACCGATGATCTTCGGTCACTTATCAATTAAAATGATAGAAAGTGACTGGACTAATTTTAGTTTAGTTTAGTTGGGCGTATGCCGAATCGACACCACTGACGCTCTAAGAATATAATTTATTTTGTTGACAGGTTTCCAATGGGGGACGAGGGAAGGCCCGCTGTGCGAGGAACCGATCAGGAACGTGAAGTTCAAGATACTGGACGCCGTCATCGCCCAGGAGCCGCTGCACAGGGGCGGCGGACAGATCATACCCACGGCCAGGCGGGTGAGGCCCTCATCATCATCGTGTGGGTTGTAGCTCACAAACCCTCCTGTCAGTGTTATAGAGCCGTGAATTTACTCTTATTTGAATCGCATTGTACGGCCATAGCCCCAAACGAGGCAAAGCCTTTTTTGTCATTTACCGTACACTTCTACTTTTTTAGCATTAGAATGTAGAATATTAGAGTTTTTACTGATTCAATTTCTCTATCTTAACCTAACCAACGAATTATCTATAGTCTAGAAAAGTAACCGTCTAACAAAGCCCGCTAAAACATGGCACCTAATTAGTTTTGACAGACGACGACGACGACAGACAGGCAGATGATGTCGCTGCTGTACATTGAAGCTTACGTTCGACGTCCTTACAAACCGAGTCATATAAAACATAGTCGACCGAGTCGTACCGCGTATTCGAATGTTGTATGGTATAGTTTTGCTTCTTTGGTATTCATTTGGTGGGGTCAAGTTTGAAGCGTAGTTACTCTTCTAGACTATAGATAATTTGTTGATCCTAAACATTTTCAAAACTTTCACTGTAAAATACCTAAATAAGCAAGTTATAAAATATATCAATGGAACGGTCGGTCGGTGGTGGTTACCTAATATCATAGACTTATAATATACTGGCGTATAGACCAACAAAGCGTGTGAGGGAGAAGAAAATCTCTTACGGAGATATAGCAAGATAGAAAAGGAAAGCGAATCTATTGGAACTGTAACCGGTTTTGGTGGACACGTCGTCACAAGTCGACACGCATGGAAGAAGCTCTTCAGTATTTTGTATTTTTTGCGTAAATTGTGGTTTATTTTTAGTAATTACGATTGTATTCAACAATGGTTACATGGTCTGTGAGTGACTGTGGTGTTAATCATAGAAATAATCCTGAAAATTGCACATTTCACAGGTAAATACTTAGGACGTCGTCACTGCAATGATGCGTTTATTTTTGGTTAAAACTTGTCTTTTATTCTGGCGATAATATAAAATTATGTCAATCCTTTTGTGTATTTTAATATTTTGTGTATATAAAGTTCTGTTTATTGATAATTTTGTTTATTTTGGTGAACTATTTTTTCATCATTAGATTTTACACTAGCTAACGCACACATAGACAAGTCAAAATCTGGCACGCGTTATCGGGCTGTCAGGTTGTCTATACGCCAGTATATTATAAGTCTATGCGTAATATAAGTTTTAAATCTGTCGTTGAACATGGCTACACAACATAGGGCAGAGAAGATTATATTTAATAACGAAGTATAAGCAAAGTATGCACACTAACACTTTTCACTTCGCTATTAGTGCTGCACTTAACACTTTTCCTCTTTACTAATAACAGTTTGTTTGCAGGTGGCGTATTCAGCGTTCCTGATGGCCACCCCTCGTTTAATGGAGCCCTATCTGTTCGTGGAGGTACAAGCGCCCGCTGACTGCGTGTCCGCCGTGTACACAGTGCTAGCTAAGAGAAGAGGTAATCAAATAACTACATACAGTAGCAGCTCCATTGGGCTAAAGGGCTGAAGCCCCAATTAATGTCAAAAGTCCTCAAGTTTTGTCTTGTTTAGTTGCATATATCTAATTTTGGAGAGGGAGGACGAGTGCGTGCGCTTGCGTGCGTGCGAAAGCTTGCGCACCTTAAAAATATCCTGCGCATCTGACCGCTTCCGTCATCATTATATCTAATTTTTCGGTGCTCTAGAGGCTAGGGCCGTCCGGGAGTTCGATCCTGTTTCCGAATTTCGAATTCATACGGTGAAGGAAAACACCGTGATGAAACCTGCACACTCCTGCGAAGAAATTCAAAGATTGTGTGTGAAGTCACTGGGCCAGCGTGGTCGACTAAGGCCTAATCGTCAGGGTAGGCTCGAGCCCCTCGGTGGGGACGAGTATGAGCAGTTGATGATTTATTGTTTGCAATCCGCAGGCCACGTGACGCAGGACGCGCCCGTGCCCGGCTCCCCGCTGTACACGATCAAGGCGTTCGTGCCGGCGATCGACTCGTTCGGGTTCGAGACGGACCTGCGCACGCACACGCAGGGCCAGGCCTTCTGCCTGCAGGTGTTCCACCACTGGCAGATCGTGCCGGGGGACCCGCTCGACAAGAGCATCGCCATCAGGTAATTAAATTAAATGAAATCATTTTTTATTTCAGAACATTAATGTTCCATACAGCCAGCAATGTCAAGCAACACACTAACTACTTGTAGCTGACCCGTCAGATGTTGTCCTGCCATTTTTCCTACCTCTACCCTAGTCTACACCTACCCTACACCTACCCTTGACCATTTAGTATTGGTTAACTAAATTGTCGTTTTATTTTCTGTTACTGTGCTGTTACTTATTATTTATGTTTCTCACCATTTAAACCTTCCCTGAACTTCCACAAATATTTCAAGATCAAAATTAGCCAAATCGGTCCAGCCATTCTCGAGTTTTAGCGAGACATACGAACAACAATTGATTTTTATACAATATATAGATTAAATAATTTGTTCAATCGACGCGTTCAAATTCGACGTTTCACAGCGCCAATATTAGGATGGCCATGTTTTCTCTTTTTAATCTTTAAAAGGTGAAAAGGACTGACGAACTTAATTTTAGGATTAGAGCGTGACTGTGTGAATTGCTACCAATGGTGACGATTCGGCATACGCCCCACTAAACTATAATTAGTCCTGTCACTTTCTAACATTTTTAATTATATAAAAGAGACCGAAGATCATCAGTTTTGTTTTTGTCTATGACTTCATGACTAACTGTCAAATTTAGTCTTGTTTTAGTGCCTACCTAATCACCATGACGAATAAAAAGCCACTAAAATTGACAGTTAGTCGTGAAGTCAAAGACAAAAACAAAACCGATGATCTTCGGTCCCTTTTCAATTAAAAATTATAGAAAGGGACAGGACTAATTTTTAGTTTAGTTTAGTTGGGCGTATGCCGAATCGACGCCAATGACGGCATTTTAGTTTTAAAAAGTTTAACCAACTGTTAATTTTCCAGACCGCTGGAGCCGCAGCCCGCGACGCACCTGGCGCGCGAGTTCATGATCAAGACGCGCCGGCGCAAGGGGCTGAGCGAAGACGTCTCCATCAACAAGTTCTTCGACGACCCCATGTTGCTGGAGCTGGCGCGGCAAGACGTGCAGTTGATGAATTAGACTAGGTTTAGTTGTAGGCTGAATGTGAAGTGTTATTCCGAAAATAAATGATGAAATGATGTGGGTTTTTTATTTTCCTGCTCGCTACACTTGTTTTGGAGCAATATACTGGTTTATAATCATTATTACTGTAGTTTAATTTTATGGAGTAGGCACCTATTGCCGCTAAAGAACCACTTGCCCTAATCTGAAGTAATTTCTGTCTGAAGTAAGTTTCTTTCTAATCCTCGCCGTAAGCTTGCCCTCATACCACAAGAAACAATGGTTTTTTGAACTTTCATGTTCCATAAATATCAATATTTATGTGGAGCATTTTGAAGCTGTGTACTTTCTGTTTTTCTTTACGTTCCATATAAAAACGATTTCTTAAAAAACTGTCTTGACAAACGTAAGCTTCCAGCATCCTTTGTAAACGCAAACGTACTTGTCATTATTTATCTGTCAAAACAAAAACCACGTCTTTGTGGTTTGGTGGAAATCTTGAAATATTATTTTAAATTGAGCTAAATTTAATACAAATTTGATTTAAAGCGAAAACACTTTCTTATTTTATCGAACCAAAGTGATATAAATTTAATTTACCACAATGGCTCGCGGGAAAGACAAGAAAACGTAAGTAGAGAGGTTATGTTTCACGTTGTTTCTGTTTACTGCTTATAATTAAACCTTGTGTATTTGTATTGAATTAATTGAAGATAGCTTTATAAAGGTCTAATGTAGCACATTATACCATTCATATATCCATAACAAGCATAATTTATTGTGTAAAATGACCATAAGCATCCTGTCTTTCTAGGCGCAAGTTAGAGAAGAAGCAAGAAGGAGACGATGTTCCTAAGCAGGTGCCGCACACGTTGGAGTCGCTGCGAGAGAAGGATGAGACGATGCTGCAGAACGTGGAGGCCGAAGAGCAAGAAGAGGTATGTATTAAGTACTAGCGGTCCGCCTGCGGCTTGCCTCGCGTTGTGTAAGATTTTCCCGTGGAAATAAGACTTTTTCCCGTAAAAAGTATCCTATGTGCTAATCCAGGGTACAAACTATCTCTATTCCAAATTTCATCCCAATCCATTCAGTAGTTTTTGGGTGAAAAAGTAACAAACATCCATACATACAAACTTTCGCGTTTATAATATTATTATAGTAAGGATTTTTTCTACTTGGTTAATTAGTTTAAAAAGTTGTGATTTATGGAATGTGCACTGTAAACAAGAACAAAACAAATGATAATGTTGTAATGCTTATTTATATGTATTGAAAAAATTGTGTGGTTTTAAAGAAATTAAACCTATATATAAAGTTTCAACTAGGTGCTAATAAAAGTACTTTAATTTACACAAATATGTGAGTAAATTGAAGGGAAATAGAGACAAGCAGCCAATTTTATAGCTTACTTACCTATTATTTGATTCAAAATGGTTTAAATAAATAAAAAATAATGTTTGATACTCTAACTAGCAGTCTTTACTACCAGTGTCCTTTATTCCTATTAAAATTCATCATTTTTCAGGCACAAAAAGACATGGAGTTGGACGAATTGGCTTCATACTATGAGAACTCGTATGAACCCAAAGTGCTGATCACATACTCCGACAACCCTCACAACAAAACTAGGATATTTGGGAAAGAACTCATGAGGATCATACCTAACTCCATTTCCAGATATAGACAGAGGTGAGTTCTGTTCTAAAATGAAATTATTTTCTGTGAATGCAAAAACAATCCTAAAATAACTAATTATTGAAGAACCCAAAATTAAGCCCAGGCTAACAAGAATTTATATCTTATCATCTAACTATAATCACTTCTGAATAAGCCTCTCCCAAACATCTAGTCAACATATTCTGCAGCCACAGTTATCATATACTCAAAATTATATACCACTCAGTCTTTGTTGTTGTATCCAAATTTATAGATCATCAGTCAAACGCATAGTCCAATCAGGGATCCGTGAAGGTGTGACTGATGTGGTCATCATCAACGAGAACCAGAAGCAGCCCAACGGGTTCCTGTTGATCCACCTGCCCAACGGTCCCACGGCACACTTCAGATTGTCCAGTTGCAAGATTACACCGGAACTTAGAAAGGACTACAAGGAAATCACCAATCACAGGCCTGAGGTACTTATACTTAAAATGTTTTCTAAGCACGAAACAACATGCTTTTCAGATAAGTCAGGTGATTTTTGTTTAACAATATTGTCACGGGGATTCATACTAACTCCAGAACCAGAGTGGAATGCTCTACTGCTAAAGCTATGGAAGATGTACATACTTATAAGCTTGTATAGCAACATCCAGACACAAGGCCAAGGAAAATTTTGTCACACTGCAAACTATACCATGGCAGTTTGCCCAGGGCGGGATGCGACTCGCTACACGGAGTTTTACAGTTTTCTGTTAATTTCTACATGACTGCAAAAGAAAAGGATTGTAATGTTTTCAAGGTTCATGTATGTAAGTTCCTTATTTTTTTTTTCTAGCCTGAGCTTTTCCACTGCTGGGCAAAGGCCTCCCCTTTTCTCTTCCACCGTTCTCGATCTTGTGCCAGTGACTCCCAATCGTCCTCGAAAGCGTCGAGATCGTCTCGCCAACGTTTTCGAGGTCTGCCTCTCCCACGTCGGCTATCATTGGGCACCCACTCGGTAGCGATCCTAGCCCACCGGTCCGGGTGCATCCTGCAGACGTGACCCGCCCAGTCCCATTTTAACTTGGCAGCCTTTTCACCCACGTCTTTTATGCGGGCTTTGGAGCGTAGGGTGGTGTTCCGGATACGGTCAATCCTTTTTACACCTAGAATGCTACGCTCCATTGCCCGTTGGGAGACCGCTAGCCTGACCGAGTTCCTTATGAGTTTTTTTTTTTTATATCTAATTTTTGACGAGGCTTTAATCGCTCTTGGCGACTATGCCAGCCTCATAGTTTTAGGCAAGTTATTTATCCATATAATTTATCCTCGACCCTTTATGGATGAGTTGTACAATTTATACAGTAATGCCGCGTCTTTGGATAAAGGCGATGCCAATATTACATTTATTTGCCCCCCATGCAAACCCTTAGGAAACATTCTGTCTCTGAGGTCACGATTCTGTTCACATTCCACCAACAAGTGAAGTATGTCCTCTGTAACGCCACAATGAGCGCACAGAGGAGACTCTCTCCTTCCAATCATGTGGTAAAACTTGTTGGAGTGGTTTATTTCACCATAACTTCTAAATACCTGAACATATTTGATTAGGATTCTTACATCAGCCCGAGTGACACTAGCTATGATCTTTTTGGCGGCGCAGTCGTGTTTTTAATTTTTAGATGATTATGTAAGAATAAGAGCGTAAAGAGCGTCGTTGGTCTAGTTGGCTAGGGCTGGAGACGCGGGTTCGATCCCCACCACGTACTTACCAATGTGTTTTCGAATTTCGACGCTCTTGCGGTGAAGGAAAACATCGTGATGAAACCTGCTCATTCCTGCAAAGAAATTCAAAGGTTGTGTGTGAAGTCGACCAACCCGCACTGTGCCAGCGTGGTCGACTAAGGCCTGATCGCCCTAATTTAGGGTAGGCTCGAGCCCCTCGGTGGGGACGTATTATGAGCTGTTGATGATGTAAGAATAGCATTTTGTCAACAAAGGGCCTGAAGTTTCCTATCTTATGTCTGTAATAATGATGTGTTTTATATATATACCAGGTGTTACAAAACTACAAATAAAGCCGAAAGGGTGTGAATCTGCTCATAAAACTGAACAACTTTCCCCAAAGAACATAGGTCTAAAAACGATTTAAAAAAATCCCATTCCCATACAAAATGTAGATGGTTTCCATACAAAATTTACGGGTTTTTTTGTAACACCGTGTATATATATGACGCGGCGCGGCGGTGAAAGCATCAGAATGGAAAACTAAATGAAAAGTCTTTAATGTGGGCGAAATTATGAATAGAGCCGAAAAGGATCGACGAATACTTGGACATGTGCTGTGCGCGGGCGTCATAGCTAGACTGCCCCTTCAAAATCGTCACACCGTGCTCTACGCACATCCACTTAAGAAATATTCCTGTGGTTCGCAAACTTATTCAGTGATTCTCCAACTCACGTTACCAGTTCGGCCTATGTATCTTATGCTGCAACATATATTTATATATATTTTATATTCCAGGTGATTCTGAATAACTTCAGCACTCGGCTTGGTATGACGGTGGGTCGGATGCTGGGCGCTCTCTTCCACTACGAGCCGCAGTTCCGCGGTCGCCGGGCGGTCACCTTCCACAACCAACGGGACTACATCTTCTTCAGGCATCATAGGTTTGTTTGATGCTAATGTTTCGTTGAATTCGACTATGTTCTGGGTCATTTGAATGTGTAATGACCGGTCAAGCACCTATCAATGTTAGGGTTCCTATACAATAATACCTCACATTATAAGGTAGTTGTGAAAAAATAAAACCCCACTTCACATGTTCCAGAGGAAACCTAAAATTTTTTTTTAGATTTTATTCTTCATCTTTGTCGGCATGATTAATATGTATATCCACGCCAAATTACAGCCTTCTAGTACTAAGAGTCTCTGAGTTAAGCCGCGGACGGACAGATAGACAGACAGACGGACATGGCGAAACTATAAGGGTTCCTTTTTGACTACGGAACCCTAAAAAGGGGGAAACATTACTGAAAACTGTAATGACTGAAAAGTTAATTCATATCACCTTACGACATCATCATGTCATAACACAAGTTGCTTCCCTGGGCGGGATTCGAACCCGCGACCCGAGCATCGTAAGCAGATGTACTTTGTAGAGTAATTTGCGATACTTCGACACGTAAATGGAACGTATTTCACACCCAGAGGTTTAGTAGCAGATCGTCCTAATTCGTAAAACGGCCGTTTCACAGCTTGTCCTATCCACAACTTGTCCAAGGACTCGGACTGTTCACCATATTTTATGAATTATTTTTAAAATATAGATCAGTAGCAGACGATTAGCGAAGAAAAAAACAGAATCGGTTGAAAAACTAATTTACAGTGATTTTTATAAGTTTCAATATGTCTGTCTCTTTCAAAAACGATTTTTTGTATGGCGTTACCATAGACGTTACTAACAAATGACGTCACAAGTGGGTATGAGCTGTCTAATCCTTGAATTTCAAACCTTTATAACTCAGTCAATTTTAAAGATAGAGTAAAAATTCTTTTAGTGTTCGATAGCAGAAACTAAGAAGTTTGGATTTATAAAATAAAAAAGAAAGTAGTCGGATCCTCTATTTTTAAGCATAATAATTCTGTATCTGCGTCGGTGGTCGAGTGGCTAGGGCCGCTGCCTCCCGTCCGGAAGACGCGGGTTCGATCCCCACCACGTACCAATGTGTACGGTTATTCGACGCTCTATGGTGAAGAAAACGTGATGAAACCTGCACACTCCTGCGAAGATATTCAAAGGTTGTGTGTGAAGTCGACAAACCCGCACTGTGCCAGCGTGGTCGACTAAAGCTTAATCGCCCTAATTCAGGGTAGGCTCGAGCCCCTCGGTGGGGACGTACTCGTATATGAGCTGTTGATGTATGGAACGTTGCTAATCCGGCTCAGAGCCCAAAGAAAGATTTTGTTGAAGAATTTTTAATTTCATAGATGTCTATTAGAAATTCAGCCTCCGTGGCCGAGTGGTCGACGCTCATTACGGAGGTTCCGGGTTCAATTCCCGGTGGGGACACTGTCAAGCAACAATCGCTTTGTGAGACTTTCCCCAGTTTGGTTAGGACATTGCAGGCTGAATCACCTGATTGTACGAAAAGAAAGATGATTCCGTGCTTCGGAAGGCACGTTAAGCCATTGGTCCCGGCTATCTGGGGGCACGGCAGTGCCCCCGCCAAGTCGAGCAAAAAAGCGGCACGGCCGTTACCATACTTTTCTCGAAGCAGTTCAGGCCATTTTCGACCCCCCTATAACTTCGTTGTGGATAAAACTAGAAGCCTGAGTTTTCAGTAACCAAGCAGGCATTGTATAAATACGGTATATTTCAAATTTCAATCAATTTGAACCAGTAGTTTATGAATTATAACTAGTCAAAGTTTCTTAATTTTGTCACTCACTGACTGACTGACCGATCATCAAAACTCTAAGGCACTTCTAGCAGACATAGAAGCTTCAAATTTAGAATGGAATTAGTATTTAGTGTATAAACCAAGGAAAAACTAAAACATTTTGCAATTTCGGCCCAGTTTTCTAGATACATCATTTGCTAGATAACTTTGTAATCCCATATAAATCTTGGGGCATTATATAGGATTACAAAGTTACATTTGCAGTAAATGAATCAGTGTACCTGTATAATGGAATATAATTGAATAAGAGGTGCAGGGTAGGTGTAGGGTAGGTGTTGGATAGGTGTTGGATAGGTGTAGGGTAGGTATAGGGTAGGTATAGGGTAGGTGTAGGTTAGGTGTAGGGTAGGTGGAGCGTAGGTGTGCATTTTTACATTGTGTTTTCATGCGATCTACAAAAAGAAATGAGATGCCATCAAAAACATAACTTGTAAAAAAACCAAGTCTCGCACGCAACTTAGTCTACCGTAAAAAGTTGTGAGATCCATGTAATACCAAGTCGGTTAATTTATTCAGTCCCTACTTAAGAGTCCTTCTGTCTTAAGTTATTACGTAATTAGCTCACCTAACAACATCTTATAGTGACCAGATCAATATTAAAAATCTCTTATGTTTTAAATAAATACATAGATTGACTTGGCAATCTTTTAGGGTTTGTGAGGTCGGTTTGGTTGCTTTTCTGTGCTTATTTTTTAAACTATTGAAAATTGTAGTCACATCTAACGTGTTGAAACTTCCAGATACGAATTCACCTCGGAAGGCAAACGCGCGAAGCTACGGGAGCTCGGTCCCCGATTCACCCTCAAGCTGATATCGCTCCAGGAAGGCACCTTCGACTCCAAACGCGGGGACTACGAGTGGATCATTGCGGGGCGGAGGCACCAGATGGAAACATCGAGGCGACGTTTCTTCTTGTAACTTAGGATTTAGTCTAGTGATTGTATTATAATAATAAAATATTTTTTAAGGAATTTCAAAGCTAGTTTTTTTTACCTAGTGACTTGATGACTGACTAGCGCAACAAAAGAAACATACAAGCAACAAATTATCATACAAGAAACGTAACTGGGCTTCAAACTTGACCCTACCAAATGAATACCAAGGAAGCAAGACTATACCATACGACATTCGAATACGCGATTACAATGATGTTCTAAATGACTCGGTTTGTAAGAACGTCGAAAGTAAGCTTCAATGTACAGCAGCGACATCTTCCGCCTGTCTGTCGTCGTCGTCTCTCAATGGGGGAGGTCTTTGGGATTGTCTGACAGCTCTTTACAAAATAAAAGTTCTAATTAAGACGATAGATGGCGCCAGATGTACTTTGTGGATTCTTTTTTAAATCCTTTTATGGCCCTGGGTGACTCGCCGGATTTCTTCGGATCCACCAAAGATATCTGACGCGCGTCGCCCTCGATCGTATTTTGTTCTTCTGAGGGATCCACGAATCGTCAACGCCATCTATCGAAGATTTATGAACTAGAATCGGAAATATAATCGGAGTCGGATAATCCCCCATTGTGCGAGTTAGGTGGTGCTATTTTTTAGTGGGCTTTGCTAGGCGGTTACTCTTCAAGGCTCGGAGGAAAAAGGCTTCAAGGCAATAGTAGTTCGTTGCATACAAGAGAATAATGTAGACAAAGTGAGGGAGGAGTTCCCATAACCTATTTCCTATGGAGCGTTACAGACTGTTCCGTTTCTCGAAATACCCCTTGATCTCTTTCTCGTATACCCCAGAATGTCACTTTCGATAAAAAATAATTGCAGTGTACATACCAAGAATATCTAGACTTGCCTGCCGTTCGACGTGGGACTTACTACTGGAGGCCATTTCACGAAGCTACAAGTAACAAATTAAATAAATAAAAGCTTGTAAATAAATAATAACTTGATTACATTGCGCAGACAATGAGATAAAACGATAAAGGCTTAGAGTTTAGGCGAAGTTGCTACACAATGAATATCAATTTGTAACTTGCTGCTTCGTGAAACGAGAGGCCCTGTAACAGATATAACTGTAAAAGGTTAATCCCTTAGGGCCTACTATACAGGGTGGGGTGGGAGTTCGCTGTGGAGGAGGGGGGACCTAACGTTTGAGATGAGGATTGAAAGGCGCACGCGGTGTGATCTGTACAAGGCGTATGTTCAACTTAGTTGGTCGAAGTGGAAAAACAGGAATAGGGTATAAATTTAACTGTTCCTAAATTTACCATATTTTATGAATTAATTTTAAAACATGGATTGATTCGCGAATAAAAAAAACAATCGTTTGAAAAACGGATTTAGTAATTTTTTAGTTTCAATATGTCTGGCGTCACTAGCAAGTGACGTCACATGCTAGTAAGTGCCTCTGTCTATCTTGAATTTCAAACCTTTATAACTCGGTCAATTTTAAAGATAGAGCAAAAGTTATTTTAGTATTCGATAGCAGAAACTAAGAAGTTTAGATTTATAAAATAAAAAAAAAGTTGTCAAAAGGACTCGACTTACTCGCTGCATAAATTGTTCCCACTAATCCTACCAGTAGGTAGTGTGAATTTTCTTTACATTATTCGGTACTGTAGGAAGTAAACTGTGAAGAAAATTCACACTATACCTGCTGGTAGGATTAGTGGGAATTAATCGTGTACGCCAGCAAAACGGGAAAATTTAAATGTGCGAAATGGACGGGGTAAAAATTAATTTTGAGAAAATTAGATTCTGAATCTATTGAAATAAACTAACATTGGTGGTGGTGCGAAATAGGTGTTGCCGCTCGATAGGCATTTATTTTAGTGCAATACTATTTG
Source organism: Carpatolechia fugitivella (assembly GCA_951230895.1). Classification (NCBI taxonomy): domain Eukaryota; kingdom Metazoa; phylum Arthropoda; class Insecta; order Lepidoptera; family Gelechiidae; genus Carpatolechia; species Carpatolechia fugitivella. Next base: position 17,266,073 of record OX579649.1, read on the forward strand.
TTGGCGACAACCTCATTTTATATAATTTTTCTTTTTTATATTTAGAATTATATATTTTTGAAGTTTGTTTTTGACCAGTTGTGCAATAAACTTCGTAAGTGAATACCTATTGATTTTTTCTTAGTTTGAAGTTTTACCCAGGAAACCCAAGGATTTTCAGGTAATAGGTTGCCAGCCATACCCCCGTCTTTATCACTATTGATAAGCAGTAATACTATCGATAGTTGAAAATAAAAAAAAGCTGAGTATTGCTCCTCAATATTGCATAAACCATCGATTTTTCGGCAACACTAGTGCGAGCGAACAGGCCTTTCAATTTCACGAAATGAAAATCAAAAATAGTGTAGTTTCCAATATATTTCAGGATTATAATATTGAATAACTTTACAATTAAGCAGTAAACAGCTGATAAGCTCCTCAATATGACGAGTAGAACGGCGACATGCCACGTACCTGTGAACAAGAGTACAAATTAGTTTATAAATGATTACAAAGTCACCCTAGTGATATATAGGTACTACTGTAGTGAGTCCATATAACCGGGAGCGTGTAAACTCACGGCTCCTGGCAGTTTTGATCACGACGCTCTATGTCTGGCTAACAAAGAGTGCGCTATCTACTACACACTTGTAGGATGCAGACATTACCTAAGTTTAGCATGAAACAAATAAAAGTTGCCAGGCGTGGAGTAGGGGCCTAGTGTTGCCGCTCGATAGTCCAATATCGATAGTATTGCACTAAAAGAAATATTGATACTATCGATTGCGTACCTATCGAGTTTTCGGCAACACTAGTAGGGGCGGCAGCAGAAAATGCATGAAATTGACATTATTAGAGCTGCAGCTGCTATGCACGCAACCGCTGTGATTTTCTGCTGCTTCGCTACTTATAATCTTGAACCAGTTTTTATTACTTAAATAGGGGAAATGCTGGAATAGTAGATTACTTACTATATTAAATTTATAAGACTGTTGTGCTGCTATTTCTGAAGCACCAAAAACCTGGAAAGACGTATATCTTGTTAGTACTGTCTGTATTTTGGATAATTAATCATAATGCATTGTTAAAAACTTCAGTAATTGAATTATCAACAAGAGCATTCTGCCCCGAAAGATGGTAAATTATATAGTATCATCATGTTAGAATAATAGAAAAAGTAATGATTTTATTAAGTACTTATGTTTTACTAACCTGATAAAACAGAAAGCCCTCACAACTCGAGATCCTATAAACAAAAGATATAAGGTTACTATTGAATTTATACTAAATATTCAATTTTTTAAGATAAGTATACAATCAGACGTGAAAGGTGGTCAACATTGTTATTTGGGTTCGCTCTGTTGAGGGAGACCTGAAGGTCGAGTCATCATATTGTAACTTTCAATAGGATAGTTAACAGATTAATCAACAAACTTTTTAAAAACTTCATAACAATTTTAGTTAATTGACCGAGCGAGCAAAGCGTCTCTGTTTCAGTTTGACCAAAATTGCTTTTGTATGTTTGTCTGTTTGTTCCACTCTACAGGTCGCGTTTCTGACCCGATTCTCGTGAAATTTTGTGAGCAGGTTCTATAAATTAATAAAAAAAAATTGTCGAGTCACTTTTTGGATTTTTAAAAAAATGACAGCTATGTGGGTTGCCAGCTTACAAGGTCTACCACTGAAGCTGTTTTCCTCTACAGGTCACATTTCTCAATCAATTAAAATAAATTAAAATGTTAAATAAATTTCAAGGGGTCGGGGATCTTTGTGGAGAAAAAATAAATATAAAGAATACAGCTCACAGAGCCACTAGTTATAAGAAGTGGGATAGTTACCAAGTCCGCCATCTTGGCTCCTCGGATCTCGACGTCACAACGCGGCGGGGTTCTTGTCCTAGGAAAAAAGGTTTGTGTTAGACAAATACAAGAAAAAAATAATAATGCATGAAATAAATTAAAATCAGACGTGTAAGGTGGTCAACATTGTTATTTGGGTTCGCTCTGTTGAGGGAGACCTGAAGGTCAAGTCATCACTTAGGATAAAAAATATTACTAAAATTAAAATGTAAAATAATTAAAACATACCTTGTTCAATATTCAACTGTATTCTGTAGTGTTTCATTTCAGCTAATCCTATAACAAATTGAAAAACATTAGGATTTTCGAAACAAAAGATGGTAAAATGCAGAAATCTTAATTACAATCAGTTGAGATAGTTATGTTAACAGCATTATGTATCAGATGTCCCTATCTAAAAAAATCATCATTTAGGAGCATATTGAAAAAAAATCTTGAATAGCAAGATTTAGAGACTTACCCATAGTGCCTGTATTCTCTTTCCACCCTTGTTTTGTTCTGTGAAGATAAAACAAAAACATTAATATAATAATATGGTCTAAAAAATAAAACATGTTTTGAATAAAAGTAAAATCAGATAGGAGCGAAAGACATGGCTTAGTTGTACATCAAAACTAGTCAGATGAACTATGGACTCATCATTGAAAGAGTTATTTTTAGGTTATAGAAAATACAAGTAGCTAAAGATACCTACCTTAACAGGTTGCTGGTGCTTACGCTGATCCTAGGACAAGTAAATTATATTGTTAATATTACCAACTTTATTATAAAACAATAGACATATGAGGTGAAGTATCAGATGGCTTTAAAAGCATGATTATGCATCAGACCTCTCTTCCAGTGGCCCTAATCTAAAATAATTTAGAAGAATAAAAATGTAACTATGAATAATTACCTTGATTACCACAGAACCTTACGTAAAAGTTAAATAGAATGAAGTTAATAAACACCCTAAGCTGATAATCACTTGAAGAGAGGCAACTGAAGGTTATCAGCTGCACTGCAATATCATCACATAAGATTCACCAGAACCATGAATATCAATATGAATTAATTCCTTCTATGCAATTGAATATTATGTTAATCACAACACGACGCCTGCTATGCACCTATGACGTAGGTGGAGCGTGTTTAGACTACCGTGCGCGTAAACCCGCCTCATAGGTGCAATAATTTCATATATACGCGGCGTATGCGACTACCTACCGAGGCGGGTGGGGGGGGCGCATGGCTGTATTATTGCGTTTTTCTTTTCAGCAGCCAAAGTGTTAAGCTTATGAATGACGTTAGAACTGCAATGTGAATAATGGTAGTTAGCATTTTTTTTTTCATGTTTTTTTTATGAATGATTTGCACAAGTTATTTTATAAAGAAACATACCTAAGTTCAAGAATCTTCATGAGTAGGTCCAAGAGTACTATTCCATGTATATTCAATACAAATAGCAGCAATCAGCCTGAAAAGACAAATACTATTATAGCTTCGTTATACTTCATTTAAGCATTCTCGTGTTGTAGATTGAAGAGCGTGATCAGCTAGAGCTAATATACATGCAAATCATGGTATTTCAATGGTTAGCACTTATCATCATTTCAAAATTTGTTACAGTTTAGTAGCCTTGATATTTTCTTACCATTAAATTCAGGTTTCCTATATTTCCCTTGAACAAAGATCCGAGGAACATCTAAGCCTTCCTTGAAGTTGACTGTGCGTCGTTGAACATAAGTATTAACAATGACTTCGAAGCCAGCTTCGGTGAATAACTTCCCTAGTTCTTCTTCGGTAAAATAATAGCTGCGAGTGCCATCCTGTCTCATGTAAAAGTTGTCCGATATCTTGTGGCCTGGCTTAAAGCGTAGCTGAGCCATGTCATATCTTCCATAGTCCCGGAGTAGCAGCATGCCCCCGGGCCGGAGTGCCCGGAACGCGACGCTCGCTACTTGAGGCCACATCGCCGGTTGTATGGCCGACAACACAAAAATCAAGCTCGCCATGTCCACAGATCCCCCAGGAAGATTCTCGAACAAGTCGTCAGTAGTCAAATCAGCTACGAAAGCTTTCATTTTAGACTCATCGTAGAGTCTATTCGACTTGACAAATTCGATGGCACGTGGCGAAAAATCACACGCGTAGAAGTAGAAATTAGTGAAGCCTTCTTCAATTAAAGGAAATACCATGTTCCCCACGCCGCAACCGAGTTCAAGGAACGTGATTTGCTGTCTATGATCGAAGTTTATAAGCTCTTGAAACTCACGTGTTGTCCAGTGCCGGTCTCTGAAGAACTTCGTCTCGTTGCGCTTATAGAATATGTCCCAATGACGTTTAGCTTCTTGTTCTAGTTTAACAGCCTTCGTTTCTGGGATCATACGCGAGTTTTGAGCATCGAGGCGTTCTTTCTCTTCCACGGAGAGTTCCTTCAATCGATGAACGAAGACGTCGCTCTCCGCGAAATCTTCATCCGTTTCCATCGCGACGGTTTTAGTGGTTTTCTTTTAAGAATCCATTTGTAGTCGAAACGAGTGGCAGAATTCACAATAATATTTAACTATTTTTAAGGCAAATCAATAAATTTACGAAGATGTGCACAGAAAAGCCAGCTACCGAGCGACGCAGGAAATCGGAAAAGGAAGACTTTACGTAATGTCAAAACGACATTGACTTGTAGTATTGCCAATATAGTTTGTTAAAATATCCCAATCTTGTGGAGAAAAGTGGTCCATTTTATTTTATTTAGTCAAACACAAACACAACTCAATGGGGGTTTTTCTTTTAGCAAAATGAACAACCTTCCTCTTAAATAGGGTACAAAAACCACATTTTTTTTTATTTTTGTATTATTGATCATTTTATATAATCAGCCATCTAGTGGAAAAGTGAGAACCGAAATAAAAAAGAAAAAATGAATATCACCATCATCTTTATAATAATAAATAAAAGTTGAAAACAAGGAATCTACTGAAATCTCAGAAAAAACCATAGATTTGTGTGTTCCCCACAATTTGGGAAATTCCTGACAATTTGGCAGCACTGACTTGTAGCGTTTTTTGTTCGAGAATAGGCAAAGACTTTTACTCATACTGCCAACTTTAAGATTAAAAAAAATGTGAATTAATTTATTTGCCAAGCATTCTTTCAACCCAACAATATAAGAAATAGGATGAAAAAAATAAGGATTCTCTCCCTGCACATTATTTAATCAACATATTGCAAACTGAAGTTCCATACGTACGACTCAAGGCTTTCTTTATCAGGACAGGACACTTTACCATTGACAGGGCCGAATGCGGGCGATAATAAGTACTGCAGATCTTATCATAACGGTAGTCATTATTACATATTTAAATATTTAACCATTTATTGTAAACTATAAACAAGAAAATAATAATAACGCAAAAGCAAAACTACACAACAGGCCTACTTATTTCTAAAGAAATATCTTCCAGCTGACCTACCTACCTAATAGAGCGTCGTCGGTGGTCTAGATGAGCGTCGGTTTGGCGTCGGTGGTTTAGTGGCTAGGGCCGCTGCCTCCCGTCCGGGAGACATGGGTTCGATCCCTACCACGTACCAATGTGTTGTCGAATTTCGAATTCATAATGTACGTTTATTCGACGCTCTTACGGTGAAGGAAAACATCGTGATATAATCTGCTCACTTCTGCGAAAAAAATCAAAATTTGTGTGTGAAGTCGACCAACCCGCACTGGGCCAGCAGCGTGGTCGACTAAGGCCTAATCGCCCTAATTCAGGGCAGGCTCGAGCCCCTCGGTGGGGACGTTATGAACTTTTGATGATGGTGACCTCTACCTAGTCAAAATCAGATCAAATTCTTTAAAGTGTAAACTTTGAACCACCGCCGTTGCGGTGCAGCTTCCATAGCTGAGTGATAGAGTGCTCACCAAAGGTTCTGGGTTTGAAAAAAACACCTTGTAAGACTAGCAGCGCTACTAAGTAGCACAGAATAAACTGGTGGCTCTGTAAGCTGTAGACCTCGCGAGTATTATTTTTTTTCGAAATAGCTGGGGGCCGTTTCACGAAGCTACAAGTTACAAATTACAAGTACAATTCGATGTGTACATTGCGTAGACAAAAAGATAAAACGATAAGGGTATACAGTTTAGGCGAATTGGCTACGCAATGAATATAAAATTGTAACTTGTTGCTTCGTGAAACGGGACCCTGATATATGATTATTTTTCATTTTCAACCCTCATAACTCCGTCATTTTTTAAAATTTCCAAAATCTGACTCGACAAAAAAAATCTTTTTAAGTATTTATCAAACCTGCTCAAAAAAATTCACGAGAATCGGTTGAGAAACGCGACCTGTAAATGAGAACAAACAGATGGACATACAAAAGCAATCTTGGCCAAGCTGAAACGAAGACGCTTCGCGCTAGCTAGACATGTTACACGCTTGCATAATGAATACCGCCCATACTGCTAGAGAATTTAAAGGCGATATCACAATACAAAAACATCCTCCAAAAATAATTTACACAGTTACAAGTAAGCAATAATTACCCGCAGATAAAGGGAGCGTCTGAAAAACAACGCAGTACAGGTTTAATTTCTGTGATAGCATAAGCTGAGACGCTTCCATCCATCCATCAATCAATCAATCAGCCTATTGCAGTCCACTGCTGGACTGCTGCCTCCCCAAGAGCACGCCAAAGCGCACGATCACCCGCTCTCCTCATCCAGCCACCACCAGCGACCTTCCTCAGGTCATCAGTCCACCTGGCGGCGTCCCACTCTATGTTTCCCGAGACGTGGTCTCCATTCGAGAACCCGTCTGCTGGACCCGTCCGGAATCTTTCCATATAAATATGTATTTTCATACTAATAATTATTTATTAAGTATCTTTAGGTGGTGGTTGGTGGTTGTCGGTGCAGGTTGCACAATAAACTCTGTTTAGCTTGTAAGTTAGAATAAGTAATACCCTATTGTGCAACCGTTTGATAACCCTAATAAAAAAAAAAATCTTTGAGTTAGATAAATGAACTCAATTTCTTTCTTTCTTTTTCTTTCTAAGAAGGTCAACAGGCGGGTTTAATGCTAGGTAGAGTGCAACCTATGCATGACATGCATTGTAGGGATGTCGATGTTCATCGATATTGCATTAACATCGATAACGACGTCGACGTAACATCGCAACATCGAGGTCATGATGACGTTTTTGTCTTGATGTTGACGCCGACCGAGGGGGACAGCGCTATACCAGAAAGAAAGACAGAAATAATTGTATCTCTTTTCACTTATTGTTCATTCATTCATTCCCGGCTCAAAGGACAATGTAACCTGAATTATTTGCTGCACATTATTTGTTGCGTATTATTTGCTGCACGTTATTCACCGCACATTATATGCACCCCTGTCTACCTGTCATCATCGGACTGTTGGTTGTTTGTCGATTGGTTTTGCTGTGAATTGTGCAAACTGTAACATAAATATAAAGTTAAAAGGTGCAATGAAACTTCGAAGCATGTAAGTTACTTATTACTTATTCATTCTTTACGTTTTCATCAAAAAATCTTAACATTATAATTTGTACTTTGATTGATTTCTATAGTAAACATAAGAATATATACTGTATTGTTTTTATTTGCAAAAAATATCGATCGATGTTGGCCAACATCGATGTTTTAAGATCGATTTTTATCGGAAATCGATAATATGCGACCGATATCAACATCGATGTTGACATCGATGTTTTCTCAACATCGAACATCCCTAATGCATTGCATGTGCGAGTTCTTACTGAAGCGCATGCATTCAATCAAAGTTGATTTGATCGTAACCCAAGATGGCCGCCATGTGCCGTCAACGCTTGATGTCGATCAGCTGTCGAGCGAGACTAATTAAGCCCGATTTACGACCAATCCTTGCGTAGACGCAGGCGTGTTGATTCAGTCATCAATAAAGCATTTTAAATGCAGGATATAGGCGTCGTTAAGTGACTATTTTTGTTTGATAGTCGATAGATATTTGAAGTTGACTTTACCTTAGGTGGTTAGGCAAAACTTATTACCAGTCAAATCCAATTTTGACCATGAAAATCAGTCAAAACTGGTTAACTATTGTCCTCAGCAATTAATAATGTTTTTTTTTTTTATAAAGTCAATCTAATAAACAAACCAGCAAGAACCAGACTTAATTTTGTTGAAATCACATACAATCATACAACTGAATTGAACCGGGGCGTTGGTGGCGCGGCGCGGCGTATTCGGGAGCGGCTCTAGCCATCATCACTACACTACCGACGACGCCTTGGAATAGACACAAAGCAGTTAAAGCATCATCACCGATAGGTCATATTCGTCCCCACAGACAGGGGCTCGAAACTTGGGGCTTGACCCTGACTTATGGTGATCACGCCTAGTCAACCAACCTCGCATAGGCTGATGTCTGTACATAAAAGATATTTAAGAAACAATATTGTTGGGCACGAACAATAGAAGTCAAAACAATTATAATTTGAAATTTTGTCTATCTGTCTGTATGTTTGTTCGTGAATCACGCAAAAGTTACAAAACGAAATTGAATGCGGTTTTCACAGTTATATTGCTGAAGGTCTAAGCTAAAAACTGGATTATGTTTTATCTTGATACGCCAAAGAGGAGATATCTTCTTTTTCATATTTGTTCTAGAAAGTTCATCTCGGAGATTTAACTTTGATCACGCAAGCGAAGGATCGCTAGTAAGAATAATAAAGAACAGAAACAATAGTAAATCTTGCCGACTAGATCATCAATCTATGCTGTGACTGTTTGAGTTGCAGTATCATAGTATCATGTGACGCCACCTAAATATGAGCTGACTGACACGTCATCAGTATTACCACCTGGGTCCCGTTTCACGAAGTAAATAAGTTACAAATTACATCTACGTAGTACATTGCGTAGACGATTACATTAACAATAACGGCTTACAGTTTAGGCGAATTGACTACCCAATGAAGATCAAATTGTAACTTGTTGCTTCGTAAAACGGGGCCCCTGAGCCCTGTTTAATATTATGTAAAAAAATTACAAAATTGTGGAATTGTCGCGTTTAGGCTGTTTAATAAAAGTGAAAAATCTTGATATATTTTTTGTCATATATAAACGCGTTTAATGAAACTCGAAATGTGTCAAAAAACCATAGTCAAATTATTTCTGAGGATTGTCGGAAAATTTGTTTATCGGGTGTAAGCTCTACGTTTCCTCTCGTAACGTGTTCAAGTCACGGAGACAAATACTGTCTCCGTGGTTCAAGTCGATGACCAAGTTTATCGCGACAGACAATCCGACATATTTGTAACTTTTCCACCATAGAAAAATTTGTCGCCTGTAAGTTTTTTTTTTCGTTATTATGGCACTAGTTTGTCTTTGTGCCAGTGTCAAGTAATGTTAATTAAACAGAAAAAATTTCGAATTGTCACTTTTTGACATCGAACTTGTCGGATTGTCGACTTTGAACGTGAATCCAACTCAATCAAAACCAGATTAAAGCAGGACTTGTGCTACTAACTTTATTGATGACGTCGTGTATCAGAGTATATTGGTAAGCGTTGCTACGTTCCGCCAGGCCAATACCTAATGTTTGTTGATGTTTCGAATTTGCAATGCATGCCTTGTTGCACAGTCAGTGCTTATGTAAGTGCATTTGAGAGGGACGGTAGGAACGACTTTATTTTATATAGATAGTGACTATATCATGAAGATTGAGCTAGGTAGAATGTAGTTGAAAACGTAGTCTATCATGGGTAATGTAATTATTGAGGATAGGGCTTTATAACAAGTACAAGTATGTCAGTAACTAACACTTCATTGTCCATGGGAATAGAATAGATTGCTTGAGTAGCAGGCTTTTTCGATATTTAATTAGCATTAATTTTGTAAATGACAATATTTTATTTAAAAAAGGAAACGCAAAGGATGCGACGACTGTGGAGTCTTCGGTGAGCTCTTCTCCACAGATTCCGCCATTGTGTTAGTGAACTCACCCAAAGAAGAAGAAGAAGTTATATAGTTACACTAAACCCAATAAAAATGAAGTAGGAACAAACAATAGAAGATAACTACTTGCTTTATGTTCCTACTTAATATCTTACTTATGAGTTTAGTAAACGGATTAAGTTAACTCGCCACTATATAGGTGCTTATGCAAGTATAAATGGATCTTTAGATACTTACACTTAGTTAATTTGCTAGCTCATAATAACAGAATCCATGTGTGACTGATAATTAAATAGGCACGTGACGAATGTTTTAAACAGTGCCATTGTATCAAACTTCATACTACCTCTTTATATGGTTGTGACTCGTTCAACTGCAATGTTTGTAACTTATGGCGATAAGGCAATTATTACAAGAGTTACCTTATACATACATTATAACAGCCTCCGTGGCCGAGTGGTCGAGATTTTGACGCCAATTGCGGAGGTTCTGGGTTCGATTCCCGGTGGGGACACTGTCAAGAAAAAATCTCTTTGTGGACAATGCAGGTTGAATCACCTTATTGTCCGAAAAGAAAGATGATTCCGTGCTTCGGAAGGCACGTGAAGCCGTTGGTCCCGGCTACTATCTAGTCGTTACATGAGCTAAGTCAGTGGTCTTTGGCGGCTCTATAACACTGACACCAGGGTTTGTGAGGCCGGTTGTCGACCTTACAACCCACACGATGATGATGATGATGATGACAAGAGTTTCCTACCAGTACTATAGTTTGTTTGTTACACAACTCGTTTTGAATTGGAGTGTTGGAACTTAAATAGACTCAGAACGTGCTGTCAGTGCAAAAAAAAAACGTACAAATAACGAAAATAGGGCGAAAAAAAATCTAAATTATACTTATAATAAAAAAAACACAGACATGAGGCATTTATAATATCACATGACTCATTTGATGGCTACTTTCGTAGATAATAGCTTAAGTGCCAGAAAAAGTTCCAGTAATAATAATTTCACTTTGAATGATTGATTAGGTAATGTAATGTAACCCTGCTATGGGGACAGCACAGCACGGAATATAAAACGAGAGAGGAATGGACAAGTGGGCGGGGCGCGTGTGTCATAACTATGAGTAGGTCCGCTTAGTTTTGATTAGTTCGCCGAGTTTGCAAAAAGTATTCCTATTTTCTTTAGGCTAAGGTTATTTGGTATGCATCTTGTAGTACGCCATCTAGGTCAGAAGCGTTGAACTACGTGAAGAAAGTATAGAATATATCTGAGCTCATGCGAAAATATACTTTATTTGTTTGATGGCAAAGTAATATTTACATTTAGTAATGAAGTATATATAACGTTCTTGTTTGAAACGAGTACATCAGCTCAGTACATTAGTCAAATGCCCGATGTGTGATGTAAACAGTGCTATTTATGTGTGATTTTGGCGATTCTCATAGAAAAAATTACGTTTGTCCTTTCCATTCGGTCGGGGACAGTCTCAAAAATGTTTTTTGTTAAAGCACATAGCCCCCTTCGGGATTCTAACCCAAAACCTCCTACCGCTATAACATCAACAGTTCATATACGTCCTCACTGAGGGGCTCGAGCCTACCCTGAATTAGGGTGATTAGGCCTTAGTCGACTACGCTGGCCCAGTGTGGGTTGGTCGACTTCACACACAACCTTTGAATTTCTTCGCAAGAGTGCAGGTTTCACGATGTTTTCCTTCACCGTAAGAGCGTCGAATAAACGTACATATGAATTCGGAATTCGAAGACACATTGGTACGTGGTGGGGATCGAACCCGCGTCTCCCGGACGGGAGGCAGCGGCCCTAGCCACTAGCCATTAGATCACCGTTGCTATTGTTGCATAAGTAAAATATTGTTAATGTAGGCGAAAATTGTAGCGCTACAATCAGCGTAGTCGTAGCCCGTAGCAAACTGCTACGCGGGCACCTTTGGGTGCGTCATTTTATTTATATTCTTAGGGCATTTGCGCACTCATCCGTATCCGATTCTTATCCGGTCCGTTTTTGATCCGTAAAAAAAACGGACGGTAAATTCACGTCTAGCGTTTGCGCACTCATCCGTATCCGATCCGGTTTTCATTCGTATTTGAGACGATATTGCATGATATTGTCGTTGTGATGTGCCGAGTCGAGCTGACTGACTGAGCAGATCTCGACCATAATGCTATAGAAGCAAGAAGCGTTCAAGGTCAAAGTGTTAACACTTTACCACTGACTGATGAGCAGTTGACTGTACTCGAGTATAGATTTCGGGTACTTATAGAATTCGAATACTAGGTTGATCTTTTTTAATTATATCTACTTATGTAATGTTGATCCCGTAATTAAGTCACTCACGTTACTCGTATAGTTTGTTTCACGTAAATAGAATCCTGGAGTCTCTTGTCTCGAGTGTGCATTCGATTATTTTTGTAACGAGTACCAAAATACTTGTTTATCAAAAAATAGTCAATTTGGCACATCACTAGCAGCGCGAGCTTTCCCCTCCCCGTACCTCACTCTTCATCCGTAAAAAAATCGTGTAGTGCGCAAGCGTACGTACAATTTGTATGGCGGCCACTTCGACTCGGTTTTGATCCGTAAAAAAACCGATCCGGAGTGAGAATTTACGGATCGAAAACGAACCGGATACGTATGGGTACGTAAGCGTCCATACAATTACAAGGATGGCCAAACCGGATCAGAAACGGATAAGAATCGAATGAGAATCGGATACGGATGAGTGCGCAAACGCCCTTATACTAACCTGTTTCATAAAGTATCCTCTTTCTGCGTCGACAACCCGGGTTCGAGCCCCGGTCAAAGTTTCAAAAGTCTTTAATCAGGTGATTCAACCTGCAATGTCCTAACCAAACTGGGGAAAGTCTCACAAAAAGATTTTTGCTTGACAGTGTCTCCACCGGGAATCGAACCCGGAACCTCCGTAATGAGCTGCGAAATCTCGATCACTCGGGCAAAAATTTATCTGTTTACGGAGGAAGTCACAAACACCTTACTCTATTCTTTAGATATGACTGCAGAAAGGCCAAGTGTTAGTGAACTCACCCAAAAAAATGTAATGACGGATCTAAGTGATGTAATAGCATCCTATGGAAATAAATAATTTTGACATTGACTTTGACTTGATCTTTGATCAAACGATATTACTTTTATGCCTGTTTGAACTCAACATCGGTAGATATTGCTAAATAAATGAACCCACCCGAACACAGTGGATAAAAAAATAAAATGGCCGCCATTCCAAAACGAAGTCGCATGTAGGCGAAAGTCGCATACATGGCCTGTCAAAAGTCGTGAAGTACAATTTGATATTCATTGCGTTGCCAATTTGTCGAATAGTTTTATCTCATTGTCTACGCGATGTACCTTACATCGAATTTTAATTGTAATTTGTAACTTGTGACTTTGTGAAACGGACCCAAACGATGCCATCCCCTGACACGCTTGTTTTGTGTGAAATGTGTTAATAAGGCGTCTTTAGGTAGAGCACGAGTGGTGAACGATTTCATTCTCTGTCGATTCAACTCTTAAAAAAATAAAGTTATATGCCTACGAGCAGGAAATGTATATCAAATAACGTAGGAAGCGACCTTGCCTCTGTAATTTGCTTATGTAATTACTTAACTTGGTTACATTGTGATTGCTTCCTATTATTCATCATTCATGAACAGCTCATTTCCGAGTACGTCCCCACAGAGGGGTCGAGTCTACCCTAGGGCATAGTCGACCACGCTGGCCCAGTGCGTGTTGGTCGACTTCACACACAACCTTTATGATACGCAGGAAGATTAGTTGGGTCAGCAAATACAATAAAATATATTTTCCTATTAGGTTAACGGTTGGTGATTGGTCGATGACTATCTTCTGGCACGAGGAAGCAGAGGGCGCTCGCAGTGTTGCCATCTACTAGCGTTGTCCAACAGGTTGGCGTAGTGACATCGGCGGTGGTGTAACATTTAAATTTCTTCACGGGAGTGTGCAAGAAAAAAAATGTATGGTGTGTATAAAAGAAATATGTATTTTTTATTTATTTAAATGAAACAAAAAATAATAAATAAAATGAAAAAGTGTTGTGTTATTATGGTGAACTTCACGCACGAAGTGTTGAAATTCTTTACGACGTAGGTAATTCTTTCACCGTATTTGACATGTGGACGAATAATCATTCATCATCTCACTCGAAAGACGTCCACTGCTGGACAAAGGCCTCCCCTAAGGATCTCAAGAACGACCGGTCTTGCGCTGCCCGCATCCAGCGGCTTCCCGCGACCTTCACCAGATTTTCGGCCTGCCCGCGCTGCGTCTTTCGGTGCGTGGTCGCCATTCGCGAACTTTTCTGCCGAAGCGCCCATCATTCTCCGTGCAATTTGCCCCACCCACTGCCACTTAAGTCTCACAATTCTTCGGGCTATGTCAGCAACTTTGGTTTGCCTGCGAATCTCATCATTTCCGATTCGATCTCGCAGGGAAACTCCGAGCATAACCCTTTCAATAGGAGGTCGGACTGTTCACCACATTTTTATGAATTTACAATATTATATGAATTATTTTTAAAATATAGATCAGTAGCAGACGATTCGCGAAGAAAAATACAGAATCGGTTGAAAAACGAATTTACAGTCACTTTTTAAACTTTCAATATGTCTGTCTCTTCCAAAAACGATTTTTTGTATGGAGATTATATGGCGTTACTAACAAATGACGTCACAAGTGGGTATGTGCCTCTCTGTCTAATCTTGAATTACAAACCTTTATAACTCGGTCAATTTTAAAGATAGAGCAAAAATTCGTTTAGAGTTCGATAGCAGAACAGAAACTAAGAAGTTTGGATTTATAAAATAAAAAAAAAGTAGTCCGATCCCCTATTGCCCTTTGGGTAGCCTTGAGTCTTTTTATTTACGAATAATACCATACTCGAATAAACGAACGGGTCCGAAAAATAAAACACATGGTAGATACAGACCGCGCCAAACTTCTAGTCCGCTCTGAAGTTGCTTCGCGCATAGCGCGTTGTCGCTTTTACCTACATTTTGCTACTGCGAGTCTGCGACGCGAATCGTGCCGTGTTCAGAGCAGACTAGAAGTTTGGCGAGATCTGTTTGATTTTGAACCCGACACTCTTTTCTCCACACCAAACTCGACAGCAAAGAATTCCGATCGGGTAAGGAACACACCTGAAAATCTCAGAAACTACGAATGCTAGTGAAATAAATTGTGTTTAATAGACAAGTAAATACTCCATTCATTGCTATCGAGTGTTTAAAATCCAAAATAAAATCGAATGCCGATGATCGATGTTAACGGGCAGTTCGTGTATTAAAATTAAGAGTTAAACAAAAAAAAGTATCGTAGTCGTCTTTTGTCGGCAGGCGTCTCCAATAGATGAGGCTTATATTTACCTCATTGACTATTGTATTGAGGACATAAAAATGGTCAGGTAAGTGAGGACCTTCCAGGAAGTGATGTTTACATTTGACAAAGACAAAGTCTGCAATTACGTTACGATATCCGTTGTGTTCTGGTTTCCGTGAAGTGCGAGAAAGAGACGACATTCTTAGAAATAAAAGATGTTGGATGTCATGTTGGGTGGATGGACGAAAGGTTCCCGTCTGTTCACGTCCGTAATCTTGCCTCTTGCCATTTTTTTGCCGTGGCATTTACATTTCATCGATCATCCATCATTCTGGTTGCCTGCGTTGCAAGAACTGCACGTAGGCATAGATAAATAAGGGGGTATAGATTGTTCTTTTCATACTAAGAGTTTTGCTATTTAAGAAAACTGTACTAGATGGCGTTACTTGGCTTGTCGGAGGTAACATTTGTCTTAAATGGCCAAATTAAAGCATTTTTCATCTCGAGGATTTAATATTTATTTTTTATTACTATAATAACAATGTTTTTTCATTACTAGACACAATAAATCAACAATTACTCACTATTCAAATTAGCACTCAATTTATTGAACCATTAAACTAAAAACCTAAAACCTTTTCACGTTAGGAGAGCACGCAGTTATTCTGATTTTCAACAGATGGCGTGTTTTTAGAAATAGCGCTACAGAAATATTGCCAGATTTTAAAAATAAATATGTGTCTGATCTATACTTGGTTAATTTGGAAGAAATAATGTTTAATAACAAACATCAGCTGTCGCACATACAGAAAACATTTTCTAATTGATAAGTCTAAGACAACAATATTGATAGCTGCATAACCAAACTAAAATAAGTGCGTTCCGTTTCATTGTGAAAAATTATTATAAAGTATCTCGTTTTTTAACACTGCTGCTTAAGCCTGCTCCAGAATGTCCAGACTTAGCCCACGGATCGCTTGCTAAGTGTCATTCATGGAGCTGTTTTTTATTGTACTTCACGCTGTCTTTCCCAATTTTTTTCGGTTTTTTATCCCGCGGGTCTTTGCGAACATCCATACATCCGTCAGATACAAAGTTTCACATTTATAACATTAGTAAGAACAATGGACCTACGCTCGCGTTATGTAAGATTTTCCCGTAGGAATAAAACTTTCTCCCGTAAAAACTAGGTATAATGTTCAGGTTACAAACTATCTTCATTCCAAATTTTATCTAAATCCGTTGAGAACTTTAATCGTGAAGGTGGAACATACAAATATTATTTTCACATATTTTATAAGGATTAGTTAGTACAATAAATCTTAACACGTCTGGCAATCTAGTTGTCATGCGCGTGGTCATACCCTGCGTTCCGAAACGCGCTGAAATCGATTAAAGCACCCGTAATCGCGTTCCGAATTACTGTCAGCTGTCAAAATTCATACGTTTTTTTGCTTGTCTGATCGCTGACAGCGCTGAAAGTCTGAATCGGAATACGCCCATAGATAAATAAGGGCGTGGACAACACCAGTCACCACGCCGCGTGGTGACTGGTGTTGTGTTTTGTTTTCGTGTTTGCGCTTAGCAACCGACTCGAGCGTTCATGGCAACAAAGGTTGCCAAACGCGATACTACGTTGTGCTGTGTGATTATCTTGCTGCTGCTGCTTTGCCAAACGCATGAAAAATTTGTGATTTATCATCTACTTTTAGTAAAAATTTATGATTTCTGTAAGTCACAAAAGAAAAATGTTTTAGAAAACAAAATCAATCCGAAATTAAAGATAATAAAAAACTTGTAGGTAATTAAATGATGGTCTTTTCCTTATTTCGCTGAACCCGATTTTTTCACAGGCATAGGTAATCCCTCACGGGTTAAGAAGATTTGGATAAGAAACATATTTTGCATAACATTTATCATCTGAATTCATCACCTCTCTTTTGTCACATCACACTAACATTTTTGTGAAAATATATTTGGATGTTTGCTCCGCTTTCACGCCTAAACTACTAAACGAATATGGATGAAAATTGGAATAGATATAGTTTGTACTCTGGATTAAAACAATCGAGACTTTAAAAAAATATATTTTTACCACGTCTTATTCCCACGGGAGAATTTTATATAACGCAAGCGTAGCCGCGGGTGGACTGCTAGTTGTTCATAAAAACGGAAAGGATGACTGGTTTTTAAAATTATAATTAGAGCGTGATTTCGGAATGCAATAATGGTGTTTATGACGTTATAATTGAATCTAGCTAGAATAAAGTGTTACACCACTCATGTGTTGAAACTTTATATCTTTACGAGTGCTTACACCCAATAAACAGAATTTTGATATTTTGTGGGTTACGCCACTTTTGCACCTTTTAACGTCAAACGGCTGACAATAATGTTAACATGATAATTTTGAAAAGTAAATATGGTCCTTCTAAAAAAAAATATCTTTTTTTTTCAATTTTCCGCGCAACTTTTTTTATTTTATTAGAATCTTCTCGTGACAAAAACAAACTCAACAAAAAAATAATTAGCTAAATCGTTCTAGCCGTTCACGTGTGATGCCGTGGTGGTAACAAAGGCAAATAGGGATTCATTATTAGAACATAGTAAATATTAGCATAGAGAGTGAGTTTACCAATAAAGACGTAAACATAAATTCACAAATAGTACGGGCAAGCCAGTTCGGGGTCGCTCCACATTTGCGCCACCTGGCGACTAAAGGAAACCACGTTCAGTTAGAGATTTATTAATAGTTCAACAGATGTCACTTGATTAACACAGATAGGCTTAGAAAGTAGCGACATCTAATATAATAAGCAAAACTAAAAGGTACCGGCGACAATAATAAGTTTTACGCAGGTTGGGCATGCAAGTATGGAGTTAGCAATCTATACCCCCTTATTTATCTATGACGTAGGTACTACAAATATATATCACATACAACGTGTTAGCACGAAATAGACAATAGTAGTAGTAAGGCAAAACTTTCCGAGTGGTAGCTCAGCTAACTGAAAAACTTTTATCTTAAAAATTTTCAAAAGTCATATATTTTTTATTTTGTTGAAAACAGGGAATATGCACATTTAAAAAAAAAAACATTAATCGAAATATTTCAAGTTCCAGATAAAATAATAAAAAATATTTTTTCTAATATCTTGCTCAGAAACAAAGTTATGAGGCTTCAAAGTTGATGGTTAGACAGAGAGGTCCGACGTGACATGAGACGTCATATGTCACGCGGGCCATACATCCGCCATAGAAAATTTTGTTTACGTAAGAGGGACAGCTATCTAGTTTGTTTTTTGATCAATTTCGATTCTGTTTTGACTGTCAGTATTATATTTTTGTACACTTTCAGTTCCTCCGAGCTTTCAGATGAACTATGAAAAAAAAACTAATATTTTTTATGCATATTACCTATTGACTCAGTCTACTTACCAGTTAATATGAGACGTCATGTTTTTATTTAACATTTTGGAAAAGGTCTTTCTGTTTCACAGGCTGAAACTCTGAAAGCTTTTTGCATTATTCAGCTAAAATGTTGTAAACCGCACGCTGTCTGAGACTTAGTAGAATAAGGACTAGCAAGCTGAATGGAAAGGTAACTGCCTCGTGAGAAAATAAAGAGCTTGGTGTTAGTAACACTCCTTTTTAAGCATAAAAAAAAGATTCATAGAAAATGCTCACATGGAACGGAAAGGTCTCATGCATGCAGACAAATCGGCTTTCTTTTGGTCTAAGTATTAAAAAAAGCTAAAAAAAGATAGTACATATTACAAAATGTTTCTCTAATCCTTGCCTCGGTGAAAATAATAGTTTTATACAACTTTCTTTTTTTTCGTTTTGGCAAAGAGATAATGGGCGTATTCCGATTCAGACTTTCAGCGCTGTCAGCGATCAGAAAAGCAAAAAAACGTATGAGTTTTGACAGCTGACAGTAATTCGGAACGCGATTATGGGTGCTTTAATCGATTTCAGCGCGTTTCGGAACGCAGGGAATATTTGCTTTACCAGTTAATACAAGTAAAGGATATGACAGATAAGCATTATCCAAACCAAACCTTCCCTGCGTTCCGAGACACGCTGAAATCAATTAAAGTACCCGTAATCGCGTTCCGAATCACTGTCAGCCATACATTTTTTTGCGTTTCTGATTCGGAATGCGCCCCTTCTGTATTCAATCCATAAGTCCAATACGTAGATTTAAAAAAGTTATAAGATCTTGGCTAATGCAGCACACTTTTTACTCCATAAAAGAATTTATTGACCATAAAATTGAATTATGCAGGAATTGTACTAGTTTGTAAGTAAATGGACATTTGCATGCTTTAAACTTAGGCTAGATATGTGCTTTATTTTTAATCATACTAACATCTTTGTATCTACCATATCTATCGCAAATAAAATATCTTTATCTTTATCAAAATCGCCAGGGTAGTAATCAATCACGCGCCTTTAGGAATTGAGTGGACTGCGTGCGAAGTAATGCAATGTAATGTTTCGCTAACCACCTGCTAGATGGCGCACGAGAATAGTACGCAAAGGTGCCAATAGATAGCGCCACCCAAAACAAAATTGGAAACATAGTAAACAAAGCGTACTTTAGCTATTGTTCATCTGCTCTTTACTGACTCATCCAGGGCTTGTTGATAAAAGGATTCTCCAGGAAATAATACAAAGATTATGTGGCAGTAAATATATTCAGAAAATATCAACCATGATCGATTCTTATCGTCGTCAGTATAAAAAGTATCAGTATCGTGAGTAAAATTACAGTATTGTCTATCGAATTCGAATAATTGATCTCTTAAAATTAATAGTTCATTATTGCTTTATACAATACAGTATCGAGTAAAACATTCGATAACAATGACATACATTAGATATACTATCTAAACTTAGGAGTAAGCCAGCCGTCCACAATCAATCTCGTACACGATAAACACTTAATTTAGATTAATAATAATTACATATCACAATGAGAACGTCCTGAACACTCCACTCGCACACAATACAAAACAAATACAAAACGAAGGCACGAGATCTACCTACAGCTACGACTATTTTATGTAAACATGCCCCAAAATCGTACCCTAAATGCTTGCGCGTGTACATACATACAAATACAGTCGAATAAATTGCGTTTGGAAGAGTTTTATCTATAAAAATTTCAGTAGCGTTACAAGTTTAAAGCGGTTCTGGAATACAATGACTGGCCCGGCGGAGTTCGTTCCCCGGACGTGGTAATGGAATGTCGGCGTGCAGCCGCTCCCGGCGCTCTTTGTGCGCTCCCCGCCCGGCTCGCGGCGCGCGCGCAGGTAGCGCGGCCCGACAACGTCGCGCTGCAGCTGCCTGCGACCCGACGCGGACCGGACCTCCATCATATAACAACACGGCACTGACTCATAGTCTTCAACAATAATCCCCCAACTACACAGTGTCCTTCCCTTCAAATTTTTCAGCTAGTTCACCCATCAGTTCTTTGTAAATAAGCGGATCGATGTTCTTTCCCAGTTGATACAGCACGAACCAATCGCCGATTTGCAGTTTACGGGCCACAGTTTCGACTTGCTCCTGGGGAGCGAGGCGGCTGCGTGCGCGCAACAGATACAAGCGCACTTTCGGTCCTGCAACCACGGCCATACGGTACAGAAGAGTGATTCCACTCAGCACAGACAGGATCACAAACCAAAACCACAGGAACACATAGATCTTCTCGTTAACAATGTTTAAGGGCAGTACGCACAAACCGTCGAACTTCTGGACAGTTCCTGAAGGACCATATTTGTGGAAGGTACATTTTGTCACTTTCGGAAACACTCTGGCCATTGGATCTTCTCTCTCTTCCGGCTCCATTTCGGTGAAACGCACTACATCTCGTCCGTAAGTCGAAAATTCACCGTCCAGGAAGAAATCCATGAAAAATATTTGTCCGACCACATTTATAAAGTTGAGAACTTCACAGATGAAAAAGCGGAACGCGTAGAAATTTTGCGTGTGCAAGTTGGTGTGGAAATAGTCGACTAGCAACTTTTTGCGGTCAGCCTTGCAGTCTTCACCTACAACGGGACAATTCAGGTCGAGCACCAACATCTTTATCCGACCACCTTCCCAAGTTTTCCACAGGTAACGCGGCACGTAGAACAGGATCGCTTGGAAAAACAACACGAAGCACACCCACTGGTAGTATTTATGGTATTTAACTTCATCCTGTCCATCGACGTGGGAGGCAACGCCAGGCTGCACCATATCCTTCCCAACGCGGCCCACGAGCCGGTTAGGAATAGTAAACGTTGAATAGATCCAACAGTAAGTGTCCATGACGGCGAGCGGAATCTCGTCCACGATGCAGTCAATGGGGTCGCCGATGTACTGTCTTGAGGTGACGAGCAAAGAGAACGCGATCAGGATAATCACAGTAGCCTTGTAGTGGAGACGGAACACATTGTTGTCGATGCACACGGAGTCGAGCTTGAGAAGCCCCTTCACGGAGCCGAAAACGTCAAACATGGCGGTTGTCTGTTAGCCGCGGGCGCGCGGCGCGTCGTTCGCGTCGGTAGAGAGAAGGGCGTGCGCTTCGCCCTCACTTCGGATGCGGAATGCTGTAGACGTGTAAAGCGAGACAGGCGTGCGGAGTCGCGGGGCGGAGAGGAAGCAGCGAGGGGCGAAGTCCCCGCGCCTCACCGCGCAACTCGGCGCCTTTAAGGTACGCGCACACTGTGCCGGGCCGCTGCGACCCGGCGGCATAGTGTGCGATAGTTCATATAAATTACATACGAGCAATTTGAGCGGATTTTTGCGCTGCGACCCGGCACGCTGCGGCCCGGCATACTGTGCGCGTACCTTTAGAGCAATGAACGAATACTGACTGGACTGACCTTATTTTCGAAGAGTATAATGGTAGCCAACAGTCGCGGAGCCCTAGCAGCCAGCGGCAGTGCAATAAGACTCAACCACACTCAACTCATGCATCGATATACGGAGCATTATAGCGGCATGTGGCCTAATTAATAAATGGTTATCTCTGCTGATGCTGATTGCATCATTTAGGAGCATCGAGAGCGTGTTACTGACACGCAATGGAGCTATTTTGTACGAGTGCATTACAAAAATTACAACGTTAAGAGTGTTTGGGATGTATGATAATGAAGTATTATTTAAATGTTTTAAGATTTTCGTGGTTGTTCACTACTTGTAATAACGTGGTTGTTCACTACTTGTTTATTTATTTATTTATTATGACGAACACAACAGATAACAATCAAAAAAAAGATTACATTATTATGTTTTGTAGTTTTTGATCTAGATTGCTAGCCAAACATGTGACGTACAGCATGTTTATACTTATGTACTGAAACTGTGTAAAAACTACAATTCAAAAGTTTACTTATTTATCTAAGTACTAAACATATAAATTTTGAAAATTTGGCAGAAAGAAAAAACATCTAGATAAACATCATCTCAAACAACATTGGAAAAAAATATATATATATATATATGTATGGCAAGAAAAAAGGTTATTCGTGATTCAGTACTTGATGTAATAATAGTTAATAATATATTTAATATTATTACAACAGAGACTTGTTGTAATAATATTAAATATAACCATGGTAACAAACCCGAAAATTGTGACAATTTAAGTATTATTTACTTTCAGAAACCAATGTTCTATAAAATTGAACCTTAGTCACCCTTAGTCCGCCCCAAAAACAAATCCTGGATCTGCCACTGATATAGTTGCTTATGATTATGACACTTAAAATATAACAATAACAAAATATTATATTCTCTTTGTATATAATGATAAATAATGCTATGACAAAGCAAACTTTAATTTAACAGGTCATCAAAGTAAACAAATTAGTTAACGATTGTTTATCCACCTTGCTTACTATTCGATCAAATGTTTCGCTCGTATTTTTGAAAACATGATATTCCATTGTGCAATATCAAATTTTAATAAAACAGTTTTTTCTGAAAATTTCGTTCATAACCGATCTAAAATCATAAGATTATATTGACTAGAAAATCTTCAGATAAATAAATCCAGAGATAAACTTTGAATTGCTAAGCCTGTTTGTTCATATGTAGAAAATTTTATTTTTAAATTTGGGACAAAACACGTGCATGCAAATTTTGAATTTCTACAAAACAAAACAAAATTCTAGTTTACCAAACATTGTATTCTACTGTGAAACCAATTTCTGTACATGCCTTCTATAAGCGTTTGCCTTATAGTTTTCGAAGGATTTCCTTATTTCAACAAAAAAAAACTAAAGAATACGATCGTATCTTTTGTCGGCACTAGATGTTTCATAAAAAAAGAAAATGCTATGTAAATATAATATATAATTACATACACTTGGTCAATACTGCTAAGTAATCATAAAGGAATTAGTTCGCTTTCTTATCTAATGTGGGGACGTATGTGAGCTGGTGATGATGATTATCTAATGTATTGTTTGACAGAAGAAAAAAACATTTCCTCATTTAATAAAATCACCAAGTCGTGTATTTTTAATGTACGATTTATCTTATCTAGGACGGATATTGCTACGTTCGATATTTTTTGACAAATTCTGTGAAGAATATGCCGCAATATTTAATGAGTGACGTTACTTTCTGATTGAGACAAGTGACTATCACGCAAACACTGAGTCAATCGTGCTTCAAAAAGATTTTCCTTAAGATTTGATGATAAAACCTAGAACATAAGTATAATTTAGATAATATGATCGATCAGAATCAAAATAATAAATAAACCATTTATTTCAGGCACTGAGGGAGGGTCCCATAATTAATTACACTTAACACTAGTTTACAAAATTAATAATTAATAATTTCATTGTCATTGTCATTATAAATTTATATTAAACAATTGTAAAATTTTAGATTTAAAGGTGAAATAAATAAAATAACGTTAATTCTACTTTTTCGATGGGTAGCACCGATATTTTCATGTTTGCAACATATTGAAATTCACATCATAGATAAAAAGTGTTCTAAAGACAGCTGAGATAATTGAGTTATTGCGTTGTTGAAGCCTCCGATGAAAAATTACTTTAATTTTAAACATTAATTCACAGAAACTTTCCACTTTAGTGTCACTAAACATACCAGTCGCACTACACCGCCACGGGAGTCCTAACATTGCTCAAAACGCGTTGTTATACTGTACTAGTATGTTATTATAATAATGCTTATTATACCTATACCTATAAAAGAGTGATCATATTATTTAAATCTTTTGATTGATTGATTGGTTTATTATTCCTTTTTTGTGCAAAGCATACCACAGAGTAGGTACATGCAAACTACATGGCGTACCTACGTGGGAATTTATCAGAAATATCGTGCAGCCATTTTTTTAAATTTGTCCAAGCTTCCCGTAGGATACGTCGTCATAATAGCCAACGTAGCAGTTCTTTTAATAGTAGGTCTTCTACAATTACAATGTAGATTTACATAGTATAAATGTTTTACTATGCATAAAATGCTAGCCGTGTGGTGACGGCAGAGTAGAATACATTTGTCACCAACCCCTACTCTTCCCGTGGGTCTCGTAAGAGGCGACTTAGGGACTACACATTGAACAGGGAACGGGCAGCAGCGCTCTCTGATACAGTAACCTTTTAATCTGCGATCTCCAACCCGCCTGCCAAGCGTGGAGATTATGGCAAAACCAAACACTTAAGGGGAGGAGGCTCAAGTCCAGCAGTGGACTGTAACGGGCCGTTGATGTTGATGATGATGATGCATAAAATAAACACATCTTCAACTCTGTTACCAGGCGTGTATTTTCAAGGAAATTGTACTGTTTAATGTCAATTCATTTATGCATTGGAATATTCATTCAAGTGATTCAAAAGTAGGTATATAGTAACTTATTATTTTCCTGAAATTAAAACCGCAGATGTTTTCTTGAATGGGAGCTAAGTACTAAGTACCTGTTACCTACGTGATGTCGGTCGCATATATTCATGTCATTGTAAAAATTATCAAGTTGATAATAGATTTTAGTCAGCGTGTGTTGAATCAAATAAAACTATTGGTAAAACAGTCATTACATATTGTGATGAGGTTTATCTAGATTAAAGAACTGAAAATATAAGAACCATGACAAAAACAATGTTAATAGGAAATCAAGAACTTCTTTTTAATTAAAAATGAGTCCTAAGATAATTGATAAATTCGGTTCTTACGAAAATCCGAAGAGATATATATGTACCTGGGCTGATTGATAACTGGCCGAAACGACGAACTTAAAAAAATGATACGCAGAAAAAAAATATTACATTATATTTTGGCATCTTTTTGAAATAGAACGCCAAATTTGAATTTAATCGAACTGGTGGAATTTGTTTGATAGGACGTAGAACTTTCTCTGTCGTAAATTTTCTTAACAATGGAAAGGAACGAAATTCGTGCGGTGATAAAGTTTTACGTTTTAAAACAGAAAACAGCAACCCAGATTAAAACCAAGCTAGACAGTGTTTTAGGTAATTCTGCTACTGCATTGAGTACAATTCACACCTGGGTAACTGATTTTAAACGTGGAAGACAGAGCTGCGAAGACGCCCACAGGTCTGGCCGTCCAAATGAAGTCACGAATCCGGACATGATCAAAAAAATTCACAAAATTGTATTGAATGATCGGCGCTTGAAGTTGCGAGAGATAGCAGAGATGGTGAGCATTTCATCTGAACGCGTTTTTAATATTTTGCACCAACATTTGGGAATGAAAAAGCTTTGCGCGCGATGGGTGCCGCGTTTGCTCACTGTTGACCAAAAGCAACGTCGAGTGGACGATTCATCGGAGTGTTTGGCGCTGTTTAACCGAGATCCTAACAAGTTTTCGCGGCGTTATGTAACAGTCGATGAAACCTGGATACATCAGTATACTCCCGAGACAAAAGAACAATCTAAGCAGTGGACTGAGAGCGGAAGACCTGCGCCGAAGAAAGCAAAAACGGTTTTGTCGGCCGCCAAAGTGATGGCGACTGTTTTTTGGGATGCTCGAGGGATTATTTTAGTGGATTATCTGCAAAAAGGAAAAACAATAAATGGAGAGTACTACGCAAGCTTGCTGCAAAAATTAAGTGAAGAAATCCAGAAAAAACGACCACATTTGGCCAAGAAAAAAGTTTTGTTCCACCATGACAACGCACCTGCACACACGTCAATGGTTGCAGTCGCCAAACTCCATGAATTGCGGTTCGAATTGCTACCGCATCCACCCTATTCCCCGGATCTGGCCCCGTGTGACTTCCACTTATTCCCAAACCTGAAGAAATGGTTAGGTGGCCAGAGATTTTCATCAAATGAAGAAGTCATTGTTGCCGTGGACGAGTATTTTGAGGGGTTGGAGAAAACATTTTATCAAACTGGTGTAACGGCATTGGAGAAGCGCTGGACTAAATGCATCGAGGTAGAAGGAAACTACGTTGAGAAATAAATTTATTTTAAATAGATTTTTAAAGTTTTTCTTTGTCGTTTCGGAAACTTATCAATCCTTATGTTTTCTGTATTTTTTTTTGTTGTTGTCTTCCATTACGTAGGTTAGTATTAGTTAGTATTTTACTTATCAATAATTTTATGTCGTTGGTATGTTCTTTTATAATAATAATAATTATTATTCATTTATTCAAGTAACTAAGACTGAAAGGTGTAAATTACAGACTATGTTAGAAACACATTCACAATTAATAAGAAGAGAAAAAGAAGAAAGTCATGGTATACAGGTCATTCTGCCCCATCCCATGAGAAATGGCGCAGCAATGACCCACATAGCGACAATCGAGCCGGTCCGCGATCATGCTGAGCATGACATTGGAGGAGCCTCGCACTCGCCGCACCAGGGATCCACATCTTTTGCGCATTATTGTATAAAAACAATCAACTCTGGCATCCGCGAACATCCCTGATGCGCTACAGTATCAAAGTTATCTCATTTCTACCTCACACTGACGTGTCATTAACAAGTGCCTCATGTATTTTGTCCATAACTGGTCGTCTTCATTAGCATGCGCTCCGTTAGCTGACCATTTTGGCTTTCGAACGCGTCTGCGCATGTTCACCGTGAATACCAAACATTTTCCCAAGAAATGTACCTTCCTTGTAGCATTGTGCGTTTTTTTATGTTCGTATTGTGGCTGATTTTATCGATAGACAGTCAGGTAATAAAAGTTGTATGATATTTTTGAATAGGTTTACTAATAATTATGGTTACATAATATAATATAATACAGCATGAAATTTACATCGTTTTGTTCCCGCCGTGTAGTGATAGTACTCGTCAAACTGAACAACTTTTCACGAAAAAAAAAATTCCTGTGACAAAAAAATTTTTGGTCTGTCCATACAAAATGGGTCGGTCGGGAGTCTCACTTTGTATGGAGAGACCAAAATTTTGTCGCTATTTATTTAAACATTACACACACATACATATACATACACATATTGATCTACATATCCGACCAAAATCACTTTTTAACAGTCTCGCAAATTAAAAAGTAAAATGTGCTTAAAGAGTTCCATTTTCGAATTCAATAATTGTTTTTTCATTGTTTTCCAGATCCAAAGACTTTCAGTATGCCTACCATGCTAAAAAGTGATTTTGGTCGGATATATCAACATCAACATCAACGGCCCGTTACAGTCCACTGCTGGACTATGAGCCTCCTCCACTTAAGTGTTTGGTTTTGCCATAATCTCCACGCTTGGCCGGCGGGTTGAAGATCGCAGATTGAAAAGTTACTGTATCAGAGAGCGCTGCTGCCCGTTCCTTGTTCAATGTGTAGTCCTTAAGTCGCCTCTTACGACACCCACGGGAAGAGTAGGGGTTGGTGACAAATGTATTCTACTCTGCCGTCACCACACGGCAAATATAGCGCATATTCTCATATGGCGGATATGTAGATCCGACCTAATGCTTCTCATGTGGAGTCTTACCCAAGGATATTCTATTTTTCACTTAGCATTTAATCCTTATCTTAGGAATTGCGTGCCGACAGGTGGATTATTCGTCAATAAAGTGATTGGAGTATTGCAGATTGTGGCCTGAGCATTATCTCGGCTGATATAAAATTGACAGGTAAAGCCGTTGACGATGACAATATCGTAGAAGTAATTGATAGAGAATTGAGCCAATAATTTACGTAACTATTTCTTTCTATAATTCGGTACACGTTGTATAGAAATCATATAGGTATCATCATCAACAGCTCATTACGTCCCCACCGAGGGGCTCGAGCCCGGTGGGGGTAAAATTAACTAGCCCTGACGGTAGAATTTTCAAGCCACAAAACTGCTTCTGATTTGCTTATCTGCGAGTTGGAACCAATAAGTTAACATGCTTTTCAGAGTCCGGAAATTTTCCTAAAAGTAAACCACAAACTAACGTCACCCATTTCGCCAATCTTGTTACATAACTATAGCGTTATTGCACGCAAAAGTTAAGTTTTTTCCTGTGGAATCGTTTAGTAGTGAATGGAAGATGTACTAACAGAACGTCATACTAAATATGTATTATAAATTTAATGTGAAAATATATTTAGATGTTTGGATGTTTGTTCCACTTTCATACCTAAACTACTCGACGGATTTAAACGAAATTTGGAATGAAGATAGTTTGTAACCTGAATTAACACATAGGATACTTTTTACCGGGAAAAAATCTTATTCCCGCGGGAAAATCTTACTTAGCGCGAACGTAGCCGCCAGTCTCCAGTAAAATTTCCCTCTCGTGTTTCAATTGTTTTATTTCCTTCATGAGATTCATCTCGACAATCATGATCTGAGGGAACCTTTAAAGACATAACAAAAACACTGTTTTTACTCATAAGAGACGACACCTTTCCAATGAGAGATTGACATTAATACCGGATCTCCAATAGCAACAGGGTCGGCTTACTCCATTGTGACAAAAGGAATTGCACACTCGATGTTTTGAGCAAATACAGGATAAGTAACTTGAGAAGCTCGGGACTCGAATACCAGCCACATGCAAGCAATCACAGTATATTCCGGTAAGTACCAAACCACAGGCTAAACGCCGCCGCCGCCGCCGCCGCCGCTGCCCTAAGACCCGATATCATCAACTTTTCTGGTGCTTTTCATCATAATATTAAAAAAAACACGCTCTATGGGCAACAGGCAGACCGTCCTCACTATCCCTGGTTATCCTTTCACTAATCAACTTAGCCGTGTGGTGACAGCAGAGTAGAATACATTTGTCACCAACCCCTACTCTTCCCGTGGGTGTCGTAAGAGGCGACTTAGGGACTACACATTGAACAGGGAACGGGCAGCAGCGCTCGCTGATACAGTAACCTTTTAATCTGCGATCTCCAACCCGCCTGCCAAGCCGTGGAGGATCATGGCAGAACCCCTCCACTTAAGTGGAGGAGGCTCTTAGTCCAGCAGTGGACTGTAACGGGCCGTTGATGTTGATGAATCAACTCTATTTCATAATCTTAAAAGTACTTTTATGAGATTGGATTGGAACAGTGAAAAGATAACTCCTGTGGGAGGTGACAAAATTAAGATGTATATTTGATGCATTTTTGCAATTATTTTAGCTGTGATTTAAAAATAATCTACCAGAGCGGCATTCTTTCCTTGTCCATTTTTTTGTGATAACATAGATGTAATGATTACCTCTAATCATATTTATCTATCGAAGCCCAACCTATTTACATTTAAAGTGATAAGTATAAATCATTAATTATTTAGGTGCGGCAATTGATAAAACTTGTAAAGCAAGAGAGATTTTATAATTTTGATATCTTCATATGCTGTATGTTGGTTGTTCCGTAGCCGATTTATGCAGCACAGCACAGCCCCTCGGTGGGGACGTATATAAGCTGTTGATGAAACTAACAAAAAACAATTGAATAGTTTTATTACCAGTCGAACTAATGATTAGTTACTAATGTTACCTATAATATGTGATTTTAGAGCGTTAATTTTTCCTCCGAGGATTTTATCAATGAGCTAACTAGATTTTGTTTAATACCTAACTATAGTTTATTTTCTGACTTTTTTATTTTTTATTTGTTGTTTGTTGAATTTGACATTGTATTATTATTGTTAAATCTGACATTGTATTTTATGTGAAATTTTTATACCTATCATGAACGGCTCGTTACAGTCCACTGCTGGACTATGAGCCTCCTCCACTTAAGTGAGGGTTTTGCCATAATCTCCACGCTTGGCAGGTGGGTTGGAGATCGCAGATTAAAAGGTTACTGTATCAGAGAGCGCTGCTGCCCATTCCCTGTTCAATGTGTAGTCCCTAAGTCGCCTCTTACGACACCCACGGGAAGAGTAGGGGTTGGTGACAAATGTATTCTACTCTGCCGTCACCACAAGTTCCACCCTGCGTACTCTATTTTTTTTAAGAGTGATTCACTAGGTACGTATAGACATTTTTGTGGTCTCGAGTTCTCAAAGCATGGGCCGACATTTTTATATGTTGAGTAACTGGTACCGGTTTAAGTAAATCAACGTTACGATGATCAGTAAGGTAAGTAATATAGGAATTTTATTACAGATTTACTTTAAAGTTTTCCCTTTGGAGTTTCAGATATATATACATGAACAGTATGAAGATTGTTATTTTCGGCGTGGATGGATATCAAGGCATTTTCATTAGGTTGACCCTAAGCCTTCCACTGTGAGGTAAGGTGGAGGCGGTATTATTAGAGAAACAATTATTTGCAAGAGATTCAAGTGATTTATTTTATCACGAGATCAGTTTTTACAAAGTCAGCCAACAATAGAATCAGCTCTTGTCCATCAAAGAATATTTTCTTCTTCTAAATTCAAATAAACTCAACGATTCTAAAAGTATTTACAGCCAGCAATAACGAACGAGGCTGAGACGTATAGGTATGCACACATACCTAACACACTGTGTCTGATTTTTATCTATAAAATAAAAAAATCTGTTCTGCCGAAAAAATATAGCCAACCAGTGTCACTCGGGCTGGTGTAAAAATTCTAACGATACTCCATACTTCTGTGCCCATACATCCAAATCTGTTTAGGCCTCAGAGGAACAAAAGACGGGAGGCGACGCGCGTTAGAAATCTTTGGTTATGGTGGAATAAACAAACTCACATACATACATACCTACATGAACCCTGAATTCAACACTCCTCCGCAGTCGTGTAAAAAAGTCAGATCTACACACGTAAGTTTCGCATTCGCAGAATACTAAATATAAGTAAATACTATAAACACTTTGGGTTTTCGTGGTTGTTAATATTAATAACACACATATCTACCGGGTGGTAATAACCACGATTTTGGTATAAAATAAGCTTTTTAATGAGATTACCGATATTTCGACTATGTTGTAATAGTCATGATCACGGCAGAACTGCTTATTTTAAAACCAAAATCGTGGTAATAAACCGGTAGATATGTGTGTTATTAATATAAATACAATGTATTCTATTAGTGCCAGCCAACAAAATAAAGAATGGCTCATCCTAGACTGTGTCTGGCCGTAAAATCTAAACTTCTTTTAGGTACCTATTTAATAAATGTCGAGAGTCGTCGGTGGTCTAGTGGCTAGGGCCGCTGCCTCCCGTCCAGGAGACGTGGGTTTGATCCCCACCACGTACCAATGTGTTTTCGAAATTCGAATTCATATATACGTTTATTCGACGCTCTTACGGTGACGGAAAACATCGTGATGAAACCTGCACACTCCTGTGAAAAATTCAAAAGTTGTGTGTGAAGTCGACCAACCCGCACTGGGCCAGCGTGGTCGACTAAGGCCTAATCATGAAGGAAAATGCATTTTCATTTTGCAGGAAAAAGCATGCGTCAAGACAATGTGAATCCTCGTCTGAAGAATTTGGGAATTACTACGGGAAATAATAACCCTTTTGCAATGTTACTCATTTTAATGTCTTGGAAGTCGTTCTATTTTTTTTCAGCAGAATTGTGCCTTTGTTCCACACATAGTAGAGCAAGGTTTTTTCCCTAACGGACCTAATGATTATAATATTCTATCATAGTGGTATTTTTTTTTTTTGTGTTTTTTTTTTTTTTTTTGTACAATAAATAAATAACAAATGTCAAATGTCCTAACCAAACTGGGGAAGTCTCTTTTGCTTGACAGTGTCCCCACCGGGGATCGAACCCGGAACCTCCGTAATGGGCGTCGAAATCTTGACCACTCGACCACTCGGCCACGGAGAGTTCTAATGATAATACACAAAAATGATAGAAACATCCTGATGGAGCAGTTACGATCTTCTCCTCCGAAGAACTCCTCAATAGTTTGCTACGAGGACACAAAACATTTTGCTTGCTAAACCTGATCTTCAATTATTATTATTATTATCTCGAGCCTCTCGGTGCTAGACCGGTATTTTGTGGATCAAAACACGGGTTTATGCCAAGTGACTTCGTTCCTCTACTATTGCTGAAGGTGTCTGTGTGGTTGAAGATAGGAATCGTCTGACCATTATGGAGGTTGTGTTTATAATGACTGACTTTTGAAGATGTATGTATGTGTTTTTGTGTAGATCTTATTATTATTATATTATTATAAATTATCAATAAATCAATATCAAGACTAATTTTTAATCTTCACTACGAACTGATGATGCAGCTAGGATTGTCTCCTCAGGAGCTCCTCAACCACTATACTTTTAAAATCTTTTTCTTCAGCCTTTTTCAACCATTTTGGTGTAGGCCTCCTTCAATTTTCTCCATTCCTCTCTGTGTTGCGCTCTTTGTATCCAATTCGAGCCCGCGACTTTCTTTACGTCATCTTTCCAGCGCATATGTGCGCACTTTTAAAATGCTAACGTCTAAATTATCAGTTACTGCTTATCAAAATCAGACATCATGGTCCCAAGCAGACAAACCACTCTACAACAAGGTTATAATCGAGATTAAATATTATATAAAAAATGCGATAGCAACAAATACGTATAGTTTCTAGATAGATACGTTGCAAAAATCAAATCAGATCAAATCAGTCAAAAATATTTTAATCGGAAGATTTTTACAAATATTTTTTCGATCTCAAAGAAAAGATGGATGGATTGTGTAGGATGATATGTTCAGGAAGGATGTGAGTGTTGAAATGACGGCTGATAGGGATGAATGGAGGAAGAAAACATACTGCGCCGACCCCAAATGATGGGATAAGGGCAAGCGAATGATTTTTCGACGTCAAAGCTATCATGGATGGCACGTTCACCAGTGTACGCCCTCTGTGGAGAAGAACGGCCAGAAGAAACTCCACAGGAATCGAATCTTTTGTGCTTTTCTTTTAAATATATAAAGAATCATACATAAGTCATAATTACAATCTACTCCGCTGATTTGGAACAACAGTTGACCAGACGTTTTTATCATCTAAGTAATCATTTATCGTATAGTAGGCCTTAGAACATAACATGTTTTTGATATTTACATACTGCTTTGAAAACTGCCGCCTGTACAGTTGACAGGTGAATTTATACTTTGGATTACTTTATTTCTTGACAATAAATAACTTTATTGCATGAAAAGGAATTACCTGAACTGTCGTTGACTGTAATAGAGATTAGATTATATCTTCGAATGATATGGAAATGTTCGTATCGAAAAAGATAGATTTTTTACAAATAGCTAGACTAGAATATTGACAGCCAGTATTTAATATTATCTCAAAGCTATCTAAACTTTTAAAGTTAGAACAAAAGTTAGGTTTGATGCGCCCTTTATGATAATAAATAGATTTTGTGTCAAGTTATGCCAGTCTGAAAAATATTTGCCAATATTTTTTTATTTTTTTTTGTTATTTTTTTTTATTTATATATATTTTTTTTAATTTTTGTGCTCTCTAAAGATACAAAAGACTCACATGTCTTAAAGAAGAAAAGTAAGGTTTTCGTAATTGTGAGAACCGATTCAATTTAGCCTGTGATCGAGACGGGCAATCAAAGTAACAAATCAAGGTATCATTCCATATTGACGCCACTTTTAATCCATATAATTGGGTAGAGGCTGGGCTCAGGCGCCGATGTTGCCAGCTTAAGTTCTAAAAAGTTGTAGATTTTGTTTTGTTTTAAATAAATTAAAATTATGAAATTAGAATAGAATAGAAAAGCATTTAATCCTTGAAAATAATAATTACAATACAACACAAACAAAGTTCAGTGGTAGTACATAACTTATGTTAAAACACAAAGACTTCACATAGATGTGAATGCTGTATTGCATCAAATTAAATATACTTCCTAAAATATCCGTAAAATCGAATATGTGTTGAAGTTTAGTAGCCACAAAACATTCAAATGGAGAAAATATGCAAACGCCTACATGCGATGCAATGTGTGTCGTCAAATTACACGTTTACCTCGGATTTTCTACAATAATTTACTCATTTGTCATTTAAAATGATTCCATTAGAGTCAATTCATTAAAAGTTTATTGATTTCTTGCAGTACTTAACCGCTTTGGAACATGTGATTCTAACTATAATATTGTTTAACAACTATCTACCACATTTAATACAAATAAAGATATTTCATTCATTCATTTATTTCATTTGGTTAGGATATTGCACTTGATTGGCTGAAAAGATGATCATCCAGATATATGATATTTAATGTTTTCACAAAGTTATAATTTTTTATCGATGTGGCGCTAGTGTTTACATAGGGTGGCCCTTAAACCATTGGTCCCCCATGCGGAAATAATCGTTACATTACGTCTGACACAAAGTCAAGATCTGTCACCAAACCTAAACTAAAAATACCTAAAAAATTGGCTATATTTGTCAAAACATCATCGCCAGGCAACACAGGCCTAGGATGCGCCGACGCAGACACAGCAGAGGTGCGGGATGGCAACACCGTGCGGGAGGGGCGAGGGAGTAACACGGAACCCGTCCGACTTGCTCCTTCCATCGCGAAATACTCCACCATTCCACTCAAGCTAACACCAACCTTGAAAGAGAGTACGTAAGTCCAAATTTCTTTACCCCAACCTAAGCTACCAGGCTGATATATCACTACAAGGTATTTTGGACTTTAGAAGTTGGAAATGAGGTCGAAAGTCAAGTGGTTTATAGAGTTATGTACAATGCCTTTCTATGCCTTTTACAGATAGTTGTATGTACAGGCTTTGGACTTTGGACATCTCTCTTTGGACAGACGTAGCTTATCGGTACACTTACTACTTGTGAAATAGATAGGAGAAAATGTCGATACGAAAGTGAAGTACGTACTTGACAAATTTTATTTTCTCTTGGATTGTTAAGAATAGTGTGTAAAATTGTTATGAAATAAAACGAAGCAAAGAATAACACCCGGAACATAATATTATATAGATTAATATTTAGATCATTGGTAGGTATATCTATCATTTTTATCTCAATTTTTGTACTATAATGCCTAAAATATATATTTTAACATCATCCAGGTTAAAAGATATATATTCTTTATTGCATTAAGTACACAGTACAGAAAATAAAAATTAAGCTGTAGCAAAGGCGAGCTTATCTCTAAAGAGAGATCTCTTCCGGCCAACCAATAATGTGTCGTGAGAGATGTGACATTAAAGGGCCATGATAATAACGTGTAATAAATACTGATAGTAAATATTATACAATATGCACATCATACATACATACATACATACATACATACACCGTGAAATTTACATCGTTTTGTTCCCGCCGTGTAGTGATAGTCCTGCGACAAAAAATTTTTAGTCTCTCCATACAAAATGGGTCGCTCGGGAGTCTCACTTTGTATGGAGAGACCAAAAATTTTTTTGTCGCAGTAATTTGTTTTTTCGTGAAAAGTTGTTCAGTTTGACGGGTACTATCATTACACGGCGGGAACAAAACGATGTAAATTTCATGCTGTATATACATGCAAGTAGACTTACATAATTACTTAAACATTTGTACCTACCTATATACATAAACATACATATTATATAAATACATACCTAATCACTAATATATAAATACCATATTACATAAACATAAATAAATAAATAAATCACGTTATCGAGTATGGAACCCATAAAACTTACCCAAAAAAGGCAAAACTGTAGCTAGCTGCTTGTCGCAACAAGTCTAACCTTGTTTGGGTCTTCTCAAACACACTGTCTGTAGTTGTGTGAAATCATTAATTGTTTTAGAGAATAGAATGAAAACATTTTATTTTCGTAGGTACAAAACTCGCCATTATTTACGATAAAAGATATTTTTTTCTGCTAAAGTACAAATAAAAGTCTGTAAGCAAAGTTATTTTCTATCAGTTCCAATTGTTTTGTATGTAAAATAAACTTAACAGCTGTAAAAAGAAGTTGTTATATATGATACTGAGTGGACGTGGTATATATTATAGGGATGCACTTTTAAGAGCAAATCTGCTACTTCGGAAATTCCAGATCCCACGGTCTTTGAAGACCTCGATTATACTCAAAATACCACGAAGTAAATATACCTATTTTGTAGAGGAGACATAAAAATACAACTATGTTTGTGTAAAACGCCGTCAAACAAAGCCGATTGCGTTGATGTCTTTTGTATGAATGTAATTAACACGTCACACTGTGCGTCATACAAAGGGAATCTTTAATGTCTATAAGGTATATTACCACTTTGGTAAAAATTGCGATTAGGGAAAAGAAGTCTATCATAATATGTTCATACTGTGTGTGAGTTACTTTTTAAAATGTTGTTATCAAGAATTTATTTTCGAAGACGCCGCAAACTGCCTATTAGTAATTATTTTAATGAATTATAATTTTAGAAATAACTGTCTTAAAATACTCGAAGTTTTTACATCTAAGTATGTACATATTATTATGATTTTACAACAATGAACGACGATTTTATATTTAACTGACATCTAAAAATGTGACTGACGAGAATTTTTTTGATTCGTATTAAAAGGCAGAGTTCAACTGCAAATTCAATAAATCTATTCATTATTAAATAATACTTCGATTGCTACTTGCGTTTCTAAGAATACCGAATATGTAGGACCTCGTTTACCTTTCATTGTATTATTTCTAAAAAAAACAATGAGTAGTCTTAAAAAAAATACCACAAAAAATGGCTGTGGCAAAAACCAGACTGCTATCCATCTCCGTTAGATTAGCAGCAGCTAATGTGCTGTTAGTCCGGTTGGAACTTCTCTTATGTAGGGTCCGTGCGCTTTGATAACTGTTAACCAGCTACGGAAAACCACTTTTAATTTAGTGAGTTACAGATTGAGCGTCAGTGGCTAAGGGCCTCCCGTCCGGGAGACGCGGGTTCTATCCCCACCACGTACCAATGTGTTTTCGATTTTTCGAATTCATATGTACGTTTATTCGAAGGAAAACATCGTGATGAAACCTGCAAAGAAATTCAAAGATTGTGTTTGAAGGCGACCAACCTGCACTGGGCCAGAGTGGTCGAGGCCTAATCGTCGTAATTCAGGGTAGGCCCGAGCCCCTCGGTGGGGACGTATATGAGCTGTTGATGATGACGATGTTCCTAAGATTGCTAGTAAAGAAAAACAGTGGTAATATTATTTTTATCATTCGAACATTTGAAAACATTTGACTGAGAACCCCTTTTTTTGTTAAGCGAATCAAATATTTGTCTGTGCTTTGAAAGATTTATTCTTTTATTACTAGTTACTAGCAGTTTGTAATGTTACGTGTTAAAAGTTGGTTTTCCTTTGATTTCATTCCCAGAATTGGAATGGTCTCACGCTAGACCACTTGCCGAGCTATGCGGTCGATGTGAAAGGCCGATTATTATGCAGTCTGACATCATGGCTGACTCGGCAAAAGCAAGCCCACAGTTCCAATTCACCTGCATGTTGGCATTTAACATTTTAGAGAGACATTTTTTGTAGGGTTCCCGGTTGCCATATTCCGTGTGAAAAATCCAGGAAATCGTGGGATAAAATCCGAAACGAAATCATCCGACAGAGGACCAAGGTAGATGATATCGTACACAAATGTAGCAAGCTGAAGAGGCAGTGGGCTGGCCACGTCTGTCACAGAACCGATGAGCGTTGGAGCAGACGGATTCTCGAATGGAGACCACGTCTCGGGAATCGTAGTGTGGGACGCCCCCTGCCAGGTGGACTGATGACCTGAGGAAGGTCGCTGGTGGTGGCTGGATGAGGAAAGTGGGTGATCGTGCGCTTTGGCGAGCAATAGGCTGATTGATTGATTGATATTCCGGTTGCAAATATATCTACTCGCTTAATGCAGTAATTTCGTCTCAGTGTCTTTTGGGTCCACATATTTTCTCCGATTCTTGACTTAGACTTGAAATATCAGATATTTTTGACACTTCTGCGTAGGTATCTAATATCTTGAATCTCTGCCATCTCTTGGTCATCAACTGCAGTGGTCAACTTGGAACTTTGGAAGTCGCTAAATCGCTTGCCTACCCACGTTGGTCGCTGCAGAGAAAACTTGGCTAGATGGGGTTTCATAGACCAGACGCACAACCACTGTGATTGTGGAGCCCCATCTCAAAGCATGAAACACTTCGACGGCGCCTAAGTAGATACGGACAACTGAAAAAAGTCAATTTTACAGGAAAACAGATTAAAGGTAAATTATTGAACATTTTCTTTGTTTTTCTTCGTTTTGTTTTTTGGTGGATTTCAATGAAACTTGGTAAAGTGGTTTAAAATATTACTGTTCAGGATACGAATGACAAAAAGTAGTCAAAGCTGCATTATTTTAAGAGTTATTGTAGAATCTTTGTCTACTTTGTTTCAAATTAAACGTAATGTGAGACATCTTCCACTTAACTTACCTATTTGGCATCAAAAATTTAACTTAAGAAATTTTCATGGATGTTATTTTATTTTAGCCCAAAACAGAGATGAATGGAAGAAGGGGAGAGAGGCCTTTGCCCTGCAGTGGGACACAACAGGATAAATCTAAATCTAAATATTTTTTTAGCAGTGTATGTCTGAATAATATATTAAAAACCAATTTATTCTGCAACAGCTTTAAAATATTAGTAAAATTTTGACCGAATATGTAGATGTCTCCTTCTACGTCGCTCATATTATTATTTACACGTAGAAAGAGTTATTAACCACATAAACGTAAAACTAGACTATGTATTGATAGTCGTAAGATACTATTAAAATAAAAGGATATTTGACAAGAGATAAAACAAATCGTATGTGTTAAATCAATAAGAGTTTATTTTTAGCAAATAACGATATGGTATTAGAGTTTCAAGTTTCAAGTTTCAAGTTTATTAATCCATAACAAAAGTACATTGTGTTGGACACGAATAAAATTCATAAGACAAATTATAAAACAAGAAAAGATACAAAATTAAAACATTTACATTACAAGTTTAGTTATTATTAACAAAAGTCAAAACCCATCAAAAATACCTATATATTATACTTGAAAATCTAATAATTATATAATT
The DNA here is from genome assembly GCA_951230895.1 of Carpatolechia fugitivella. NCBI lineage: Eukaryota > Metazoa > Arthropoda > Insecta > Lepidoptera > Gelechiidae > Carpatolechia > Carpatolechia fugitivella. Next base: position 17,305,662 of record OX579649.1, read on the forward strand.
AAAATTGTATGTTACTTTCATTATCATAATAGTCAATACATTTATCTCAAAACATTAAATATTAATTTGTCATAATAATAATAATAGTGTGAATGACAATGTCTCAAAGATTAAAAATACGATTAAATAATTCAATAATAATTCAAAAATAATAGTTCAAAAATAAAGAGTTGAAGTAATTTGACCGCGTTTACTTTGCTTAACGCCCGCGATACCATGTAGATGTCTCCATCTACGTTAATTTATTTAAGTAGTTATTGATATTTTTATTTTTTATTTTTACAGGGTTAAAATAAAAAATTAGACAACATTTAAAAAAAAAAAATTTTTTTAGTCTATGTAGTTATTTTTGTCTACTAAAGCGCCGTCGACTTGCTCTCTTGCCCATTGTGTACCTCCACCTGTATTAAGGCTGGTTTTACAGCTAGGCGTGTGGCCGGTGCAGGCGACACGCCCGCCGGCCGCCGACGCCGGCCACACGCCGGGTGCTGTGCAACGACATGCGCGCGTCAATGCAGTGTACGGTCGTCATCAGGGCAAACGTATACCGTTTTAGCTATTTATTTTTTTAATGAAAAAGAGTGCAGCAGCGATGTCGGTACTTATCTAAACGAATGGTATTTTTACCTCCTAATAATATTTACCTATAAATCATCAGTAAAAATGTTTATATAGTATAATTCGCGCAACGAGTTATGAGCGCTGACCTTGAATGAGGCGGTTCCTGCGCATGCTTAATGCTAAGCATAAAGTTCATTCTCGCAAAAATCGCTTCTACATATTCAAGGTCACCGCTCATTTACTCATTGTAAAACAAACATGTTTTATTAAATATTTTTTACCTTTTAGAGTCGTATAATTTTCTTGTAATAATTCTATACCAATCTCCTCCCACGCCTTATTTTTCGCGTCCTTATTTTTATAATTTGCATCAGACGAATCCCACAGGCATCTCCTGAGGCGAACTTCGTCAATGAGACGCCCCGTACCTATCTATGTAGTCGTTGTTCATTGGTGATCGTACTGACCGGCGCGTGCGGCCGGCGGCGTCGCTCTGTAACGATGACTAGACAGCCGAAGAGCTTGGCACGTGCGCGTGCGGCCTGCGCAGGCGGCCTGCGCGTGTGGACCGGCGGCCAGCGTTGCTATAAAACGGTACATACTATCTAGTGCGTTGGAACACGCGCGCGTGTCGCCTGCGCCGGCCACACGCCTAGCTGTAAAACCAGCCTAAGGAAGACCTAAAGGCATCGCCCAGCGCCATAGCAAAGGACTGTATCGAGAAAATATGAGTTTTTGTCATTGATAAGAAGTAGAAGACTCTTCCGTTAGGTCTGCTGGAAGACTTTTCATCAGAATAAGCAGTAATTTTCATCTCGTCTTTTTTAATGTATTATTTTTTGTGTGCCTTAAGTAAATAAATGTTTAAATAAATAAATAGTTAAAATTTTCCACCCTCTAAAAATAAAATCGATATTTTGTTTTATATTGGCACTTAATGCCTACCGTAAAATTATATTAATATTAGGTGAAAAATGTAAAATGACACATTTATTGAACGTTGCTAATGAACAATCAAGACTATTTTCCTTGTTATTTAGGATCCTTGTGGTCTTTTGAAACAATATTTATTTCATATTATTTTTTCCTGTTGATCTCTTGAGGAGCCACATTATTTAAGTACCTGCAGAGGCACATATTTTCAGCACGATTCATAACTATACAAATAAAATATCAAGAAATAATTCAAAAGTAACACAAGTGACAGAGAAGATTAGGACTAGAATTACCTACTCCTAATTTTCTCTGTCAATTGTGTTATTTTTGAATTAGTGTGTTATAGGATGGTCATAGGCAATGGGGAGGTTTTAAAGAAGGAGGAAAACGAATGAATATAGGAGTACCTCTACAGGTAGACCGAAGAAGGTATGGATGAACTACGTGAAAGATGATTCACATATTATGAAGAGTATGAGTGTTGAGATGCTCTTGTACTGCTATAACAGATGACGGCGGCTGATAGAAGAATGACCTACTTAGACTGACAATTTAGTGATCACTGGAGACGGTGAAAATGACGACATGATATGGTGACGACAAGGAAAATGAAGACATAATGATGGTGATGGTGAAAGGAAAATGGAAGAAAGAAACATATTGTGTCTATTTCACATGATGTTGGATTGGACAAGGGTAAGAATAAGAAGCACGTAATAGCAATAATTTAGAAACATTTATTTGTACTTAAACAAATACAAGAATTGCCTTCAGTTTAGTTGGACTTGCTTTGTACTAGACCACCGGGAGTGCATAAAGATGCATTTTATCTTTAAGGGTAAATACTGAGGTATGTTTATTATAAAAGAGGCTCTTTTAGGTTCATACAAACGGACTGCCTCCTAGCTGCAAAAATACCATAAAACAAACCTGTCGCAACTATTAGATAAATTTATATTTTAGATTTTTATTTAGATTTTTGACGAAGAGTCACCAAGAACTTGACCCAACAATAACAAGTTATATATAAAACTAAAATAAGTAAGTTAAGTTATATTACACGTTTATATTGACCCTAAAAACGCTGAAAAGAAACGCTTAATGTTTGCCATTTTTCCTCTAAATTTACTTGTCATATACGTCATATATGGCATACGCCGTGTGGTGACGGCAGAGTAGAATACATTAGTCACCAACCCCTACTCTTCCCGTGGGTCTCGTAAGAGGCGACTTAGGGACTACACATTGAACAGGGAACGGGCAGCAGCGCTCTCTGATACAGTAACCTTTTAATCTTCGATCTCCAACCCGCCTGCCAAGCGTGGAGATTATGGCGTAACCAAACACTTAAGTGGAGGAGGCTCATAGTCCAGCAGTGGACTGTAACGAACGGGCCGTTGATTTGATACTTCTCATTAAAAAAATCGAAACACTTTGCAGGTTTATGTTTTGTAAGGAATAACAGAAAAATGTGTATATATTGTTTTGTAGAAAAGTGTGTATATTGTGTGTGTATTCCTAAATATACACATTTTTCTGTTATTCCTTACAAAACATAACCTTGCAAAGTGTTTCGATTTTTTTTTATGAGAAGTTTAGACACGTAATTTAATAAAATTCCTATCAACATATTTAGCAATATCGTCTAGATTTGGCAAAATATCCGCGTCTGGGTTCGATGTGTCCCCTGACCGCAGACTGGACAGGGACGGATTAGGAATTAATTATAAATATTAATTACTTAATCAAAATATCAAAATTACAAGTATGCGAATAAATTAAGAATATCGGATGACTTCACGAGAATCTCGTTTGGGTCAATCAACAGCTCATATACGTCCCCTACCGAGGTGTTCGAGCCTACCCTGAATTAGGGCGTTCAGGCCTTATTCGACCACGCTGGCCCACTGCGGGTTGGTCGACAACTCGTTTGGGTAATTTATTTGAATTATTCTGCGTAGCGACCGTCCAGTTCTATTCAAATTTAGTCGCATTGTATGAAAATGAATGTGTTTATGCATTTTTGTATTAGAAAAGACGCTCCTAGCAGAGAAAAACAAACAAACAACTATAACTATCTGGAGCTCACAAACAGGTAGGTGGAGACGTGGACGACCAGCCCACGATAGGGAGAAGCAGTGGGACAGTCTAGGCTAAATAAGATGAAATTAGACCACCTAGCGTCATTAAAATATTCTCTTGAATAAATTTTTATACCTAATATTTAAATTTTTTTTCATGACTATACTCTGTCCTGTTGCTAATCTGTCCTGCAGCGAATCTGTCCAGTTGCTTTGGAGGAAACATTTCTACTAGAAACGACGTCCTACGTCCTACGTCGACTGTAATGGAAGCTCCGAATAACCTTGGTCAATTTGGATGATTGTGAAATATTGGTTTAATAACATTAGTAGTAAAGTAATCTGTACTATAATAATCTGTACTTATAGCTATCTGAAGATAGATAGATAGACATTTTTCCCAATTATTTTTTCCTTAATCCGCCTCTGGCGATCGGCACAAAATCAAACAGGTTTGGCAACTTTGCATTAATTTCGACCATTCTTTATTTGGAAAGCTGCGTGTAGTCCGCCATCTTGCATTTTTAATCTCAAAAGGTTCACGGCAACGTTTCTGACGTGGCTCCAAGCTAACAGGTGTAACGATTTATGGTGATAACTAATAATCACCATCGTCATTGTGGGTTGTAAGGTCGACAACCGACCAATAATAATGATAATAATAATAGCTCAATGTTAATAAATTAGATTAGATTAGCTGGGTCAGAGGGTCGCCTTCGGTAGCTGTTCACTGGCTGGATTTTCCCGTGGTCAAAGTCAAAGTCAAAATTACTTATTTCCATAGGATGTTATTACATCACTTAGATCCGTCATTACATTTTTTTGGGTGAGTTCACTAACACAATGGCGGAATCTGTGGAGAAGAGCTCACCGAAGAAACTCCACAGTCGTCGCATTACGAAATTAATGCTTATTATATATCGAAAAAGCCTGCTACTCAAACAATCTATTCCCATGGACATCTGTCTTCTAAGTAATCAGATATCCTATAGTAACCTTTTTTATACAATTTCTGTTTTATAATTATTTTAAACTTGTCTAAAGGCAAGTTTTTAATATCAGTAGGAACCTTATTGTATTTAAAAGAACTACAAATATGTAATCGGCTGACATAAGCAACCAACTTGTCTTTTGTCAACCGACTTGTTAGACTAAGAGCGGGCCGTATGCAACCCTACCTCATCGAGTAGCAAGATGATGTTTTTTTTGCTTACTGTAATAAAAGCTCCAGGTTAGGCCCAGGCAACCCTGTACTTTAAGACTTACCTTTTTAATAGGCATCACCCTGGATAGGTCGCATCTTGCTACTCGATGAGGTAGGGTTGCATACGGCCCGCTCTTAGGCTATGTGAGAATAGGATGTTTTCCCGTAAAGTTTATATCGTCAAGTTGCTTCGATTTAGCCCAGCGTTTTTTTTCGTGTCCTCTAATATATCCCTTTCTGCTATACGTATAGCATGATTTATTACAATCAGTAAATTATTCTAAAAATCGATTATTTTGTTGTGAAGACGGTTAGGAATTATTAGTTTTTCCTTAAATTGACAACTTACCACTTTATTTCTTGTTACACGGACACGAACTATATCTATTTTAATACGACCATTTTATCAAAAACATAAACCTTTCAAGGTTCACAATAAAAGTAAATAGGTATCAAAAATACTTATCATCATTATCTAAATCTAGAAGTAGTGACATCTATAGTTTTGTCAATAGAAGTATCCTTGAATTGTAAGATTGAAGTATTGCCGACAACTGGGGCCGAATTGGGTCGATTGCGACAATGACAATGATACGACGAGATGACAGGCGCGTGCGTATCTACATACTTACATTCCATATTTAAAAATATGAAGGTCTTTGTGAAGAAGTAAGAAAAAGGAAAAAAACATGCAAAATGCACAACTTGACGTGACACTACTGGCACACACAAAGTCAAACACAAAAGCAGACAAATGAAAATTGCGTTAAAAAGTTTTTTTTTTATGTGTTTATCTGGAACTAGAAATATTTCGATTAATTAATTTAAAAAAATGTGCATATTCCCTATTATACATGCGCGAATCTTGCTTCATCGTCTTCTGTTCAACGCTTGCTGAACTTTATGTTTGAATTCCAGTAGTTCATACTTCACTGATATCGGATACAGAGATCACAGTTCAATGCGTCGAATGAGCGAGAGAATATTGCGCGTGCGCTTGACCTTAGACCTGGACATTGTGATCGTTAGGTAATTCAAGCCAGCGTCCAGTATAAACTGGCACACGACGCTATTTAAGTTACTAGTACAGCAAGGTCTACTTTTATATTGTTTGTTAGGTCTACTTGGCTTTGACTGTACTTAATGTGGTATGGTGAATGATTTACAAACTAAATCGAATCAAATATTGATTAAGAGCATTTGAGTACCTATTTTTTTAACATTTTATAATAAATAATAATAAATAAATATGTGGGGACATCTTCACACACGGCCATCTGATCCCAAACTAAGCAGAGCTTGTACTATGGGTACCAGACAGCTGATATACATTACACAAAAATATAAATGCATACTTATATACTTGTAGATAAACAACAACCAGACAAGGCAAACACAAGTGTTCTTCACACGGATTCGAACCCGCGACCCTGTGCTACCTGGGCTACGGAGCCGTCAATGAAAAACTCAAGTCCACCGATAGTGATTAATTAGAGACCTACACTGTGTAAGTATTTTATCTTCTTGCAATACGAGACAATCTTATTAGTTGCTTGTTGGAACTGATGGGCTCAAGTCTACACAGGCCTAGTGCGGGTTCGCCGACTTCACACACGTATCATCGCACGCTTGTTCAGGTTACCTCACAATGTTGTCCAATAAAGCCTTAATTAATAAGAAATGAAATGTCGAAGCTAAGAAAGTGTCACACTATTGTGACAACTATGTTTTCAGTATGATGAAGCAAAGCAGCATCATCAAATCAACAGCTCGTATAAGTCCCCAGGCATCAGTAGACCACGCTGGCCCAGTGCGGGTTGGTCGGTGGTCGACTTCACACACAAGCTTTGCATTTCTTCGCAGGAGTGGGCAACAAGGCATTTGGTCTCCTTTTATTTGGATCCTTAGGCGGGAGGCCTTTGTCCAGCCTTGGACGTCTTTTGGCTGAATTGAATAGACATCGTTGAAGTGGCAATGGGCAGGCCAGCTCGACGAACTGATAACCGATGGGGAAGAAAAGTTCTCGAATGGCGACCACGGGCCGGAAGGCACAGTGTTGGACGGCCTCCCACAAGGTGGACAGATGACTTGGTGAAAGTTACGTAGTTAAGTTAGAGTGAACAGGCACCTTCTGGGCAAACTCGTTCCATCATTGACCGCATTGCGTCCCTCGCGGACCTGATTGTGATCAAGAGTAAGCCCATCAACAAATAAAATACAAAATAAAAAAAAGTACTTAGAATAAACTTTAAAAACAAACTGCTTACTTATAAATCCAACTAGACATACCTCACTTATCTCAAATACTTACTGTTATATAAAAACCTCTTCAAATAGTAAAAGCAAATACCATAACTTCATGCACACACATGATTAATGAAATGACAATATCATTTACTTGTGTATTGCGTAGATTATGTATGACTCTCTCTCGTATACACTCATTTGAAAGTGTGTCAGATATGATTCTTATTGTTTCGCAAAATCATTACTAATAAAATATAGAACATCTGAACAAATATTTGTATTAAACTTATGTAAATAAATAGATAAAAAGTTGGTAAGGTAAATAAGATGGTTTTGGCCTTCATGAGGCTTGCTATGTTGTTGCTTCTATAATGATTAATGAATAAGTTTTCTGCGTTGACACTTAAATTCGTACCTATCGCATCGTAAGAATGCCGTTCTGACAGCTGTCATACACGTACAATTTTTCTTTTGTCTCTTTTGCACCTATTTGGTTTTCATATTTCCTGCCTGCTGTCAGGACAGCATTCTTACTATAGTAAGAAAGAATTGGGATAAATTAATTCCAGTTGTACATAAATCGTAGAGCGTCGGTGGTCTAGTGGCTAGGGCCGCTGTCTTCCTTCCGGGAGACACAGTTTCGATTTAGACCCCATACCAATATGTTTTCAAATTTAAAATTCATTTATGTACGATTTTTCGACGCTCAGCTGCAAAACACCGTGATGAAACCTGCACACTCCTGCGAGGAAATTCAAAGGTTGTGTGTGAAGTCGACCAACCCGCACTGGGCCAGCCTGGTCGACTAAGGTCTAATCACCCTAATTCATGGTTTGCTCGAGCCCCTCTGTGGGGACGTAAGCTATTGATGATGATGTACATCAATCATTAATAGGTATAATAAATTAGTCTTTGTCCGGCGGCCCTTTGTCGCTGCCGCCGATACTAGTTTTTAGGATCCTTTACATTTCTCAACGCACATAGATAAGAAAAACAAAAAAGAACAAATTCTTTATAATCGTAAATAATGGAGATATCCATTCCTATATGTGCAGGAGTGGGCGCCGAGTGGAGACGAGGCCGAAGCAATTGACTTGCCCCTCTCAATTGGGGATACGGTTACCTAGCTACTTGATATATGTCGTGACGATGTTGTTGTTATGGGAAGTGTCTACTTCCATGTCTATTGGGGCCATGAAGGACAATGCGCCAATAGAAAAAATAACAAGATTAGAAAAATATTTCTACGGCTGTCTGTAGCGGTTGGAGAGTATAATAACATTCATCAATCAATCAATCACTGATTGCAGTTCACTGCTGGAAGTAGGCCTCGCCAAGGGCACGCCAAAGCGCACGATCACCCGCTTTCCTCATCCAGCCGCCACCAGCGACCTTCCTCAGGTCATCAGTCCACCTGGCAGGGGGGCGTCCCACACTACGTTTCCCGAGACGTGGTCTCCATTCGAGAACCCGTCTGCTCCAACGCTCATCGGTTCTGCGACAGACGTGGCCAGCCCACTGCCACTTCAGCTTGCTACACTTCCGGACGATGTCAACTACCTTGGTCCTCTGCCGGATGATTTCGTTTCTGATTTTATTCCGTTGCGAAATACCAAGCAAGCATAGATCCTTCCATAGCTCGCTGAGTGACATGTAGCCGGTGGGCCAGCTTCACCGTTACTTATTTAGTTTAATTAGATAAATAAATGCCAATCTGTTTCGAATACGGTACGTTTATTCGACGAAACCTGCACTCTCCTGCGAAGAACTTAAGAGAAGGCTGTGTGAAGTCGACCAACCCGCAATGGACCTATCGCCCTATTTGAGGGTAGGCTTGAGCCCCTCGGTGGGACGTATATTATAGGTGTTGAGTTGATGATATGAGATATACATGAGTATACTTGACAGCGCAGCGCATGATACAGTAATGGAGACATTTTTACTCATATAGCATTTCTTCCTCCCAACCTGATGTCCATATTCCCACGGGAAAAATAAAACAGTGCGAGGGTTTAGCTTCGGGTGGTCATTTAGTAGGTAATAATAAAAATAAATAGTTCTTTATTGCTAAGGTTTATGGTCATAAAAAAAGAGCCTCGAGGTATATAAGTAGTGAGGTGTTGATGAATGTTCTGACTCATCGTGTCCGAACAGGTAAAGACTGACTTAATTCTCGCCCTGGAGAGAGCCCTTAGGCTTCTAGTGATGGGAGGTGATGGTTTATCGATGATTTATTAAATAGGGAATATGCACAATTAATCGAAACATTTCAAGTTCCAAATAAACACATAAAAAATAATTTTTCAAATACCTTGCTCAGAAACAAAGTTATAAGGCTTCAAAGTTGATGGTTAGACAGAGAGGTCCGACGTGACAAGTGACGTCATATCACGCGGGCAATACATCCGCCATGGAAAATGTTGTTTTCGTAAGAGGGACAGATATATTACTACTCACAATATTTATTCGAAATATTAATGTTCACACGCCGAAATCTGGACAGTTTCGAACGTGTTTGCATTCCGGGCAGAATAACCCGCCAGACTGGGCGTTTAAAAACAGTACCTCGACGGTTGGCGCTTCTCGACAAAAACCCGCGCGTTATCGGTCCTGCGTTCTATGAGGCACTACCCACTGAAATAAAAAATGAAATATCTGACGAAGCTTTTGGACGTCGACTAAAACACCTTTTATTGAATAACCCATTATACTCAGTAAATGAGTACAGAGATATTATTTGTAATAAAATGTAATTTTTAATTATCGGACATGTTATTTTGTGACTTTTATTATTCTTAATTAATTTATTTTAATTTTACGAGTTTTTATAGTTTTAAGATATTTAAAATGTAATTAAATCAAGCAAATTGAGTGAATAAATGAAACTAAACTAAACTATTTGTTTAATAGTGATGTATCTAGTTTGTTTTTCGATCAATTTCGATTGTGTTTTGACTGTCAGTATTCTATTTTTGTTGTATATTTTCAGATGAACTATGAAAAAAGCTATTTTTTTTGTACATTGTATTTAGGACTTAGTTTCTTTTAATTAGAAAAAACATTGAGACAAATTATTTCTATGCGGAACTTCTTAATATACTAGGTATAGGTACTATTATCTTTTTTAGTACAAATATTGTTTGCAGATATTGCCGTAGTAAATAGTAACCTGTCCGTATTGTACTGAGGTCTACGTCTAGCCGCGTCTGATCAGTAGGCCAATTCTACTAAATAACTGCAACTGCACTGCTACGCGACGTGTGTCAAAATGAGCAAATTTTGACGTTTCGGTATTCTGCTATGCAGTCCTAGAGCAGGATTGTTGCAGTGGCGCTGTAGTAAATAATTAGCTATTCCACTAAAAAAACGTTACTGCAGCTGCACGTTCACTGCAAAATAATCGTATTCTGTTATTTTTTTTTGACATTTGAATGACATTGACAGCAGTTTTGTTGCGGTTTCTTTGAAGTTCATTCAGTCGTTCATTCATAGCATTGGTAGAAATCAATTTCATGTATATGGTAACATTACCTGCATTAGTTCTACTGCAGGTTGATTGCAGGATTCGTGAAGTTGCAGTGCAGGAGCAGCGCAGTAGTCGTGTAGTTCTAGTGCAGGAAATTTTAGTAGAATACGTCTGTTTGAACTGCACTGCTCCTGCACGACTCAAATGACAAGCGTAATCGAGCAGTTGCAGTTATTTAGTAGAATTGGCCTACTGTTTACATCATCATGTGGGCGAAAGTGTACACTTATTCTATTGTACTGTTAAGGTATCTAACGTGTTGTTAAAAAAGAAAATTTACTATCATATTATGGAAGGTCAATAAGATCAAACACGTCCGTAAATTAAAAGCAAAGTAATATTGGATTATAGTGAGAGCGTCGATGCCTCGATGATCTAGTGGCTAGGGCTGCTGCCTCCCGTCTGGGAGACGCGGGTTCGATCTCCACCACATACCAATGTATTTTCAAATTCCGTATTCATATGTTTGTTTATTCGACACTTTTCGGTGAAGGAAAACATCGTGATGAAACCTGCACACTCCTGCGAAGAAATTCAAAAGTTGTGTGTGAAGTCGACCAACCCGCAGTGGGCCAGCGTGGTTGACTAAGGCCTGGGGGCTTATACGAGCTGTTGATTTGATGATGCTGCTTTGCTGAATCACACTGAAAACATCGTTGTCACAATAGTGTAAGACTTTCTTAGCTTCGACATTTCATTTCTTATTAATTAAGGCTTCATTGGACAACATCAATAAATTAAATATATCGATAACCATTAATCACAGCCCTATTCATGCGTAAATCTGGTAGTCGACACTACTCTCCTAACGGGTCATCGGGCGTCTCTATCTTACATCTTAAAGTCTTATCTCCTGTCCTTATCTTGCGTGGGCGCAGCCAAATAGTTGACCATCATCTATACTTACTTAGACAAAAAGGTGGGATGGCTTTTTCGTGGGACCCCCGTCATTTTGTCTCTAGAGAAACAAACTCAGTTTCTAAGCTGCTGTATGTGAAATTTAAGGGTTTGTGGATTATGGGAATAAATTGCTTGAGTAATAGCTTTAGGCGACGAACTGAAACAAGGGACGAGTTTAATTAGACATGTGTTTTGTAGGAGCTCCAAAGTACAAGTGAAGTACAAGAAAAATAACATAAATGTGAATGAAAATATTTTTTTAAACGTAAAAGATGCGATTCTTTATCACTGACCGAAGTTGTGTTAGTGAACACGCCAAAAAAAGTATGACGAAGCATAGAACCCACTTAGAACCCCTCGTACCTACCTCGTAACATCCAAAACTAAATACAACATCAACATCAACGGCTCGTTACAGTCCACTGCTGGACTATGAGCCTCCTCCACTTAAGTGTTTGGTTTTGCCATAATCTCCACTCTTGGCAGGCGGGTTGGAGATCGCAGATTAAAAGGTTACTGTATCAGAGAGCGCTGCTGCCCGTTCCCTGTTCAATGTGTAGTCCCTAAATCGCCTCTTACGACACCCACGGGAAGAGTAGGGGTTGGTGACAAATGTGTTCTACTCTGCCGTCACCACACGGCGGCACTATAGGTTATAGAAAATATTACTAAATAATTTGATTTGTCTGTCCAGCCAAATAGATTTTGCGCCATTTACAAATATGTATACGTAGTCCAAAAACTTTCATATAAATGATGTAAAGAATCCTAATAAAAAAGTATACGACAGATAGCGTTCCGTTCCCTGTTCTTTTTCTATGAAGCGCTTAAGCGGCTAAAAAGTGTGAAGTGTGATTGTTAGATCCTCTGTCTGTCTTTATCCTTTTGTACTTGTGGCTACGAATTCGTAGACTTGTGGTAACCTGGTACGTGATACTATTCAATTTGTTATTTTTTTTGGTTAGTTGTCACAAGCTCCCCAGGATTTCCTGTGTCGATGAAGAAATATACACAAACAAACGCATATAATACCCAAAACATCTTTATTCAAATCTTTCAATTCAAGAATCGAACTAAGTAAAAAAACTACATTTTTAATTTAAAAACTCCGCATCTCAGTTTCAACACTAAAATGTTTTGAAAAGTGTTATCCAGTTTACAAAATAGTTGAACCATTTTGTTTAGAAATAAAAGTAGCTTTTGAGGTTCCTCGTCGTTGTAAATAAGACCTAACATCTTTAAATACCTATCATATTTACCTTTTGGTCGTACTTTTAAAATAAAAACAAGATAGACATCTGAAATAAGTAATTAGGCAGATTTAAATCTAATCTATCAACGGTTTAGTGCAAATTGCAATTTCAATTACATAGTTTCAAAATATCACCACGATGAATTGTTATTTAATACCTACCTTGAATTTTGGTCTGGAATTTATAAAAAACAAAATGGCACGGAAAAAAGTACAATTAGTTTTATTGTATAAAACCTGGCCACTTTTATTGAAAATCTTACGAATAGCTATAAGATAAAAAAGAAATAAAGTTATTTTATTTTCTATATTTTCTGGTTTTCAAATATTTTCCTCAGTCATAATGGCCAACAATTTGTAAAACGCGGTATACAATTGTATTTATATATTTACTATATTTGTCTATATATCTTAGTTATAGGTTAAAGTAACTGTACATTTCCTTCACGCACTTACTACTCCGTTTCCGTACACTGTTCCTCTATAAAAAGAAAGGTTGTCTGGAAGAGATCGCTATTAGCGATAAGGCCGCCTTTGCGCACATTTTATAATAATGTTTTCTTTATATGTCCCATATGTGTTATGCAATAAAGTGTTACTTACTTACTTACTTACACTCTTAAAATTGTTTAAAAAAAACTGATTGATGCTGGTTTTAATAACGATTTAAAATTTCTAAATATCTTATTAACTAATCTTGTTAACTAATTATTACTAGTTTAAAGTATGATGAATAATAACTGTCTGAAATTTCTTATACTATAAATAATATTAATGGTTTATTTTTTATTGTTAACACATTTATCTCAATAAAATAGGTTATGTTTCGCAAGTTTGCAAGTCATTTTATAAGCATGTAAGAAATTAGTAGTCTAATTAACTGAGTGAGACTAGTCGCATGACTAGCTAGACTCAATTTATCTAACTAATCTAGTCCAATGAGACGAATTAGCAGTAAGCGACATTCCCAATTTTCTTACTGTGTGATAAGTGGGTGACAAGATTTGGCAAGGAAGACGTGTCGCTTTGTAGCAGTACTGCTGTCCTACCTTCAGCTATTTTGTTTCTGGCAATTCAGTACTTTTAAGTACTGGCAGTCTCATCATTAGTTTCCAATTTATTTTCAAATTTCGAATTCATCCGTTTCGGTTCTGTCATTTTCATAAAAAAATCCTGATTCCTCCTCAAGTCGTCAGACTATGATCATCTTCTGACTTCTTTCTGGTTTGACTGTATTTTATTGACTTTATTTGAAAGTAAGCTTTTAAAAGTGTTACGTTAATTTCTCGTTAATAAACCGTGTGTGCGTGCAACTATCTGGGCCCCGTCTCACGAAGCAACAGGTTACTAGTAACAAGTTACAATTTGATAATACATTACGTAGCCAATTCGCCTAAACGTTATATCTAATCGTCTACGCAATGTACGTCGAATTGTACTTGTAACTTGTAGCTTCGTGAATCGGCCCCTGGAATGAACCCCGTTTTCTTCTGCCACGCTCCACAACTACATCTTCTACCTCATCGTCACCACCTTCAAACTATCTATCATCGTGCGGCCAGCGTGTGGCAGCTGCTGGGCTACATACAGCTTTTCTTCACTAGGTTTATTCAAAATCGTGCAAAAGTCGCACATCCCAAAAATCCATAGACATTCCGTTTTCCTAAGCGGCCAGTGTGGAATGCAGTCGGCCGGGTCCAAGCGTACCAACACGACGACCATAAGATGCACACTTACTTAATGTGGTATGACGGACAGCCTTTGAATATGGCACACATAAGCAATTTGCGTTACGATTGTAACTCGACGGGCCTGGGTCATGTTTGCACACCAATGCATCTTGCTATGGAAGAGAGAAAAGAAAAAAAACTATGAGACTAGAAACAGGCTCCGTGGCCGAGTGGGCGAGATTTCGACGCTCATTACGGAGGTTCCGGGTTTGATTCCCGGTGGGGACACTGTCAAGCAAAAATCTCTTTGTGAGACTTTCCCCAGTTTGGTTAAGACTTTGCAGGCTGAATAGCTGATTGTCCGAAAAGATGATTCCGTGCTTCGGAAGGCACGTTAAGCCGTTGGTCCCGGCTACTATCTAGTCGTTACACGAGCCAAGTGGCCTTTTGGCGGCTCTATAACACTGACACCAGGGTTTGTGACCTTATAACCTTCACGATGATAATGATGATCACAGACTAAAGAGATTATGAAACTAATAAGGTGAAATAGAATGTTTACTGATTTAATCATTAAAATCCTATAAGTTACAGTACATAGATGAGTCTGCCTAATTATAAGTGGTACATAACCATAAGATACCGCCTTCACGAATTTGAATTTATATGTACGTTTATTCGACGCTCTTACGGTGAAGGAAAACATCGAAATGATACCTACACACTCCTGCGAAGAAATTCAAAGGTTGTGTGTGAAGTCGGTCGACTTCCGCACTGGGCCGGCGTGGGCGTCTAATTCAGGGGAGACCTTCAGTATATGAGCTGTTGATGATGTCTGTATGTATATAAAATTTTAATGACATTGCTAGAAGGAATCATTTTTAAGACCACATTATAAAACATAATCTCTAACGCGAGTTTAACGTGAGATGCACCTATAGCACAGAATCCAATGGTACCACGTTTATCCCGTGTGTGAGTGGAGTAAACGACCACATTTGCATTTTTTGTTGCAAACCTCCTCCCTCGAGACGGCACCAGACCAGATTGAACCGGTTCTACCGCTAATATTGTGACTCGTCTAATTGATTCATTTTGAATTTCGAATTTATTAATTGTTTTAACGAAAACTTTAATGGCTTTGACGTGTGAAAATTTATGTTCGTATGATATATTTTTTAATAGTAATTAGGTATTTATTCCTTCCTGCCAGGTGGACTGATGACCTGAGGAAGGTCGCTGATGGTGGCTGGATGAGGAGAGCGGGTGATCGTGCGCTTTGGCGTACCCTTGGGGAGGCCTACGTCCAGCAGTGGACTGCAATAGGCTGATTGATTGATTGGTTTATTCCTTTGGTTGGCTTTATATATTTCTATCTTAATCAGATTTCTTCTAACGGCATTGTAACAGAAGCTGAGGATTTTTGACGAATTAATATAACAAAATCTTTTACAACTGAAACATAGGCTGAAATATTGAATACCTACTTTTTTTTGTTGTATGAGAGTTTCCCGTGGGAATAAGATTTTCCCCCGTAAAAAGTATCATATGTGTCAATCCAGAGCACAAACTATCTCTAGTCCGTTCAGTAGTTTTTGCGTGAAAGAGTATCAAACATCCATCCATAAATCCATACTTACAAACTTTTCGTTTATAAGGATTTCTCCCGGAGAACGTCGGTGGTCTAGCGGTCAGAGCCGCTGTCTTCCGTCCGGAAGACGCGGGTTCAATCTCCACCACGTACCAATGTGTTTTCGAATTTCAAATTCTTATTATGTACTCGTTTATTCGACGCTCTTATGGTGAAGGAAAACATCGTGATGAAACCTGGACACTCCTGCCTGTGCTCGTGCGAAGAAATTCAAAGGTTGTGTATGAAGTCAACCAACCCACACTGGGCCAGCGTGGTCGACTAAGGCCTGATCGCCCTAATTCAGGGTAGGCTTGGGCCCCTCGGTGGGGACGTATGTGAGCTGTTGTGTGAAGGATTTCTTACGTAATTTTTATTCATACACAATACGCCTGCATGCTCTAAACCACGTAGTTTATGGCGGCTAAATAAATTATTATCAATATCCTTAAAATCGTCAGCAATTTCGTAATATCCTTATCTCTAAGATAATAGAGTTAATAATAATAAATGAGACCGAGATATTATTATCACGCACGAAACACTTTATGGACTACTATGCGTCAATAAAGCAATCATTCATTCATTCATTCATTTTTGTTTTAACGACGACGCCCCAATTCTCATAACAATCAATCAGCCTATTGTAGTCCACTGCTAGACTGCTGCCTCCCCAAGGGCACGCCAAAGCGCACGATTACCCGCTTTCCCCATCCAGCCACCACCAGCGACCTTCCTCAGGTCATCAGTCCACCTGGCAGGGGGGCGTCCCACACTACGATTCCCGAAACGCGGTCTCCATTCGAGAACCCGTCTGCTCCAATGCTCATCGGTTCTGCGACAGACGTGGCCAGCCCACTGCTACTTCAGATTGCTACATTTCTGGACGATCACAACTACCTTGGTTTTCTGCCGGATTCTCATAACAAAGATTTTGTTGCCCATTACGGAGGTTCCGGGTTCGATTCCCGTTGGGGATACTGTCAAGCTAGAATCTCTTTGTGAGACTTTCTTCAGTTTGGTTAGGACATTGCAGGCTGAATCACCTGATTGTCCGAAAAGAAAGATGATTCCGTGCTTCGGAAGACACGTTAAGCTTTGATCCCGGCTACTATCTAGTCGTTACACGAGCCAAGTCAGTGGCTTTTGGCGGCTCTATAACACTGACACCAGGGTTTGTGAGGTCGGTTGTCGATCTTACAACCCACACGATGATAATGATTAGCTAGCTTTAACTTAAAAACATATTTTGTAGAATTTAAATAAGTAAAAAAAAAATCTACCCTTCTAGAATTTTATTGATCTGTCTGCAAGAATCGATCACAATGACACATTTTGGAGGCGATGATGACGCCTTTGAGTTAGTTAAAAATACAATAAATCAACGTGTTTCCTGTTATATCTTTGGAAATAATTTTATCTAACACTGTTTGATGAATACTTAGTATGATAATAAATTGTGACTTGAAGTAGGTAATATTAGTGATTGATATTAAAGCGGAAATCGTGTTTTAGTATGAATGACTTGATCATGGAGTTTTCCTTAATCAGTCGCCTAGTTTGCAGTGCATTTGCCTTCTGAGCAGAGATTCGATTCCCGTTCCTCACTGGGCGTTATTTGTTTTATCGTAGGTCATCATCATCGTGTGGGTTGTAAGGTCAACCACCGACCTCACAAACCCTGGTGTTAGTGTTATAGAGCCACCAAAGGCCACTGAGATGGCTCGTGTAACGACTAGATAATAGCCGGGACCAGCGGCTTAACGTGCCTTCCGAAGCACGGAATCTTCTTCCTTTTCGGACAATCAGGTGATTCAGCCTGCTATGTCCTAATCAAATAGGGGAAAGTCTCACAAAGAGATCAGTGTCCCCACCAAGATCCGGAACCGGTACCTACAATAAGCGGTGAAATCTCAACCACCTGGCCACGGAAAAAATGTAATAGCCATAAAATAAAATAAAAAATAATACTCTTCTTTTCAAACACAAATGGCTATTCGAATTAACTTTTCGCGCTTAATGGCCAATGAAATGTAAAATTGACATTCATTATCACATAAAATTAAATATGTTTTGTTCTTTCAGCATAGTTTTATTAGATTTTATGAATGCTGACAATCGAAACAGTTCTCAATGTTATTCAGTATTTGTAATAAACATTCACCCGAGACGAGGTTTATGTTTCAAACGTGAAACTTTACACTTGTTTGTAACTAAGTAAGTTTTCTTAGTACAGATAAAGTTAACATTGCTTTTAGATACCTATGCATCAATATTTTAATTTCATATCACAAGCTATTACGATTGAAGAGTTTATTCCACAGATTAATAAGTAGTTAGCCGTGTGGTGACGGCAGAGTAGAATACATTTGTCTCCAACCTCTACTCTTCCCGTGGGTGTCGTAAGAGGCGACTTAGGGATAGATTCGCAGCTGGACAGATTAGCAACTGGACAGAGTAACCTCGAATAAAAAGAGCGCCGGTGGTGTAGTAGGGCCGCAGTCTTTCGTCCGGGAGACGTGGGTTCGATCCCCACCTCGTTCGTACCAAAGTGTTTTCGAATTCATATGTAAGTTTATTCGACGCTCTTACGGTGAAGGAAACCTGCATACTCCTGCGAAGAAATTCAAAGTTTGTGCGTGAAGTCAGACAGTAGCGTGGTCGAGTAAGGCCTGGTAGGTTTGTGGCCCAGAAGCCGCCACGAAGCTGCTAAGCACCACACGAAGAATGTTGTAGAGGTTAATAAAATAAAGTGTGTCAAATAACCAGGGCACTGTCCGAAAGAAAGGTATTTATGTATTTAATATTTATATATTATTTATTTTATATTATATAACTAACGTGGGAAATAGTACAAGGATAAGTTTACTGTTGGAGATCAGGACATGAAGTGAAGAATTTGGCAGAAAAAAGACAAAATCGAAACGCAAGAAATCTAAATTTGAATGAATTTGAAATGAAATTGATAAAAACGGCCAGCAAGAAAGGTTGCCAGTCATAAAACAGGAAAGAGGACGAATGCCTCGTTACAGGCTCAAGCCCCTCAGTGGGGACGTATACTGATTTTTACTTAGAGTCATAGATAATATCGAATTTCTTAGGTTTCTCTGTATCATTTTTAATATGCTGGGGACAATGGAACTGGTTGTACAATAAATAATGTGGTTAATTTTATTATATTTAATCAAGCTATTGTACAATTTATTTAAATAAAAATACTGGCCATTGCTGTTGCAGTATTAATTTACCGTTTCAAGTACGACACAAAAGCGGCAATGTAATTCGAATTAGTCACAAGATCTAGAGAGGTGCAATTGCTGCTTACGCGTATTGCCCAAACAAACGAACTATGCGATCTATCACCGACGACGTTAGTATGTATATCTTATCATAACTTTATCATTCTCTTGTCATACTTCACGGAGAGTCATAGCGAAACGCACGTTTTTTTTTTAATTATTTTTAGCAAATTTTTGCGAGTGATACAAAAGTTAGTGAACAAGCTATGTTTTTGGACCAATGAAGTGTTTTTTTGAGGATTTTTTGGAGTTATATGAGAAGAGGAACGAAGCTAAGGATCTTGAAGGATTTTGATAGCAGTGATAGGAGGTATCGTAAGATTATTTTGATTATGATAGTGATTTTTTTTTCTTTATTTGGGTTAAAAAACAGTGTACAATGCATTTAATATACCAAGGTACAAAAAAGGTTAATAATTGTGGCACCAACACCATAAACCACGAATTATATTGGTAATGTATCGTAAATTGGTAAATTGGTATTTGCACTGTACTTCATTTTGTTGGTTTAGTGGCTAGGGCCGCTGTCCCCAGTCCAGGGGACGCGGGTTCGAACCCTTCCACGTACCAACATGTTCTAAAATTACGAATTCATATGTACGTACATTTGATGCTATTACAATGAAGGCATCCCAAAGTAACCTGCACACTCCTGCGAAGAAGTTCAAAGGTTGTGTGTGAAGTCGACCAGCTCTCTCTAGACCTGGGCCAGCTCCAACGCTAGATCAACAGTACTGGCCAGTGGTACAACTCGTCTATCAGCATTCAGGGTAGGCTCGAGCCCCTTGGTGGGGCCGTTTGAAAAAACAATGTGAAAAGAGGTAGTACACAATTTTGTTTTTCATAAAAAGTTTTGAATCTACTTAGGTTTAAACAAATAAGTCCGTTATAAAAGATAGTTCGATCATCATCATCGTGTGGGTTGCAAGGTCGACAATCGACCTCATAAACCCTGGTGTCAGTGTTATAGAACTGCCAAAGGCCACTGAGTTGGATCGTGTAACGACTAGATAGTAGCCGGGACCAACGGCTTAACGTGACTTCCGAAGGATGGAATCATCTTTCTTTTCGGACAATCAGGTGATTCAGCCTGCAATGTCCTAACCAAACTGGGGAAAGTCACACAACGAGATTTTTGCTTGACGGTGTCCCCACCGGGAATCGAACTTGGAACCTCCGTAATGGGTGTCGAAATCTCGACCACTCGGCCACGGAGGCAGTCGATTATACCTATATATAACTTAATACGATTGTGACCTGAATTTCGTTATCGGTTCGTTAGTTACCAATCATACAAACACGTATTTTTTATAAGTGAAGGGAATTATTTACAGCTTCACGTATTTCGAGGATGTATTTTGCCTCGAGGTTCCAAAGCACTGTATGAGTTTGCACCTTGTATTTAAGTAACTTTTTAATAGACACCTGTTAGTAAGTTTGTATTATTAGTCATGGGCGTGTCATTATTACAAGTACCTGGATCAGTGTAGGATGTCGATAATTAAAAAAAACACCATAACGTTGCAACACTACTTATCACGTACTTATGTTACCCGCGGGGATTGGTCGACGTTACACTCAACCTTAGAATAGAAATTCAGAGAAGAATCTCAGGAGTGGGCAGGTTTCCTCACGATGTTTCCCTTCACAGGAAGAACGTCGAATAACTCGTATTGAATTCGAAAACACTTTGGTATGTGGTGGTGTTCGAACTCTTTGGTATGTGGTGGTGTTCGAACACTTTGGTATATGGTGGTGTTCGAACTCTTTGGTATGTGGTGGTATTCGAACTCTTTGGTATGTGGTGGTGTTCGAACACTTTGGTATATGGTGGTGTTCGAACTCTTTGGTATGTGGTGGTATTCGAACACTTTGGTATGTGGTGGTGTTCGATCACTTTGGTATATGGTGGTGTTCGAACTCTTTGGTATGTGGTGCTGTTCGAACTCTTTGGTATGTGGTGGTGTTCGAACACTTTGGTATGTGGTGGTGTTCGATCACTTTGGTATGTGGTGGTGTTCGAACCTGTGTGTTGCGGACGGGAGGCGGCGGCCTTAGCTACCACACCACCAACGCTCAACAAACCGATTACACGTATTATCTAGTGTTTGATTTACCTTATATATATCCTAAACTAAAGCCTCAGTAGCAAGAGTTTTTGTCTCTCGAACCTGAGCCTTTGGGGTCAAAATCCTGGTAGGGACACTATCAAGCCGCTATGTGATGATGTCCAAGATCGGGAGTACCTTGAAATTTGAATCATCTGATTCTCTGAAAAGCATGCTTCGAAGGCACTTTAAGGTTAAACATCAGCTGCAGTGCCTGCAGTAGCACCACCTATTGAAATAATGTCAGTGACTACGATCCACTTTTGGCAGTTACGGCTTACATAACTTATTGATTATATTTAGGACTATAAAACTGTAACTAAAATATATTGATAACCCTTCTATTGTCGTAAAACACATAATAATTTCGATCGAAGTCACTGTCAATAAGTAAATGATTTATTTCAAATGGTAGTGCTACTGCAGCTGATGGTTATGTACAGAATAATACGAGCAATGTCAGAGCCCTTTGGCGATTCAACATCTATAACATTTCCGGCTATCAACCGAAGACTATAACCAACAATAATTTATTTTTCAGCTCCCCATATGACCAACCCCAACATCTTATGACCATCAACCTAAACCAGTCAAAATGTTAGCGACAACGATCAACACGCTCCTCCCGCGATTGCGGTTCAACTTCATCAAGCCGAAGATCGAGAACTTCGTCTTCCAGCTCCACTACAAGGCCACTGTGACCATGCTGCTTGCATTCGTGATCTTGGTCTGCGCAAGAGAGTATTTCGGAGAGCACATCAGATGCATATCTGATCAAGGAGTACCCAGTAACGTCATACAGACGTACTGCTTCTTTATGGCGACATTTACTATTGTGAGTACAGTGGGAGGCGTAGCCAGATGGGCTCTAAGCTAATAAAAAAGAACACGCGTCTAGATATGCCGTGTGGTGACGGCAGAGTAGAATACATTTGTCACCAACCCCTACTCTTCCCGTGGGTGTCGTAAGAGGCGACTTAGGGACTACACATTGAACAGGGAACGGGCAGCAGCGCTCTCTGATACAGTAACCTTTTCATCTGCGATCTCTAACCCGCCTGCCAAGCGTGGAGATTATGGCAAAACCCTCCACTTAAGTGGAAGAGGCTCATAGTCCAGCAGTGGACTGTATGTAACGGGCCGTTGATGATGATCCCAGTTGGACAAAAGACCCATCTAAGGAGCTGCAAACGGCCGGGACTCCGCTGCCAGCATCCAGCGTCTTGCCGTGACTTTACCATATCTTCGATAGGCCACAACTTCAAAAAAAAGAAATAAATTGTTGTCTTCTCCTTTTTCTCCGGCACTTAAGTGATTTGATTGACAGTATTTCTACTAGGGAACTCCCATGACCATTAGACCACAGATGATGAGTTCAAGTTAGCCGAGTCTTCTTGTATTCGTTATCTTAAATAATTTAAATTAGAACTAGAAAGTGGTTATTTTGCTCGATAGTGCTATCGTCGAACTAGTGAGAATTTACTGTCTCATTTTGCTCGATTTTAAAAACTAAAAATTAAACGCACTTCTGGTAAAGAAAATCAGTACTGGGACCTATCGTTTTTATTAGTCACTGTGATATTGGAATTAGTATCCTCTAACTTATACTATTACATTCAAATAGTAGTCCACCTAAATAACACCTTCATTAATTGGTCGGTTAACCACAATAAATAAGCACACACATTGACAACAAACTATTATTAGTTTTGCTGAAACTATTATTAGTCAGCTTATGCCGAATTCCTTAAATGTAATGCATAAGAGAGCCAGGGCGGCTGCGCCTCCCGTATGTGTTTTCGAATTTCAAATTCATATGTACAGTCGCTTGCAAAAGTGGAGTCATATCACGTGTTTTTATACATTGAAACATCTTTTCATTATTATGACCTTTATTGCATAACCTATGACCTTTTTTCCTTTATATTAATAAAGTCCCGTACACACCATACGTTAATACAAAATCCAAGAAAAAATAACTATTAGAAAATAAGTTATTTCAAAGTATAAAAACACGTGATATGACACCACTTTTGAAGATGACCGTACGTTTATTCGACGCTCTTACGGTGAAGGAAAATATCGTGATGAAACCTGCACACTCCTGCGAAGAAATTCAAAGGTTGTGTGTGAAGTCGACCAACCCGCACTGGGCCAGCGTGGTCGACTGAGGCCTAATCGCTCTAAGGATAGGCTTGAGCCCTTTGGTGGGGACTTATATGAGCTGTTGATGATTGATGATGAAAGCATAACAACCATTCTTATAAAGCTTATTAAGAGTTCTTTTTTTTTTCATCTGGAAATCCAACTGAATTCAGCTATTCTTACACGACTGCCTGTATATAAGTATGTATATTGTTGTTACTCATGTATGTATGTATATAAGTATGTATATTGTATGTATGTGACTTTGTTTATTCCACCATAACTTCTAAATGCCTGAACAGATTTGGATGTATGGGTATCGTTAGAAACCTTACATCAGCCCGAGTAACACTGGCATTTTTTGGCAACACAGTCATGTTTTTACTCTTTAGATGATTATTTCTACAAAGCAAGCAGACTCGTCCCTATACTATACTACCTTTAAATCAGGATTTAGTACAAATCAAATCAACGGCCCGTTACAGTCCACTGCTGGACTATGAGCCTCCTCCACTTAAGTGGATGGTTTTGCCATAATCTCCACGCTTGGCAGGCGGGTTGGAGATCGCAGATTGAAAGGTTACTGTATCAGAGAGCGCTGCTGCCCGTTCCCTGTTCAATGTGTAGTCCCTAGGTCGCCTCTTACGACACCCACGGGAAGAGTAGGGGTTGGTGACTAATCTAGTCTACTCTGCCGTCACCACACGGCTTGTAGCTTGTGCCACAGTGGATTTAGTACACTGAAAGTTAAACTGTCAAACGCCTACATGTCGATGTCCATACTTCTTTTTTTCTACAGCGTTAAGATGGTATCCTTCCCTCAGGTACGCCATTACAACGAAAGCATGCTTCAAGATGGTTTCCTGCCTCATCCAGGAGTTGGCCCTTTCAACAATAACGACCAGACCCTGACCCACTCCTACTACCAGTGGGTACCGTTCGTCCTGTTCATCCAGTCCTTGTGCTTTTATATGCCTCATTCGATTTGGAAGAAGAAGGAAGGTAGGTCCATCATTAGCGGTACTAGGATTTGTAAGGACAGACCTCACAAACCCTAGAACGGCTCTATTGCCTTTACCTCTGATAAGGCTGACAATGGTGGGGACATCGTCAAATTGACGACGTCAATCAAAAATTTCTTTGTAATACTTTCTCCAGTTTAATCACCTGATTGTCCGAAAAGGAAGATGATTCAGTACTTCTTACACCTTACAACCCACACGATGAAGAAGAATGGCTCACGTGTCGACAACATCCTAAATTCACAGGCGGGACTAACGGCTGTGCCTTTCAAGGCACAGAAATATCTGAATTTTCGGATGAAACTGGGGACAAACCCCCAAAGTGTTTTTATTGACAGTTTTCCTATTGGGGAACTCCCATGACCTTTAGGAGCTAACGCTTTTGCTTTTGATGCTGTTAAGTTCAGGGTCTTCTTGATATTCTTCTCTCAAGGTCATTTGTATCAGTAAATATGGCGCTGTAGATGTGAATGACCATTCTGTTCCATTTCATACTGCAACATGTGTTATAAGTATTGAGAAGTGTTTGACAAACACTTACAGAATAATTGTTGATTGTCACCTTTTATCCTTAAGTGGCTAATCTATTACTTGACACATTCAATGAAAAATCCAGTGTTTTCTGAGAAAACCGTCAATGAAAAGTGTTTATTGCTGATTTGTCATTCCATCTCAATCACTGACCTAGAATCTAAATTGAACAGTGCCCTCAACACTATTATTTTATGGGGAAAGGCGCGAAGTTAGAATTTGGTCCTGACAAGAAACAGGCAATTTTCATAATGTTGATGCATTATTTCACATAATAGACTATAAGATATAGGTACTCGTAGTAGCTCCTAGTAAGACGCCCGTTGGTAGGTAGGTATTCAACAACAGTAGTAATTTTTCAGCCCATAATACTATTGTGAAGTGCAGTTCAAGTGTCTCTAATAAGTAGAGCCTCAGAATAGATAATTATTTAATTATTTATTATTATTACAACGACAATTATTTAAACAATTGAAAAACTAACTTCACCTAGCTACCTTGTTTGTGTCTATTAACTAAGACTAGTTAATAGACACAAACAAGGATAGGATGTAGTGTAGGTGAAGTTAGGTTTTCAATGGTTTAAATAGTTGTCATAATAATAATAATAATAATAATAAATAATTAAATAGTCTTATTAGTCTTAATAGTCTTATTTTGTTACTAACTAAGAATAAACAAAAATTAATGACTAAATTAATGTCAATATACTGATAGTAAAAGTAGAGTGGAGTAGTGGCACGTAACGTAAATTGAAAAGAAAATATTTAATGAGACCAAGAAGCTTACAGGAATTATAATGTTTTTGATGTCAAATGAATTGTGACACACGACGATTATGATCTAGAGTGAGATAAAGCTGAAGCCACGAAGTTGGCGGTGGAAGAATCATTATAAAACTACATAGTTGTTGTACTCGTAGTATGATCCTATAGAACGTTTTGTAAATTCTTGTTTCCTTATGATAAACGCCTGTACAGTTAATCATAACCATTTATTCCTTAAACAAATAACATTGTATTGGAAAATAATAATAATATAAATACATGCATTTACAACGATCGATATACAATAATTAATTCTACCAAAATAATATATAATCAAAACATTTTTAATAAGAATTTAATGAAGTAATAATATGTGAAATCATGAAACGGAAATATTAAAACATAAAAAGTCAATTATATATCAATCAGAATAAAAACCTTCAATAAAAATGACAATAAACAACAATGGTAACAACATGCAACAAGTCAAACAAATATACATCATTTATATTAAATAACATCATTCTGAAACTCTTCTATACTGTAATAACATATTTTTTTTTTTTGACGGACCCAATCACTATTTATACCAGAGTGGTAATATTACCACTATTATATAGCGGGCGCGGACTTGCGGGGGAGCAGAAGGCTCGTACCCCTTACGAATTTTATGACAATTTTATGACAACGTATCTGGGGGCGCCCTCAGACGGGCTCGGACCGCGCCCAGAACGTTGCCAGGGCGAGAAGCGCGTCGGAGAAGAATGACCCCTACCGGGTCTTACTGAATTAATACTGTAATAACATTTCTGTAACATTTCTGTGAATCTCAGTTATTTTAAGTTATATAGAATTAATCCAAAAATGCAATTGGTAAAGAACACATTTGAAATGGATCAACCTTACCTAAAATAAATATTTAATTATTTTGTATTGTTACTAACTGAAGGTATATCTAATCTGGGATTGACTCTACTGGGATAAAAACTAATGGGTAACGTACGTTATCACTTCTTGAAAGATGATTGAGTTTATCAATAGTATCCATCAGGGTTATCTTACTAGCTTCACTGATATCTTGTTCATCGGCTTCATCGAGTACATGGATATCATCTATATAATATGTTGTTTTAGGATCTTTCCTTTGTCTCAGTTCAAAACTGAAACATCAGCCACTTTCCTCAACTTTTGTAGCTTCATTATTAACTACCCTGCGTCCCACTTTATCAAGCTAATGCACTTCGGAGAATACGTTATCATCACCTGTTCTATTAGTCGTGCAATTGTTTGATATGCTTATCTTATCTTGAATGAGAATGTCTGTATTTTGAGAGGTGATGTAAATGATTTAGTAGATGGGTGAAATTGACTCGAAGTAAATTGTTTAGATGAGGTGTTGAGAATTTTAAGCTCCTTTGTTTCTAGCCATATCAATGGTCAAGGCCACAAATTGTTAAGGTTAATTGGCTCATAGTTTCTCACTCGTCATAATTTCTAAATAACCCCTTTGCTTTCTTAGAAGATCTTGCTTCCCGGGTCACTTTTCACTTTCAAAGATGCATATGAGAAAGGTCCTTTCAACATGCTAAGTTCATTGCCACTTGCTAAGCAACTTTGACTTTTGTTTACGACTGATAAATTGGAATAGTGATCTAGTGCTCTTTGAATTTTGAAATAAGTCTAAGAAATGCTGCACTGTATTTTAAATTTCCTTTGATAGATAAGCGTGGCATCATAGAATATTATTTTATGATGTTTTATCTCATTATTGCCATAAAAATAGAAAAGAAAGAATAAGAAGCAACAGCAGTCTCTTACTACCAATTATGATAACGAAAAACAAATTATACCTATCTTTTTTTGTTGTTTTTAGAATTTCTAATATTTTTTGTTGTACGGTGGTAGTCTGAGATAATGATCTAAGAACTATATAGTTATGCTGGAATCTTTCTTCCAGGTGGTCGGATACAGCGTTTAGTTGAAGGCTTGCAGTATGCGAGTTTGGCTCTGGAGGATCAAGATATGGCCGTCTCAAATCATATGATGGTTCCGTCGAAGCAGTCTTTGGAGAACAGACTAAACGCAATAAGAAAAGATATCATCATGAGGTAATAACTTGCAAATATTACAAATAATGGAATCATAAAAGAATCTTTTAGAATACAGTGTGTCAAATGGATACATTTTTAAGCATGATACTTATTTTCAGGCTTCGGATATCCAGAACTTGGTCAACATGGCTGGTGTTAATGGAAGTAACTAACCTCATCCACGTGATGCTGCAAATCTGGCTGATAAACGTATTTCTCAACGGGAAGTTTATCAGTTTGGGGCCATGGGTGCTTGGAGCTGATTGGGAGCTGATTTCTGACCCACTGGAGAATGTTTTCCCTAAGGTACGACAGCGCATATTATGTGACTAGACCCTTTAATCTTCAGGGTGCCTTTAATCCATAGCAAAAGGGCTGCATTCTTTATAAATCATTATATATGTTTGTGGCAATATTGTGTCGCTACTTCAGAGTGTAGAACAACATTATGAGGAAATCTGTATATTTCTGCGAAGAATAATGGTTGCGTGTGAAGCCAACGACTGAATCCTGGTTGGCCTTGTTCAGGATAAGCTCGAGCCACTTGGTGGGGACTGTGACTGTGGATAAGTGACTGAATTCAGAGAGTAAGGACAGTGCTGTATGCCATATTATAATCTAGTTATGTTATCTTTCGAGGTTGCAGTGCGGTTAAATACAAAGAACGAAATAAATACTTGGCGCGAGATATAACCAATGTTAATACTTCCCAGGTGACGAAATGTACCTTCCACAAGTATGGTCCTAGCGGTTCCATCCAACAGCATGATGCTCTCTGCGTGATGGCGCTGAACATCATTCATGAGAAGATCTACACCGTGCTGTGGTTCTGGTTGCTGTTCCTATTCATCGCTTCTGCGTTAGGTCAGTATATATTCTATTATTTTAAGTACTTGAGTCATCTATTAATTTACAATCTCCAAGCATTTATTTTAGTATAATATGTTTATGTTGACTTTTTCTTTCATCATTCGCCGAATTCTTTTCAGGTGTTTTAAAATGTTGTTTAACCATAATTAAGATCATATAATGTTTCTACGTCTCGGGAAACGTAGTGTGGGACGCCCCCTGCCAGGTGGACTGATGACCTGAGGAAGGTCGCTGGTGGTGACTGGAATAGGAAAACGGGTGATCGTGCGCTTTGGCGTGCCCTTGGGGAGGCCTACGTCCAGCAGTGGACTGCAATAGGATGATTGATTGATTGAATGTTTCTACCTTATGTAAAATAAAATCTGTTTCTTCATCTCCACAGCGGTTGTATGGCGCTTAATTTCCTTCTTCCTGTACCGACACTCCTTGCGCTTCAACCAGATGATGTTCCGCCGAGCTACTGGCAACAAGTTCAACCCTTATAATGTCATCAACGTGGTCAATGGTTGTCAGTACGGTGACTGGCTGTTTTTGTACTACCTCGCCAAGAACATGCAGGGATTCGTCTTTCAGTGAGTGCTTGTTTTTTTTTTCTTGGTCTGAGAAGGCTAAACCTTATCCTGAATCATATTAATGTCATTGTTATTTTTCCACTAAAATTTAAAACTCGTAATAAATATACTCACCGGCACATCTAACCCTTGTATTTCGGGTTAATTTTAAACTATGCTTATTGTTATACATTACAATTGATTTATTGATAATTTTACGATAAATTAAACACATTTAATTAAACGTAAAATTAATAACTTTTTAACTAACATCAGCTATAACTAATAGAATTATAAAGAATCACGAGTATTCCCTGAAATGAAGGGTGGGCGGTTAGTTGTGCCGGTGAGTGTATTTAATAATTTCGAAATTGATATTATTGATTGATATAGATTATCAACGATGGCATTGCAATTTTCCCCCACTTTTTTGGTTTGGTATTACCTACCGACAACCGTTTAGTTTAGAAAGACTAAATTTTCAACACTTTTTTGGTGTACTAACTTTTAAAGTACTCAGCACTATTATGTTTTTGTCAACAGGGAACTGTTCATTCGACTTGCTGAAGAGTTAGAAAAGCGGGACATGCCGTTCCCTCAAGATGGCCACGAAAAGACAGGCGCCGAACCTGTTCTCGTAGGAAGAGTAGATTACGATGATGAGACTTTGCCTCTTAAAGATGACAAGAAAGCTTCATAGAAGGATGCCTTTAGATGTGGTAATAAATATAGTCATTTTGATAATTTGTATAAGAGTGTGGAAGTCAACGTTATCTCTATGGAGAAAAAAGGGTCCCAAAATGTTCCTTAACCTACGTACTGTACGTACATACTGCTTAACAAAAGCATTTACCATAGGATATTAAGAGTAAATTTTAAGCGTATGAATGAGTGTAAATTGTAAAGTTTTTGTGAATGTAAAAGAGTATGATTTGTTAATTTGTTAATTTTTCTATTGCGTAGAGGTTTTTTATACATTTTTTCCAATAAAAAAACAATATCCGCAACTATCTGGCAATTGGACGCGACTTTAGTGACATGGGTACTCATACCTGTCAGTCACTTTTTTAGGGTTCCGTAGTAAAAAAGGAACCCTTATAGTTTCGGTCTGTCCGTCTGTCTGTCCGTCCGTCTGTCTGTCTGTCTGTCCGCGGCTTAGCTCAGAGACTCTTAGTACCTACCAGAAGGCTGTAATTTGGCATGAAAATCATGCCGACAAAGCTGAAGAATAAAATCTTTAAAAAAAAATTGGTACACGTCAAGAGGGGGCTATTTATTATTATACTACTTTTAGTTTACACTTTGTTCGAAAATTAAAAACAATTTCATTAAAAGAACTGAGCTAATTTGCAAAAGTAATTGACATTATTGCTTTTCTTCAACCATTTTGTTTTTTATTCTTCGTTACATCCAGTTTGAGATCATGTAAATCCTCGGCTTATACTTCCAAATGTGGCCTAGTCTAGTTACTTAAGTTACTTAACACACATAATTTTAGTACATATTATTTTAGGAAACAAATAAACAGCAGACTTACTTATGAAAATAATAATAATGGCGAATCTGTTGCATTTTCACAACAAAAACTTCTCCATTTTGAATAAATATTAATGAATGTTGCTCAAAGCTTAGTGTAGATTTTTACCTTATTTAAAACTTATTTTTTTACCTACAGTAATATAAGTTATTTAACTTAGATTTTTAAGTAAGTAATAGGGAACATGCATAAAAAATATTCGATTGTTTCATAGTTTATCTAAAAGTACATAAAAATAGAATACTGACAGTCAAAACAGAATCGAAAAACAAACTATTTACAACATTATTAAACAAATATATCTGTCCCTGTCTACGAAAACAAAATTTTCTATGGCGGATGTATGGCCCGCGTGACATGACGTTACATGTCGTCGGACCTCTCTGCCTAACCATCAACTTATAACTTTGTTTCTGAGCAAGGTATTTGGAAAATTATTTTTTGTGTGTTTATCTGGAACTTGAAATATTTCGATTAATGAATTAAAAAGAAATTTGCATATTCCCTATATAAAAATGAAAAATAATAGAAAATAACTTCATCTAGTCTCTGTTATTTTATTAACTTAAATTGTAATAAAACAATGCTTGTTATTATAGTGGCCTCCTTATTTTGCTATAGACAAAATTATGCTAAAGATTAAATACAGTAGGTTACATACCTACTGTATTTAATGTTGGCTAGACCTGAATATCAATGACCAATGTCATCGACATAGCTTTCAGGATATGTAAGTTGAAGTGGCAATGGGCAAGCTAAATAGCTCAACGAACTGTTAACCGATGGGGAAGACAGGTTGTCTCCTGGCTTGCAGGGGCCGGAAGGCGTAGTGTTGGGCGGCCTCCCACAAGGTGGTCAGATGACTTGGTGAAAGTTGCTGGGCGCCGGTGGATGCAAGTAGCGCCGGACCGTTCACGGTGGAAACCTATGGGGTAGACCTATGTTCAGCAGTGGACGTCTTCCGGCTGAGATGATGATGATGAGAAAAGCCTGGTAGTGGGTGGGACACATTGCACGGAAAACTGAAAATTTCTTTGGCGACCATGCGCCGGAAGACGTGGGTAGACCAGGCCACCCACAAGGTGGATCGACGGATGATCTGGCGCTGGTGAAGACCGCGGGAAGTCGCTGGAAGCGGCAGCGCAGGATCGCTCATTGTGGAGATGCATGGCGAAGGCCCAGCAGTAGATGTCTTTCGGCCTCCTTATTATTTTTAAGAATAATATTTATTTTTATTTTATTGAAAGGTGTCACCTCGAGGCCTCCAGGGTTGTCCCATACAAAGATCAAGATCTGACAACAAGATCTATAACAAAGTAATGGTAAAACCCAAAATTTTCAAAGGCTCAAAAGTTCATCCGTTAGTCTTAAAAAAGTATTTAATAAGAATAAATATTGGATTATTACTTGCTTAAACTGTTTATTAATCTGATATTGAAGTTCTTTTAGCATACAAGGTATAAATGGCCATGTAAACATTGGGCTGGTGTAAATATGGCGATCATTGCCGAAATGACATACATACAAACCAAAGAAATCCATTGAAGTTATTTTAGTCTCATAATTAACATCAATAAAACAGTGCAGAAACAGAATACTTACGAAGTTATTTTGTAAGAAGTATATACGGGCCGTTGATGATATAAATAATGCTAGGGCCGCTGCCTCCCGTCCGGGATACGCAGGTTCGATCCCCACCACGTACCAATGTGTTATCCAATGTCGAATAAATTCATATGTACGTATATTCGACGCTCTTACGGTGAAGGAAAACATCATCGTGATGAAACCTGCACACTTCTGCGAAGAAATTCGAAGGTTGTGTGTGAAGTCGACCAACCCGCACTGGGCAAGCTTGGTTGACTAAGGCCTAATCGCCCTAATTCAGGGTAGGCTCGAGCCCCTCGGTGGGGACGTATATGGGCTGTTCATGATACTACTAGAGAAATACGGAAGTAAAAAGTTTTTTATATCTAAAAGGGAAAGCTAGTTTGTTCACCGGGTGAACGCACCAAAACAACGTTTGGCAAAAGTGTTATTTGATAAGATGGGTATACGCACCTAAACGAAGGTAACAGCCTCCGTGGCCGTGTGGACCAGATTTCGCCGCTCATTACGGAGGTTCGGGGTTCGATTCCCGGCGGGTACACTGTCAAGCAAAAACCTCTTTGTGAAACTTTCCCCAGTTTAGTTAGGACATTACAGGCTGAATCACCTGATTGTCCGATAAGAAAGATGATTCCGTGCTTCGGAAGGCACGTTAAGCCGTTGGTCCCGGCTACTATCTAGTCGTTACACGAGTCATGTCAGCGGCATTTGGCGGCTCTATAACACTGACACTAGGGTTTGTGAGGTCGGTTGTCGACCTTACAGCCTAGGTACACGATGAATAAGAAGAAAAAGGTACATCTAAACTCGTGTTGTATTGTTTTAGTGCACCTAGTCACAGGTTGCCAGCGTATCATCTATTACCTATTTGGCACTACATACAAGTCACTTATTTAAACGACATAAGGGAAGATAATTATTAGGTGACCCAGTTTTTAAGGCAAAACACACCAAACTATGGTGGTGGTTTTTTTTTGTATTAGTAGGATGCAGTTATTTTAGTTATTTCAGTTGTGGCAGCGGCCTCGGTCACGGTAGGGCGGGGGGTGCTAAGAATACGGAGCCGAGACGTGGAACATGACGGTGAAGCTGGCCCACCGGCTACATGTCACTCAGCGAGCCATGGAAAGGTCTATGCTTGGTATTTCGCTATGGGATAAAATCCGAAACAAAATCATCCGGCAGAGGACCAAGGTAGTTGACATCGTCCAGAAGTGTAGCAAGCTGAAGTGGCAATGGGCTGGCCACGTCTGTCGCAGAACCGACGAGCGTTGGAGCAGACGGGTTCTCGAATGGAGACCACGTCTCGGCAAACGTAGTGTGGGCCGCCCCCCTGCCAGGTGGACTGATGACCTGAGGAAGGTCGCTGGTGGTGGCTGGATGAGTAAAACGGGTGATCGTGCGCTTTGGCGTGCCCTTGGGGAGGCCTACGTCCAGCAGTGGACTGCAATAGGCTGATTGATTGATTGCAGTTATTTCAGGAAAAAATCCTGGCCCGTAACTAGAGAATACAATAAAATTATGAGTTAACAACTTTGATCACGTTGCATGGATCTTTGTATACTTTTCACCACTATCAAAAGAAATACCTTTAAGTATATAGTTATTGTACACATTAAACAAGAAAATGACAATAACACAAAGAAAAACGACACAACAGGCCTACTTATTTCTAAAGAAATACCTTCCAGCAGACCTACGGAAGAGAAAAGGGAGATAACAATAGACGCGGACAAAACGTGCACAACTTAAGAAATAAAATATAATGATAATACAGGAAGAACTAGATAATCTACAGCTACTTTATAACTAAATGTACCATACGCAATAAATAAAACATAAACTTACACCTAACAACACTTATATTTATACATATATACCTATCTATATATATAAATTACATATTATAATAAAACATACATAAATAAATATATACTTACATATCACGGATTACTTTATTTTAAAAGCGTATCTATTTATAAGCTTACTTACTCAAAGATACTTATGATGTCGTAATAGTAAATAGTATCTCCCAGACGGGCATAATTCAGTTATCTTCCGCCAGGAGCGAGTTTACTCGAGAGTGTTGACCCTGCGTCTGCGCAGCCGAAGGCTTCGGGACGCGAACGGATAAATTACGGTGAATATAAAAGAGGTTGACGTTAATACAGGTATAGTTTTTTTTAAGAGTTCACCGCTAGAATTGAATAGATATAAAAAAAAACTTTTATAAAAAAAAAGCGTATTTACGGAACTCACTTAGGTTCTTTTGTAATTATGATTGTGACTGTAAACTTAATAAATAAGTTTTATGAAAATGTCCATATCTTCTCTCTAAAGTTGCTAGAAAATATTTCATTAATAATAAACAGTATCTGCCTACCAACTTGGGTCTGACCAACGATTTTAGCTGAAAATGCCAAAATGTTCTATAATAAATTACAAAAAATACTGTTTTTATTTTTTTTATATCTTTAAAAATGACTGAGTTATTAACAATCAAAGTGCACACTTCCGCACGAGGCGAGTGGTAGCTGTGACGTCATATTGACGTCATATGCACGCAACGTTCCTATTACACCGCCCGCAACCGCCTGCATATGACGTCACACGCTCGAAACTTCTCGCGGTCATAACTTCGGTAATATTGCATGTATTGAAGTGAAATAAAAAGTAATGTAATGTACATGATATAAACTTTAATATAAAGAATGTTTTAATGTGAGATAAGAACCTATCGGTGTTCTCCCAGGTGCATTGAAATTTAAATTAAAACTGTAATTTCAATAAAATATATAGGTATACAAATTTTTAGAAAGTAAAATAACGGATTGCTTTTGACCCGGGAGATGTCTGTGAAGCCAGGAATATCAACCATAGTAGTTCGTATTAAAAACAGCGCTTGCAGGATTAGTTTCAGGGAGGGGGCAGGGGACCCGGTATTCAAAAGTATGGCCACAGATAATATAAAAGTGTGGCTAAATAGCGCGCTAAAAAGCACAGGATACATCGCCCCAAATTTTCATACAGCAATAAAATAAAGCCGTAAACTAAGCCGTGTGGTGACGGCAGAGTAGAATACATTTAATTTTGTCACCAACCCCCTCTTCCCGTGGGTGTCGTAAGAGGCGACTTAAGGACTACACATTGAACAGGGAACGGGCAGCAGCGCTCTCTGATCAGTAACCCTTTAATCTGCAATCTCCAACCCGCCTGCCAATGCCAAGCGTGGAGATTATGGCAAAACCCTCCACTTAAGCGGAGGAGGCTCATAGGCCAGCAGTGGACTGTAACGGGCCATTGATGATGATTGATGAATAAACTAGAATAAAATAAAGAACCTTTTCGACCAAGGCAGCAAGAATGATTGCGTTTTCATGCCCAATACCCACGCTTTAAATACTTAGAACTTTGGAGATTCTGAAGTTGAATGCTTTTAATTTGTCATGTTTATTTATTGATTTCTTGAAATGAAGGAGAAAGGATTCTTCTGTGAAGAATTGACCGTAGACATGTTTAATATTAAGTATAAAAGCGAAAGTTTGGGTGTTTGTTACTCAATCACACTGGACGAATTGGGATGAAAGTTAGCACACTTATGGGTTAAGTCCTGGAATAGGACATTGGCTACTTTTTACCAAGAGAAAACACTTGATCCCCACGGGAAAACTACATATTTGGATTTTATGTATAAAAACTTTGCCTCCGTTGGCGAGTGGTTTATTTTTTCTAAAATATGAAATGCCATGAATACAATACAGCCTAGTCGACAACGTCCCGAAGCCTTTCCTACTTCCAGGAATTTCGGGCCAGGTAGCAACTGGTTCCGAGACAGACGCTCACACACACTATCATAAAGCAATGGGATCGTAACATCGGCCGCCATGGCTTTTGAATACCTGTACGAGAGACCCAACACGTAGACAAGTTTTCGAACCTGCCATAAATTCCAAAGATGGTTTATACAAACATAATATTACACCATTATGTGAAACATTGCACCTATGTACTTACTTTTAATCTTGTGGTACTATTCATCAATCAATCAACGGCCCGTTAAGTGGAGGGTTTTGCCATAATCTCCACGCTTGGCAGGCGGGTTGGAGATCGCAGATTAAAAGGTTACTGTATCAGAGGGCTGCTGCCCGTTCCCTGTTCAATGTGTAGTCCCTAAGTCGCCTGTTACGACACCCACGGGAAGAGTAGGGGTTGGTGACAAAATATGTATTCTACTCTGCCGTCACCACACGGCAAACTATTGCTGGCTGAAAATGATTCAAAATATTTTCTAAAATGCCTTTATTAAAGTTTAAAAAATATTTCAATTTGTACTTTTTTTCTTTAATGGCTGTTTCAATTTATTATTTTCAATCAAAACGACCAGTTGCTCAAAACTTATTACTAAAGGGTTTTAGGACTATTGTAGTTCGTTGGTTTTTAGGCCATTTTACTAGTTATTTAACAAGATTGGTGACGAGTGAAAGAAAATCTAGCAAACTGAAACAAAATTTTACACGAGTGAGAAATCGATACAAAGTGTGACAAAGCATAATTTATTATCTGTCGCCCGCGTTGTCGTTGAAATGGATTTTCCCTTTTTCTAAAACCAGTCTAACAACGCCATCTAACGTGGAAGGAGATTTAGTTCAATGAGGTAATGTGCAAAGGTAATGTGTTATACCGTGGGAGATTTTTTGCGGTAAAAAGTAGCCTATGGGTATCAAATCATAGCTCCTAATTTCATTAAAATCGGTCTAGCGATTTTGTTGTAAAAACATACAGACACACTTTTCCAGACAGACTTTACTTTGACATTTTATAATTAGTAATGAATAATGATAGAAAGGATTCGTTACTATAATCACAGAGTACTATAATACTATAATGTATGTTGATTCGTTATCTTATCTACCATAGCTACGGGGTAAATGCGACATGCGACTATTTAGTTGGATTGGAAATTAGATTTAAGTAGGTTTTCACTTGCTGTCGACGGGTATGGTATAAACTTATTTTTTGAACGAGTTAAATTACTTAACTTTAAAAATCGCGGGATTAAGTTCAAAATACTTTCAATAACATTTCGTTTCACTTCATAATTTTGCATGCTTTAATTTTAAATCAAAAAGGATGTGAAGGACGCAATCCATATTGATATTTGTAAAATACTATTTGTATAACTACGCTAATAATTTTATTTTTTATGTCTATACAATTTTCTGACTGTTATTTATTTTATTCAATCTTTTTATTGCGTAGAACGTAACGCATATTTTCAATACTGGCAACATTCGACTATAATGGCGGCAGCGCGCCATTATCTGTGAGGCGGCGTAAGAAACATCGCGTTATCTCTTTTCCTCTTGTTTTTCGTTAATCATTTTATCTCTGTTGTGCATCAACGTATCGCCAAATGCCAAACAAAATTGTGCCAGAGAGCTAGATCGTTCGTGAGCGGTGGTACTTTTCCTCGTCTTGAATGCTTGCGTTTTGTGTTTTGTAGTGATTTTTGCGTATAGTTTTGTGTACGCGAATAATATTGACTCGAATATTGTTAAGTATTTTACAGACTATTGTGTGGTGTGTTCATTTTAGAAACTTTTTTACGAACTGTGCGAACGTGAGTAAAATTACGAAAGACGAAACGTCAGGAAGGTTTTGTTTCCGCGAAAAAACATTTCTAGGATTGTGTAGAAAATATACGGAGGAGTCTTGCTGACTGAGCTTTCAACAGAACATAAGAATTCGGTGAGTCTCTCTCAATATTTTTATTTTACTTGACGTGGTTGTGTCGATTATACATGAAGCTAAACACAGCTGACTTTGTTTGTGTATCAACCCAAACAAATTGCTTTACTCAAATCATTTCGAAAACAATGACACATGCTAACCACTAATTAGTGCTGACCTACTATTGGTCAGAGAGTCCTACTATTTTCATATCATTGACTGTTTCTGTTAAAAATATCTCATAATGTAGAGCAGCTTCTAAAAGTCGGACTTCTTATGTTTTTGTTATCAAAATAAACAGTACACACAAGTATTCAAATACTTCCTATAGGTACCTACTTCAATTTCTGTCTATATGAACTTTGTACGCATTGTTAGCATGAATACGAGCCACTTGTAAGCAAAGAACTGATTGCTTATATCCTATACCCCAAATTATACAACTAGGTATCTATAAAGTAAATACTTTGTAAATGTTGTAATATTCTAGTGTCACATACCATTTTCCATACATGCCACTCCTGTGTATCATCAACAGCTCATATAAGTATATACCCACCAAAGGGCTTGTATATAACAACTGTCAATGAATATACATAAAATATTATGATTTTATAATAAACAATAGCATACACCATTCTTCATACAAATACAAATAATAATTTATTCACTTCCTATGTATAAGATAATATGTATAAAATAATATAATTTAAAAATCTGTCAGTCAGTAACCAAACCACAATTTAACCTCATACCTATCATACTGCACTATGTTGGAAGTACATATCATTATTTTAAGCTTCCTTAATCAATTAATTAACATTATTAGTTTTTGCAAGAAACATATTTCACTCTAGTAAAAATAAACACTTTAATAATAATTTAACACAAATTACACTATTTTCATATTTAAATTAATAAGTATCTAGTGAGAACTGAATGACAATGATCATACTTTAATCAAGATACTTTATTAATATAATGATTGCAACCTGATTGATTTCAGAGAAATTCGACTGCATACATCTTTGAATGATTATTTTAGGTGACTCTCCACTACATGAAACCTATAGTAGGTACCTATTTTACCTTGAGGACAAGATCTGTTTTTGGTTGATGCTAACTAAGCAATTAAGATGCATACTGTTTTTAGAATTGAATGAAGTAAGTGTAATTTTGTTTCACTGTTGAAGACCTTCTGTACTGTTTTTGGAAATAATGATGATGCATGGAAATGCTGTGTTGTGACTTTGTGACAGAAGGATTTGCCTGCTAAACGCAAGACTATAAGACTATTTAAAATTGTAGGTTAAATATTTGCAAAAACTTTAATTTGACCTAGCAGATATATTACAATAGGTGTATGTGTACAACTACCTAATATACACTCTATGGAGTCTATGGTGAAAGTTTTATTCAATGAGCATGAGATAAAATCTGACCTAGCCAGATAAACATGCAGACAATCAAGTCTGGCGAGGTATAATCTAGATTTTTTTTTTAAATTTGATTGAATTTTGTTTTTGTTCTGGGTTGTTAATTTGTTGTTTTTCTAATATTGTTCCTTTTATTATTTATTATTAACTTACTGGTACTAGCGACTAGAATACAAGGTGATGTCTGAAAAGCAGCCTAGCTGAAACATAACCTTTTCAATCATCTGTAAACAAATTTTCCATTTGGTAATTTTTTTAAGCATGTGTGGATGAATAAATGTCTTTTTATTCTTTATTTATTTTTAATTCTAGGCTACTATTTATAGAAACTTAACAAACAAAATTAATTTATGCACTTATAAAGTAAAGATTATTAAAGTCAATTACAGTCACAAAGTAATGGTACTTGACAAAATGGAGTTGATTGTATATTGTATCTAAATTGAATTTTACTTAGTTTCTTCAGTTCCTACATTTTTTATTTCAATTATTATAACATCCAAGTTAAATGTATGTTAATATGAGAGCGTCTGTGGTCTAGTGGCTAGGGCCGCTGCCTCCCGTCCGGGAGACGCGGGTTCGATCCCCACCACATACCAATGTGTTTTCGAATTTCTAATTGAAATGTACGTTTTTTCGACTCTCTTACGGTGAAGGAAAACATCGTGATGAAACCTGCACACTCCTGCGAAAAAAATCTTAGGTTGTGTGTGAAGTCAACCAACCCGCACTGGGCCAGCGTGGTCGACAAAGGCCTAATCGCTTTAAATCAGGGTAGGCTAGCCCCTCGGTGGGGACGTATATGAGCTGTTGATGATGATAATTATTTTATGTGACTGAAATAAGCCAATTCTAAATATAAATGCAGTGTTCGGTATTATTAAAACATCAAGATGTTTATATAATTGAAGTAGTTTATTTATTATAATCTCCCCAAAACAAACTTTCGTGAGGACAGTCTACAATAGAATCAGCTCTTGAGCGTTCGAAACATATTTGTTTCTTCTAAATTCAAATAAACCCTATTCTATAAGTTTTTACTGCCAGCAATAACCAACGAGGCTGAGACGTATCTATAGGTATGCTCACATACCTAACACAGTGTTTCGATCCTGTCGTATTCTTCGAAAATAAAAAGGTATTGAGATTAATTCATTAATATCATGAATGAAGTACCTAAATATCAACCAACTAGAATAGAAATAGAAGCTTTATTTGCACTAAATGTGGTTTTTACAAAGTTGTTACATTTTGGTAGTATCACACACTTAACCAGTAAATTATTTGGTATGCAAAAATTAATTAAGTAAATTATATTTGTAAAAAATATAGTATATTTGTAGACGAAATGCTTTCCAAAGATCTAAAAGTAAATCAATTTTCTGCCACTGTACTAAGATTGTATCTCCAAAACCTTAGACTCCCGCGCACCTTCCTTCAAATATTCGTGCCTAACCGCAGCGTGTAATTTCGTGTGCTGCGCGCGCGCACTCTAATCACCTTTCGGGGGGCGAGGCAGCTGATTTATAGCCAAAAGTCGACTAGTTATATATTATAACCACGTTGTGTTGAAGCCAATGTAATGGCGGTCTAAGACCAGTCCAAGAACTTTTTTGATATCTGTGAATTGAACATTCGAAAGGTCTAAAAAATTAAGTAGGTACTAAGGTAGGTATTATAAGTAATAAGTATACCTTATATTAGATATACTTAGGTAAAAAAGATGTATCGTGTATTAGACCAGGAGTCCTAAGATACAGGGTCTAACAGGGTCAGGGTCAGGGATAAACTAGGAGTTTAGGCTCCTGTCTCCCCACTTTCACTTCACTGTAACTATATGTGATATTGTATCTTTATGGTAATGTGTGGGAGAAAACAAATTTATTTTGTATTCGCTTGTGAAGTATTACGCCGTGTGGTGACGGCGGCAGAGTAGAATACATTTGTCACTAACCCCTACTCTTCCCGTGGGTGTCGTAAGAGGCGACTTAGGGACTACACATTGAACAGGGAACGGGCAGCAGCGCTCTCTGATACAGTAACCTTTTAATCTGCGATCTCCAACCCGCCTGCCAAGCGTGGAGATTATGGCAAAACCCTCCACTTAAGTGGAGGAGGCTCATAGTTCAGCAATGGACTGTAACGGGCCGTTGATTTGATTTGATTTTGTGAAGTGAAGGTGAAATGAGGGAAGGAAAGGAACAAGGTTAGTATTTCATCTCAATAAAAATAACTTGAAAGAAATCTGAATTATATTGTTTGACAGTTCTAAAATCAGCTGCTCGCGTAAGGTATTATCTTCATATATCGTCTGGACCACCTCAGCTGATCATTCTAGTTTGACCAATTTATTTGTAGAGATTGAATTTCTAAAAAAAGCAATCAAGCAGAGCAAATATAAGAAGGATCACTTATTTGGCTAGCTCATCAACAACAGCTCATATACGTCCCCACCGAGGGGTCGAGCCTACCCTGAATTAGGGTGTCCACGCTGGCCCACTTTTTTGATGTGGTGGCTGTTTGGCTAGCTACTTTATCGTGTTAAATTTATCCTGGTCGGCATCTCTCAATGAGAGGCGTCAATAAATACTGGGTTTTCGTAGATTTCTATCCGAATCGATGTTGGATAAATCGATTCGAGCTAACCAGTCATTACGATATCGATTTCGGGTGCTTCGAGATCAGAAGCGGAAGATCAATGAGCGGAAGCCCTTTGCCGGCGATAAATAATTTGTAACTTTAAAAAAGCGCGTTCGTTGCCGCAGCTTTGTAGGGACTGTAAACAGGTATTTACTGTACTCGTAATAGTCTCTGCCTTTCAACGTTCAAAGAAAGATATTAAAAAACCGCATCCAAATCGGTTGAGCCGTTCAAGAGCTACGGTGCCACAGACAGACAAACACACAGACACACATAGTGGTCAAACTTATAACACCCCTCTTTTTTGCGTCGGGGGTTAATAAAAAACCGCATCCAAATCGGTTGAGCCGTTTAAGAGCTACGGTGCCACAGACAGACAGACACACAGACAGACACGTTAAACTTATAACACCCCTCTTTTTGCGTCGGGGGTTAAAAACAACTGCTGGCGCACCGACCCGCACCGTTTTTACCCTTGTACGAGTCAAGTAAGACCCGCACATTTGAGTTGTGTGTAATCCAGCAGGTTGTAATCCAGCTGCTAGTCGTTGTAGAGCGCCGCGAAGAGAAAGATCACACAAACGTAGTAAAAGTTGTATAATGTAAAGTTAATCAAAATTATTATAATTTGGCGATTCTTTCCTTGAGATGTTGCTAGTTCGCGAGATGGTAATGCACTCAAAAGTTATTGTAATGATTTTATAATTTAAAGAACACTGCAGCGCGTGGCCGAAAGTAGGCTGCCGCGTCTGCTAAAAATATGTACGGTGTCAAGACCGTACAACCCTATTTACTATAATATTGTCTCCATGTTACCCAGTTGCCTGGAAGAAATTGCTACCTTAGCAATAAGGCCGCCAATTGTACTATTTTTACTTCTGTAATTACTGTATGTTTTTGTCTGTGCGCAATAAATAAAGTATATTTCATTCATTCATTCATGCTGTAAACGTGACGATACTTTTGAAGTCAAAGTCAAAATAATTTATTTCCATAGGATGTTATTACATCACTTAGATCCGTCATTACATTTTTTTGGGTGAGTTCACTAACTCGTCCAGCCTTTTAACTTACCTAGAATTTATTAATTTATTATTATTATGTCTATTCATGAATACCAAGAAATGAAAACAGTAAAGGAAGAAATAAGTAGTTGCTGCTAAATACAAGACCAGATTAGAGAGCCACAGTAACACCTTAGCAAAGAATCTACTGAAAGAAAAAGACATGACCAGACTGAAGCGATGTAATGTCTTGCAACTTGACAACAGAAAGTAATAAATATTGTCTAGATTGAAGAAAATGGGTATGGTGATCACTGGATTATCACCTTCTAATGTCATTTAACATGAACAAAGCCGTGGGCAGTTTTTTTATTTTTATTTTACTTTTATTTGTTTTTATTTAATAATATAAAAAAAAATTTCTTTTTTGTGTCGACAAGGGGTCAATATTCTGTTCTTACTGTGGTCTGCCATGTAAGTAGGGGTCAAAGTCAAAGTCAAAATTATTTATTTCCATAGGATGTTAAATTATTACATCACTAAGATCCGTCATTACATTTTTTGGGTGAGTTCACTAACACCCTACCGCGACGTCTTGGTCCAGACTCTATCTCAAGGGGTTTTTAAACCTGCTCATACGAGTATTCCAAAATCTAGGACTTTTGGTTCACATCAACAGCTCATATAGGTCCCCAACGAGGGGCTCGAGCCTATCCTGAATTAGGGCGATTAGGCCTTAGTCGACCAAGCTGGCCCAGTGCGGGTTGGTCGACTTTACACACAACCTTTGAATTTCTTCGC
This sequence comes from Carpatolechia fugitivella, assembly GCA_951230895.1. NCBI lineage: Eukaryota > Metazoa > Arthropoda > Insecta > Lepidoptera > Gelechiidae > Carpatolechia > Carpatolechia fugitivella. The sequence continues at coordinate 17,349,808 of OX579649.1, forward strand.
AGGAGTGTGCAGGTTTTATCACGATGTTTTCCTTCACCGTAAGAGCGTCAATAAACGTACATATGAATTCGAAATTCGAAAACACATTCACATAAAGAAAATGAGATGGTACGAAGATGCTAAGGGATGAAGGGTACGTTGTGTAGAGAGCTCTGAACCTGTCGGAGTAAAAGAGAGGCAGAGGACGCCCGCCGTCAACATGGTGGACCAGCATGACGAAACTTATTCATAAGGATAATATACCCGAGCTGACAACCCTCGACAGAACGGCGTGACGTAGAATAATTCGGAGAGCCGACCCCACTTAAAGTTGGATAGAGCAAAGAAGAAGAAGAAATACATTCATAGAGCATCTTTAGAGCATAGAGCATTCATAGAGCATAGGAGTAGGTGACGTGATTGAATAACGCCGAATTTCTTCATATGATACGTGGTCCATTTCACATGGGATAGTGTTTTGCATTATGTATTCTTTGCATGGAAACAGCAATACCGGCTTTCGGAGAACCATGTGCATTTAGACAGCGAAACTATTGTCCATACCTCCGTGTTACGAATTTAAATGCGAGAGAAACAAATGTTCCTAAAACTTGTTTGTGTGCCTACCTAATGTTTTTTTTGCGAACGCGACGAGAGTAGCTTATAAACAACCTTATAAATGAGAAAAGGAAGCTAGGCTTGTTGTTAAGTCTGTATTTCTACCAGGGATGTGCAAGGAAGATGAGCATTGCGAAAAAGTGTAGAGAAGCTGTGAACGGCGTGCAGATGAGCGGTGCGAGGATGCATAGCGGACTCATTTCAGATATGCCGGCGCATCCCTCGCACGCATCTCTCGTACGCGTTCCTCACACGCACACATTTCTCGCTGTAAAAGACTTCGTTTCGCTAAGCTCTTTTCCACAACAAATTATACTCATTAAATAATTTAAAGACTAGCGAACCATGAACTAATCCAGCTATATTTGTGCAGTCATCGTCATCTCGTGACAATTTTTTGCAATTTTCCGCACCGAAGACAGTTTGTGTAGCTCACGCAACGTCGCTTGTCCACAATTAGCTAACTTCATAATGATCGGCAGTTTGCTTGCCTCCTTCGACTTTTCAAGGGTATGTTGCCAGGAACTATGGAGTTTTGCTTAGTCTATCATCGTCATGTCTAGGATCTAACCTCGAATCTTCGTAATGGGCGTCGAAATCTCGACCACTCGGCCACGGAGGCTGTTAGACAGTGAGACAATCGGGTTGTTAAACATAAAACCGTTTTTACGCTTTTTGCCTGTAGCATCACTTCCTTTTACCCTAACCTTCTTATTCGATGTATAAGTTATTATAGCTCATAAAGATCGAAATTAGCACACAGTTGGCTAGTACCGTGGTATCATATGCAACCCGATACAACTGCACCTTGCACCTGCTTACCTTGACCGCCGCCGCCGGTCCGAAGTTTGTCCACGTAATAAATAATTGTTAGCTGTCCTACATACGAAGAAAGAAATTGAGTCCATTATCTCCCGTATGTCAGTTAAAAAGTGAAACCAAGCCTGTCAGAGTATCCTATTTCTTCTATTCCTGTGTTTTTCTACTCAGTAAACTGTAAATCCTTCAATCAATCAGCATATTGCAATCCACTGCTGGATGCCTCCCCTTGGGCATGCTAAAGCGCACGATCACCCGCTTTCCTCATCCAGCCACCACCAGCGACCTTCCTCAGGTCATCAGTCCACCTGGCAGGGAAGCCTGTAAATCCTTAGACAAATATTTATTGATAAGTCTATCGCCTGTTAAATCCTCAGCCTAATTGCTAATTTCAACAAAGTTAACCATATTTGGTGATTTACTTTTTTTATTGTTATATTTGTGAAGCTCATCCTATTAGATTGCTTATAGTGGCCAAGGCACAACATTGTAGAGTTTTTAAGACTTTGATTTTTTGACTCTTTATTGTTGAATAAAGTATTTTGTAAGAAACCAACGATGAAAAAGTACTTCAATTTACTAGTACAAATCTGTGCTATAGCAACCATGTGGTAATTAATGATATTACTGCACAGCTATGCACCCGGCAAGTTCGCCTTGACCGCCGCCATAACCAGTTCCCATTTACATAACCTATAAGTTATTACATCGCCTTACCTTGATCGAGTCGAAGCGGAGATATTTCATTGATAATCTGTGGAAACTCTTAGCTGGTTTAATTGATTGTAATTGGTTCTTTCTCACGACAATTTCCTGTCGATGTGACCCTCGTGCTGTCAATTGTAACCTAAATAAATACTAATGGTGTGGAGTTGTTATCTATGAACTCATATGTGTCCCTATTGAGAGACTCGAGCCTACCCAGAATTGGGGTGATCAGATGGTGGATTTCTAGATTCTCGTTCGGCGAAAGCATTAGAGGATTATTGCCTTGCACCTGTTTAAGGAATGAGTGAAAAATACTGTCCCTTATAAAGTCCGCGTTCATAACTTGCGCGTTCTGTCCATCATTATCATCAACAATAACTCATATACGGATTCCCCACTAGGAGGCTCGAGCCTACCTTGAATTAGAGCGATCATGCCTTAGTTGACCACGCTGGCCTAGCAGTGCGGGTTTGTCGACTTCACCACACTTCACACACAATCTTTGAATTGCTTCGCAGGAGTGTGCAGGCAGGGTGCCAGGGAATATGAAACACATCACTATTACAGAAAGTCTATTTAAGAAAGATAAGAAACTTCAGGCCCTTTGTTGACAAAATGCTATTCTTACATTATCAACATATACGTGTCCCCACCGAGGGGCTCGAGCCTACCCTGAATTAGGGCGATCAGGCCTTAGACCACGCTGGCCCAGTACGGGTTGGTCGACTTCACACACAACGTTTGAATTTCTTCGCAGGAGTGTGCAGGTTTCATCACGATGTTTTCCTTTACCGTAAGAGCGTCGAATAAACGTACATATGAATTCTAAATTCGAAAACACATTGGTACGTGTTGGGGATCGAACCAGCGTCTCCCGAACGCGGCTCTAGCCACTACAACACCGGCGCTCTTTCTGTAACTTTCTTTAAAACAATAAGTAAACAATAGGAAATGTTGTGAAAGATTCGCGTTGATCACGACCTCGTACTCAGGTCGATCTGATACCGTCTGTGACGTCAGCCACCATCAGCCATGAGGTTCGCCCATTATGGAGCTGAACGAACTTGGTTTTATGTTCATCTGATAAAGCGATTATTTGGAAATGTTTCGCGGACGTGCCTATTAGGTAACATCCTTCCTGGTAGTTTCATAGTTTCATTCATAGCAGAATACAATTTCATTTCATTCAGTTCGTATTAAGTTTCCATACAGGTTCGGAATTAAGAGTCAAGTAAAACTGAATCTTTTTTTTCTTTCTGAGTAAGCACCCACATTCGCCTACTGCCACAGGGTTTTCGTGTAACAGTTTCATTCATAGCAGAATACAATTTCATTTCATTCAGTTCGTATTAAGTTACCATACAGGTTCGGAATTAAGAGTCAAGTAAAACTTAATCTTTTTTTCTTTATGAGTAAGCACCCACATTCGCCTACTGCCACAGGGTTTTCGTGTAACAGTTTCATTCATAGCAGAATACCATTTCATTCAGTTCGTATTAAGTTTCCATACAGGTTCGGAATTAGGAGTCAAGTAATAATAATAACTATTCAGTTATTATTTGTGTATTCACACATTTTATTTCTTTCTATGTGAGCACCCACATTTGCCTACTGCCACAGGGTTTTCGTGTAACCAAAAACTATTTCTTTAATTAATTATTTCGTCACCATCATCAACAGTTCATATTTATGTCCCCATTGAGGGGTCAACCCTAAATTTGGGCGATCACACTGCCCCAGTGCGGGTTGGTCGACTTCACTACAACCTTAGAAAAAAAAAAAAAACAAAAAAAAAAATATTTGTTTCCATAGGTTGTTATTATTACATCACTTAGATCCGTCATTACATTTTTTGGGTGAGTTCACTAATACAATGGTAGAATCTGTAGAGAAGAGCTCACCGAAGAAACTCCACAGTCGTTTCCTTTAACAATTTCTCCTGAATTTTCTCTTGAATTAACAATTTCTCCTGCGAATTAATTATTTGTTTCGTAGTAAATCTTTATAATAATGTTTTGTGTACGTGGGACGTGGTGGGAGTTAGGTAGAGGTCAGATAGGTACCGCTATCCGATAGGCGCTTGACCGTATTACAAGCAATGAGCTTTGTTTGCGAAGTCTGAAGAATTGAAACCTTGTGTCCACTGTCGGCCCAATGGCTAATGGTCTACATATTATAGTAGAGAGAATAATTGTTTCTCTATCTCAACTATCAAAATGAAACGTAATGTATTAGAGAATGTATATAGAGCCGTTCCAATTTAGGTTACGATATTGACCAAAAATAGTTATATCTAAAATTAAGTTTTTCAGAAAAGGCTTCTTATACGCAAGCAAAAAAAGAGAAATTTAGTTTCCGGGAAGGGTCGGGGAAAAGATATAGGTATAGACTCGCGAGGTCTACAGCTCACAGAGCCACTAGTATTTTTCTGTCATTCCTTTTTTATTAAAACGAAAAGCACAATACATCCATTTTTCAATAATGTGATAGTGTATCCAAGCTTCGCATAAATCTAGCAATGTTTATTATTTCGACGATATTGTAAACAGTTTGCGATTGATTGTATACGCACATGTTAGTAAATCGACGTACATTGTTGATTTGTTTACGAAATCGATGTTTATTGATGTCTCATCCATGAAATATGGCGAGGGTAAAGTATTGATTGATGTACCGGTGTAATGTTCAGTATGGACTGAAATCATAGTACCAATAAAGTTATCATCATTATAAACGATAAATGTCCCCCCTCCCCCACCGAGTAACTTGAGCTTACCTTAAATTAGGGCAGTTAATTTTTTAGAGTTTATGGGTTTCTCTCACAGTAGAGTCGCATAAACTTTCATACCTAATTATTATTTCGAATTTGAAATACCTTGAAACTTGTAGTAAGTAATTATCAATACTTTTCTTTATTTGTGTGGTACGAACTCTAAGTGATACTGCGCGCAAATATTAATCTCATTATAATAGAGAGTTTAAACTTAAAAGTCCTTAAAATATAAATAATTTTAAAATGCGTTTTTTCCTCCTTCCATGGTTTCATCAATCATCGCATTCGCAGCCTTGTAATTGCAAGATTGCATCCAATTAAGTTTCTTTGCAGCTGCTTCTGCGAATTCCGAGCGACCTTTCTTTTGAAAGTTTTTTAAAACAACAGTATATAGTCTACCTATAGCACAAAAGTGTAACTCTTGCAAAATAATGTGATACTTACCAACCAATACGTTTTTAAAGACGGCCACAGATACCTAAATTTCAATATCCACCAATTTTAGGATCGATCGATCTCTTCGACGCAAATGAATAGATGAAAAATGGTTATTATCTTAAGTATCCTTGGATGCATGATTAATGTTCACCTAGCAAGCTTTTCAGCTAAATAAATTCTACTTAATTAATGCATCTTTAAAGTATCTCTTACAGTCTATCTCTAGTTTTGGCGACATGGTTCTCTCCTGTCCTTTTTCATCGGCGTGGATCAGAAAGTGTCAAGACTAAGATATTTCAATTGAGTTTCGCTGCGGGAATCGACACCTTGGTGTATTCTAATATAGGTTAACCAGCCTATTTTGTTGCGCTCCTCTTCAAAGCCATTTATCTTCTGTTAGGTCAGGACTCTGGAGTCAAGGATCAACAGCTTCTAGCCAATTCCTACCTCTGCACAGCATTGTACTGCCTTTCATTCAGCAGCTGATCATGTCAATTGGATCGACTCTGATAATTGGCCAATTTGTTGACCTCCGTTGTATATAGACCCACAAAGTACATAAAAGACCCACATTCAGAAGCATACATATGTCTGCTAGCGCTAAAAGCATCCTTATTGTAAGGCTACATGGTGCTTTTCTGTTGGACAGAACATGAATTATCGTATATATATATACCGTATCCGTATCTACAATAGACTTCGTGAATAGATGTAACTGGTTGTTAGTTACTAAAAGTTTGACAATATCATCTATGTAAGAAGGGTACTTCCTTGATTGTTTCTATTATGTTGGTAAGAATCTACTGTTTTGTTATTTCATTGTTTTTGTCGTATTGTAGGGGGTGGAAAGAAATTATCCGATCTTCTGGTAATGCTATGATGAGCTTCCTAACATTTTGTGAATTTTTGGGGTTATTAATATTGGCAGTCTTGCCTTCTATCCTAAAGCTTATACTCTTGTGTTTCCAGTAGCAAGTTCGATCAGTCACAAACTTCAGTAGTTACTCTACTTACATTTTGAGTGTGTAAATGTATATTTTGGTTAATATTGATGACGAGGTCCTGTGTCGAACAGGTCCACGCCTCTTGAGCGTTTGTTTCTGGTATTTCTATAAGCGTGATGTGGGCTGCGGTCACTGCGGTTACGTCTGTTATTTTGTGAGTTCCTGTACTATACTATCCTCCTATTTGGGGTCAATAACTTCACCTTGAAAAGTAATCATTCCATCTGTATTATGAGTGATAAGAAAATTTGTTAGAAGTTAGACTTGAGATAGTATATAGAATATAATTATACAATTCTACTGGAAATACTTTATGTATTGTACGTTATTCAAAATCAACGCTCCTATTATTACCTACTGTATTGCCTTTATAGGCATAAACTCATAAATAAAGGAGATAGTATTATTACTATCTCCTTTATTTATGAGTTTTACATAACCATTCTTCATCTTCTTCTTTGCGAGTCGATGATAAACATTTAAATTTTATTAGCCCAATAGGCAGCCACCCGGCGATTAGGATTAGGATTGTTCTTGTTTGTATCAGACAGCAAGGATATTTATTATGACCAATCCATACGGTCAAAGAAATCACAGTCATTTGCTCCTGTTAATACTATTGTCAAGTGTCATTTGACCTCAGTAATTGATCTCAACTCAACGATGTCCGTTCGTTGACCCACTTAGATTTGCAATGATGCATCTTGCAGCTTCTTCTTCGTTATTGGGAGTCTTTCTTTTTGATCTCTGTTGATAGTTATATGCAGTTTAAAGTATTTCGAATGCTGATAGTGTAAAAAAACAACTGTTGCTATGTCTCGCCTCTGAAAAAGGGTAGGCTCAAGCCCCTCAGTGGGATCGTATATGAGCTGGTGATGGTGAGGTGCCATTTCTTCTTCTGTCTTTTCCTGTATTGTGCATCTTTTTATATCCTGGTCTTTAGCACTCCTTTCTTTAGTATATCGCCTAGCCTATCCGAAATATTTAAAGTTGGTATCCTATCTCGTCATAGCATCTTTTATTTTATTTATATGCTTTGCGGCCAGCAATACGAGTATTTCTATCAAATACAATGTTACTAGTTTACGACTAATTATTATGACGAGGAAATAATAACAATTGCTATCGAAATAATAATTTCCTGTCGCGTTTTTGCGGTCTGCAATCAGCTGTTTGATTTGATTGTTATTATTATCAGTGATGTTAATCAAACTTTCTAAAAAGTGATTGGTTGATTGAATGGACCAGGAAAAATGAGAACAAATTATTTTGGCAAACTGGTTTCGTAAGACTGTTTGAGTATTATGGCATAACATTTAAGTAGGTATTACTTTTCAACAAAACTAAAAGGACGGTTGCTCTTTACCTTGTGTTAAAAAATCCTACCTATTGGCATATGGGTTAGTTACTTTTGAAGTTTAAAAATAGGCTCTCCATAAGCAAAGTTCCTCGTAAAGTTGTTTTTAATTAACAAAACATGCAAAATGAACCTTATATCTGTTATGAAGAGTGCCTGTTCTCTGTTGCGGAACCAAGCTTAGCTACTGGAAACTGGACATTATACGAATTTTGTTTGAATTGTAGTTTAAGACTAAGACAGGTTTGTATTTGATGTTGTTGACGATCAAAGATTGCGTGAGTACTGTAAATTTCTCCTTCCCTTTTGTAGTGAGCACTTGCCCGCGCTTTCGTTTTTTTTTTAATATTCTATCTGAAGTTAGATCTTCTTTAGCATGCTTGTATGGCAAAAATTTATTACAGATGCTAAGTAAAAATTTAATGTCATTTTTAGTGTCAACCTCCCTTTTTTATTGTCTAAACAATGTTACGATGATGACGCTACATTAGTTTTTACGCTACTACATTTTATTTGAGCAATAAATAACATTCTTGATAATCCTACTCTCATGGTTAATCAATCAATCAGCCTCAATCAGGCACGTCAAAACGCACGATCACTCGCTTTCCTCATCCAGCCACCTCATCATGCTTAATATCTTTTCTGAATTCTGATCCGTTCATTTCCAATTACAATTTCTCACACAATGCTCCGATTATCGAGATTCCTTTTTCCGTCGCCGCTATCGGAATCTCAAGAATGCGAATCCTTTGGCACGACCCACATAAAGGCGAACGTTCAGCCCCCGTTTCTCGCCGTGAAAGAGACTGGTGCAAGATCTGTCTTGCGGAGACAGCAATGTAAGAGAGTTATTTTGTTAAGAATGTTTAAAATTTTTCATCTCTAAGCTTCTTACCGAAGCAGAAGGCACGTTCGAAGTAAGTCAGGAGGAAAATTACAGGCGAAAGCAAAAAAGAGCGTTCTAGAGATTTGCTTTTTTGTAATACGTTGCCGGTTCAGTAGTCATTTTGTGTTAAATAATTATGTAGTTAAAAAAAATGCATTACGACCTACGTGATCATTTGTAAAAAGTGTGATAAAGGAAATGCCTAATAAAGAATGCCAGTATTCGTCCATACCATGCGGTAGTGATTACACGAATACAGTCGAAGATTATTATCATCAACAGCAAATACTTACATCGAATTCGACATTCATTACAATTTCTCGCCCTGTTATTATCCTCGGAGGTTACATTACATCAAACAAACTGTTAAATTAATTTGATCCGCATTTGGAAGCTTTCTCTTAAACTCTTGCCTTCTGTTTTTGTACTCAACCACGGTAGATCTTTTTGTCCACTAACCGTAATGTGCTCTATTTCTCCTAGAAAGTGTCTCCGAACTACTAAACGTTCCATCACGAACGATTTTGGTGACAAATTGTACGTGTTGTCAACTCATTGTAGTGCATTGTGCTAAGTAATCTCACTTTCGCTCTAAATGTCTGTAACAAGGTTGGTATTGTGTGTAAAAATTTCCCTGGACACTTTAAGTGTTAATCTTTTCAATCTTCTTCTTATCGTGTCAATATTTAAGTTAGTAAGGCCTTGTTAATAGTGTATAAGTTTCACATTTAGGGCCAGTATATTCTAGTAAATATATTCCCTAATTCGTTTCTACGGATTTTCTCGGATCAATACTGCGAATGAATCCAGTACTTTCTTTGCTAGTTTCATTATTTTCAAACTATATTCTCGACATTGTGAAATCTATAACATTCGGGTAAAATACAACCTTTAAATTCTCAATCAATTTGTAAACATGTTTTATTGTTTTTACCATCTGATCCGAACTCGTTAATAACAATGCATTCTTGACGCCGTGATGCGTCTGCGTCGCTCACACGAGACGGTGTTGGAGATCCACTAACCCAAAACATTGTGGCCGATAGAACAATCGGCCATTGAAACGTTGTTGGCTGTATTTGCAGACTACAAAGTGAATGTATGTAATTGTTGTAGTTGCTATAAATTTGGATCTCTCTTTAAAATATATTATGCTATATGCTCAATGTAATTATTTGTGAGTAGCATTTTTTTTATTATTCTTCATTTAAATAAAAAAAAAAAACAATGTGGTACGTTACTCAAGTTTTAAGACATCAGGCGCCCTTTTGAAATTCAAAGGACCTTTTATTTAAATGCACAAAATATTGAAAAAGTTACATTTACTTTAAATGTATTTTTTATCTATCCATGTGCGTCTATGCAACTTAAATAAAACAAATGAAAACAAATAACTATTATATTGTTAATACAAGTAATTAAAATCACGTCGGCGCACGTATTACGAAGAATTACGATCGAACCAATAGTTATCGTGCGGTAATGACTCCGCTTCTCTATTTGTAATAATCATAACTTCTGATAACACCTCGTTCGGCTCGGTTATCGACACAGGTGCGATTTGGCCCCCTTAGCTTAACGAACCATGCACTGTTTACGAAGTCTGCGATAACAGGTCAATGAACCACTTCAGAAAACAGCTGGTTGCAGAAATAGGAATCGAATTGCAATGCAAATACTATTAGTTGGGGAAGAGTGTTGGTGGAGAAATCGTACGGTTCGTTGCCTAATGCTTCAATTAGGTAGAAAATCGTAACCAAACTTTGAAAACCTACATTTACGCTCTTAAAGTGAAAACATTGATGAAGAGGTAACATTCGCCTGCAAAGAAAAGTTGTCTCGTAAAATCGAACAATTCAAATTAGGTCCAAAATTAAATTACCAAAAGCCTCTCCTCTGTTTATCGTGTTAATTGTAATGGCGACGATCGATGTGCTGATCGCCCTAATTCAGGGTAGGCTCGAGCCCATCGTCAGCAATCATTACTAGCTGATAAGTTGATAACTAATATAGATGATGCAACATCTAGAAATAGCCACGCCGGTGATACAATTTAAACGATGGTCGACCAAGTAAGGCCTTTCGCTGTTGGCGTGATATAAAGCAAGGTTTTGCCTCTAGATGGTTATATGGTTATATGGTGATATAAACTCTTTTTTGCTGCCGTTACTATTCATCGATCGAGATCGTTATGACCATACTAAGATTGTTACTAGCAGCAGAAATACTTTTATTACTTGCAACGAATTGATAATTGTAGCTGTCCCTTAAGTGTAGTATAATAGTAGAGATCTTTGCAAAGAAAGACTTGATATTCTATTCTCTGAAATTTTCCAAAATTTTTCTCTTTGGTTGAATATGAGTAGAGTGATAGACAATAAAAAGGATACATGGTTCTTAATAAATCAGATGAGGAGCTCGTCTTCCAAGTCTCTGTTAAAATATCATCATCATTTCTTATTGTTTTTACTAAATAAATACAAAAATTTCCAGTGATTTCTCATTAATCCTCTTCATGATAAACACTTCATGATAATTGTAAAACCTGACCGCATATTTGCTATCTGCATAAAAAAATACGCAATATCAAGTGTCCAGTGTCATCCAGCTATCACAGTGTTGTATCACCTATCCGAGTATTACGATTATGACACTATAGTAATGCATGCAGCGTCGTCTCTCGGTCGTTTGACACGCGATGCGGTAGTAAACGTAAAGTCATTTAATACATCGTGTTACGTTCCAGTTTTTATGCGCGAGCTTCCCGCTTAGCAACACTGGTCGATAGTTTTTTGTTATCATCAGTGCCTATGGCATTTCTTATGGTTTATATTGTACGGTTGGTTGGTGAACTGTCAGTTTTAAGATTGATTGATGGCTCCAATACTTAGATGCAGTCAATAGGAAAACAACTCACCGTTCTAATTTCTACAGTCTTAAAAGAATTTTGATCAATTACATCATTCCCTGGATAGGTATTCTATGTGAGAATGATTTAATTTATCAAACAAACGCTGTTACAAAAATCTTCACTTGATCATACTTTACAACCACAACAGCAATTTCTTAAATTCTAGAAACAACAACTTGTGAAATCGTTCACAAATGTAACGATGTCAGATTTGGTTAATTCATGTTTGATTCTGAATCAATCATTCTGAATTTGACGCTTGTTATTTTTCTGGTGTCATTCACAAGAGAATATTTACGTTTGATTTTCATAATACTGACTGTTTTTATCTTTGTTTCAGATTCCGGAACCGATGTAATCTCGACAATAATCTCGATGACACATTCCTGAGCGTCTCGAATATCAATTTAATACAAGACTGATTTTAAAGTAGGATAAGTTGAAACGCACATTCCTCTCAACGAAGATGTCTGAATCTCTTATGGTGACATAGATAAAGATTGACGAAGCAAGTACAAAGAAGAAATTCAAGATACCGACAGTGAAAATAATGTTATAGACAAACAAGGAGCAGAAAGCCAACATGTTTAAGTTACTAGGAGGTTTAAGTGTTTACTTTAAGTACCAGGCGATCAGGACAGACAATGCAGTGTTCAGGCTGCACAATATATTCACGACGGTGCTACTGCTAACATGTTCTATGATAATCACAGCGACACAGTATGTCGGTCAGCCCATACAGTGCATAGTGAGCGGGTTGCCAGTCCATGTAGTCAACACATTCTGCTGGATCACATCAACGTTTACTATGCCAGATGCCTTTGCCAGAGAGGTAAGATTTGTAAACGTTACACGATTTTTTTTTGTTATCTGACCTTTTTTGCGTAATCTTAAGGTCATGTAAAATCATATCACAAGTTGCTTCATGTCAACCTAGCCCGGTCTGTGTAGTGGTTGATAAACAGCAGGTTTATGACAATTTGCAAGATCTGAATCTTGTGTAGGTACGTGACGAGCAATGGTAATAAATTTTGCGCTTTCGCAAACCACCACCGTGCAGTTTCTTAAATATCAACTGTCATCTTTTCCTTTAGCTATGTTTTCGACTTGAAAGATTAATTTTCTTCCTCTGTAACTAGAGTCAAATAAGGTATAACTTATATGAGAAACTAAAATGTTACAATGTCAATGTTCTATCTATGATTAATATATCACAGTTAGTTGCTAACTTCATTATGGACACAAAGAATTAACTTAATTGCTATTTACATTTTGCATCAAAAAATTTGCTAGTATAGAATAGATAGAGCATAAAATGTGTGTAGATAATGTATAGGTCATTGAAACGTAGTAACGACCATTTTATGACTATTGGCCCATGGATTCCTATGATATTACATTACTGATTAACGATACTCTGTGTAGAATATACATCTTAACAATAAGTGGGTCAGATGACATCTAAACATTATTTTGGATCACCGATCAATTATACTTGTTCATTATTTTGTCTTGATAATTACTTACGTTACAAGTGTTGAAAGGTCTGCATATTAATAGATTTATGCATAATTTCATGACATCATTGTTGTTAGTTTAATATGCAAACGCTAATTTTCGATTAGCGAAGCCTTTTGACATAGGTAGTTAACTTTGCGTATTTTATTATGCTTATAGCTATGTTGCGATAGGTGACTTACGGCCACTTTCGACCTTCGTGACAATGCGTTATTAGACAATGGTATTATTTGCATGTGTAAAGCAAGTTTCCTTTAATTATACTTTCCAGTTTTTGCTTGTCTTGCATTATACATATCAGTGAGAACAAAGTTCAAATTAAATGCGTTCCTACATTGTGAAATAGACATTCTCCTTCAAAGAATCTGGTATTCTAGTCTCTACCTATACCACTTTTTCAACATATGTTTTTTTGAAGACTTAGAGAATAACTAATACTCCTGATTGCTTTCTGCACAATTATGGTACAGAACAGACAGTTTGCTAGTGGTGCTAGTTTCCGCTTCTCAATTGCATCACTTGACATGACAGAAGCCGCGCAATGCCAGCTTGATCGTAACCAGCGACTTCCTCCGACGCATGCGCGGTTTGCACGTGATACGCTTCACGATGAAGATGCGTCTCTACCTGTTGTGGATATTTTCTGAATTTGAAATATGAAAAAATAATGCATTCTGAAACTACTGAGTCTAAAATAATTGGACCTCATTCGTAGTTCACAGCAAAATTTCAGATAGGTAAATATCCTGAAAGCTGCTGAGTGTTCTATATATATGACTTCGACTCGCACTTGACCGGTTTTTTTAACAACTAACAACAGTTTCCTTTGCACAATTAAGTCACTTAACTGACCTGTTAGAATGACTGCTGGTGATCTAGTTCTTTTAACTTTACTTAGACTCTAATCAAGGTTAATTTGAAACCATCAATGGAAGAGAGCAATTCTTAAAAAAAATCATAAAAATCTCATACGTCCTGGTTTCCTCAATATGCATAAGACCCATTGTTTTAATGAGGTTGTCTACCGGTCTGATGAGTCAATGCTAGGTCCGAAGTCTTCCAAGTGGGCGAGTCTGACCTGCCTGAGGTTTAGTCAGAGCTGTAATAATAATAAAAAATAAAAAATAAAAATAATATATGTTTATTTCAGACATCCAATGCATTTTCATTTAATGCATCCAATTTTTGCAGTATCGGTCTAAATCTAAAGTTAAGTTTGTCCTGCCATTTTCGCTCTTTAAACAAAAGATGGATGAACATTCGATTATCAAAGCTCTCAAACATAGATTTTGGCGTCAAGAATCAGTACTTTGGAGTTCACACTAAAATTAACTTTAAGTTAACTAAGCTTTTCATTTAAATTTCCATCCAGCCAGCCCCATCTTACATTTTGTACAGAAAATAAAAAAACGCACTGTGGTTAGTGACATCATCGGGTTAAATATTATGATTGCTCAATTGTCACCGTAGACGTAAGGGCGTTGCTCCTGTGAGTCCTACACTCTAATGCAATTATCCGTCACCTTCATCTTACTCATGTGCAACGTCTGAGTCATTGATTATATTTTACCTTCCTCATCGATCACCATCAGATAAATCATCACGGACCTTATAAAGCGAGTTATTCTTTTATTGCCCAGTATTTTATTTTCATGTATTTTTACGATTGTCCTGCAATGGGGTCTTGTTATTTAAATATCTTAGTGGTTGCTTCACCAATGAAAACTTGCCTTTTCAAGACCTCGAAGAACAGTGCGGGATCTTATTTCTGAAATATTTTTCTGAAAATCTTCAGCTTGCGCTTAGTTAACTAATCAGTAATTCATATGTTTTAACTCGTTTTCACGATCTTTGTTCTTTTAACTTCGTCTTAATATAAAACATTGATAGGATCAACATCTACCAATCTTAGATCAGCTGAGATCTTAAATTTTCATTTAATATAATTCTAACCATTGATGTTAGAACTCCTGCGCAGCGAAAGAAGTCGAATCTCTTTGATTCTAACATACATCATTTAACAAATCGATTTCAGCTTTAGCTAGTGTCGTTTCCTTCTCTATTTCCATTTGTAAATTTACGTCAACCCACTCGTCAGCCAATACGGTTTTCTGCGTAACGATCTCTTTCGATATATGAGAAAACAGGTCTGCAACGGTAAGGTTTGATATTCCTTAGTAAAATCGTAAAACAAATTACATCATGTATATTCAATTAGAATTTAACTACAGTTCATCAACATCAACAGCTCATATACATCCCCACCGAAGGGTTCGAGCCTACCCTGAATTAGGGCGATTAAGCCTTAGTCGACCACGCTGGCCCAGTGCGGGTTGGTCTACTTCAAACACAACCTTTGAATTTCTTCGCATGAGTGTGGAGGTTTCATCACGATGTTTTCCTTCACCGTAAGAGCGTCGAAACTAGTACTATAAAACTACAGTTAATTAATTAAAAATATAAACATAGGTGTCACAATTAATAATGTAAAAATAAGCTAATTATAGAGGTAAAAATACATGTAATTTTGGAAGTTAAAGAAACAAATATTCTAGTTCCAGTGTCTCCGAATACCAATATTGCAAATAACTGTCAAATTCATCAACTTACCTCACTGCTGAGTACCCAACTAACCTGAGTAGGCCTCTTCTCTATGCATTTATTATTGGCTTAGGTAGTATTAGTGGTACTAGCACAAATCTCGATAAACATTTCCACATTGTTTGTTATACTCAGGTTGTTTTACTCTGGTCCTTTGTAATCGAGTTGGTTTAATCTAAACCATAATTGAATTGGCTAACAATCTCAGTAAAGTTTATAGTTGTTTTATAACTTCACTATTTGATTCAGGTGAATGCGCCGTACGCCATTTTATGGCATTAGTTTCTACAAATATGTAGCGATTTGATTTGTATGCGACTGTAAATTTAACTGTACCATTGCATTGGTTTGGTTTAAAGATAATTATCATTTGCTAGGTTTGAAGATGGTTCAATTTGCTTGAGTATGCAGAGAGTTAGAGAGTACTTACTAATTTAAAATGATTAACAAGAAATTCATACAATCAAAATGAGTACGCTTCCGTTAACGATCATAATCACAAAGAAGTATTTTGACTTTATAAACGAAGCATGAAGCATTTCTGAGCCGTGTGGTGACGGCAGAGTAGAATACATTTGTCACCAACCCCTACTCTTCTCGTGGGTGTCGTAAGAGGCGACTTAGGGACTACACATTGAACAGAAAACGGGCAGTAGCGCTCTCTGATACAGTAACCTTTTAATCTGCGATCTCCAACCCGCCTGCCAAGCGTGGAGATTATGGCAAAACCCTCTCATAGTCCAGCAGTGGACTGTAACGGGCCGTTGATGTTGATGTTGAAACGAAGCATCAATACATAATAGCATGTAACTGATAAATTAACTTTTTTCACAGGTCGGCAAGGAAGTAGCACATCCAGGTATTATGAACGAATATGACAGCACACAGGAGAAGAAGTACTACACGTACTACCAGTGGGTGTGTTTTGTGCTGTTCTTCCAAGTAAGTAAAACAGAAGTACTGTAACGAGGCATTCGTCCTCTTTCCTGTTTTATAACTGGCAACCTTTCTTGCTGGCAGTTTTATCTTTCATTTTAAATTCATATTCAAATTTAGATTTCTTACGTTTCGATTTTGTCTTTTTCCTGCCAAATTCTTGACTTCATGTCCAGATCTCCGATGGTACATACCTAAAGCTTTTCTACTATTCTCTACTATATGTCAGTTAATATAATATATAAATACCTTCTTTTCCTTGGACTGTGCCCTGGTTATTGCCACATTACCCTCTAAACACTCTTCGTGCAGTGCTCAGCAGATTCGTGGCGGCTACTGAGCCACAGTGCTACTAGAATGTTTCTTACAACCGACTAACAGCAGTGTAGCCCAGCAGCTGCCAGGACAGGACTGCTGTCTGCACGATGATACATAGTAGTTTGAAGGTGTTAAAGATGAGGTAGAAGATGTAGTTTTAGAGAGAAAGCGTGGCAGAAGAAAACAGAGTTCATTCCAGATGGATAAGATATTAACGTAACGCTTAAAAAGCATCAAATAATTTCAATAAAATACGGTTAATAAGATGATCACAGTCTGACGACTTAAGGTGGAGTGAGGTTTGATAAAAATGACAAAACAGAAAATAAGGATTCGAAATTTGAAAATGAATGATGAGACTGCAAGTACCTAAAAGTATTGAATTGCCAGAAACAAAATAGCAGAAGAAGGTAAGATAGCAGTACTGCTACAGCAGTAGTAGTTGGTTGGTTGCGGCGCTGCGCTGCTGTGCACGGAGTAGGGAGAACGGAAGGCTCATACCCAAATAAGAATGTTAGCTTTGTTTCATACTACGGTATTGGCTTCGGTGATGGTTAAAGTACCGTAGTCTTGAGTCAAAAAATGATACTCTTATAAGACAGTAGTCTCCTGAGTGTGATTGGTCGCCCATGTAATGAGATCATTTAATTTTTCGAAGCCAAATACAACTTGTTTAAAAAGTAATTTAGGCATCATTAGTACATTATACACCAGACCTTTATCGAGATTTTAACAGATGAGAGAATGCTCATTCATCAACAGCTCATATACGTCCCCACCGAGAGGCTCGAGCCTACCCTGAATTAGGACGATTAGGCTTTAGTCGACCACGCTTTAGGCTTTAGTGGGCCAGTGCGGGTTGGTCGACTTCACACACAACCTTTGAATTTCTTCGCAGGAGTGTGCTGTGCAGGTTTCATCACGATGTTTCCCTTCACCATGAGAGCGTCGAATAAACGTATATATGAATTCGAAATTACAAAACACATTGGTACGTGGTGGAGATCGAACCCGCGTCTCCCGGACGGGAGGCAGCGGCCCTAGCCACTAGACCACCGACTCTCATTACCTAACTCTTATTTCAATGTTGGGAGTTCCATGCGTTTTGACATTATTTTGCAAGCTTAGGCTATTGTTACGAGTATATAAGTGTTTAACAAAAACTTACTCACAGTATCTATTTCTTAAAACCCAATCAGCAGGTAATATTTCATCATCTTCAAAACTAGCTGGTTGTAAAGCAATTGTCTTACTTAGATTATTACGCGATTTACTCATGTTTTACCTTGACCTTGATAGGTCTGCCAAATGAATGGTCGTTTGCATAAATTGTGTGAAAAACACAAAGAGTCAGCCGGTCTTACGAAGATACATGACGACAGTATCAAATGTTGGAATCTAGCAAAATATACAACTCGTGTTAAAAGCTTAGCAAACATAACTATTGTAGATTATATTACATGGTGTTAAAAGGACATGAATCTTGTGGCAACAGCTCATACACGTCCCCACCGAGGGGCTCGAGCCTACCCTGAATTAGGGCGATTAGGCCATAGTCGACCACGCTGGCCCAGTGCGGGTTGGTCGACTTCACACACAACCTTTGAATTTTTTCGCAGGAGTGTGTAGGTTTCATCACGATGTTTTCCTTCACCGTAAGATAATGAATTCGAAATTCGAAAACACATTGTTACGTGGTGGGGATCGAACCCGCGTCTCCCGGACAGGAAGCAGCGGCCCTAGCTACTAGACCACCGACGCTCTGAATCATGAATCTTAATAAAATAAAAATAGGTTTTGACAAGGAAGTAAGTAAAGGATGACAAAACGATATTAAAAAGATAACGGTACTAAAATTTGCATGGTATTTGGACACATACCTCATATTTTGGTAAAACAAGCATGACTGGTCCCCCGCAGACATGTCCTTAGTAGGTTAATCACCATAAGTCGATACCTTACGGTATCTGAGTCGTAACAGTTACTATGTCAATTGTGATCTGCCAAAATTCTGAAAACGAGTTCATATTGAAGAAGTATAGTCTACTAGCGGTCCTTTTCCCGTGGGAATACGAATTTTCCGCGTAAAAACTATCCTATGTGTTATTCCAGGGTACAAACTATCTCTATTCCGAAGTACATCCAAATCCGTCCAGTAGCTTAGGCGTGAAAGCGGAACAAACATCCAAATATATTTTCACATTTATAATATTAGTGTGATTAATCTATTATACCTGGACTTAACAATGTGTTAGGTATGGGTACATACCTACGCCTCTTTGCCTCTTTGGCTGTTACTGGCCACTTATATTTGAATTATTTTTAGAGAATGAATAATGTCAGAAGAAAAAGAGTACTTTTTGTTTGAGATCTCAGGATCGTGCATGTGAAAATGAATAATTGAAATATATTATACTAAAATTCCCAGACTTATCATTCAAGCACCGCCCCACCCCGCACAATGATACTTAAAATATAACCGACCCGGAGATGTGTCCTTTTGATGTCGAGTTTCAATAATTTACGGTACCATCAACCACCACTTAGCGTGTCACTAAACTTCTACTTACTATAATGAACGGAACTTGGTTAAATAACAGTAAAGGATGTCTCTTAGTTTTGTAGGTCAGGGACCAAAACGAGCCACTATGTGACCCAGACAGAACAAGTAACTTGTTTAAAAATCTTCTTTGAGAAAATACATCTTTCTTTTTCGCGTGGGGTGTAAAGTCGATAACCGTCCTCAGAAACCCTGGTGTCAGTGTTATAGGCCGAGAAAATACATCATAATCGTGGCATAGTGGTAAATTAGTATTTTATCCATGCGATTACAAAACTTTTACAACTGCAGGCAGCTGGTCACGGTGACTGTTAGTGAGATAGGTTTTAAGCGTATTTCGCGCTTCGAAAGACGTTTCCGTTCCGGCTTTATTGTCGGATAGTTGGTCTTAAACCAATTCAGAGGCCATTCGGTGGCAGATTTTTGTCAGTAGAATATTCCTCTGCATCGTGTAGATGGGTTGTAAAGTTAAATCGATCTCACAAACTCTAGTGGTTGAGTGTTTTAGAGCCTTCTATAGAGGTGCCATATGCCACTGCCATGGCTTGTGTAATAACTTTCCGTAGATATAGTAACCGGGGCCTAATGTGCCTTCGAAAAGAGGAAAAGACGACCCGGTCGACCTGCAACTACGTGGGTCGATGATATAGAGCGGGTCGCTGGAAAGACTTGGCTGAGGTGTGCACAGGATCGCAAAGGTTGGCACGAAAAAGAGTAGGCTTATGCCCTGTAGTGGGTGATAGGACGCTGATAATGATGAATGTGCCTTCCAAAGCACCAATCTGGTGATTCAGCAATGTCCTAAACAAACTGGAGAAAGTGTCACAAAGAGAATTTTTGAAATTATTTAATTAAAACCGTACCACTCGGCCATAGAGGCTGTTGAATCAGTATAATTTATTCGGGATGACCACTAGACTGAAAACACCTAAACGATATCGAGAGTAAATTACTCCACTATTTTCAAAACTGGCATCCATGATAAGCACATTCATCTTTCAGCTAAGTGAGCGTGGCCGGCCATAGACTGAGAATCACAACAGACATCTTCACTAGGTCAACCACCAGTAAACACGTCACCTGTTAGCATGTCTGCGCTACCGTTACTTGCATTGACGATACACTGATCTATTTGTGACCAAACGGTTACGTTCAAAATCGTGATAAAACTGTTAGCAGGTGATGGCCCCTTGAATGAATGTATTTTTGGCACGTTGAAGTTGAATGACCGTGTTTGTTTTGATTCGTGATTGTGGAAATCGAGTAAACATTAATCATATGGATACATTATTTACCTTAGCGTAACTATGATAATGCACTTACCGATGATTTAGATTGAAATACCAATCATGTTTTTTTAAATAAGGTTTTTAATAAGTTTTTATATATGAAATCAGATTTGACTTTAGCCATGATCACGATAAGACGTCCCGCTTTAGTTTCTATCCAATGCTAATCTTTAAAATAAAAAACTATCTTTCTAATCATACATATTCTAATCGATTTTTAATGTCTGTCTATTAAAATTGGTTCAACATTACGAAATTCTGACAAATGCTTTTTCCCCAGGCAATCATGTGCTACACACCCAAGTTCCTTTGGGACACCTTCGAGGGTGGCCTGCTGAACACCATTGTGATGGGGCTGAACATCGGGATCTGTCACCCCGAGGAGAAGGAGAAGAAGAAGGACGTCCTCATCGGATACCTCATCAGGCACGAACGGGTGAGTAATTTCGTTGTGATCATCCTGTCCTGTTTCGTCAGCCTGTATAACTAGTGTCTTAAACCCAGAGAAATATCTCAAGATCAATTTATCGACTGTCGTTTGATCGATGACAGGTAATCGAAAGTTTAATAGGTCGATGGTTCACTAGATCGAAGGATAATTGAACCAATTGTCAATAAATCGATAAATTGATATTCGATCTTGAGAAATAAACCCACTTCCTCTTGTTGTTTCGCCAATAAAGGTTTTTTTAAATGAAAATAGGAGTTTATGACGTAACGGTTGGCTATGATCGTTTATTGTTAGTGTAACATCAGAATCAGGAATTTTATCTTGAATATTGCCCTTTGACGCCGATATCTGGATTGTAATTCGTATAAGAATCCAAACCCTACACACACATGTCTACCTATGTTATGTAGATATTATAATATTAGTAGGTTATCTGGTAGGTTATCTGGTTCTTCCTATATTATCATTTCATTTTATTTCGGCCAAGTTGAAAATTATTAATTTTCGTAGGACTGAAAAGGTTTATACCGACAAGTGGTATCGTTGGAATCAGCGGGGTTTACTGATCACCGAAACGTATGTTGTCGCTTTCTAAAATGGTGGAGCAAGTAGTTATGACGTCACAAAGATGGCGGCTGGGCCTATTCTATTTACGCTATGTTTAGATAACTACTGGGCCGATTTACTCAAACAGGGTCCCAAATGAAAGATAATTAAATGAACTTTATTTTATTCTAAAAACTCAATAATGTAAACCTAAAACCAAATGGAATATTTTCAAAAAACTACATTTTGTAAAATCAAACATTTTTTATCATGTGAGAAACTCGGAAACCGTTAGGATTATGGAAATTTAACTTATTATAAAAAATAAAGTTACATTTATCAGCTTTCTAATGAACCTTAAATAATTGACATCGAGCTATAAACAACGGAACTGCAGTCAACTAAGTGAGCGTGGGGCGCCGAACTGACTACGGTTCTTAGATTTTAGTACGAATAATCTTGAAAATAACGTAACAAAACGGGTAAAATCACAGCAAAATAATAAAGTAGAACAGGCAACATAGGTATCTTTTATTCATATCATGGCACTAGTTTTAACTCTTAGTTTTAACTAAGTACCAGTCAAAAAAGTTTTCTTAAAAAAAAACTGCGAACTAACTTCAAAAATTCTCGTAACAAATAACGCTTCGTATCGTATCGAAATAAAACTGTTCGTACTTGCACGTACTTGCGTTATATTTCAAAACAAAAGACTCAATGGTACTGGTCTGTACTGATTGACATGAGTGTAAATGGACGCACTCGAGGCAGAGGCAGGTCTCTCACGTCCGAGAGTGTACAGCCGCCATTATATTTTTTACATCGCCAACATTCAGACCGATTCATTCCGGGGAATTCCTGCACCGTGAACTTTGGCGTTTGTCGCTTCATTCATTTGAAAGCATGTTTGCTTCTGTCTGTGTGCAATAAAGTATATTTCATTCATTCATTCCCTGCGTTCCGAGGCGCGCTGAAATCGATTAAAGTACCCGTAATCGCGTTCCGAATCACTGTCAGCCATACATTTTTTGCTTTTCTGATCGCTGACAGCGCTGAAAGTCTGATTCAAAATGCGCCCTTGGTTACAAGAGGTTACAAGTATTGACACGAATAAAAAACTATTAGCGTTTATTTTGTGATCAAATGGATATAGCACCTGTATGTAGTGTAAGTGTGCCCCAAAGACCATCACACAATTGGAAATTGTGTGTAAAAACTCGGAAGGCAAAATCGTCACATCAGTTCCAGAAATCCTCGCCGAGTTCGAAGACTTTTATGGTCGTTTATATGCCTCGCATTCCGCAAAGCCTCCGCCTGACGCGAACGACCCAAAAGCCACACTGACACGCCACTTCACTGAAGATCTCCCAGACGTAGATGAAGACGAAACTGAGGGACCTCTCAAACAGCTTAAAAATGGGAAGGCTCCTGGCGAAGACGGAATCACTTCCGAGCTTCCCAAAACAGGAGGTACTCCAGTACTGAGAAAGCTAAAGGAGCTATTTAATTCCGTCATAGCCAATAGAACTACCCCTAAGGCGTGGATTGAGAGCAGGGTGGGCTGTTTTTTTTTTCAAGAAAGGAGACAATTCTCTCCTGAAAACTTTAGACCAATCACGCTCTTAAGCCACGTCTGTAAGCTGTTTTCGAGAGTCCTCACAAACCGTCTCGCCGCAAGATTTGACGCCTTCCAGCCTCCGGAACAGGCTGGGTTTCGAAAAGGTTTCAGTACCGTAGACCACTTCCATACAGTGAGACTGGTTATACAGAGGTCGCAAGAGTATAATCAGCCGCTGTGTCTAGCATTTGTGGACTACGAGAAAGCTTTCGACTCCATTGAAACCTGGACTGTTCTGGAATCCTTGTAGCGATTCCAAGTCGATTGGCGGTACGTGGAGGTACTGAGAAGCCTGTACGGTATGGCGTCGATGTCCGTCCAAGTACAGAGTCATAAGACAAAACCCATCCAGTTGCTCAGGGGAGTGAGACAGGGGGATGACATCTCTCCGAAACTATTCTCCAACGCACTGGAGGACGTCTTTAAAACCATAGACTGGAACGGATTGGGCATCAATATTAATGGAGAATATCTCAGTCACCTCCGCTTTGCCGACAACATAGTGATAATGGCTGAATCGTTGCAGGATCTGCAAAAAATGCTGCACAGTCTTAACGCTGCCTCATTGCCAGTCAGTCTCCGGATGAACTTGGACAAGACTAAGGTCATGTTCAATGAATTCCGGAACTGATCCCGATCAATAGCGAAGTGCTCGAAGCTGTCCAAGAATATGTGTACCTAGGGTAGACATTGCAGTTGGGCAGAGACAACTTCGAGCGTGAAATCGCAAGAAGAGTACAGTTGGGCTGCGCAGCATTTGGGAAACTGCGTCATGTATTCTCGTCTCCACTACCGCAATGCCTGAGGAGCAGGGTGTATAATCAGTGTGTTCTACCCGTTTTGACATACGGAGCCGAGACATGGAACATGACGGTGTGAAGCTGGCCCATCGGCTATATGTCACTCAGCGAGCCATGGAAAGATCTATGCTAAGTATTTCGCTATGGGATAAAATCCGAAACGAAATCATCCGGCAGAAGACCAAGGTTGATATCGTATATTATAAGGTTGATATTGTTGATATCGTCCAGAAGTGTAGCAAGCTGAAGTGGCAATGGGCTGGCCACGTCTGTCGCAGAACCGACGAGTGTTGGAGCAGACGGGTTCTCAAATGGAGACAACATCTCGGGAAACGTAGTGCGAGACGCCCCCCTGCCAGGTAGACTGATGACCTGAGGAAGGTCGCTGGTGGTGGCTGGATGAGAAAAGCGGGTGATCATGCGCTTTGACGTGCCCTTGAGTAGGCCTACGTCCAGCAGTGGACTGCAATGGGCTGATTGATTAAAATCATTACACTTCTTGCGAATATTAAAGGATTCCATCGATCTAATCCGCTTTGAGTAGCTTTACTTAAATCCATTTAGATGTTTTTATTACAAATGAGACAATTTCCAATTTAATTGTAAGATGGTCTTTGGGGCACATTTACACTACACACAGGTTCTATATCCATTTTGAACACAAAATAAACGGTAATAGTTTTTATTCGTGTCAACTTGTAACCTCTTGTAACCAATGATTTCAAATGAATGAAGCGACAAACGCCAAAGTTCACGGTGCAGGAATTCCCCGGAATGAATCGGTCTCAGAGTTGGCGATGTAAAAAATATAATGGCGGCTGTACACTCTCGCACGTGAGAGACCTGCCTCTACCTCGAGTGCGTCCATTTACTCTCTCATGTCAATCAGTACAGACCAGTACCATTGAGTCTTTTGTTTTGAAATATAACGCAAGTACGTGCAAGTACGAAGAGTTTTATTTCGATACGATACGAAGCGTCATTTGTTACGAGAATTTTTGAAGTTAGTTCGCAGTTTTTTTTGAAGAATTTTTTTTGACTGGCACATAGTTAAAACTAGTGCCATGATATGAATAAAAGATATGTTGCCTGTTCTACTTTTTTATTTTGCTGTTTTGTTACGTTATTTTCAAGATTATTCGTACCAAAATCTAAGAACCGTAGTCAGTTCGGCGCTACCCACGCTCACTTAGTCGACTGCAGTTCCGTTGTTTATAGCTCGATTTCAATGATATAAGGTTCATTAGAAAGCTGATAAATGTAACTATATTTTTTATAATAAGTTAAACTTCCATAATCCTAACGGTTTCCGAGTTTCTCACATGATAAAAATGTTTGATTTTACAAAATGTAGTTTTTTGAAAATATTTCATTTGGTTTTAGGTTTACATTATTGAGTTTTTAGAATAAAATAAAGTTCATTTAATTATCTTTCATTTGAAACCCTGTTTGAGTAAATCGGCCCAGTAGTTATCTAAACATAGCGTAAATAGAATAGGCCCGGCCGCCATCTTTGTGACGTCCCACCATTTTAGAAAGCGACAACATGCGTTTTGGTAATCAGTAAATTACGCTGATTCCAACGATACCACTTGTCGGTATAAACCTTTCCAGTCCAACGAAAATCGAAAATAAGCTAGTTTCTACGAATTGGCCTCTCTACTATAAGTTGTGCACGTTTTATCCGCGTCTATTGTTATCTTCCTTTTCTCTTCCGTAGGTCTGCTGGAAGGTATTTCTTTAGAAATAAGTAGGCCTGTTGTGTCGTTTTCTTTTGTGTTTTTGTCATTTTCTTGTTTTTTGTTGTTTTTCTTGGTTAATAAATAAATAAATGAAGTCAAGTAGTATTGGAGAATATTATAATTTGATAGGAGTGTTTACTCCTACTCGGTATATCTCGGTATATCTTCGTTCAACTTGGACCCTCAACCCTCACAATCCTAAAAGTACGATAGCTTTGTGCGATATTATCTTAGTTTGACAATTTGCGTTTGTTATTGATTTACATTTTATCATAAAGACTTCCTCTGTATACCTTGGTTTTTTATTCCGTGGAATTCTGACAGATGAAAAACAGATTACCGAAATTACATACCTGTTATACCTCACAAATTACAAAAACACACTGAATTAGTATAAATAAATAAATAAAATCATACCTTGTGCAACCTTCCCTTTATTTTATTTTTCAATTTTTGGATGACTTTAATATTTTTTAGTTTGTTCAAGTTACTACATTCAATCATCATTCAGCCGGGTATCATTTTCAAATAACCCCCAGGTTGCAAACAGTTGGATAATAAAAGGCTTTTAAAAATGCATAGTACCAAAAATATAAAGGAGTTCTTAATTTAACATGAATATGTTCCTCTATGTGAGAATTGAGGGCCCACAACTAATTTTCCTGATTTTCACAAAATCTCACATCAAGCTCCACAATTGTTTAGTTTATGGTAATCTTAGATGTTAAGAACACATAACGATATGTTCTGTTATAACCACAAATTAGATTTTAATAGAATAAGGTAGTTAAGTGTTTTGATCAAATAGAAAATAGATTATCAAATAGAACTAGATAATATCCTTGGGTAACGAGATTCTAGTTACGTGTACTAGACGTTTTTTTCAGTGTAAAAATGTTAAAGAATGTTCAGTAATGCCTATCATTTTGAAGAAAGCCATTAGCGGCTCCTAAACGCGTCATTACTATTCTTACCTGCTTCTTGCCTCTGGGAATCAGCGCGTGTGTCGCGTCACTAATAACGCGCATGGGTTCAATGAATGCGCATGCGTTTGTGCGCACGTTCAGGCATTCGGTAGCGCAAGTGCGAATAATGTAAAGACTCAAAAATGTAACTTGCAACCTTTGAATTCAATATAAAGTTTCATTTTTTTAACCTGTATGTAGGAATGAGTCGGATGAAGTCAGATCGTAAGAAAAAAATATCACGATTATCAATCTCTTAGTTTCTATATAAAATTGCAACCATACCAGTTTTCTGTATTTGATTGATACAAATCTTTTAATCAACCTCAAGTTATGTGTGTTCGTTTTCATCGTCTTGACGAAGTGTGACAGTTTCAAAAACTTAAAGCCTTGATCTTTACTAACCTGGAAACTGATAATATCATCAAATTGTCTGATAGTCTTGTCGTCTTTAATTACAATTCTATAGATATTATTAGAAGCCAATACAAGGCACGTGTAATAAAGTACTATATAGGGTCGCATAATAGTCAGAAGTAATCAAATCACTTCACGAATAGTTTGTAATTGTAAGGCAAGTGTTGACTAGCTAAAGTAGGGCTTGTGTCATCGTGATTTGCAATAATCCATCAACCGTGTAGCTCGATGTATCTATTATGGTCATGACACGATTTTGTACTCAGTTTTACTACAATCAAAGTTTGCGGATTTTTATTTTTTACTTCAGCAAAATCGTGATTGTGAGGTATGTAAAATGTAACAATGTCGTTTTAACGTATTATAGTTATAATATTACTTATCTGAAATTAGTTAAGGTTTTCTGGCCTGCACGCCAAATTTTATGCGCATGAATGGGGAAATCATTTTTTTTATTTCTACCTGTTTGTCTATTTGACCTATATTTTTTAGTATATGTTTCTCATGTCAGTTTCATCGACAGTTCCACACTTTCTATACATATTAGGTCCTTACATATGAAATTGGCGTTTTGTATGGGAGGAACAAAAAGTCGAAAAATTTTTATATAGTATATTTATTTAATCAAAGTATGAGCCATTGTAATCTATGCACTTTTGCCATCTCATAGGTAGTTCATTGATCCCTTTACTAAAAAAACCATTCGGACGGGAATCAATAAAATCTTTGAAGGCGATTTGGACTGCCCCATCTGAGTTGAATTTTTTCCCTTGCAAGAAGTTATCCAAATTTCGAAAAAAATGGTAATCTGTTGGAGCAAGGTCCGGGGAGTACGGTGGATGCCTTAGACATTCCAATTGAAGCTCTTCTAATTTGCTAGCCGTCTGTTGTGCAGTGTGTGGTCTAGCGTTGTCGTGAAGCAGCAGTGGCGTAGAGCGATTGACCAGCCTCGGTTGTTTACCAGCTAGCTTTTCCATCATGGTTTGCAATTGCTGACAATAGTCATCTGCCGTAATCGTCTGGCCAGATTTGAGAAAACTGTAATGAACGACACCGGCGCTAGTCCACCAAACGCTTACAAGTAACTTTTTATTGGTCAATTTTCGCTTGGAGCAGGCTTTGGCTGGCTTGCCAGGGTCCAGCCATTGCGATGAGCGCTTCCGATTATCGTAGAGAATCCACTTTTCATCACAGGTAATGATTCGATTTAAAATCCCTTCGTTATTGTGCCGGTCAAGTAATGTAACGCAGCAGTTGACGCGCGTTTGCCGGTTTGCTTCACTCAATTCGTGAGGAACCCACCTTTCAAGTTTTTTAATCTTCCCAATTTGCTTCAAGTGGATTAAAACAGTTTTATCACTAACACCGAAGCCTGCAGCTAACTCGGACGTGGTTTGCGATGGATCCGCTTCCACAATAGCCTTCAATGCTTCATTATCAACTTGGGTCTCCGGCCGTCCACGGGGCTTGTTTTGCAGGTCGAAATTTTCAGAACGAAAACGTTGGAACCAAAAACGCACTGTGTTTTCTTTTGCGACACAACCGCCATACACATCATTAACCCTTCGAGCCGTTTCCGCAGCACTGGTGCCACGGTGGAACTCGTACTCGTAAATAACGCGATATTTCAAATTTTCCATTTTGTAAATCGAGCGATGCAAACAGAAAAAAGATAAGTAAAAAAACAAATGAATGACGGTTTACGAAACACAACTACATGTGGAAATAGCTGTATAAATTTGAATTTCGAATTCCTAACCAAATAGGAGAAATTTGTGATCAAAGTGGCCAGTACGACAAAACGCCAATTTCATATGTAAGGACCTAATATTAATTTGAGTTTTTCTTATACTTTACCCACATGAATATTTTCAGCTTTTAACTATTTAAATGTCTTCAATATCGCAAGTATAGATCTCGCCAAACTTCTAGTCCGCTCTGAACACGGCACGATTCGCGTCGCAGTAACAAAATATAATAGGTAAAAGCGACAACGCGCAATGCGCGAACCAACTTCAGAGCGGACTAGAAGTTTGGCGCGATCTGTACGTAAGCAACAAGTTCTCTCAATGTTACAGAACTTTACGTAACTTTACACTGAAATTCCAAGGTTCAAGACAATTTGATAAAGTCAAATTGGATTGTAAGAGAAATCATTCCTATTATTTACTTTTTTATTAAACATTCATTTCAAACCGTAATCTTTAATCGTTTCGACACCCTACCTAGGAATAACAGACCGTAGCGAAAAAAAAATCGTGACTGTCTATCTAAACGACACCGTTGGTTTTTTGTCCACGGTCAATGTACTGGCGTTCAATGCTCGGTTGCGCAATCACCCCATCAGCTTCCTGGTCCATTGGTGGTTTAATATAAACCTCCATAAATAGTAGGATGGTAGGAGGTAATGGATGGTGCAATTTTTTGCGCGTGATATTCCGGTTTGGAAAGTACTTGCTGGAATGGGAATGGTTGCATCATAGGTTTTATATATCGCCGTATCTAGACTAGTTATTATATACTTTGCTATCATTATAAGCGTGATCCCTCTAGTTTTTCTAGAAACCTTACCATATAAAATATGCTCATCGTTAGCTATATCATCAATTCATGAAGTTTACGAGTTTACTTGATTGATTGATTGATTGATAGGCACCGTCCCAGCCAGGTCAAGCCTGATCCCGTCAAACGGGCACACCAGGGGGCGCAATGTTGGTAAGGAGGGACACGCTCTGGGATGGGAGAGGACGATCAGCTAGCCGCAACCGGCTGACCACAACCGACCGACTGTACAGCCTAATTAGCCAGTATAGGAATAGTGGAACACGGGTTAGCACGAAGAAGGATGAGCGTTGGTGACATTGAGGCGTTCTTCGTCATTGTTGTCCTCTGTTGCATACGAGTTTACTTAGTAAAAAAAAACATAATGAAAAATGCTTCTGTTTTTGTATGATTAGGTACTTCTTCCAGTATAAACTAGAAAATTTGTATGTTTATAACTGTTACAGTATGTCTCTGTTACCCAACCGTAACAACATCATACACAAAAACGTTATCACACTCACCACTCCACAAAGGTTTAACATTAATTAATGACATTTTAAAAAACGCTCCCTCCATCGACATATTCTTTACCTCCGAACCAAAGCTTCTCGCGCTGGCGAGTAGGTACTTAGAAAAACTCGCACCCAGGACCACAGTTGCTGAGACAGCAGCCCCGCACCTGGACTAAAAGCATTCCCATAGGTTGAAATCACAAAATATTTCAATTTACATTTTAATTACTTATAAGTTTAAATATCTAAGTATCATCATGTTTGGCTGTAGCTGTAAGTGATGTATCAATAAATAAATAAATAAAATAAACAGTACCATGGTTAATTCACGCCTAAGGGCTTTCCCATTTCTATTGATTGCTGGTCACGTCGGTCAAACTTGTCACCCTTCAACAGACTGTCACGAGTGACTCGTTTTTGCCACAGCACGATCCCCAATCACCTTCCGTAATAATAGTATCAGACATGCTCAGCCTCACGAATTTTTTATCGTGAGAATCATACTTGTAGTTTTTGTCTATTGTCTTTGTAGTTTTTTGTAAATCGACGTTAGATACGTGTCAATCAGTAGAGGAAACTTGGTACTTATCTGTAATCTTAAGCATAATTGTGTAATGCAGCTTTTTGTTGACTGACGTAAATATACTCAAAAGATGACCTGTAGGAAGCATTTGATAAGTTTCATCAATATCTAAAGACGTGGCTTAGTTTAAGCCTTTTAAGATACTAGGATTCTACGAATCTTAAGGTCACGTTTTTATGATTTGTTTTTTGTTGTATTTTGGGTGTACATTGAAAAATAAGTCTAACAAGGCATGTTTTCGCGTTCATATTTCAAATTCTAATCTTCTAGACTAGCATTCAAGCAAGAGACAACTGAATGCATCAAGGATACTAATTTCTTAATAACATGTATCGGCCAATGCGTCATCAGGATCAAGACGCTATTCTCAGAATTATTGTTGAGCCAGTATTTGAGCAAATCCTTGTGGTTTTTCCATTTTGTATTAAGTACATATATAGGTAAACGACTTCTAGTTAATTTGCTACATTTAGAATTCTTTTAAATATTGACGACGGATGCAGATGTATCTATAATAAGTGTCTGTTTTTGTCATGCAGTTACTATACATTTAACTAGCTAATAAAAACAGAAATTACTCATTAAAATTCAGTTGAACCACTGTATAAGTATTTGCTCCTTGTCGACTGTTTTTTTTTTATTTGAATAGAAGCATTTGATTTGATAGGCGTACTATGATCTCAAAAGTAATTCGTATACATATCTCAGCTTAGGTATATTAAATTTATGTAGCAGTTCTACTACGTGCTCGAAATATTTACAAACCGGCTCATCTTTTTGCGCTTCCATCTCGCCCAGTATGTTTTGTTATGTTTCAATACCGGTGCATCCGTTTCCTCCCATCTGTTACGATCCTGAACGGATGTCGTCTAGTTTGGCCACAGCACAGGTGGCTGTTGGGAACCACACCTTGTTCTGTATTGTCTTGGTTGTTTTATGGGTAGACTTGTTTTTAGTTATTACATATTGATCAAACGAAACAACCACTATAAATCGTCGAATGGTGAAAGAATAAGAAAACATAGGACATCTCGAAGCTGAAGTAAGTACCAAATAGATAAATACAAAATTGACCTTTTTGACATTTGAAGTTCTGACAGTATTAACTTTCGTGTAACTTTTATTGAAGTGTAATTCTTGGGGAATATATCAATTAGGTCCTGATTTAGAGAAAGCCCAAGATCCTTCTTATAATAAATGAAACGCTCTATTTCCAAAGACTTCTTTATCTTTATTTCTGAACGAAAAGAGACAAAAGTGTCATTCACTGTTGCATTAAATGATAGTTACAAAGATGCAGTATTTAGACCATGACGAAAACATTTTTTTTTGTATTCTTATTTGCTCAAAGTTAAAAGAGTAAGTCAGCAGTCAGCACTCGACAAGACAAAAGTCTTTAAGTTCATAAGCTTGATCCGTGCGGACGAAGGCATTACTAAAAACTAAAGTCAATCTGAACCATATTAAGTGTTTCAGTAGCTACAATTTTTTGCTCAACGAACCGTTCAAAGTGCATGTTCACTCAAGTGTGGAGAACTCATTCAGTAACATTTCATTCAGTCACTCATTGATCCGAGTTTTTATTTTACAGTGAGTAAGTTCTGAGTGTTTCAAGGTGGCAGGACAAAGTGTAATGACTCTGTAATAGCTTGAGGATGTTGGCAGTTAATAGCTTGGAGATTGCGCGACAAGTATCTGGGTAAATGACTAAGTGTCTGGGTAAATGATAATAGACAAATATTGTTTCTAACATGGCGGTCATATTGTAAAGATGCTGGTAAGATTAAAAGTAGTTCAATTTCAATATAACTCCATGTAAACTTTGCAACTCAATCCAATGATTGAATTTAACTGCATGATTGATAAGCATTTTGACTTAGGTCTGTCCTCAATTGTTATCAGTTACGAATGTCCAAATAAGCTTGGACAAATTAGCAGCATAAGCTGTGTTAACTTTGCCAATCTTCCCTGCATATTCAGTACCTCGGTCCACTTTTCTGCAACTTTCAAACTTGTTGAGAATTTTGCTCCGAGCGTTAAGCCAGTTTTTTGTCTCTGTAACAGTACACTGCGCATGGGCACGAAAA
Source organism: Carpatolechia fugitivella (assembly GCA_951230895.1). Lineage (NCBI taxonomy): Eukaryota > Metazoa > Arthropoda > Insecta > Lepidoptera > Gelechiidae > Carpatolechia > Carpatolechia fugitivella. The sequence continues at coordinate 17,382,791 of OX579649.1, forward strand.
GGCCAGTATCAACATCCATTTATGTTCCTTCAAGCACCGAATCTGTATGTTCTCTTGCGATATCTGCAGTGTAAGATGAATTAACGCTCTCATCTGGTATCACGTTGAGGTCTCTTAAGGACTAGTCGGAATCCACTTAAAGCCAAATGAGCGGCTCCTTTAATAACTCTAAAGTTTCTTTCCGATTATTTAGTAAGTACAAATCGGTCTTGTCGCATTGAGTGCATGCAATTACTCCTGCTAGTTTAAAATGATGCCATCAATTGAGATCACATGCCAGTTGGAAATTGTTATGTCATCAATGTGAACCAATTCAGTCAATTTGATAGATTTTGTTTCATAACCTCACAGTTAGTTGCCAATAGGCGATGATTGCCTTTTGTTTGACATTGTCATTTATTACTAGCATATTGTTAAGTATTTGAAAGCATGTTTAGAATTTATTTCTTTATTATTTGTTAATTCAGCAAACAAGCCTAACGTTACCTAACTTTTAATCTTAAAGATTCAGAATTTGAAATTTGGAGTAATTTAGTTGAAGCGTCAGCTAAATAAAGTTAGTCGGTCGGGCTTACTGTTCGTGGTGTACTGATGCCCAGATAGTGATAAATAATTGATCGAGCGAGCGAAGCGTCTCTATTTCAGCTTGGCCAAAATTGCCATTGCATTGTTTTTTTTTTGTCTGTCCTACTGTCTGTTTATTCCAATCAACAGGTCGCGTTTCGCAACCGATTCTCGTGAAATTTTGTGAGAAGGTTCGATAAATTAATCGTTTTTTTTTGTCGAGTCAGTTTTTAGATTTTTTTTACAATGACGGAATTATGGGGGTTGCCAGCTTACAAGGTCTACCGCTGAGGCTGTTTTCCTCTATAGGTCACATTTCTCAGCCAATATAAAAAAAAATATTTGAAATAAATTAATTTCAAGGGGTCGGGGATGTTTGTGGAGGAAAATAAATATAAAGAGATATACAGACTCGCGAGGACTGCAGCTCACAGAGCCATTAGTGATAAATTGCATAAAAGATTGCTTATTTTTCTCTACTCCCACGGTATTTTTCATAACTCCAAACGTTTTGCTTACCGAGTGTCCATTTATAACATTGCATGCGACGCGACTGCGCTCGCGTGCATGTCTTCTGTTTGTCAGCCAGAAATTATGTCATCAAAATACAAGCTTTAATTGAAATAATCGCTCTTGTTCCATTCATGAGAGAAGCATTTAATTCGTCGTTTATTTCGCAATCTGGTTGTTGCATCAGATTGATAGTTTATGTGCTTTAATCTACGGTTGTGCTGTGATATGAGATTTTCTTTCATGTTCGTTATCCCACTAATATCATAAACGTGAAAGTTTGCATGTTAACTACTCAATCACGCTTCAACCACTGGACGGATCGGGATGAAATTTGGCACACATTTAGGTTAGGTCCTGGAATACGACATAGGCATAGATTACCGCGGGAAAACACTTAATTCCCACGGGGAAACTCATTTTGCGCGGGTGAAACCGCGGGTGGAATGCTAGTTTGTAATATTATTAAATTTATTCGTGAAAATACAATAATAAACTTCTCTTATTAGACAAGGTTATATTATTATTATATATAATGAGGATAATATATACTTTACGTTTATAGACGCTCTTACGATGAAGGAAAACATCGTGATGAAACCTGCACACTCCTGCGAAGAAATTCAAAGGTTGTGTGTGAAGTCGACCAACCCGCACTGGGCCAGCGTGGTCGACTAAGGCGCCGTCTAATCGCCCTAATTCAGGGTAGGCTCGAGCCCCTCGGTGGGGACGTATATGAGCTGTTGATGATTAGACAAGGTGAAAAGACACAAAATTATGTAAATAGCAATATGTTTGTCATCATACATAGAGTAAAACTATATCGAGGTAAGCTTGTTATACAATCTCTCATAAAAAATAACAATGTGCGAATAGGGCAATATTGTGCCGCAGCGCAAAGCATCTGCGTTTGTGGATCGTCTTCCCAAAACATGACCCATACTTTGGTCAGCCTGTGCATTGCCCTATCCAATTTATTTGCTCTCACGACAAAAATAAATATTTGCACGCCGGCTTGCTGGCTTGATATATTGGTTCAAATGTATTTAGTTTTAAGACCTTGTTATTAACATATATCGAAGCAAATAAATTTTTCTTTCTTTCTTTCTTTCTCTTTTTCTTTGCTCTTCATCATCATCATCACTATCAGCTTTTCACTACCCACTGCAGGCCATAATCCTCCTCTTTGCTCTTAATTTCATGATAATACCACCACCACCGGACCGAACACTATAAGGTGATAATTGTGTACATTTCCGCAATTTTTATCCAATTTGTTTTGGTTTAAATTGTTATCATGATCGCAGCCCGCTCAGCCTTGTGCACAATATTATTGTGGTGTCCATGCCCCTATCTGCTATAATCTATCACAACTATTTTTATGGTTAGTATAGTAATTCAAGTGCATACCTTGACACCAATGTCTGCAGCATTTACTTTATAAACGTACGAAAGAATAAATACAACTTCAATTTCATTATTTTCTATAGCTAATATGTCATGTTTATTTTTAACTAGCTTTCCGCCCGCGGTTTCACCCGCGTTTAATGAGTTTTCCCGTAGGAATGAAGTGTTTTCCCGCGGTAAAAAGTATCCTATGTTCTTTTACAGGACCTAACCTCTATGTGTGCCAAGTTTCATCCCATTCCGTCCAGTGGTTCAAGCGTGATTCGGCAACAAACATCCAAACATTCGCATTTATTATATTAGTAGGATAATAAATAATTACAGCTTATGTAAATGTTAGTTTAAAACTTTATGTATTGTATTGTGGTTATTTATGTTTATCATTTATTTCCAATACAGTGTTGAAAAATATTTAACTCGCAAAACGTTTGAACACGTGTTAAAACAATACCATCATCACCGGTGGTCCTCAAATTAGGTCAACTCAAGTGTGGAATGAGAATTATTATAGTAAATATCCACAAAAACTATTCTTCAAACATGTGGCGGAGCACATGGCACAGATCATGATAGCAGATGGCAAATCTTGTGTTTGTAACAACCTGTACTTAAGAATATAAGGTCCCCACTTTAAAGTGACCCCGCTGTGTTGTGGCTACTTTTCTAAATGCACTTTTGTTTTCTGAATGAACCACTCTTTTTGCTTTTTAAGTTTTTATTCAAGTGCCACCCGTAGTTTTGTTTTTACCGCCATCAAGTGCCAGTGATACGTGTACAATTTGAAGCTCTTAAAAAAAGTTGGACTATGATCTTGAAAGCTGGACCACCTGAAGTGTCGCAAGTGTCTTCGGAAACCAGTTTTTTTATTCGAATTAAGATAAAAAATTTTTCGACGTTAAATATGCCAATACCAAAGACAAGAAATAGGTATCATAAATTGTATTTAGTTAGATGTCATGTTGTGGAACAAAGGTTGTCCAGTTTCGTGGACCACCACCACCTGAGAGCTTTTGCGTTACCTAACACGTTGTTAGGTGTCACAGACATCCCCTTATGCAAAGGATGCATGGAGGCTGAGGAGACGGCCGCCCACGTACTAGTAAAGTGTCGGGAGGTGGCCTCGTACCGGGCAAATTACCTCGGATCCCCGTGGTTGATCCCGAGGTCCTCTTCAGAATTATTGGCTTGCTGAGGTTCCTTGAGGAGATCGGGTGGCTTGAGTAACCCTCCCATCCTTACACAGAATAGGCGCAAAAGACGTCGAGTTGCGAAGACAGGCCCGATATTACCATTTACCATCATTGAAGTATAATGTACTACGTACTAGAAAAGACGCTGCCTGCAAAATCTATGCAACAAGCGCGGTAGTGCGGGGCGCGCGGGGGCCGGCTAATAAGTCATAGATGCGATGTCACCGTCATAGACGCGACACTTTGTTTATATTCTGCCTATTCAATTAGGTGGGAACATTTAAAGATGTCTGACATATAAATTTAATTATAATATTTATTTTAGTTATAAGTACTGAATTTACTCTGCAACAAACAATATTCGATGAACTTTATCAATTTTTCCCTATCTTTACGGCCCAGACGTGGAAACCTTGAAGTAATACAATGTTACAAAATATCTCGTAATAAATAAATATTATCTACTTGTACAAACAATCAATCAATGAAAACGATCAATTAAAAAAACAATTGTTTTTCATTTTTCTTGATTTACTACTAATTTTATTACTAAATAATGTGTAAGATTATAATTTTCCACTATAAAAGATATTATTATGATCTACTCTTGTTACACACCCAAATGTCACATCTTAATCGTTCCATCTATGACAAATGACGCAACATGGCGTCCGCTAAATATTTTGCTCGAATTAAGTTTAAAAATGATTATCTAGTTTTTCACTGACTGAAAGTTGTTCCTTTGCACTTCGCCGTATTACTAGAATTATTAGTGCAACATCATAACACACGAGGGCATATTTGATGATTTTTGACCACAGTTGAACGGAACGCTTGAGATGGGGCGGTGTCTTCTCTATACGTAGTAATAATAGCTCAATGTTTACCATCACCATTAGCATACCAACACGTTGTTACTCTACGCGTCATCAAATCTTGGTTTGCGACAAAAAAGTACGCGACCACCCTGATACTCGCAATCGACATTTTTGGCTGTATAGAGTTATAGGCATATTCAGAATCAGCGTAACGAGATCTATAAGTGCAACTTGAACCAATTTTTTACTTTCAATTGCAAGGGCGATGGTTATGATTAGGATAGCACAGATGTTTGTTGTTTTTAGAAATACGGTTTGTGTTAGCCTAAGTAAATTCACGCTTAATCAACGTCATGGCATCAATATCGCTGGCGCACATGTCGAGCTCACGTTACAGATTCCCCAAAATGCACCCGCTGCGCACCATTTGTGTAAATTGACCATGCCGCCCGGCTTCTTCCGCGAATCAGGAGGCGGGAAACTTGTTGTAAACAAAATGGCGATGAAGACGCAAGCGCATGACAGAGAGCTGAAATCTGGAGGAGAAAACAATTTATCAAAATATTTCCCAGTAGAAAGCAAGACAAAATACTTAACAAAATACCTGTTTGTAAATTCTCAGAAGTCTGTCAATAGTCGCTGGTGGTGGCTGGATGAGGAAAGCGGGTGATCGTGCGCTTTGGCGTGCCCTTGGGGAGGCCTACGTCCAGCACTGGACTGCAATAGGCTGATTTATTGATTGATTGATTGTCAATAGTCTTTATCTATTGATTGTCAATAGTTATCTTATTAGGGTTTTTAGGGTCGGTCATTGACCTTACAATAAGCAAATTGATTATGATTTTATAGGCACGTGTGTGTAGTCTGACAGATATTGACCACAATAGGGAATTTGACTACTTTTTTTAAATTTTATAAATCCAAACTTGTTAGTTTCTGCCAAGGGTTTCTGCTATCGAACACTAAAATAATTTTAGCACTATCTTTAAAATTTACCGAGTTATAAAATTCTGTTTTGAAATTCAATAAGGTTTGAAATTCAAGATAAGACAGAGAGGCACATACTAGCTTGTGACATCATAAGCTATAGGTAGTAACGCCATAATATAATATACATACAAAAAATCGTTTTTGAAAGAGACAGACATATTGAAACTTTAAAAAAGCGGCCAAGTGCGAGTCGGACTCGCCCATGAAGGGTTCCGTGCCGCGGTTTACGATTTACGATTTATGACGTATTAAAAAAAAAACTACTTACTGGATCTCGTTCAAACCAATTTTCGTTGGAAGTTTCCATGGTAATGTACATCATATATTTTTTTTTTGTTTTATCATTCTCTTATTTTAGAAGTTACAGGGGGGGGGACACACATTTTACCACTTTGGAAGTGTCTCTCGCGCAAACTATTCAGTTAAGAAAAAAATGGTATTTGAAACCTCAATATCATTTTTGAAGACCTATCCATAGACACCCCACACGTATGGGTTTGATTAAAAAAAAATTTTTGAGTTTCAGTTCTATGTATGGGGAACCCCCAAAATTTATTGTTTTTTTTTCTATTTTTGTATGAAAATCTTAATGCGGTTCACAGAATACATCTACTTGCCAAGTTTCAACAGTATAGTTCTTATAGTTTCCGAAAAAAGTGGCTGTGACATACGGACGGACAGACAGACAGACAGACAGACATGACGAATCCATAAGGGTTCCGTTTTTTGCCATTTGGCTACGGAACCCTAAAAATCACTGTAAATTCGTTTTCCAACCGATTCTGCATTATTCTTCGCGATAAAATATGGTAAATTTAGGAACAGACAAATACCCCATTAGAGGTATAAGGTACACGGTTGGCTAAAATAAATTCTACCTGTACAGCTTAAATCCAGAACGATCTTTTACTACAAAAGGAATTTTAATAAAATTGTATGGTCATTCATATATACCAGGTGTTACAAAACTACAAATAAAGCCGAAAGTGTGTGAATCTGCTCGTAAAACTGAACAACTTTCTCCAAAGAACATAGGTCGAAAAACGATTTAAAAAAATCGCATTCCCATACAAAATGTAGATGGTCTCCATACAAAATTTACTCGTCTTTTTGTTACACCGTGTATATTATTTCTAGATTGAATTGTTTATGTACCTACATACTTATGTGTATTCAGTTATATTACTTACTAGCTTTCCGCCCGCGGCTACGCTCGCGTTATGTATGATTTTCCCGTGGGAATACGACTTTCCCGGTAAAAACTATCCCATGTGTTAATCCAGGGTACAAACTATCTCTATTTCAAATTTCATCCAAATTCGTCCAGTAGTTTAGGCGTGAAAGCGGAACAAACATCCAAACATCTAAACATCCAAATATATTTTCACATTTATAATACGTACTAGCTTCCCGCCCGCGGTTTCACCCGCGTCAAACGAGTTTTCCCGTGGGAATTAAGTGTTTTCCCGCAGTAAAAAGTAGCCTATGTCCTATTCCAGGGCGTAACCTTTGTGTACCAAGTTTCATCCTGATCCGTCCAGTCGTTCAAGCGTGATTCGTCAACAAACATCCAAACTTTCGCATTTATAATATTAGTAGGATATTAGTGTGTAGTTTGTGAAATTTTCCTTATTGTTTGTTTTGATTGAACTTGCACGTGTTCAAAAGTTTAACCGGAACCTTTATTCAAAAATGTAGGTTCATTTAAAAAAAAATGTTTAACTTTAGTTTTAAAATAAAGGGTCATAAAGCCCTAAATCCTTTCAACGCCCTTTTTTGCGCCATAATTCGCTTCCTGCGTAAGATTTTGTTTTGTTAATTGAAAAAGGGGTCCGCCTGCATTTTAAAATCGCTTGACTGTAGCTCTCTTTGTGTCGGGTAATTATGGCCGAAATCTGATGCAATATAGGGTCTTATTTCGTAAATTACACGTCATGAATGGGGCACGAAATTTCTTGTAACTGTTAACTTATATGGATGGTTATGTCATGAACTCGTCATAATTTAGTAGTTGACGAAAATGACGTTTATAAATCATCATCAACAGCTCATGTACTAAATAAATAAAATACTTAAATTCCCAGTTACTATTCCAGATTTTTCCTCGTAGAGTATTTGGTGTTGTTAGAAAAATGTACGTATCCCAGCCCAGTAGGACATGACAACGTCTACTAAAGAAAATATATCATCATCATCATCATCATCAACGGTATGGGTTACATCACAAGTAAAATCAAAGATTCTCTAAGGTTCCCAGTGCACTATTAGCGGAGCGGAGCGGCGCTGCAGCGGCGGCAGGGCTAATATTCATCATCAGCAGCTCATATACGTCCCCACCGAGGGGCTCGAGCCTACCCTGGAGTAGGGGTGTGGGTTGGTCGACTTCACACACAACCTTCGAATTTCTTCGCAGGAGTGTGCAGGTTTCATCGCGATGTTTTCCTTCACCGTAAGAGCGTCGAGTAAACGTACAAACGTACATATGAATTCGAAATTCGAAAACACATTCGTACGTGGTGGGGATCGAACCCGCGTCTTCCGGACTCTACACCGCTGACGCTCTATTATTATTTGTATTGATTTATATGATCTTAAAAGCATTACTACAGGCTTCCAAGTGTAAGATTGTTTCCACGGATATTTAACTGTAGTTGGTCCGATATCAGCCATGTAGATATAGGAGATCTACCACTGTTTTCAGATTCCGTACCCAGTAAATGAAAACATTAAGAGGAAACCTGTCTGTACGCCAATTCCAAAGATTTATGTATGACAAACCACAATGATGTCAATTCCCGCAGCGAAACTTAATTTAAATTTTATCTTAGTGTTATCACTTTCTGACCCACGACCATGAAGAAGGACAGGAGATTGTCAACCACTGTGAGCGCCAAATTTTATAGCGCAAATGTCAAGTTTTGACGTGTGCAATGTAATTTTAAACGGCTTGTTTTAGGATCCTGCCGTTTGTGACATAAAATTTGACGTTCAAAAGAGCCGACAATCTCCCGTCCTTTTTCATGGTCGTTGGTCAGAAAGTGACAAGACTAATATAAAATTTAAATTTAGTTTCGCTGCGGGAATAGGAGATCGGACAAAAAACAAAAGGAGATCCACAGAACATGTGAAGAGATCGGACTGTTCACATTTTATGAATTGATTTTAAAATATAGTAGATTAGTAGCAGACGATTCGCGAAGAAAAAAAAACAGAATCGGTTGAAAAAGTAATTTACAGTGATTTTTAAAAGTTTCAATATGTCTGCCTCTTTCAAAAACGATTTTTTGTATGGAGATCATATTATGGCGTTACTAACAAATGACGTCACAAGTGGGTATGGTATGCCTCTCTGTCTAATCTTGAATTTGAAACCTTTATAACTCAGTCAATTTTAAATATAGAGTAAAAATTCTTTAAGTGTTCGATAGCAGAAACTAAGAAGTTTGGATTTATAAAATAAAAAAAAGTAGTCCGATCCCCTATTGACACCAATGCCTCGTGAGCGAATAATCTTTGTTTTTATGATGGGCTAAATAATATAAGCAAAAAATAAAACAGTATAAAACACGCTTACTGCCACTAAATAACAATAAATAATGCAATTTTTAATACATTATGCTAATAAACTTGTCTCTTCTTAAAGTTCAATGACAAATGCTAAAAAGCGTGACTTCCCAGATTTGATTACATTGTTAATTAGATTGTTGTTACATATAACTGAAGTTAATAAAAGCGTGTTAAAAAATAGAAAGTTCTAGAAGCTGCAATTTTTTTTGTTATTGTATTGGAACCATTTAAAAGACCCGGTATGATGAAAGAAACGTCCGGTAATTAGGTTGTATGCAAAGCAAAAACTTAGCTGGGGGCCAAAACATCTGGCGGGAGTGTTGTTTTTTTGTTACAGCCAACAGAGGTCAAACACTTTAAAAATGTAGACTCAGATGAAGTCTGGATGATGATTAAGAGGAATCTCAAAGAAAGTAGAGATTCATTTGAATAACTAGGATATATTTGTGTAGCGGTAAAATAGTACGAGAGCGGGCGTTGGTGGACTAGTGGCTAGGGCCGCTGCCTCCCGTTCGGGAGACGCGAGTTCGATCCCCCACGTACATTAGTACGTTTTCAAATTTCGAATTCATATGACAACATAATAGCAACTAGTCAAATACATATATCGATTTGTCATCAGTTTGTAACGAGGGCTGATTGATAAGTTTCCGAAACGACAAAGAAAAACTTTAAAAATCTATTTAAAATAAATTTATTTCTCAACGTAGTTTCCTTCTACCTCGATGCATTTAGTCCAGCGCTTCTCCAATGCCGTTACACCAGTTTGATAAAATGTTTTCTCCAACCCCTCAAAATACTCGTCCACGGCAACAATGACTTCTTCATTTGATGAAAATCTCTGGCCACCTAACCATTTCTTCAGGTTTGGGAATAAGTGGAAGTCACACGGGGCCAGATCCGGGGAATAGGGTGGATGCGGTAGCAATTCGAACCGCAATTCATGGAGTTTGGCGACTGCAACCATTGACGTGTGTGCAGGTGCGTTGTCATGGTGGAACAAAACTTTTTTCTTGGCCAAATGTGGTAGTTTTTTCTGGATTTCTTCACTTAATTTTTGCAGCAAGCTTGCGTAGTACTCTCCATTTATTATTTTTCCTTTTTGCAGATAATCCACTAAAATAATCCCTCGAGCATCCCAAAATACAGTCGCCATCACTTTGCCGGCCGACAAAACCGTTTTTGCTTTCTTCGGCGCAGGTCTTCCGCTCTCAGTCCACTGCTTAGATTGTTCTTTTGTCTCGGGAGTATAATGATGTATCCAGGTTTCATCGACTGTTACATAACGCCGCGAAAACTCGTTAGGATCTCGGTTAAACAGCGCCAAACACTCCGATGAATCGTCCACTCGACGTTGCTTTTGGTCAACAGTGAGCAAACGCGGCACCCATCGCGCGCAAAGCTTTTTCATTCCCAAATGTCGGTGCAAAATATTAAAAACGCGTTCAGATGAAATGCTCACCATCTCTGCTATCTCTCGCAACTTCAAGCGCCGATCATTCAATACAATTTTGTGATTTTTTTTGATCATGTCCGGATTCGTGACTTCATTTGGACGGCCAGACCTGTGGGCGTCTTCGCAGCTCTGTCTTCCACGTTTAAAATCAGTTACCCAGGTGTGAATTGTACTCAATGCAGGAGCAGAATTACCTAAAACACTGTCTAGCTTGGTTTTAATCTGGGTTGCTGTTTTCTGTTTTAAAACGTAAAACTTTATCACCGCACGAATTTCGTTTCTTTCCATTGTTAAGAAAATTTACGACAGAGAAAGTTCTACGTCCTATCAAACAAATTCCACCAGTTCGATTAAATTCAAATTTGGCGTTCTATTTTCAAAAAGATGCCAAAATATAATGTAATTTTTTTTTTGCGTATCATTTTTTTAAGTTCGTCGTTTCGGCCAGTTATCAATCAGCCCAGGTACGTTTATTCGACGCTCTTTACGGCGAAGGAAAACATCGTGATAAAACCGGCATACTCCTGCGAAGAAATTCAAAGGTTGTGTGTGAAGTCAACCAACCCGCACTGGGCCAGCGTGGTCGACTAGGCCTAATCGCTCTAATTCGGGGTAGGCTCGAGCCCCTCGGTGGGGACGTATATGAGCTATTGATTTAAAAATAGTACAAGTATATCGCCCTAAACCAGCTAGTTCTGTTATAGTAAATTCACCCAGTAGCCAATGGTCAGAACTTACACGTCCGCTTCAAATTGGTAAAAGTATTACGTGTACTACTTGGAGATTATAAGATAAGTTTACAAAAGACATGTGACTTCTACCTCTTTTCGGCTCAAATTGAAACTAAACAAAAAAGTGGACCTTTTGGTAGAAAAAAGTGTTATCACAATGATGAAGCACTCCTCACACAGCACATTGTAAGGTCTCTTTCAATAGAATCCGGCAATAATGTAAACAAGATAATTTTTTGACACTAACTTTCCAAAGACTTAAAAAAAAATTTATATGGCAGTTTTACAAATTATTGAAAGTTTTGTCGTCCGGGCATTTTTTTATTAGAATAACCTATCATAAAGAAGTTAATAGGGGGCGAAATGATTAAAGAATGTATGGTTTCTTGAAATGTGAATTTGATCAGGATGATACTCAAATGTAAGTAATTACGGAGTAATCGTGTTTAAATTGGTTTGTTTACATGCCGGATTCTTTTGAAAGGGACTTTAGAAAAAGATAGAAACATTAGACGGTTAGAAGACTATTGTTAACTAAAAAAAAAAGAAAATGAAAATGCATGCGGTCCCTGCAAAATTTTTGGTCATTCTTCTCAACAAAAAATGCACATTTTGACAGTGGACGTGCCAATTCCGACGTCGTAATCCTGTTGTTTCCGCATTAAATAAACTTTTGATTATAATAATAAATAATTACATCTATTTTGTAAATACATACAGTTAGCACTCATATTTGTTTATTATATATATTTTTGTATAATACTCACTTTCCTTTCCATTTTTCAATCCTTATCCTTTTTTCGTGATATTTATAGTTTCCCTACCTTTATTTCTTAGTAAATTAAAAACTCGACACTGGCACAAAGATTACTAGTGCCATAAGAAGAAAAAAAAAACTTTTGATTTATTATTTTGACTTCCCGGTTTAAATGAGTCTGTAGAACATAAAGTTTTAAGGTACCGCAGAACAGCTAAATAGGAGTATCTTTGCAAAGATACAGAACCATGCGCATCATTATTTCGAGTTTTTTTTTTAACTCTAAAAACTACGGGTCTCATTTTTTGTACATCTAGGGGTCTAATTTATTGTATTCAACTTTTTGTAAGCTTAGTTACGTATTGCAAAGCCACTGCCGAAATATCTGATTGATGATCTATAATCGCCCGCCAATACTCATTATGATAAAGCTGCTCTATTATTAGAATGAATAAGCAGATAATAGTACATTACGATACAAGGATCGTAGGTGGCAAATTATAAACAAGCCGACTTTTGTAAAATGTCACGAGTTTGTTATAAAACCTAAGATCCGTGTGTTGTACGACGTTTTTCAATACACTTGTGAGAAAACTGATGATAAATAATGAAATCAAATGGTTAAGGTTAAGAAAGGTACCCCTACAGATGCGATGACTGTGGAGTTTCTTCGGTGAGCTCTTCTCCACAGATTCCGCCATTGTGTTAGTGAACTCACCCAAAAAAATGTAATGACGGATCTAAGTGATGTAATAACATCCTATGGAAATAAATTAATTTGACTTTGACTTTGACTTTGACTACAAAAGCTACGGATACTACAGGTACAATTGTTCATGTAAAAGTTGTAAAAATTAACCTTTATTATATCACGCGCAGCGCCAATCTCAAAACAATAATAGGTTGCTTTTCTATAAGCATAATAATGAAGAAAAGGCTCTCGCGAACATTCAGCCTCTTCGAATTGATTCGTTAAAATCGAGATAATTTTATTTTTATTACCAAAATATTTCTAGCTGATAATATTTGTGAAATTGAATTTGTTGAAATAAAAAAATATAAAATACTTTTCTCGTTGCAAGAATCGATTCAATATATTTTTTATTATTAAAATGATCCTGGCTGAATAATAATTTTATTATGGATTTTTAAAAATAAAAATGTTGTTTACAATAATCAATAATATTCTTAATGTTTCCTGTGCCGTGCTGAAGCACCAAGCCTCCTTATCAATAGTATAACACTAACACTAGGATATGTTAGGTGGGTTATCGACTTTACTTTGACCAATGTCAATAGTAAATGATAGCCCAATGGCTTATCAACGCAATATTGTATATACCAAAGACAACGCTTGCAACAGCAAACCGTCATTTATAGTGATGTATGTCAATGCAACAATGCGTTTTGCAATGAATATCAGAGGCTTCATAAAGTGCAATCTTTCCGTCCCTTGTGGTCGTCAAATTGTGATTAATGACGTTTGAAATTGCATTCTTTGGCTGTTATTAAAATGCGTTTGTCTCTATATAGCGGGAGGAAGGCAGACTAGCAAAGGGATTTCATAGCCTGCCTTGATACTCGTAGAAGTCTTGTTCGTGTGGAGCTTAAGATAATTAATTTAGTAAAATTAGACATTGGTATCGATTCCCGCAGCGAAACTAAATTTAAATTTAATCTTAGTCTTGTCACTTTCTGACTCACGACGATGAAAAAGGACAGGAGATTGGCAACCATTGTGAGCGCCAAATTTTATAGCGCAAATGTCAAGTTTTGACGTGTGCAATGTAATTTTAAACGGCTTGTTTTAGGATCCTGCTTAAAATTTGACGTTCAAAAGAGCCGACAATCTCCCGTCCTTTTTCATGGTCATTGGTGAGAAAGTGACAAGACTAAGATTAAATTAATTTAAACTCTATTATACTCGTACGTGTTAACTAAACACAAAAGTTGGTGGTGACCAGTGGTGCGGTGGTGCGAGCCGGTGGTGTCAAGGGCCCGAAATGAAAATCTCTCGGATCATTCACACATTTGGATCTAGAACTTTTATAGTTTCTCGAAAAAAACTTTTTGTGCAAACTGGCTGGAAAAACATTTCTGTTGAGAATTTTAAAATACTGTGTAAAACTTTGCAAGCTTAATAAATACCTCGTTTATTATCATCATCTATAAAACTCATGCACCTGGCCCTAACGTGACTACAACGTTTACTTAACAAAATAATAGTTTGCGCAGTTATCGGCGAGTCTATAACTAGGGTAAGCATGGCAAAACCTGCCAGGTGCCAGCCCTACAAAGGGCAGTGCAACATCTGCTCACCAGCCCCGTGCTGGTCGGATGATGTTGGGTGATAATTAGGGATGGGCCGAATATTCGTATTCGGCCGAATATTCGGTAAACCTGTCGAATATTCGGGAGAGTGGTACTTAAAGATTTTAATAACAGTTTCTCTATTGTGAGTGAGCTATAATTATTAGAATGAAAACGATAGATTGAACGATGCATGTACATATTATAGGATGCATGTACATATTGTATGTAGGTAGTTAAATAATTTAAATATTAGAGGTACCTACCTAACCTAAGTAAATTACTGTGTAGCTTTATACTTTTGTAATTCTGTAGCTGTATTTCCTTATAACAGTAGATGAAAATATGATAAGTGAATAAAATAATATACAGTTTCTTCTTTGGATCAAGATACAGCAATTTGGGACCTTATTTATTATTAAAATTTCATCAGGTGTTTTATTTACTGTAAGAAATGAAACATAGATATTTGTGTTAAAAATTTTAATAGCTGTTTATTGATATTGGTAAGAACTAGTTGATGCAATAATAATGACAAGTGTAGCGGGGGAAGCAGGGGTAGCGGGCGGGTGTGCCCGGCGTCAATTCGCGTGGTTAGCGTAAACACGTACAAACTTGCTCCGGTAAACCGAATATTCGGTTCGGTGAAAGTTTGACCGAATATTCGGCCGAATGTTCGTATTCGGTGAAATCCATGTTCGGCCCATCACTAGTGATAATGATTGTGGTAAAATTGTAGCTTATTGTGATAATGGCGGATGTATAAGTTTTATTATGTTCCTGAGTGCCGTCATTCATGAAATAGGGTATTTGTATTTAGTTGATAGTCAAATAAGCTTTTTAAAAATTGATAACACACATATCAGAAATAAAAACAATTGAAGAAACACACTTATTCAATAATAAATTAGAGAAATATCTTATAAACAAGTGCTTTTATACTTTGCAGGAGTTTTTCGACTGCAAATATGTATAATTTTCATATTACTAGTTTGTTTTAAGTATAATAAGTTATATTTTGTTATTTTGAATTTTGCAGTGCCCTTACAGGGTCGTGTGTGCACAATTTTTTATAAGTTACACCTATGTATATACCACATGAAGCAATAAATGATATGATTATGATTATTATCTACCGGGTTATTACCACGAAAACCTAATATTAACAACAGCGAAAACCTAAAAGTGTTTTAAAAAAATTGTTGCTTTGTCGAGAGTTTGAGGTAAATCAGTAAGAAAGATGACGTCACGCCGTGCTGTAATCGTTTCCGTTTATTTTCCGTTCAATTTGTAGAAATCTTGTTACGTTACTACAATATTCACCGCAACAGCAAAATTGATTTCCACAAATTATTCTAGACGGTCCGCCCGCGGCAACGCTCGCGTTGTGTAAGATTTTCCCGTGGGAATAAGACTTTTTCCGCAAAACAAGTATCCTATCTCTTAATCCAGTTTACAAACTATCTTCATTCCAAATTTCATTCAAATCTATTGAGTACTTTAAGCTTGAAGGCGGAACAAACATCTAATTATCCAAATATATTTTTACATTTATAATATTAGCGAGATGGTCTATTGATTGCTGTTTATGATGTTGTATTTTTTGGACAAAGATATTTCTGAATATATTCTTTAAAGTTTGATATATCTGCTATGTTAAATTTTAAATACAAACGAACCTCTATTCTATAAACACTATTGTTCTCTGTATGTAGCAAACATCGCAATATTAGTCCGTCTCTGTTTTCACAAGGAATGTTTGAAAGTTGTAAATAATGTCATTGTTACTTGAGTCGTCGGAAGATAACCGACAAAGATCACTGTATTCACTATGGCATACTGTATAAACGATCCATAGTGTGGACATGTGGATGATATGATAACCCAAACATAGGGGCCACCCGCTAAGATCGCTAAGGAGCGCTGAATATTGTTGCCATGCTGTCATCTTGTCATGGAATGAAAGTATGATCTTATAATCTTGTAGTTAGTTTATAATACGTTCTTCCTTACCGGGCTACCCATAATAGGGGATCGGACTACTTTTTTAAAATTTTATAAATCCAAACTTCTTAGTTTCTGCTTTTGCTCATTCTTTAAAATTGACCGAGTTATAAAGGTTTAAAATTCAAAATTAGACAGAGAGGCAAATACCCACTTGTGACATCATTTGTTAGTAACGCCATATAATCTCCATACAAAAATCGTTTTTGAAAGAGACAGATATATTGAAAATTAAAAAAAACACTGTAAATTCGTTTTTCAACCGATTCTGTTTTTTTCTTCGCAAATCGTCTGCTACTAATCTATATTTTAAAAATAATTCATAAAATATGGTAAATTTAAGAATAGTCCGATCCCCTATTTAAAATAGTTATAACTTTATAACTTAACATATCACCATCAACATCGTATACGTCTCCACCGAGGGGCTCAAGCCTACCCAACCCCGCCTAAGGGTGATTAGACCTGAGTTAACCTGCTGGCCCACTGCGGGTTGGTCGATTTCACACACAACACAACCTTTCAATGTCTTCGTCAACTAGCTTTGACGTCGAAAAATGATTTTGTTAAATCTTACTTCGAACCCCGCGCCGGGTCATTCCTGGTGCAAAGGTTGATCGTCGCCATCCAACGCGGCAATGCCGCGAGTGTGTTGGGCTCCTTTGCGCCAGGGATGGCAAGGGGCGGCCTTTTTAACTGACGAGGTACTTTGTTACCAATTTTATTTGAAATTTTTATTTGACTATTGTTAATGCTTCGAATATTAATTCGAACATTTTATCTTTATCCTTATCTTTGCAGGTGTGTGCGTATGCTCAAGATTTTCGGATTTGACTGTCAATCCGGCATTCCTTTGTATCACGAATCATTATGAAAGAAATTCCAATCCTATTAGAACAGACAGATACATACAGACTACTTTCACAACTCATTTACATCATTGCTCCGTCTGTGCTGTGGTTGTGTACAGGAATGTGGCCTCAAATGAGTTCTCAATTGGTCCATTTATTGGACCCCGACCCCTGGTCAAAGCGCTTATTTACTATAACGCATCGTTCATGAATTCCATTGCTATCTTCTAAATGACTGTAATAAGTTTAGCGAGGGTTAAGAGTAGCTTTTAAATTCTTCTGCAGATATCCTACCTCGATTTTATTACTATGATTATAAGCTTTAATTTTGAAATTTAATATGATAATAACGTAATAATATATCGTGAAAACGAATAAATTCAAATACCTTGGGTCCGTGCTGCACGAGTCTGGTGAAATCGATCACGACGTCCAAGCCCGAATAAGCGCTGCTTGGGCAAAATGGCGAGAAGTAACCGGTGTCCTCTTCGACCCCAGGATACCGGTGACGCTAAAGGGCCTTGTGTGTACAAGAGCATCATCCGACCAGTCCTGCTATACGGCAGCGAGACCTGGCCTGTCCTCGGAAGACATGTCCGGCAGCTACACGTCACGGAAATGAAGATGTTGCGATGGATGTGTGGCGTTATGCGATTAGATCGAATTCGTAACGAACACATCCGTGGCAGTCTCGGAGTCCGTGACGTAGCGGACAAGCTTCAGGAAAGTCGCCTCCGATGGTATGGCCATATAAGCCGCAGACCGTCAGACTATGTAGGAAAAAGATGCCGTGACCTCACTGTCCAGGGCCCTAGATCACGTGGTAGGCCTAAAAAGAGCTGGCTGGACGTCGTGAAAGCGGATATGGAAGAGAATAATCTCATGCCGAAGACCGGGCAAAGTGGTGAAAATTGAGTAGGAAAGCGGACCCCAGCACTAGGCCGGGAAAACGCTAGGACGAAGAAGAGAACGGTTTATTATCAGACCGACCAGAATGTTAGTAACAATTTTCTTAATAGCTATGGTAGTACAGATGGGCGAGTAAATTTAAATTAAATGTGGCAGATCCAACCTCACGCCTTAATAGCGTGGAGTTGCAACCACCTCTGCAGCATGGGGGAGTCCCACCTCGCCGCGAACACGCTCAGGAGGGTGTTAGCACTGCCGTGCAGGCGCACCGTTTGCGCATGATGGCGAACCCATCATCGGTGCGCTCCTCCGCGAACATTCCCGACGCGCTGCACCTCCACGTCAGCCCCAACAGCGCCCTGAACGCGTTATTATATTGGATGCGTAGATAGGAACCGACGACGAGGCAGGCCTCGAAAAAGATGGCGAGACGAGTTAAACGCCTATCGACTGGACTGGTGGGAGCTTGAACAGGACCGGGAGGAATGGCGAAACAATGGGGAGGCCTTTGCCCAGCAGTGGGATATTACAGGCTATTTATAATATAGTAAAAGGTCGCTGTATAATAAACAGAAGCTAGTTTGCCTTGTCAGGCACGCAACTACCCTATTTTGGATCCATTATCAATCGGAGATAAAGAAGAAGGAGAACCTATTAACCTTATCATTATAGGAGTTTGGCGACCTTCCTCAAATGATCAGTCCACCTGGCAGGGGGCGTCCCACACTGTTTCCCGAGACGTGGTCTCCATTCGAGAACCCGTCTGCTCCAACGCTCATCGGTTCTGCGACAGACGTGGCCAGCCCACTGCTATTTCAGCTTGCTACACTTCTGGACGATACCAACTACCTTGGTCATCTGACCTACATTGGATAAATTATGATTTTCGAAGATTGGATTTACTAATTTAAAACTAATGAGGCGATTTTTAATCTCAAATATAAACAAAACATTGTACTAGTTCTTAACCTACGCCAGAACATAAAACTGACAGTAAATCAATTTACATGCTGAGAAAAACTAAATAATAAAAGTACTCTCTCATCTTTTTCCAGACGCACAAAATGTACGCATTCCGATACTGGGGCTGCGAGTTGCTCTGCCTCGTCAACATTGTGGTGCAACTATGGATGATGGATTCTTTCTTCAACGGGGAGTTCTTCTCATACGGCACACGAGTGCTTGGGTACAGCGAGGTGCCTCAGGAAGATCGGTGAGTGATCTTGCTATTTATGTTTCCCTGGTACATGAATATTCTTTAGACTCCCATTAATGGGAGCACACGAGTGCCTGGGTACAGCGAGGTGCCTCGGGAAGATCGGTGAGTGCTCTTGCTTATTTCTACAGCCCTGGTGCCTAGACATTCTTTGGACACCTTTTAATGGACAGGTCTTCTTATACGGTACGCGAGTGCTTGGATACAGTGAGGTGCCTCAGGAATATCGGTGAGTGATCTTGCTATTTATATTTCCCTGGTGCCTGAATATTCTTTAGACTCCCTTTAATGGGGGCACACGAGTGCCTGGGTACAGCGAGGTGCAACAAGAAGACCGGTGAGTGATCTTGTTTATTTCTACAGCCCTGGTACCTACTTTGAACTCCTTTTAATGTAGAGGTCTTCTCATACAGCACACGAGTGCTTAGGTACAGCAAGGTGCCTCGGGAAGATCGGTGAGTAATCTTGCTATTTATATTTAAATTAAATTAAAATTAAAAATTAAAAATGCTTTATTTACAAAAATCCTTACAAGTACAGTGTCGAGGTTTCCCAGTAAGTAGTCATAGACATTTGTGATGGGAATGCCACGCTCTTCCAACATTTTATATTACTAAAATCAGGATTTAGTCTATATTTCCCTGGTATCTGATATTATTTGGATCCCTTCAGTGGGGAATGCTTCTCATGCTGTACAACCTTGAGAAGATCGATGAGTAATCTGTGTACCTGGTTCTTGAAATTACTCTTAGCCTTGGAAATACGACTTATAATATTAAGATTAATCAATTCATTTAGATTTAAATCTCTTCCATCATTTATCACTTGTTAACTTCTAATTGTTTCAGATACGACCCCATGATCTACATCTTCCCTCGCATCACAAAATGCACGTTCCACAAGTTCGGTGCTTCGGGGACGATCCAGACGCACGACAGTTTGTGCATCCTGCCTTTGAACATCGTTAACGAGAAGACCTTCATCTTCCTGTGGTTCTGGTACATCATCCTCGCCATCGTGTTGACATTCCTGGTCATCTACAGGTGAGGATTCTTCACATTCAATGTTTATTGTACCCATTGAACATAGAATCTTGTATCAAATCAACGGCCCGTTACAGTCCACTGCTGGAATATGAGCCTCCTCCACTTAAGTGTTTGGTTTTGCCATAATCTCCACGCTTGGCAGGCGGGTTGGAGATCGCAGATTAAAAGGTTACTGTATCAGAGAGCGCTGCTGTCCTAATGAGTTTAGTAAAGTGTGGTGGCAAGCAGCGGTAAAACGATTAGGTGTCATTAGAAGAGACGATAAGACATCATTATTACATTCTAGACACAGAAGAAATGTAGTTATTATTTATCTTTTTAGAAGTGAAGCGTGCGTGAACGTGCGTGCGTGCCATCCATGAAAAATGATTTGTAAAAACCTTAATGCGAATAAAATATTTTTGATTTGATTTGATTTTAGATGTATAACTTAACAACTGAACTCACACAAAAAATTACGAGTCTAAGTCAAGTACGAGTAGGATCATCGTATGGGATTTTATTTTGGAAAATATTTTTTACAAATAAATACAAACCAAAGTTAATACTTACATACCAACAAACTTATAGAGTTAAATAGATAAGGATATTTATTTACTCTATTTATCTAGCCTAAAACTCCAACTTTTGGCTAAAAAGCAGTCGATTTAAAACCATCTAAACTGCGGGCAGTTTGAAAGCCGTTCAATATATCAATCAATCAGCCTATTGCAGTCCACTGCTGGACTTGGGCCTCCCCAAGGGCACGCCAAAGCGCACGATCACCCGCTTTTCTCATCCAGCCACCACCAGCGACCTTCCTCAGGTCATTAGTCCACCTCAAATATATGTATATTTCAATTTATATATCGTCAGTGGAAAGGTAAAAATACTAAACCGCCAAAGTACAACTTTACAGGAGATACGATTAACACCAAAAAGGCGTCGCTTTAGTCATCGGCCTAACGATCAGACCCAAAATTTTGGATGGTTAAAATACCAAAAAAAGTCCTCAGATTAACAAATCACATAAACTAATCGACGCAAAAAAAAATGCAATCGAACTATATATATATAACTCATTTTCGCCAATTTGGCGCTTTAGTACTTTTACCTTTCCACTGACGATATATTTTTATTGTCGACTGCGTGCAAGTACATGTATAATAAAACAAATGAAGTTCATCTTAACTACCTTTTGCAGATCAAAATATAATATTATGTAAATAGTGTCTGAATCTCGGAGGTCCTATTATTAAATGACATTTTATAATTAAAAAAAATTACAATACGAGTATAATTCAATAAAACATGTGACCTTATCAATTATTAAATATTCTGTTTAAAACAAGTTTGATTAAAAACTGGCTCTTCAGTCTAGACATCGATTTTTTTCTAAATATAGTTTTAATTATATACTCACCGGCACATCTAACCGCCCACTCTTCATTTCAGGGAATACTCGTGATTCTTTATAATTCTATTAGTTACAGCTGATGTTAGTTAAAAAGTAGTTAATTTAACGTTTATTGAAGTGTGTTTAATTTATCCTAAAATTATCAATAAAACAATTGTAATGTATAACAATAAGTGTAGTTTAAAATTAACCCGAAACACAAGGGTGGGCGGTTAGATGTGCCGGTGAGTGTATAAAATAATTTTAAAATTGATGGATGGATATTAATATAGATCAGGCTCTAGATAGTACAGTCAGCTGACGAATCAGCTGACCCCCCCCGCTCGAAACCGATGAAGTTTTCTTGGGTAATTGTTTTTGCTTTATCATGAAATTTTGTATAATTGTGCAGGTTAATAAACTGTACGAGTATATAAAATGTTATGTAAAAATATTAATAATCTCCTGAGAAAATCTCATCGGTTTCGAGCGGGGGGGGTCAGCTGATTCGTCAGCTGACTGTACCAGGCTATAGACTACTAGATCTTCCTGTTGTTCTAAAGTTTTTAAATTAAACATGCTATCGACCAATATTAATCAAAATCGCTTTCTCCTCCACAGATTAGTAATAATCTTCGTCCCATCGATCCGACCGCGGCTCCTACACGCGCGATCGCGAACCGTTGCCATAGAAACCGCCATAGTGGTGTCCAAGAGAACAGACGTCGGAGATTGGTGGCTACTATACATGCTGGCTAGGAATATGGACCCACTTATCTACCGGTAAGTTAAATCACTAAGAATATGGGTCCACTCATCTATAGGTAAGTTAAACCACTAAGATTATGGACCCGCCTATGTCTCCACTTATCTATCGGTATGTTAAACCACTAAGAATATGAACCTACTTAACTATCAGTAAGTTTAACCGCTAGGAATATAGACCCACTTATCTCTCGGTAAGTTAAATCACTAATAATATGGACCTACTTATCTATCGGTAAGTTTAACCGCTAGGAATATGGACCCACTTATCTATCGGTAAGTTAAACCACTTAGAATATGGATCTACATAACTATCGGTAAGTGAAACCACTAAGAATATGGACCTACTTAACTACCAGTAAGTTTAACCGCTAGGAATCTGGACCCACTTATCTATCGGTAAGTTCAACCACTAGGAATGTGGACCCACTCATCTATCGGTAAGTAAAATCACTAAGAATATGGACCCGCCTATCTGCCTATAAGTAAAACCACTAGGGATATGGATCCACTCTCGGTAAGTTAAACCACTAGGAATATTATGGTGTCCAAACGAACAGACCGACGTTGTTATTTATTGTAGGCTCTAAATAGTCGAAAAATATGACGATTCCGTGCTTTATAAAGTAATAAAGCGTTGGTATTGATTACCTACGGAAACCTGCCATATTAGAAGTCTTTGGATGCTTAAAAACTGTTCTAGGGTTTGTGACGTCGGTGATAATAATGAATACACACTATTATAATGGTCTCTTTAAACAATTTAACTGGGCAATTAGGTATAAATTTTCATCAAAGGTTTACGTCATTTTCGTGTTACAGGGAACTAATCTCCGAGCTAGCGAAACGTCTGGGCGAGAAGGCGGGACCGCGCGCGTGACAGCTGGCTCAACGACCGACTGCGCCGCCGCCGCCGCCGCCCATCGCCGTACTCAACGTATGATCTTGTACTACCCTCATTTTAAGATTAATAGACTGTATTTTATATGGATGATGTCTTAACATTCGAGATCTGATGGATGAATAATGAATATAGTTTTTTTGCGTAACCTTACTATTTGAAGCATGAAATAGGCTGTTAGATTTAAAATGGATGCACTGTTTATTAAGACAAAAGGAATCTACGCAGATGGATTAGATTAAATTTTAAAGCCTTACCACACTGCCGATTGT
Source organism: Carpatolechia fugitivella (assembly GCA_951230895.1). Taxonomy (NCBI): domain Eukaryota; kingdom Metazoa; phylum Arthropoda; class Insecta; order Lepidoptera; family Gelechiidae; genus Carpatolechia; species Carpatolechia fugitivella. The sequence continues at coordinate 17,406,430 of OX579649.1, forward strand.
TCGTCGATCTAACCTTGCTGAGAAGTAACCCAACAATCGCTAGTGTGAGAAAATCTTTAGCCTGGAAATTACAGTTTAAGAGGCTGTTCTTTTGCAAAATTTTTTTTTGTCTACCAAAGTGGTAACATAGTGGGGGCGGACTTGAGTTTGTTAACTATTTCATTAGTTAGTGTGGAGTTTGTATGCTCTGTGTGCAAACTCCGCGATATTTTCTTCCTTTGAATTGATACTTTTTGTTATTACTGGCACTCGAGAGTAGCCTTATGTTGGTGAAAAATGGAGTATGAGTTTTGGGGAAGTGAGAAAATGATCTGCAGACGATGGATGTTGTAGTGAGGATAGGAAAATGAAGAATTAGATCATTTGCAATATCAAGCTGGAGTATTCAATCGTGTAGAGCTAGGAGGGATGTTAGGTATGTGTTCATACCTATACGTTTCGGCCTCGTTGGTTATTGCTGGCCGTAAATACTTTTAGAATCGTTCGGTTTATTTGAATTGAGAAGAAGAAAATATTCTTTGATGGACAAGAGCAGATTCTATGGTTGACGGTCTTTGTAAAAACTGATCTCGTGATAAAATAAATCTCTAAATTCCCTTGCAAACATTAGTTTCCGTAATAATACCGCCTCCACCTTATCACACACCGATGCAACAATATACTTGCGCGGCACTCGGGCGAGCTGGCTGGTGATGGCAATAGCAATCGCTAAGCTGGTTCTCCCCGGGGAGTCGCGATGGGCCCTGGGGTCATCTTATGCCATAAGCGGAGAGAACATGGGACAGATGTCACACAACTCACCTACCGAGGGAAGCAGGCGGAACGGCTGGTCTGACGCGACGCTATCATGAAAGGGGTAACCATCAAAACTGGGATTACCAATACAATATACATACATACATGCAACACATTCACACATAAAAAAAAGTTTGCGATCACTTTGAAAAATCGAAATCTTTAAAATTCCTGTTACAATTACATTATGATCAATTACTCAATTTTTGTTAATAAAAATAGTTTTAATTTTTAAATTCAAACAGAAGTTAGAATTTTTCTTGATAAAGTTAAGTTTAAAAAAAATATATTACCTTATGCTAGGGATCACAAACTTTTTTTGATGTGTGTATGCTGTCAAAAAACATCCAACCCCACCCTAACTGCGTCTAAAATGATTTTTCAGCTAGAATGAAGTACGTCCTTAAGTTTAATATACTAACAGCCTTAGTATCCAATTTAAAGAATTTCTGCAAAACATAACGAACCCACCAATCACACGTTTTCATCACGACATATCCGATGCGTGTGATTGGCTAAAATTTGTATATTGACAAATAGAGGCGGCTATGTAAACTTGCGTAGCTTTGAACGGACCAATCAGGTGATGCGGTTTTCACGTCACCGCAACGCCATTGGTCGAAATGTGTATATTAGATATAAATAACGAAGGCAGCTATACGTCTCAAATTAATAGACTTAAATATATGCCTTGATATTATTTTATAAGTTAGTATAGTTTTAGTCTGTGCAGGAAGGCATTTTTTAGTCTCCGCATTATTCCTATTCATTGTGCATCGTTTTTTATTCACCAAAAATCATACAGAAAAAAAAACATATTAGTTTTTTTCATAGTTCATCTGAAAGTAGGTATACAGCAAAAATAGAATACTGACTGTCAAAACAGAATCGAAATTCATAGGAAATCAAACTAGATATATATATATATATATATATATAAACAACATTATCCTTACGAAAACAAAATTTTCTATGGCGGATGTATGACCCGCGTGACACATGACGTCACATGTCACGACGGACCTCTCTGTCTAACCTTCAACTTTGAAGCCTTATAACTTTGTTTCTGAGCAAGATATTTGAAAAATTATTTTTTATGTGCTCTGGAACTTGAAATAATTCGATTAATGAATTTTTAAAAAATTGTGCATAATTCCCTATTAGAGGTACTACGTCTTACTCTTAGCGTGCTAAAAAGATGTCCGGGTTTTTTCATTTCTTATATTGAAATAGATAGGTATGGTATCTGTCTCTTTTCTTTATAATAAAAACGAAAAAGACAAGACATACTTTCTTAGTCAGAAATAAAATAGATTTTTATTGTATTTTTGGTGAATTTACAACGATGTTACTAGTGGCCATAAGCTCGAATTATACGAAAATCTCCATTTTGTTTAGCTTTTGTTTTTTGATATTAACAGGGTGTAGCAAAATGTAGTTATTTGACATCCACCCTTATACATGGTGTCCCAAAATATTTAAATCGCTCGCCCTAGTTGGTTGTGTTTGTATTTGCCTTCTACGCCGAGGGATTTTGCTTAAAAATATTTTTTAATTTTAGTTTTTACTCTTTTGTTGAATGTTAAATGCGTTGTTAATGAGGGATTTTCTGACAGCTCCTTAAAAATAATAATAAGCTTAATTAAAAATCCTTCTTAAACAAGCTTTTAAAGCCGTGGAGTGGAGTATCCTTGTTAAGACAAATCCAACGAGCCCAAACATCACTAGGTTGTGGTGTGTATTTAAGGAGCTCCCATGGACACCTTCCGGCTCCATCATGATACCCTGGACGTCACGTATGACTAAAGATCTTGTTAAGACAAATCCAACGAGCCCAAACATCACTAGGTTGTGGTGTGTATTTAAAGAGTTTCTATGGCCACCTTCCGGCTCCATCATGAGACCTTGGACATCACGTATGACTAAAGATCTTGTTAAGACAAATCCAACGAGCCCAAACACGACTAGTTGTGGTGTGTATTTAAGGAGTTCTTATGGCCACCTTCCGGCTCCATCATGAGACCCTGGACATCACGCATGACTAAAGATCTTGTTAAGACAAATCCAACGAGCCCAAACACGACTAGGTTGTGTTGTGTATTAGAGGAGTTCCTATGGCCATCTTCCGTCTCCATCATCAGACCAGCTCCATGGTACCATAATATTGCATTGTCATCGCGGTTACATAACTGTACCAAATTGCAGCAAATTCCAATGGCAGCAAGTGCTTCAAAATTGAGTTGCAAGATTTCTTTTTTTAAATCCTTTATGGCCCTGGGTGACTCGCCGGGTTTCTCGGATCCACGAATCGTCAACGCCATCTACCGAAGTTTTATGAACCATTTTTTTTTTCAATTGGCTGTCGGAAAATTCCCCATTATGATACAATTAATATTGGGACACCACTTTTTAAAGACTACTTGCATGAATTTTGCCTTTATAATGGTTGTAACTCGTATTTAGACGATATTTTCCACATTTTACTGTAGTTTTTTAATTGTGCAATTACTTTGGACTGTACTCAAGTTTCTTGGTACCTGATTATACAAAAATTTACTCAGTATTTGGTATTGTAGCCGCTTTAGGTAAACATGTTTTTATATATCTGGCAACTAAAATCAGGTGCAATAACAAACCGAAATAATAAATTACCATATTTATTTTGGACTTCGATTATTGAAATTGTTTTATAATTGACCGAAAGAAAAATTGTTTTTTTTTTTTTACATTTACACCCATTTTCCTGGAAAAGTGATTAATTTTATCTTTCTTCCATCTGTTTTGTCTATGCTTATATTAAATATTTTAGATTCATAGAAAACAACCAAAAACGTAAACTTTCCGGCGGGACTTGAACCCACGACCTTCGGCCTATACGCAGCCAACGTGCTTACCAACTACACCTCGGAGGGCATAGTGGCAGCGCCGAAATTCGTTCTTGCTTGTTTTGACGTATGAAATCATGACGTCACCACAATAGGCAACCACTATTCTATGCTTATATGCCTTAAATACTATTTCGGTAGCTTGTCAAACAATGATGAAACTCGCTACCATTAACACATGCATGTTTTATGTTATTTTCTTACAAGCTAAGTGCCAATATTAATGTTGTGAGTTTTTAACCCACATTTTATTATATACTCACTTTTTACTAGTATTTATACAAGTCTTTTTGACTTCGTGTAATGGCAACACTAACATAATTGCTTAGTTCGTGCATGTAGGTGTTTCCATTTTTCACCTAAAACATTTTGTTATCAGACTTTTTATTATTTTCTTGCGTAATATATTAACTTTAAATGACATTTTTAACTACATTTAACTATTTTATTTTCATGAATTTGAATCAAAGTAGAGCACAAAACATCATACAACATATTATCATAAAAACCACAATTTTCTATCAAACTAATGGACTGTCTATGAACGCCTTATTGTTAATTGTATGGATTGTATGGAACTGTGTTGTGTATGTGCGAAGTAGTATATTTTGGGTATATTTGTGTGTAAGTTTTTTAATGTATGGTATGAAAAGGCACGTTACGACAGTAGGAACGTGATTAGAAATTAAATAATTGATCTACAATTTGTAGATAATCTACGAATGCATAAGTTGTCTGTTAGAGATCTCTAGACGCTTGTACAGGTCGCATAACGCGTTATGAGCGCTGACCTTGAATGTGACGGTATCTTCATCTCTTTCACTCTGTAAATGCTGTACACAGGGGCGTGGCGAAATCTCCCACCTTATTCGCCCAGCGCTCGTAATCCGTTGCGGCTAATATAACAAGCTGGTGCTGCGATTGCGTTTTAGCAGCTAATGATAAAACTACGGATCGTTTACAGTTATTTCACCTCTCATTGTATTATTTATTAGTCGATTTAAAGACGAGCTAGCAACTTTTTTACGTTAAACGCGCTATTTAAACGCGGATGAGCTCATTCTGCCATCACCATTATCGGGAGTCCAGACGAACTGCAGCATACCATCCGCACTTGGTCGACATACTACCCCTTTGCCGCACGAAGCGCTTTAAATCATCTTTTATTATGCGCACGGCCAAGGAGTGGAATTCTTTGCCTGCTTCTGTTTTTCCGAGTGCTTATAACCCAAGCATTTTCAAAGTTAGAGTGAACAGGCACCTTCTGGGCGAACTCGTTCCATCATCGACCGCATCTCGTCCCTTGCGAACCTGATTGTGGTCAAGAGTAAGCCCATCAATTAATAAAAAAAATAAAAATTCTAGACGATGCTCCCTGGTCATACAATCTACTATTGTATGATACAATACAAACCCCAGAGGTAAAATATCTCTAAACATCAGTATGTACCAATAGAGGTAAGAAGTTGTGACAAAATCGTGTTCATTATAGGTATTGTTGAAATTTTAAATAATGACCCTTTTGGGAATTTTGTATTGAAGTCTTTTTATACATGGTGTAAGTGACCGCTCTCTAAAAAGTGATTGGTGCATACAGAAGCGGATTAAAGGTCGATAGCGCCCTAGGCAAGCACCTCATAGGCGCCCCTCTGGCGGCCATATATTCATCATCAACGGCCCGTTACAGTCCACTGCTGGACTATGGCCTCCTCCACTTAAGTGGAGGGTTTCGCCATAATCTCCACGCTTGGCAGACGGGTTGGAGATCGCAGATTAAAAGGTTACTGTATCAGAGAGCGCTGCTGCCCGTTCCCTGTTCAATGTGTAGTCCCTAAGTCGCCTCTTACGACACCCACGGGAAGAGTAAGGGGTTGGTGACAAATGTATTCTACTCTGCCGTCACCAACTTTTATAAGAGAATCGGGTGATTCAGGCAGGAGTAAGTAAGTAGACCGCAGTTTTCTCTTCTATTAGGGAATAGGGCAATGCAAATTAATTAAGTAGATGGGGCGCACTTAGAAGCTCGTAGGTCTCTTATTTTTTTTGTTTGAAAACTTTGCGCGCGCCCCTAATTCCAAGGTTAAGGGACGGACCTTTACACTGTGTATATTGTAGTGTTTCATTGGACTTTTGACGTGTTTTACAAAATTGGCAATTATGTAGTTGATTCGGGAACTGATTAGACATTTAACTTTAGCATTTTCAATCAGTTTTATTTTAAATAACCTTTTTTGTTCTGAAGCAATAGTTTATCTAAACTTCTAGAGCCTAAGGTGCACATAATTTACAATAGATGACTTTATATTAATTTATCAAAAGATATTTTGTCACAAATATGAAATCCCTACTGAATGTAACAGAAAGTTAGTACTATTGTTATCGACAGATAAACCTAACCGTTTAAAAATGTATATGTCTTAATCTTAAACTATTACTGTCTTTTTAATCACACTAGTAAAATAGAGACGATGTTAATATTATGTGTTTGAATTTAAGTTTCATCTGAATCGACGTGGAATCTACATCGTGTTTTTATTTGTTACTGCTCAAATTATGTCTCTAGATTGATGACTCTTTCATATAAATATATATGATATCCATAAAACTTTGTTTCTAAAAAAGTATTTTGCGCAGTGCGGCACAATAAAGTAAACAAGACAATAACAACAACAACATTGACATTTTATATTTCATTCATTTCATTCATTCATTCATTCATTTCATTCATTCATTCATTTAATTGTTTATTCAGTCTGCAATGTCCTAAACAAACTGGGGAAGTCCCACTGAGGTTTTTGGGGAATATGCATAAAAATATTTTTTATTTGTTTATAAAGACAAACAGCCACATACACAAAATTGCTTAATTTATCAAATATAATATAAGTAATTACAACATTAGTTTTTTTCATAGTTCATCTGAAAGTATACAAAAATAGAATACTGACAGTCAAAACAGAATCGAAATTGGTCGAAAAACAAACTAGATACAACATCATAAACAAACATTTATCTGTCCCTCTTACGAAAACAAAATTTTCTATGGCGGATGTATGGCCCGCGTGACAATATGACATCACATGTCACGACGGACCTCTCTGTCTAACCATCAACTTGAAGCCTTATAACTTTGTTTCTAAGCAAGATATTTGAAATATTTGTTTTATGTGTGTATATCTGGAACTTGAAATATTTCGATTAATTAATTGTAAAAAAATGTGCATTACCTCAATGAGAGTCGATCACCCACAAGACATAATTGACTATTTATGACCGCATAAACAGTCAGTTATGTTGTGTTGTCATTGGTAAAAATCTTTTTATTTATTTCTTTTTTTACTTTTTTTTTTTTTTCTTATTTTTTTTTTATTTTTTTTTATTATTTCTAATTTATTGTGTCGCACTTACATGCAGTTACTGAATTTATGAACCACCATGAAGCAATGAATTAAACGTTCCTAGTAAAATGTAAAAGTTGTGAATAGCGATTTAAAAGACATGGGGTAACCGTCCTTGTTACAGGACATTAGGATTATATTTCGTAACTTTATTGCAGACCTACTAACTGATCTGTGCTCTAGTAGTTGAACAAAATTGTGTTTCTATCAATCACGACAGTAAAAAAAATGTAATGACGAAACTAAGAGACCCAACATCCAAAAGTTAAATTAATAAACACACTTCATTTCATTTCCTGAAAGTTGACATCTCTATACTAATCGCCGTTAGTTCCAATGGAGGATTTTCTGACAGCTCTTTAGAATAATAGTTCTAATTAAGACTATAGATGGCGCCAGGTGTACTTCGTGGATGCTTTTTTTAATCCTTTTATGGCCCTGGGTGACTCGCTGAATTTATTCGGATCCACGAACCGTCAACGCCATCTATCGAAGATTTATGAACTATTCTTTTTTTCTAATTGGCTATCGGAAAATCCCCCATTTTGGCCATTTCACAGATACGATAGTAGGTCTGTATTCCACAAATTGTTTCAAAAAGAGCGTCGATAGAACTGTCAAATTGACGTTTTACTTTTTGAATTGCAATGTTGCTATTGTCAAGAAATCGTTCTCTTTTTGTTAATTTCGTGTGTTTTATTATTCTCAATTTTTGTCGTAATTCAAAGACGGTTGCCCTAAAATTATATCTATACCAATATCAGGTAGTGAAGTATATACTGAAGAGTTTCGTATGCATTTAACTTAGTTATTTAAATACCTATGTTATTAGTTCAAAGTATGAAATATTATTGCAGAAGACACAAAAGAGTGCGCTGGTATACGGAGTTATTGTAAAAAATACTGAGTTTTGAGAAAGGGTTATTTTGTGAATGGTAAATTTCTGCTAAGGGGACATTCTGCGAAAAGGACGTTTTGATCATAAGGTATATTTTGCGAAATGTACTTTGCGCCGAAACGTTTTTTAACCAATCACTGCCAGTTTATGTGACGTTGCTATTGTAATTAATTTAGTTTCCGCTAAGTACTTTTTTGTGTCCTACTGTAAGTCTGAATGTTGCCAGTGAAGTATTTGCACGATTCTTCATCGTGTGGGTCGACAACCGACCTCACAAACCCTGGTGTCAGTGTTATAGAGCTGCCAAAGGCCTACCATTTTTTATATATGGGTAAATAGCAGCCGGGACCCACGTGCCTTCCGAAGCACAGAATCCATTTTGTTTTTTTGACAGTGTCCCCGCCGGGATGCGAACCCGGTAATGGGAGTCTGCCACGGATCGCTGACGATGGTGATGATAAGATTACAGCAGAGTTAGCATAAGCACCGTAGATAAAATAAACCCGCACGACATATAAAGTGACCCCCAATAGTATCCAAGTTTTTGTCTCAGGAAGACAACTGCGTTACTATTGGCGGTTTATCTCGCGCGGTTTATTTTATCTATGGACGTTATGCTGACCCAGGGGTGAATTAAATACTTCATTGACTAATTCTAAATTATGTAAAGAATTCATGAATTGTGTTAAAATGTGCATGGTTTTTATATTTTAGTTCTAAGTCTGATGCTGTATAAATCCAACTATGTATTTCCAAGTGTTAGGTTAATTTTTAGTAAACAACTCAAAAATTAGTGAATTTAATCATTTTTTACTATTTATTGCAAAGCCATTATTTTCTTTTTATCGGAGGATAATATTTTCTCAAGTTATGTAATTATTTTTTAATTGAGAATGAATTATACGATCTTGATATTTTTAATTTGTTTGTTTTCTTTTATTCACCATATATTGTTATTGATAAATATATAAATTGAATGACATTTTAAACTTCCGCGATTTACACATTTAAAAACAGGTTTAACGGGTCTAATCACCGTCAAACCAGTTCAAAACGAATTGTAATGAATTAGAAAATATCTAACAATAGGGGATCGGACTGTTCACCATATTTTATGAATTTACCTTTTTTTTTGAATTATTTTCAAAATATAGATTAGTAGCAGACGATTCGCGAAGAAAAAAACAGAATCGGTTGAAACACGAATTTACAGTGATTTTTTAAAGTTTCAATATATCTGTCTCTTTCAAAAACGATTTTTTGTATGAAGATTATATGGTGTTACTAACAAATGACGTCACAAGTGGGTATGGGCCTCTCTGTCTAATTTTGAATTTCAAACCTTTATAACTCGGTCAATTTTAAAGATAGAGTAAAAGTTCTTTTAGTGTTCGATGGCAGAAACTAAGAAGTTTGGATTTATATAATAAAAGAAAAGTAGTCCGATCCCCTATTGTAAATCCGATCCCCTAAGAAACAGAAGAAGAAGAAGCAGAATTACAAAATGTAATTTTGTTTTTTAATGTAATCTGTTGGAGCTTTGTTGCTCAGTTCGACATTTTATTGATTGATTGATTGATTAACTAAGATTTGGCTAAGCTTTATCTTTGAATTTCGCCTTCACTATGTAGAGTACTATAAGGGCGTTTGCACACTCATCCGCATCCGATTCTTTTCCGGTCCGTTTTTGATCCGTAAAAAAACGGACGGTAAATTCACGTCTAGCGTTTGCGCACTCATCCGAATCCGATCCGTTTTTCATTCGTATTTGAGACGATATTGCATGATAAAGACTTGGTAGTAACAGGGGGGGGTTAAATATTATATTTTCATAGTGATGTGCAGAGTCGAGCTGACTCGAGTACTGACTTGAATACCTTGTAAGTACTCACATATTCGAGAATACAGCAGTTGAATATCCAGGTACCGTCAACCGCAAGTCAGTGGAAACGTCAGTTACGAATTTTAACGAGTTTTAAGTACTCGTTACTTGTTTATAAAAAAAAAGCCAATTTGGCACATCACTAGCAGCAGCGTGAGCTTTCGTCTCCCCGTACCTCACTCTTCATACGTAAAAAAATCGTGTAGTGCGCAAGCGTACGTACAATTTGTATGACGGCCACTTCGACTCGGTTTTGATCCGTAAAAAACGATCCGGAGTGAGAATTTACGGATCGAACACGAACCGGATACGTGTGGGTGCGTAAGCGTCCATACAATTACTAGGACTGCCAAACCGGATCAGAAACAGATAAGAATCGAATAAGAACCGGATACGTGTAGTGCGCAAACGCCCTAACAGCTCCCGACGTTGGCCTGTTACAAAATAGAAATAACTTGTTGATCTGAAAAATAAAATTTAATAGCGAAACTAGGGAAAGACGTCCTTACATAACTAGGACCAAATAGAGATATATAAAAATAAATATATAAAAATAAATAAATATATATATAGAGATTTTATAAAAATAACGATACGCGAGTTCTAAAACTGACTACGGCTCGTGAAAACACTGTCAAAATACCCGGTAGCGACCGCATGAAGTGCTCTTTTTCCAATATTTTGTGACTCCATGTCCCAGCTGGCAAATATTTTTTATTTAGAAAATAATTCGCCGAACTGAACTTGTGACATGGGATTTTTTACCTACTACAATTTATGAGGGTTTAAGTGTTAGAAAGGCATTGAAACAAAATAAAGTGAACAGGCACATGTGCATGTCATAAAATCCGAAAGTTAACGGAATCTTCGAGACTCAAAAGGCGGAGTTTAGGGTGGCGGAAGCGACGCGTGCGCTGGGGATGTGGGGCAGTCGTGGTTTTGTGGGCGAGAAGTGCGGACAAGTCCTCGAAGGGTGAAAGTTAGTAAGAAGTGTTGGTGTGTAAGGAGTAGATCCGGTGAGTTAATTTAGAATTTTAGTAATACTCAAATATTTGAAAAGTATAGTCCGAGACCTGGGCCAGTAATGTAAGACACATTTTAGGTGACGCAGTATTAATAAGCAAGAAATAGTTAGAATCCCTTCTGTTCGGAGATTGAGAGACCATGCGAAAAGCGGTTTTCAAGCTGGCTGGACACGTTTGCGTTCGATTATCTCGGGTTCTCTAGCGTCACATAAACTGAAATAAGCGAGATTAGCCGTCACCAAAAATTGTGTATTGACCTACTTAAACCCGGCTCATTTGGAAGAATTGTCCAGCCAGCCTGAGTCACATGAAAAAATGATTGACTTCCATATCTGAATCCTATCTGAATCAGATGAACGCATTGTAAACAAAACCCTACAACTCGAGAAACAAATGATAATCGGATTGTTGCTTCCCCGCCTATTTTAATTTTTTTCTGTGGCCGTAGTGTTTACATAGTTCAAAAGAAATGTAAACGTTTTTTTATAATTTGACAGCTGTCAGTTGAAAACGATTCTCCCTCGGGCTGAAAAGTATTACCTTCAACCCGCGTCCTCAGGCAACTTTAGACCTACTTTTCGAGTGTGAGCAATGAAAAGGAACAAATCACATCACACTAATATTATAAATGTGAAAATATATTTGGATGTTTAGAAAGATGTTTGGATGTTTGCCTTAACTACGGAGCGGATTTGGTTGAAATTTGGAATGGAGATAGGCTGTACCCTGGATTAACACATAGATAACGCGAGAACAGTCGGGGGCGGAAAGTTAGTTCAAATTAAAACAAATCATGCAGTCAGCAATAAATTACATCGCGGTCCGATGTTATATGGAAATTCCTTGTTATTGAACAAGTATAAAGTAGGTAAATACATACTATACTCTCTTATGAGTTGTTTTAAACCGCAACATACCTACTTTAAATAACAAAACAATGAATGTAAACCATATGATGACGCAAAATTACTTATTGAAAATAATTCTCCAATAAACATTACGTGTCTGGGATCAACCTACTATACGGGGCGTGACAGGTTTTTACAAAATTATAGGGGATCGGACTACTTTTATTTTATTTTATAAATCCAAACTTCTTAGTTTCTGCTATCGAACACTAAAATAACTTTTGCAGCACCCACTTGTGACGTCATTTGTTAGTAACGCCATATAATCTCCATACAAAAAATCGTTTCTGAAAGAGACAGAAAGGAGACAGACAAATTGAAACTTTAAAAAAGTCACTGTAAATTCGTTTTTCAACCGATTCTGTTATTTTTTTCGCGAAACGTCTGCTACTAATCTATATTTTAAAAATAATTCATAAAATATTATGGTATATTTAGGAACAGTCCGATCCCCTATTCAACACATGATTAACAGCCTCCGTGGCCGAGTCGCCGCTCAATACGGAGGTTCCGGGTTCGATTCCCGATGGGGACACTTACACACACCAACTTATAGTTTTGAAAAAAATAAAATTTTAAAAGTGTAGTACTTAGTTTTGCAGGCCAGTAGTTGGTCAAATGAAGGGAAAACCAATTTAGATTCCCCGTTAAACTTCACTTAGCAGATCGTAGTATTTGTGTGGTGGCGGCGGCGTAGCGCCTTGCTACGAGGAGTCTACGTACGGGGCTACGAGTCTACTAAGCCTAGCAAAATAGGTTGAGTAACAGATATTATGTACCTTACTCTGAAGTTGATTAATAACTAGTGAGATGAAATAGAGTAGGGGCTTATGAGCGCTGAACAAAACTGGTGGGGGAATTTAGTAAATATTGACATTCACACATTTTTCACTTTTTAGTTTGATGTGCTTTAAAAGCGTGTTTTATAGTTTAAATAACTATATTTTTGTTTCCTGTCAATCACGTGAATGATTTTACATACTTGCAAATTACTTAGTCAGTGTTTAACCGATAGTAATACAGTTCGAATGCATAAGGATAACGCGTTCCAATTTCCTTCTAAATTATTCATTCAATAACACCATATCCTGAGGGATAGTCGCGTGTTTCTGAGTTTCTGAAGTAGAAAAAAAACTGAATTGTTTCAGTACTAATTCACTTTTATTATTTTCAAAGCGAAAAGAAAATGTTGCTGACAATATTTTCTCCCATACAAAAGCGACTGGGCAAGCTTTTGAAGTACCAGGACATCAGGACTGACAACGTTTTGTTTCGTCTTCATTGTGTTCTGACTGTTGCTGTTCTTGTGGGGTCGTCAGTGCTTCTGACCACGACGCAGCTGGTGGGGAAGCCTATAGCATGTATCACGTCATTGTCGGAGAGGAACAAGGACTGGGCGAAGGCCATTGAAACCTGGTGCTGGGTTAACTCTACGTTCTTAATGCCTGTGGAGATTCAAAAAGAAGTGAGTATATTCTTTGTTTTTGGCCAGCACTCGTTTTTAGATTGTAAGTTGCAGCCCCTAGGTCCTAGGTGGGGTAAACAGTTTGTTGCTTGTCTTTGACTTGTAAATGATGAATGATTTGTTGGTGTTTGTGATGAAGGGAGCAAGTTCACAAAAGTGTTGTGCAAACGGAATGACACGGTAATGGCCAATTGCTCGCAGCCAAGTAGATATGCTTAGGGGTATGTCTTTTTCTAGTGGCTAGGGCCGCTGTCTCCCGTCCGGGAGACGCAGGTTCGATCTCCATCACGTACCAATGCGTTTTCGAATTTCGAATTCATATGTACGTTTATTCTACGTTCTTACGGCGAAGGAAAACATCGTGATGAAACCTGCACACTTCTGCGAAGAAATTCAAAGGTTGTGTGTGAAGTCGACCAACCCGCCCTAGCGTGGTCGACTAAGGCCTAATCGCCCTAATTCAGGGTAGGCTCGAGCCCCTCGCTGGGGACGTATATAAGCTGTTGATGTTGATGTCTTTTGTAAGTAACTGACCGTTTCTGAATTTTAAACTTAACCTCCCAACAATTCGTTTTAGCCGTAAACTTTGTGAGTTATGCAAATTGGTGACAAAAAATTTACTATGCAATCTTCTTCTTTCGTGTCGGCAAGAACACGGGCTAAACCTTACTTGCCCAGAAAGCGGCTACCGTGGTAGCCCTCTGGTTACTGACAAGTAAGTCCTCACGTGAGCAGGTGGTCGGGCACGCGGGACAGTTAGTGAGGTGTAGCATGGTTTGCAAGGGTTCTCCACATTCACAGCTGGCATCTGCGCTAATAGGGGATCGGACTACTTTTCTTCTTAGTTTCTGCTATCGAACACCAAAATAATTTTTGCTCATCTTTAAAATTGATCGAATTATAAAGGTTTGAAATTCAAAATTAGACAGAGAGGCACATACCCACTTGTGACGTCATTTGTTAGTAACACCATAATGATCTCCATACAAAAAATCGTTTTTGAAAGAGACAGACATATTGAAACTTTAAAAAATCACTGTAAATTCGTTTTTCAACCGATTCTGTTTTTTTCTTCGCGATTCGTCTGCTACTAATCTATGTTTTAAAAATAATTAATTAAATTTGGTAAATTCATAAAATGTGGTGAACAGTCCGATCCCCTACTGAGTACCCCCACCGACACAGGTTATCTTTGCTTCGGCTAACCTGAATCCTCAGCCTATTTAGACTTCTCCAGGTTGGCCAAGGTTCCTTATAGCCTGGAGGCAGATTTTCGTTGGGGGGGTACAGTAAATGTGGATACTCGCTTGCCCAAAGCCTGCACCTCAACGGTCGACAATAAATATTTTGTTTACTTTTTTTTTCATTTCTAGTATCATCTTTCGGAGCGTATGAGGAACCTGCTTAAGATGCAATCGCAATCTATTGACATGGTTTTGTCAGAAGACGGGAGAAGAAATTACAAGGTGAGTTGGAAGCTACAGAGGGGGGAATATGTTTTTTTTTTTTGTTTGTGGCTGTCGAAAATACAATACATTTTAAGGAACTACTAGTGATCTTTCAAAAATACAAAAATATTTTCAAAATACAAAATATTTTATTCACTTAGAAAACTACTTACATTAATTTAGTGATCGGAGTCTTCTTTTAAGCGTGAAGCCTGTATCAGGATCTCGAGACTCCGCTCTTCCAATAAGAAAAAACTTAGGCACTTAACAAAAGACTCAAGTAGAAACCTTGAAAATTAATAAATATAATAATAATTAGAAACACTTTTAATGGCCTCGATTCGGGATGTCACGCTGTAATCCTTAAATTAAGTTAGTCCGTCCTTTTTACCTTTTAAAAATTGAAAAGGGACAGGAGATGACCATCTTAATATTAGAGCTGTCAAACATCGAATTTGAACCTTATCCTCTCGATCCGGGAAGTCATCTTCTAATTCTAATTTTAAAATCCAACTATCCTTTTCGTTTTTATGACTAATGAATGATGATGATGATGAATTCAGACGAACGAATGATATTATTTTGAATGAATGATAAACTAAAATAAGGGCATAGCTGTGAGATTAAGATATTTTTAAGTCGGTTGTTTTACGTGCTCTCTAAAATTGTGCAATCAACGCGTCTATAAGGTTCAAATTCGATATTTGACAGCTCTAATATTAGGATGGCCATCTCCTGTCCCTTTTTATTCTTTAAAAGATGAAAAGGACTGGCGAACTTAAAGTGACTGTGTGAATCGTGACCATTATGTCTGGGTGTTTTAACCAAAGACAAAATATGTCTTGGACGCAGTTGAAGGGTTTTTATCAATTTTATACAGGTGGGGGCAAATGTGCCGTACCCCGGTGTGATGAACGAGCATGACACGGATGAACCGAAAAGATATTACACTTACTACCAGTGGGTGTGCTTCATCCTCTTTCTGCAGGTAACATTCACGACAGTGTCGGCGTAGAACAACTCTATAAACTTTCATCATCATCATCGCCGTGTGGGTTGTAAAGTCGACAACCGACCTCAAAAACCCTGGTGTCAGTGTTATAGAGCCGCCAAAGGCCACTGACTTGGCTCGTGTAACGACTAGACAGTAGCCGGGACCCACGTGCCTTCCGAAGCACGGAATCATCTTTCTTTTCGGACAATCAGGTGATTCAGCCTGCAATGTCCTAACCAAACTGGGGAAAGTCTCACAAAGATAATATTTTTGCTTGACAATGTCCCCACCGGGAATCCAACCCGGAACCTCCGTAATGGGCGTCGAAATCTCGACCACTCGGCCGCGGTGGCTGTTTGTATAAACTTTTATATTATATTTATTTATAGGCCAATGATCGATTCGCTTAGGTATATAACAACTGTATATTGATACTTTTAAAATTATTTTTCATTTGTTCTATCGATTTTCCTTTTACCGTCCTATATATGTGTAAGCGCTCTATGTGTTGATGTTTGTAACTCCGTAGCCTAGTTCCGTAGCCTAGTGCCTGCCTACGAAGCATGGGGCGTGGATTCGATTCCCGTTCTTATTAATTTGCATTGTGTTATTTGTCTATTGAGGTATACCAGCTGCTATGCCTATTTTGGGAACCAATGGCTGTGTGTGAAATGTTAGCAAATATACCTTTTTATTTAATGATTTATCATTTATTTACATTGACACACATAGTGATGCATGATCCAGTTGGATGCATGACTAATCCTATTGACTAAATCATTTCGGTATAATACCATCATGTACGCATGTCATGTCATCATGCTCTAATTCTAATAAATAAATTAAATAAATATGTGGGGGCATCTTCACACACGGCCATCTGATCCCAAACTAAGCAGAGCTTGTACTATGGGTACCAGACAGCTGATATACATTACATAAATAGATAAATACATACTTATATGTACATATAGATAAACAACAACCAGACACAAGGCAAACACATAAGTGCTCATCACACGAATGTTTGCCATGGGCGGGATTCGAACCCGTGACGCAGTGCGTCGGAGAAAAAAAAAACTAAAATTAAAATCTAGCTACCTATCCTCTTTATTTTTATCTGAGATTCTCCGAGATGATTTCAGATGAACCAATGACATTATTTTGAATGAATGAAATGAATAAATAATTAATTAATAATTAAAAAAATGGTCTAAGCTGTCAAATTAAGATCTATTAATTAATCGGATTAAGACATTCGAAAAATAATAATAATGATACGTTCACTCTTAAAGTGCTATCGAAGATAGATAGATAGATAGATATAACGTTTATTTATATAACGATATAGATATAGATATAGATATAGATATAGATATAGATATAACGAAGACACGCGACGCGTCTAAAAGATACAAGTTGGATGCAACCTTTGTTTTTGCACAGGGTTTATTATGCTATCTACCCAAAGTACTTTGGGACAAGATCGAAGATGGTCTGCTGACAAAACTGGCTACAGGTCTACAGGGAAGCTGTGTGAAGGATGACTTTGAGAAGAGGATAGACAACATCGTCAGTTACATGCAGCGGTATCGAAGGGTAAATATTTTCGTTTTGTTAGATGTCAATTAAGATGTAGAAATACCATTCAGAATCAGAATAATTTATTTGTTGGACATCACAACACAGAACACATAAATAAAGAATACAGAACATAATGCAACAGAAAATTATATAAAGATTACCCCTGTGTTGCGACACCCAGACAAAAAGGGCCTCACTCAGCAAAAGCCTAAATTCACTATGTCATAATTCTGTTAGTAACTGTTAGCACTGTTAGTACGAATCTTCGGTAGGACTATATAGCATAGAACAATTCATACCTCTGGAGTAGACAGCTAATCGGTATCTACTCCAGGGTTACATCTGGTCCGGTAGGCATCATCAGTATCACAGATGATATTAATTAATATTTATACAGGGGCACAAGGCGTACGCTTTGACGTACTGGTTCTGCGAGTTCCTCTGTCTCCTGAACCTGGTGCTGCAGATGTGGATGATGGACACCTTCCTCGGAGGCAACTTCTTCTCCTACGGCCTGCAGGCGCTGAAGTATTCCGAAATGCCGCAATATGAAAGGTATGTGTCTCTCTAAGACGGTCGGTGGGTCGCTACCTCCCGTTCAGGATGTGCGGGTTTGATCCTTACCGTGTACATGACTTACGGCTCTGAGATGTGGTGCTTCACAAAAGGACTTTTTCAGAGGCGCGCAGCAAGCTATGGAGAGAGCTATGCTTGGTATTTCTCTATGAGATCGAGTCAGAGATGAGGAGATCCGTAGAAGAACCAAAGTTGCTGACATAGCTCGTAGGATAAGCAAGCTGAAGTGGCAATGGGCAGGTCACATAGCGCGAAGATCGGATGGCTGATGGGGCAAGAAAGTTCTTGAATTGAGACCACGTACTGGCAAGCGCAGTGTGGGACGGCCACCTACGAGATGGACCGACGACCTGGTGAGGATCGCTGGGTCTCGTTGGATGCAGATGGCTATGGGCCTGTCGCGCTGGAGTGCGATTGGAGAGGCCTATGTTCAGCAGTGGACTTTAACAGGCTGAAATGATGAATGATGATGTACATTGGTACATTCGAAAACACATTGGTTTTTTCGAATTTCGACGCTCTTATGGTGAAGGAAACATCGATCCGCGAGGAAGTCTGCTCCCTTGTGAAAAAAAGGTTGTATGTAAAGTCGACCTTTCCGCACTTGACCAACATGGTCGCCTGATCGCCCTCATTCGGGGTATAGGCTCGAAGCCCTTGGTGAGGATGTTTTTTTTTTGAACGGACTAATAGGGGTAACATAGCTGACGCGGACTTGATCAGTGGGTATAGTAGTATTAAAAATTAAAAAAAAAACAAAAGTACTACAATTCACGAATTTAACTTTGAGACAGTTTCGATGAGTTTTTAAATAAGGTTATAAAAACAAGGAGAGCAGAAGGTAAATTTGACAAAACTGTTACAAGAAAAGACTAAATTGCACGAGTTACAAATAAGGCGTGTCCCTAAAATTGGTAAACAAAAAGAAAGTTAGGAAAGGTAAAACTTACCCCTATACGTCCAGGACTAAATTGCGCAATCTTTCCTTAAAAAGGGTGTGGAAAGTTGTACTGTGCCAAAAGAAGGTTATCTAAAGGGAAAAAATGGTGGCGTCTACGGCTTTTAGAATTTAGAACAAAACCTAACCTATAACGCGAACGAATTAAAGGGTAACAGAAGTCAAAAGAAACTTAAGGTAGTACACAAAAATAAATAAATTATAAGTTAAAAAGAAAACCGCAACTTCTTCTGCCAAACACCTCGAACCGGAAAAAGTAGGTACTCGCTGTTGCACGCAGTGAAATAGTTCGAAATTGAGTCGAACCAAACGTGTTCTCAATCCGTCACCCGTCGTCTTAAAGAAGCTGTGGCACAATACCTTGCGAGGAGTTGTCAAGTGTAGTTAATTCTCCTTTATCATCGAAACTCCCTGTACATACTGCCCGTCCACGCTATTTATCCGCGTTTCCACTTAACGTTTCGTGGATATTATCAAAACAAATGATAATTTACAAGAACATCAACAAAAACACCAGTAACTCTGAAAAATCAGGAAAGTTACCGTAAAATATTTCTTTTTCCACGGCATCTGTCAAGCCTCTCACGCCTTCAAAAAACTCCTTCAAAAAAATAAAGGAAAAAAACAAGCTGCCAGTGAACCATCAAAAAGTTTTGAACCTATTAGCGATTCGTAACGCTACAGTATGTGTATATGAGCTGTTGATGACCTATGACTCTACCAAAGGACTTGCTTACCGTAGCTAAACTACAAGGGCTGCTATTTATGTATCCGGAACTGGCCACTTACATAAACAATATTTAAAAAGAAATTATAACATTTAAAAATAGAACTCTTTGGCTGTAAAATAAAGTTTGTTTCATTCATCTGTCAATTGTTTTTACATTGTGGCGCCATTTTTAAAATTCGTTGTCTATCATCACCATGGATTTGACTCGTGAAAATTTTCGTGCTATGATTTATTACGACTTTCGGCGTGGATTAACTCAAAAACAGTGCGTGGATCAGCTTTTGTCGACTTTTGGGGAGGAAGCCCCATCGAAAACCACTGTGTATCACTCGTTCAGTGAGTTTAATCGTGGTCGTCGTTAGTGGCTCTGTGAGCTGTAGACCTCGCGAGTCATTACATTTCTTATGAGTTGATGTGACTGTTTATTTTTATTTTTTCTCCATAAACACCTCGGACTCCTTGAAATTTATTTATCACATTTTTTTTGTATTTATTTTTTGTTTTTTATTATTTATATTTATGTATATTTTACATTTTTAATATTGACTTTATTTGTTTGTTTTATTTTAGCGGTAGACCTTGTAAGCTGGCAACCCCCATAACTCGACGAGTACGACTTTATGACGGCTCCGTAGCCCAGGTGGTAGTATATCTGCCTCCGAAGCACAGGGTCGCGGTTTCGAATCCCGCCCAGGGCAAACATTCGTGTGATGAGCACTTGTGTGTATGGTGTGTCTGGTTGTTGTTTATCTATATAAGTATGTATTTATCTAGTTATGTAATGTATATCAGCTATCTGGTAACCATAGTACTCGTAAAGCTCTGCTTAGTTTGGTATCAGATGACCGTGTGTGAAGATGTCCCCACATATTTATTTATTAAATTTATGATAACGTTCTGTTTTCTTTTCCTCAGGAGCGATCCATTGATCTACATCTTCCCCCGCGTTACCAAATGCACGTTTAACCACTTCGGCCCTTCCGGTGGCATCGTCAATCTGGACAACCTGTGTGTACTCCCACAAAATATCATCAATGAAAAAGTGAGTTGCTTTTTGTTGGCCACCCTATAAAAAAATTCTCTAAAAAATAAAATCAAATCAAAAAGCTCCAAAAAAATCACGATCAAAATAAAAAAATCATAATAATCTCTTTAGACAGATTCTCAAATCGACAGATTCTCAAGACAGCCCCCGTCGCCGAGTGGTTGATTCCTACTACAAAGGTTCTAGGACACTCTGAAAAAAATATCTTTCTGAGACTTTTCCCAGTTTGGTTAAGAGATTACAGGCTAAATCATCTGATTGTACGAAAAAAAGATAATTAGTATATTCTATTCTATTCTATTCCATGCTTCGGAAAGCACGTTAAGTCGTGGGTCTCGGCTGCTATTTACGGATGTCATGTCAGTTGCCTTTGGCGACTCTATAATACTGACACTAGGGTTTGTGAGGTCGGTTCCACTTTGGGAGGAGGAGATAACATGCATAACCTGGCGTGCCATGTTATGGTATTTATAGTTTAAACATGCTATGTTTGAATATTGTTGTGTTTCCATTCACGGTGGCATCTTTTGGGAGAGGCCAACGTCCAGCAGTGGACGTCTTCCGGCTGAGATGATGATGATGATATTGTGTTTGTAGTACCAAAGAAACGCTTCATCTATCTACAATTTTATTTACTTAAAATAAGTACTATTGTCATTAATTTGTTTTATTAAACTTATAACTTTTATGTTTAGATTTACATTATCCTGTGGTTCTGGTACATCATCCTCTCAATATTGTTCGTCTTCGTCCTTATTTACAGGTATGTTGTTTATATTATTATTAAGTGTAATTGTTATTAACTGTAATTATTAACAATGTAAGGCCACGTTGTTTTTAATTTTTGCAGCTGTAATACAGTTCTAGACAGTTCTACAGAGCGTCGGTGGTCGGTGGCTAGGGCCGCTGCCTCCCGTCCGGGAGACGCGGGTTCGATCCCCACCACGTACCAATGTGTTTTCGAATTGAAATTCATTATTCGACGCTCTTACGGTGAAGGAAAACATCGTGATGAAACCGGCACACTCCTGCGAAGAAATTCAAAGGTTGTGTGTGAAGTCGACCAACACGCACTGGGCCAGCGTGGTCGCCTAAGGTCTAATCGCCCTAATTCAGGTTAGGCTCGAGCCCCTCGGTGGGGACATATATGAGCTGTTGGTGATGAATACAGTTCTACCGTTTTCTAAACTTAACAAATATGACGCCATTTACATTTTAATTCAAGAAAACTTACATGGACTATTAAAATAATTGCCAAAACGGTCTGTTGATCAAGTGATGCGATTACCAATGAATATATTTTTTAGGATTCCGTAGTCAATAAGGAACTGCTCGAAAGTGTATCTTTTGATGAGAATAAGTTTCGGCATATTGTAGAACTTTTCAAGAGGTATCCTTTATTTGATAATAAAAAAGAAACGCAAAAGATGTGACGCATGTGGAGTTTCTTTGGTGAGTTCTTCTCCACAGAGTCCGCACGTAGTGTAGTGAACTCCAAGGCTGGAAACCGGTATTTTTTTAACCTGGTGAATTTCGGTTTCAAACCAGATCCCAGGCGAACCACCCGTAAAGCGAAACCGACTTACGAGCGATATCGCTTCTGGGATAAACCTGGTTAATCCCAAGCAGCGCGTGACGAGTAAAGCGCAATGCTCTATCTCTTTCTTTCTTGTGCATAAATTGTGAATAAATGCAGTGAAACCAGATCGAGGACCAAAGAGTGAAGCAAATCAGTCCGATAATTGAGCAGGAATCAAAATGAAAATGCTCTATGATCAGAACCGAAAAAAATACCGCTTCTTGCGAGCCGAATTGTAATGAAAAAGCTCTCCTTAAAATGTATGGACATGCGCGCAAACTGGTTTGAAAATTCAACCAGGAATTCAAGCCTTGGTGAACTCACCCAAAAAAATGTAATTACGAAACTAAGAGTGAATAAACGTTAATAAACGTTGCGATCGCGTCCGGAGGGAAACTATTAATTTAATTTCCTAAATAAATATTTCAAAATTATGCACATTGGAGAAAATTTTAACCGTGGTGGTAACAGGTATGCAATTTAAACAATGATCTAATGAATCTTTGTATGTTTGGGTTCAATCTTGTAACTGAATTTTAAACCACTTTTTTTCAACTTACGACTTTGAAATTTTGCATAAACTAAAATTATGAAAATGACCTGATGATGCAGCCAGGATTATCTCCTCATGAGGGAACTCCTCATCGGTTAGTAGCATGAACTCGAAACTTTGAATTTAGGGTATTCCGCTTACAAGTATAGGAGTCAGCAGTTTAAAAGCTTGTGTTTTATTTCTTTCACGACAGAGTTCTTCTAGTGGCCTTGCCAAAGTTTCGCCCTCGTCTGCTGGTTGCGAGGACCAGATGTGTGACCGTGTTTGACGCCCAGGAGGTGACTTCTATGCTGGACCTTGGAGACTGGTGGCTCCTTTACATGCTGTCCAAGAACATGGAGCCGTTGGCTTTCAGGTATTTAGGATAGAGGATGAACTTTATCATATGTTATTTAAACTTCTTTTTTATTACAATTGATGCGGTACTCGAAATAAAAATAATATGTTTTTTTCTTCTTTCAGGGATCTGCTAACAAACTTCATAAAACGAGAAAAGAAAATTACTTTGTTTAAATAAGTCTCAATATTAATGTTACTGTTTTAAATCTTGCTATGTTTAGCTAAATTTACAAATAAACACAAAACGTGATTTTATGTTGTTAAATTGATCGATTTATTTTGTGTGTTAAGCAACTTAATTATAAGCATATAAGGTAATGTTAAGCACAAATGTATTTCTTGATTAATTATTATTTTAAGTAGGTAGGTAATTAGTTATTTAAATTGTTAGCACTTAACAAGTCTTTCTGTCTCATTTTTATTACAATTCACTTGTTCAGTTCAACATTCTCAAACATTTCATGCTCTTTATCTTCTTGTTTCTCGACATGTCTGGAGAGAGTGTCCAAATACTTCTTCCAAATAATCCTGTTCGCTTTCAATTTTAAAAAGCAGATATTGATAACTGTTGTCTGTATCCCGAACATCGCTAAACCCAGTGGATACAGATAATATTTATCCTTCTTCCCAATTAGCATGACGATCGTCATCAGGATGGATACCATCAACAGGATGCCACTCATGATAAAAGCTAAAGTCGCCATTTGTACCTTCTGGATACGATTTCCGGAGCTCCTGATCTTCAGATTCCTCAGAAGTGAGAACACGACCTTAATATACACGGAGAAGTTCACTCCAAGAAGGATTATCATCACAATGTTCTGCACAATCTCTTCATAGTAGAAATAATCGTGATAAACCGCCACGATGTCCTCTTTTAGCAGCTTTTGATTATACATCAGGATTATAGTTTTATTTATGACCTTGCCGATGCTGACGATGAGAGGCAAACCCCATCCAAAAACATTGCACTTAAGGACCTTCCTGGTCATAGTACTCCCGAAGACTATAACTAAATCGGTGTAGAAAAGCATAGCCATGACCATCAACCAGCAGCAGGATGCAAACATGAAGAAGTTCATGATGATATCCAGAGCGATGAAGATGAGTTTGTGCTCGGAGAAAAAGTCACTGAATAACAGGCCGATGGGCAGGCAGTATATCGCGTTGAAGGCAAAGATGATGTTGATGAAGACGTAGTTCTTGAAGGTCCGCCATTTGGGGATGATTATCCAGGATAGAGTGCTGATGATAAGAGTAATCAAGGAAACGATTGCACCAAAACCACACACGGTAACACCTGCGATGGCAATGGCGAAAAATGGTATTTCCATCTCTTAAACAATTAAAATATACGTTCGATCTAGACTCTTCGCAAAACGGTCTCTCCATAACTACTGTTTAATTTTCCTGTATATGTTGTAGTATTTATGATGTTAATGTTAATTATCACTATCGGAACTCTTGGTACTAATATTAATAATTGAATTTGAAAATTAATGTGTTTGATCAATCAATCGATGTCGTTTTCAGTAGTATTAATCTAATATCAAATTCACAATATTTAAGTTGTATTCAATGTAGGCATAAATTAAATATATTTACAGCCGTTTATATTTCAATGTTTAAATTGATAAGAGTATTATTCTAATCAATGACATTAATACAAAAATAAAGAACTAGCATAACTATTGTTGGAAATGCTTCGGTACTTCGACTATCATTGGTAAGTTCTTCAATTGGCAGGCGTTTATACAAAATAGTAGTGTATTCAGTTTTCGGTGGCGGTATGAAAATGCCATAGATCAGAGGTGCTTCCCCCTTAGATACTATCAGGGAGTACGTATACAAGTAAGCATCGAGGTAGCTGAAGTAAGGTGGACAAACCAACTGCGGACAGCAATTTGGGTATGCGCCATTTGTGAAGTTCAACGCCTTGCATGGAGGATATGATTTCATAACTTCGCCACAGTGATCTGTCAAAGAAAAATTGGTTATAGTAAGATTATTCAAATGCTGCAAACTCTACCAAGGATCATCGAAGCAGTAAAGCGATGCTGCAATCTCTTTCCCACTTACAAGTCTTATAGAAGTCACCGTATGCGCTCAACAGCAATTTGGTGTAAGAGAGAACGTAGCATTGAATTTGCAGCAAGTGAATAACCATATTTTAAGTAATTTGAATTAACTACAAAGAATTGTGTGTCATATCATAATCATTATGATATAAGAAAAAAATGTGCATTCTGCTAACCTAACCTAACCTACTGTGCACAGACATGGTCCCTTACAGAAGGTCAAAAGTCCAAACTCAAGGTTTGCCAACGCGCCATGGAGCGTAGCATATTAGGCGTGAAAAGGACTGATCGAGTCAGTAACGTCACCTTACGCTCGTAAAACTAGCATAATGGATGTCGGGATGAAGTCCGCGCGGCTGAAGTGGGATTGCGCAGGGCATGCTGCTTGTATGCATCCTGATAGGTGGGCAAGGATGACCACAGATTGGTTGCCAGACAATGGCTGCCAACGAAGAGGTAGACCCATGAGACGTTGGCAAGATGACCTGAACACGTTTCTGACAGAGTGGCAGATGGAAGCTAAAGATCGTGAACGGTGGAAAAATAGAGGGGAGGCCTTTGCCCAGGGACACATTACAGGCTACATAAAAAGTTATTATACAATTATTTAGAATAGAATAGAATTTACTGGGTTTTTATTTTTTAACAATTATTTTTTAATCAGTAGGCCGCCTACCTTAAATGGGATTGGGCCGGTCACGTTTCCCGAATGTCATCCGATCTTTGGGCAAAGATTACCACCGACTGGGCCCCCGAGAACACCAGAAGACGTCGAGGTCGCCCACGGAGGAGATGGTGCGACGAATTAGACGCCCTTAACACTAAATGGCAAGACATGGCCCAAAACAGAGATGAATGGAAGAAGGGGAGAGACCTTTCCCTGCAGTGGGACACTACAGTCTAAATCTAAATCTAAACAATTATTAAGTTTGTTTCTTACTTATGTTTAAAAGGTAGAGATTTCTTTTTGTATTTGTGATATTATTGACGTGACAGCAATGTCTTTCACAATATTCTTTGTGCTCTAACTTCACTTTATATAAGAAAGCTTCCCGTCGATGGTCATCTGAAAGTAAATTAACGTTGTTTTAAGGAATATTAAAAGTATAAATACTAATTAAATATATTTTTATTTTTAG